>CM032453.1:73231257-73490258 GCA_019049505.1 Pachyrhynchus sulphureomaculatus | reverse complement strand
CGTTCTTTAGCGCCGGTTCGTCACGGAAAACCCACTGTTTGGACTATTCTTTAGTCTCTGGTGTGCTGTGATGAATTCATATTTCGTCAACAGAATCGATGCCAAAAGTTATTCCGATTGAGCTTTAACATCGCCAAACATTCTTTTGAGGTTGACACAAGTGCGTGTTTATTGTCAGTTGTGGGCAATCGCAGCACCTATCTTGCGGAAAGCTTTCTCATATTCAAACGAGTTGTTAAAATGTTCTGCACCACAGTCTCAGCAATCTCACGCACTTTCACTACCCGATCATTTATCGCTGTGGATTTTTTCAATTATTTCTGATGTGGTGACCTTATTTGGGCGACTTGGACGTATGTATATTGTACGCCCGCGTTTGAATTCAGCTGTCTAATTATTTATGGTCGATAACGAAGGTGTCCCCATAACCTTCGCTGAGTTCAGTTTTTGTCTCATCATTCGTTTTCTTTTTCAAAAACAAATATTTTATCACTGCTCGATATTCAATTTTTTCCATTATTGTAAAATCACAAAAGTTGTTCTATTTAAATGGCAGCCACTCGCAAACTAAATCACGCAGCTACTTGTAAATTTAACAGGATTCTTGTGAAAGGTTATGTTTACGAAAAGTATAATTTTTTAAATAGTAGTAGCGTCTTCTTTCGCCGAGGACAGGTATCATAGATTATCATAAATTTCTCGTATATATATATATATATATATATATATATATATATATATATATATATATATATATATATATATATATATACACGAGGTTTGATAAGTTTGCGAACCCGCCACCATACCGCACTTAGAGTGCGGTATGGTGGGAAATCTGATACCACTATGCAAACAGTGGTATCAGATTTTGATAACCTTGCTACTTATGTCACAGCAGTGATCGCAATGACGCGTGGCGGATTAATGCTGAGTGACGAGCATTCTTGTTTGTTCTTGTATATGTGTATATGCTGTCGTAAAAAATGCCTGAGCAACCAATAAACATTAAATTTATTGTAACACTAAGCAAGAGTGGTAGTGAAATAGGGGAATTGTTAGTGCAGGCATACAGGGAGAATGCCATCAGGAAAATAGCGGTGGACAAATGGATTAACAGGTTTGCCTCGTGGACGGAACGAATAACTGATGAAGAGAAGGTGAAGCGTCCAGTAACGAGTGGAACTGGGGAAAACATTGTCAAAATTTGTCAATTAACCAAGGGTACTATTTAGGAATGCTGTACAGGTTGTGTGAAAAAGAAAAATGTAAATTACCGGAATTTTTCCACAAAAACTCATAACTCCTGCATCACGTTTACCAATAGTCATGTCGCTTAACAAAATTTTTCGTCATTTCGTGGACTTATCATTCTACCCTATATTTATGTAACACGTCGGCTGAGAAGTTTTTGGTCTGACACATAGATGTCGCCTTTTTCAAAAAATCCGTGTGATTTTTAGGAAATACCAACCTTCGAACGATACGTGTCAAAATTTCATGGCATTTTGACTGTTAGTTAACAGGTTACAGTGGTTTTAGTGACGCTACTTTTGATATATTCAAAACAATGGAAAAAAATCGAATTTCGTGTGTTGATTAAAGGCAGAAATCGCAAAGAAACGGCCCCAAATGAACAAGAAAAAAGTGGTCTTTCATAAAGGCAATGCACCGTGTCACAACATCAATGGTTACGATGGCAAAATTGCATGAATTGAAGTTCGAATTGCTTCCTTATCCAGTGTATTCTCCAGATTTGGCCCCCAGGGACTATTATCTATTTGTAGACCCTAAAAAATGCTCACGGGAAAGAGATTTGACTCCAGTGTAGAAATTATCTCCGAAACTGCAGCCTGTTTTGAAGGCAAAGATAAATCATTCAAGAAAGGTATAGAAATGTTAGAAAAGCGTTGGACTGATTGTATCGCTCTTGAAGGAGACTATGTTGATGAATAAAGTCGAATTGTGCAAAAAATATATTTTACGTAGCTAGACCACCAACAATTTTTCAGCCTACTTATTCTATATATATATATATATATATATATATATATATATATATATATATATATATATATATATATATATATATATATATATATATACACTATCATTATAAGATATTTTATTTGGCTCATTTTTTTTAATTGGTCATATGTAAAAATAATGTGACATAAACTGTTGACACACAATATAGTCTTGTCAACATTTGATAGATAATGTTATATTTAATAATGAATTACTGCGAGTATATTTAGTTCAAAAAATAAAACATTTTTTTTTAGAAATATTGTTTTCCACAAAGTCTAAACAGTACTAATAAATCATGTTAACTATAAACAACCTGGGGTTTAATTAAATTGGTAATTTAAGTTAATTACATAGTTGAACTATTTCTGAACAAGGACAGCAATACTGTTGTTAAATTCACTCTACCTATTCTGAAGCTTTTAATAATAATACATGTAATGACCAAGCCACAATATACGGTGTTTCCTGGGCAACTCGCAGGAAGTTTACGGTCATTACAATCCACAATAACCACTAGGAGGTATGTGGTTAGAGAAACTATAAACTTACCTACTAGCTATTATAACATATCTAGTTAATAATATTTTTTTTATTAAGTATGAAGGTATCCAGTCACAAAAAAACACTAAGTAGCTACTAAAAAGAAAATTTCAACTCAATACGTTTAACCTGCAAGTAGCGTAACATTTAAAATTGACAGTTAAAATTCACAAAGCTTTTTACATGACCATAGGAATATCTCGAGCTGGAACTTGGAATCTACTTTAAAAAGTCAAATTTAAAGGTTTTATTTCCCTAATTGAAAAGTGTACAAATAAAAAAATCAATAATTGAAAAAAAAACACAAAATTAATAATTGAAAAAACTGCAAAAAAAAAAATATATTAGAGAAAAATACAATAAAATATCTACCTGGCTTTAACAATGAACTGAAAAATTTGGTAAAAGCACAAAATGTATCATAGTTTTTTTTTTTAATTAAAATAGTTTAGATTAATAAAAAAATTAGAAAATTATAAATTTGAGAAGCATGGATAACACTAATCCACAAAAAGGGAGACAGAACTAACTGTCAAAACTATAGATGTATATCAGTACCGAGCAGCCTCAGTAGAGTTTACGGAAAAATTTTAAGAAATATAATTAAGGATGAATATAGTCCCCCTGAGATTGAACAACAATCTAGTTTTAGAGCTTGCCGACGGTCAGGTAGTTATTGCTCAGGATAAAGAAGGCATTGAACTTATGACAAGAAAACTGTTTGAAGATAATAAAAACTGGGGTTTTATGTTTTATTCTATGACTATACTATTTGCTTTTACCTGATATCCCCTATTATCTACTGTACTGTGTTAGCTTTTAATACGAAATATATATGACTCATATAATTTTTATTAACTTTAGATTTTTTTGATGAATATTTTTCAGACTTTTAACCTAATTTAAAAAATATTTACATTTGAGATTTTTTTTTTATATATTTTTATTTACATGTATTATAAAAAATATATTTTTGAAAAATATTTAATGGTAACTGTTAGGCGGCACCAATTCCCTATTTCTCGCGTTATAAAAGATTAAAAGACATGCACATATATTATGCGAATATAAATTCACACTAATGGTAAAATTTAAGAGTTCTTAAAATATTTACCAGATTCTTGATACGCAATTTCCGCAAAAATTAGAATTTCATACGTCGGTAATAAAAATAATCTGCATTAGTATTAGTCGACCACTTTCAAATACCATAAGAAAAGCGAGAGGGAAAATTGGCATAACAAAATTAAGAGGGAAACATATATGGTTGGTTGGTTGGTTAATTATAGGCGGGGAGACGATTGTGCCTGTATGTACACTGCAGCCCCTTGGCCTCTTGTGCTTCCCTCTCTTAGTTACAAGAACGTCGATCCTTTCAGAAGGTTTATTAGCTTCCTTCCAAGCTCTTCATTTGGTAATTTATCACCACCATGTCTATTCCGAGTTATACCCGCACATTCATACAAAATGTGCAAAGAAGTTTCTTTGTTTTCACCACGTAGTCTGCATGTTGTAAAATCATTTTGTATATCCATTTTTTGTTTGTGTTTGTTTCCTCAGGTGATCAATCCCACCACTAGTTTGGTCATTGCCCTTGTTAAACGAAGCACGTCAATTGTTAGTTTCTTTAAGGAGCCGCCAACCTCCCTCGCATGGCTATGACCAGATATTGCGAACCAACGATCTAGATGTTGCTGAAATGACCATCTGTTGATTATCATTTTTACCACCTGTTTTAGTATATCAAACTCTGGTTCTGGATCCCAGCTCCGAATATTCCTAATTCGTCCGCCTTTTCATTACTTTTAATCTCCGAATGTCCTAAAACCCAAAGTAGTTCAACCCTGTTATTTCTAGAGAATAGTTCTAACAGGTTACTTGACCTTGGAGTTGGTCTCGCCTGCGGTAGCTCCGATAAATATTCTCGTGAACAAATGCTTGTAATGCCAAAGTAGTTCAACCCTGTTATTTCTAGAGAATAGTTCTAACAGGTTACTTGACCTTGGAGTTGGTCTCGCCTGCGGTAGCTCCGATAAATATTCTCGTGAACAAATGCTTGTAATGCCTGAATTGTTTTCCGGAATATTATTGCACTTGTCCCAAGTAGAATGCTTAAGTTCTACTTGGGCTTTTCTGTGTATATGCCATAGCCCACTCCACTCGAAGTTCTATGTAATAGACTAGACCCGTCGCCTTCGTCGGAGTCTCTACCTTAATCCATAGATTTGGGTTGTAACCAATTCTATATCGTTTTTTCGAAATTATACAAAGTTCTCATATCTTTTTATAAATATTTGTTTACAGATAGTATAAAATATATATTTCTACAGAAGGTATAAAAGTAATTGTTAGGCAGCAGCAATTTCCTGTTTCTCGTATTATACTGATAAGCTCAAATTTGGACTTATTTTTAAAAACATACCAACAAGGCATTCAACCGTGTTCGGCACGATGGATTGTTGGCTAAACTACGCTCTTCTGGTATGTCTGAAAAGTTCTATTTGAGGCTTTCACATTTCCTCAGAGAGCGTTCATTACGAGTGGCAGACGAATTTCTTTCTTAAAGTCTCATTATCAACGCTGGTGTGCCCCAGGGCTGTCACCTACTCTCTTTTTCGTTTACATAAGCGATCTGCTGGACTTTTCCAGGAATACAATCTACAGCTTTGCAGATTACAGTACGCTTATCTCTTCATTTACTTTGAATGCTCGGACAACGGCTACTCAGACGAATATTCGCAGACAGCAAGAAGTCGTTCAACTTAACAAAGACCAGGGAGAAATTCTATCTTGGGATAACAGTAAAGTGGAATTCACCGCTGCAAAAACCCAGGCGGCAGTTTTTTCTAAAAAGTTAGCGTTGCTGAACCCGACATGGTTATGTCTGGGCACTCTATTCCTTTAGCATTGTCACTCAATTTGTTGGGTGTTAATTTGGGAGCAAATATGTCTTGGCATGAACATGTTGCAAGCATAGCAAGGAGAGTTTCTCGAAAACTGGGAATATTATTTCAAACAAGAAAGCTTTACACTCAAAAACAACTTTTAATTTTGTACAAAGCTCAAATTCGACCAACTATGGAATACTGCTCTAATGTTTGGGGCTCTGCTCTCAAACATACACTGCATTTGTTGGATTCTATACAGAGAAAAGCTGTTCGCCTGATAGGAGACCCGAAACTGGCTAGCGGCCTTGATTCATTGGAACGTCGAAGAAAGGTTGGCGACTTGAGTCTATTCTACAAGTATTTCCATGAAAAGTGTTCGATAGATGTTGCCCGCTTAATTCCTCCCAGAGCGGTGCTTGCTAGAAATACACGTCGCGCTAATACTTTACATCCGTATGAGGTTCAGCTTGTTCAAAGACACTTTTCAAGTAGTCTTTTATATGGAGAATCTCTCCCCTTTGGAATAATTTGCCCAGGACTGTGTTTCCCACCGAGTACAATCTACAACGATTCAAGACCACGTGAATCACTTTTTCCGCGCACATGCCGCACCTATAGCGCTTTAAACATTTCCCTGCAAGACGTGTGCTAGACCCATAAAAACAGTGTTAGTATTCCAGCTAAAATACCATAGGAAAAACCAGAGTGAAAATTAGCATAACAAAGACAAGAAGAAAATACATATGACTACACTAATTAATTAAAAAAATTTAACACATAACAGTACTCTTGTAATTAACTACCTAATTCCACAACATACATTTCCTAATACAGGCTACAATCAAGTTACATGCGGTTTACTAGAATGGGCAAAGACTTGCATGATCTCCAGTGAGTTCTTAAATAAATGTAATTTAATCCTTTCTTGATCTCTATTAGCAAAAACCACAAAGTATGTTTTACTTTTGTTGATATTTTAATTATTTTTGTCAGATCATAGACAAACGTTGTTATGTAATATTTCAGTTATATTTTTAAGAGAATGCCACGTTTAAATTACTAAGAAGTTGATACTTCGTTAACATTACGTTAGAACATCTATATGTCAAGGATGTGTGTTTTGTCGGTTAATTTTCAACAGTGAGCTATACCAGAAACCGATTCGTAGAGTATTAATTGCAAGAAGAATAGGGAAGAGTATAATTCAAAACATACATGAAAGTAATAGATAACTGTAGTTGTAATTGTTAATGTTAAAAGAGTTATATCAGGTCATTTTAGAAACCGATATGATTATTTAGTAATGGTGTAAAATTTATTGAACGCAAGATACGAGGACAAACTCGTAATTCCTGTATCGTAGACAGTGATAGTTAATCTGTCATGTATAATTTCAGTTATATATGTAGCATATTTTTAGGTTTCAGACATGGAAAATTTATGCGAGTAAATTTTCTTATGAATTGTAATTTACTATAAAAATCTACTTTAACTAACATTTTTTTATTCTTCTTGTATTCAAACTCAAATTTAAAAATCTCTTTATTGTTAATGATAACTTATTGCAGGATCTACATATATGTTCGAGTTCTGGGGATACATAATGCTTTGCAAGAATCTCAGCCACAGAGAAGCCTTGCGGCGGTTGATGTTCTGCCTTGGTATTTGAACCTTATGTACGTGATTATATAATAGTGCCATTTCCGGTAAATCATAAAATGGCAGTTTATTTTTTTGCTTGTTTGTGAAATTTTTTTTTGTTTTGCTTTGTTTATTTATGTGGGGATTTAGGTTAGTGTCTGCTAGGAAAACTAATTTGTTAAAAATCCCAGCTTGATATAGTATAGGTATATGTGTTTTATGGTTTATATTGCACATTTCTATTCTAGTCTGACTCACTCTTCTTTTTTTCATGTCTCGCTCTTTCATATATATATATATATATATATATATATATATATATATATATATATATATATATATATATATATGCATTGCACTATTGTACTTTGTTTAAAACTTCTTATTAACTTTTTACATTACCTTATTTACATAATAGTTAGTTTATATTGACCGAATGTTTAACAAATTGCTACTCTTTTTGCTTTGTGGTCTATGTTTAAGTTGTTCGCTTTACTTACGCAGAGTACTCGACGCTCACCAGTTTTAGGTCTACGTACCGTAGAGTGCCTTCAGTAGGCTTTAGGCGCACTTTAATTACTTTATCAGGTGGGTCTCGAATTCCGGTATGTAAGTTTTTTTTTATTTGGCTTCTTCGAATTCATCCAATTTGCATTCGTCGCGAAGCAGTTATGCTTGTGTGTCGGGTTATGATCTATTCTGGTTTGTGTCAGGTAGAACAGATACCTGTGTTTTATGTCTATAAAATTTCTTTGCTGTTTTGTCTAAGAATTGTCTTACTGTTTGCATGTTTGTCATGTGATGTAAGACTCTAATACCTATGTAGGTTTGGCACTATGTCACGCCTCTTAGTATTTTGTTCTACATTCGCTGCAGTCTGTATGTCAGTTCTCTTTGTAGTAATTTTGCAACGACGTACGGTTTCAACTTTATATGGTATTAAAACCAATAGAGTTTTTGAATAATAGTTTTGCTGTACGTATATACCAGGTGTACAAGAATGAAATGCGGATTTCAGACAACAGATGGTGCACAGTGCAGTTTGTGCTATAAAGATTTGATACTGCGCCATTTTGTCATCAACAAGTGTCAGACGCGCACGAGTGATAAATTGGAAAAATGTGTGCATAGTGTTGTGTTGTTGTGTTCAATATGTCGAAATTTATACCGAATAAAGAGCATTCGCGGACAGCATAAATTTTTTGTTTTCATTTGAAGAAAACTGCTGCTGAATCACACCAATTACTTCGAGAAGCTTATGGTGAACATGGTCCATCGCAAGATAGGTGTGAACGATGGTTTCGGCGTTTCAAAAGTGGTGACCTCGATGTTGCAGACAAGGAACGTGGAAAATCGCCAAAAAAATACGAAGATGAGGAATTGCAAGCTTTGTTGGATGAAGATATTCGCAAACACAAAAACAACTCGCAGAGCAATTGGGCGTTAGTCAACGAGCTGTTTTCAATCGACTACGAGAGATGGGAAAAATTCAGAAGACCGGTAGATGGAAACCACATGAGTTGAACGACAGGCAAATGGAAAAGCGCAAAAAACGCGTGTGACATTTTGCTCGCTCGGTACAAAAGGAAGTCGTTTTTGCCTCGTATAATTACAGGGGATGAAAAGTGGATTTATTTTGAGAATCTGAAGCGCAAAAAAATCATGGATAACCCCAGGCGCACCATCCACATCGACCGCAAGACCGAATCGCTTTGGCAGAAAGACGATGCTCTGTGTTTGGAGGGACCAGAGGGGCGTGATCTATTATGAGCTGTTAAAACCTGGGGAAACGGTTAATATTAAACATTACCAACAACAATTGACCGATTTGAACCGTTCGCTGCTTGAAAAAAGACCAGAATACCGAAAGAGGCAACACAAAGTCATTTTTCTTTATGACAATGCTCCATCACATACGGCAAAACCAGTTCGCGACACGTTGGAAGCACTCAGCTGGGAAGTTCTACCCCATGTGGCTTACTCACCAGACTTGGCTCCTTCCAATTACCACTTGTTTGCATGGATGGGTCACGCACTTTCTGAGCAGCGCTTTGGTTCGTACGAAGATGTGAAAAAATGGCTCGATGAATGGTTCGCAGCAAAAGGGGAAGATTTTTACTGGCGTGATATTCACAAATTGCCCGAAAGATGGAAAAAATGTTTAAAAAGCGATGGAGCACACTTTAAATAAACCACTTTTTATCATTCTTCCGAATTTAACATGTTTTTTTAGAAAAAAAAACCGCATTTCATACTTGTACACCTGGTATATCCCCTAAATAAATATAGGAAGTTGCAATAACTTCTCTAGCACAGAAAAATCTACTGTGGATAATTTGCTGAGTAATTCACTCTATTCTAGCATAATCCATTTTTCCTTATAGATACCACAATGTATTGTATGATACACACTTGTTTCTTTTTTGATCCGATACAATACTACGTTGTATGATCTTATTTTACTATAGTTTTATAGCACTTTTATTACTCACTTAAACGTAACTGATTTTTTCGTTGCTACAGTAGAGGTTATAAATTTTTTAAATATTTATTAATGAAAATGTAAGTTAGTTTTTCCTAACATGGTGAACATGCGAAGCGTCGTTACGACTGCCTTGATTAATTCTAGTATTTTATTTATATCAGTTGGTATCATTTATATCAGAACCAAAACATCCGTTTTAAATATTTGTTTAGTAACAAGGTTAAAGTACAGAAAAAAAAAAACGTTACTAATTCATTTGCTTCATTTATAAAGCAAAAACAAAAACAAATTATACAAAATAACGACAACACAACAAACAAAATCCATTTTTCAACAGTACTCCTTCAATCCTACCTCGGCTGTGATACGGCGAAACGCATCTCGAGATGGATTCACGGATGAGAGAGCAGTTAATAAATTGCTGAAAAATGGACTTTGTCCAATTTTAGAGGTTTATATTGATTTTATATACTTGGGAAAGAACCCTATAAAGCGCTGCCAAGTGACAATTGTCAGTAACTTGCTAAAAAACTTCTCTATCGGTCGACCTTAAACCACCCCCGAAAAAGGTCAGGTATGCCCTCAAAGTTAGGCTTACATCTGCCAGAGGTGCAAATTGTTGTATCTACTTCATAATAATATTATTTATAAAATGTTCTGCCTTGATTACCAAGGACCATATTGGACAAACATCATAGTGGCTAGAATAGCGAGTGACATAATAAAGGAGTGCTTGTCTAAAGGGGAAAAAGGGCTTGTGCCACCATTGACCATCATCAAAAAACACGCGACTAATTTGATTTTAAATACATAGAAATTAGAGAACATGAAAATTTCTCCAAAAGCCTATTGTTCTTGGACCTGAACTAACCTGAACTATATATATATATATATATATATATATATATATATATATATATATATATATATATATATATATATATATATATATATATACATATATATATATATATATATATATATATATATATATATATATATATATATATATATATATATATATATATATATATATATATATATATATATATATATATATATATATATATATATATATATATATATATATATATATATATATATATATATATATATATATATATTTATATATATATATATATATATATATATATATATATATATATATATATATATATATATATATATATACTTACTCCGGAAACCAACATTACGTTTTATCGTACCCGAGAAAAAAATCTGTTACCGTATTTTTCTCAAGAGAAGGATTTAGTTTTTTGTAACGATGTTGGTGGTATTTTGCAGCAGATGGGATTAAAACAGTACCAACCTAGTGATTGGCGTCTTTTCATAGACAGCAGCAAAAGAAGTTGAAAGTGTGTTTTGCTTCATAACGGTAACAAGTACGGATCTATACCTATTGCACATTCGACGACTTTAAAAGAAGAAAACGTAAATGTTTCTAAGGTTATGGAAAAAATTAAGTATCAAGACCACAAATGGGTCATTTGTGTTGATCTGAAAATGGTTAACTTTCTTTTAGGTCAACAAGGGGGGTACACAAAGTTCCCTTGTTTCATGTGTCTCTGGGATAGTAGTGACAAACAACACCATTGGTCACAAAAAGTTTGGCCAGTGCGGGAAGAGCTAAAAGTTGGTACAAAAAATGTTATAAACGTGCCTTTAGTTAGCCGAGACCGCATCATACTTCCACCACTTCATATTAAACTCGGCATAATGAAACAGTTTGTGAAGGCGCTTGACAAAAGTGGCGAATGTATTAATTTTCTTTCACGCAAGTTTCCAGGATTAAGTTCAGAAAAATTGAAAGCTGGTATTTTTGATGGGCCACAGATTAGGCAACTCGTGAAAGATCCTAATTTTGTCAAATCAATGACTGAAGTCGAATCCAAAGCTTGGAATTCATTTGTTTGGGTTATGAGTAGCTTCCTAGGCAAAAAGAAATCTGACGACCATGTCGAGCTTGTTGAGTGCATGCTATCGAACTTGCAAGAGCTAGGGTGCAACATGAGCATAAAAATCCACTTCCTGCACTCGCATTTAGACCGATTTCCACAAAATCTGGGTGATTTTAGTGAGGAGCAGGGTGAAAGATTTCATTAGGATCTTCGGACAATGGAAGAGCGTTATCAGGGGCGGTGGGACTCACATATGATGGCAGACTACTGCTGGAGTTTGCAACGAGATCTACCTAAAGTCGTTCATTCAAGGAAACCTTATATATATATATATATAGATATATATATATATATATATATATATATATATATATATATATATATATATATATATATATATACGTCTATATATATATATATATATATATATATATATATATATATATATATATATATATATACGTCTATATATATATATATATATATATATATATATATATATATATATATATATATATATATATATATATATATCATTATACCGTAAGGATTTATCCACTGACGTATTCTTATTTGAATTTAGTTATGCAGGAGTTCGATGGTTTCAATATTCCTGTGCTGCAATAGTATTTGTTCATGGTTTCTTGCGAATTTTTTGATTTTACTCCACTTCAACGTCTTTGTGGAGATCCTTGTTCCTGCTGTACTCGCACATTTTAATAATTTTAATAGCAGTCTTTCTAGTATAACCTTATATTTGGATTCCATACCTCTCAACTGTTTTAGTATATGTTTGTAATGCAGTAGCTTATTGTGTACTAGCGAAGCTGGGTTTTTTGCCAGGAGTTAGTATATTTTTTTGTATTTCGTATTTACTTTCGACGCTTAGTGCCTAAGGTAAGGCTAAGATATGTGGGATTTTTTGCCCATTCATCTATATATTGGATATTAACTTAATCATTTTTATACTGCAGTCTATGGGGACAGACTGCAGTAATATTTTCCATCTCTGATAAATCACAGGTTTAGAAAAGTTATCTTTCTGCTTAATTCTCAAACATCTGTCTAATGTATGAAGTTTTAGGATATGTGTGTATTGTTTAGGAATGATTTTATTTATTTATTCATTTCACAGTATTGTGAAATGAATAAATAAATATAAAATGATAGATATAATAATAAACAAGGTATCTACCGTTGTCAGATGCATATATAAATACACTGAAATAATAAAAATATAATAAATAAAAAATACAATACAAAAATATCAGTCTTAATCTAGTATGATAAACATAAATATAATATTTAACATATTTTTAAGAAAAATCTAATATGACAACGTAAATTTACTAGTAGTAAATGCAAAACAGGATGCACCACAGAAACCTAGTTAATATTAATAATACGGATTCACAGTGTTGCTGAGATACTCCTACACACTGTAAAATGGCCGCCGAATCAGAAATGACGCAATCTTTTAAGGTATTGATTTTTTATTATTTTTTAAACTAATATAGACAGTTTATTAAAAAACTTAATACAAAAGAAATTATTACCAAGTTTGCTTGAGTGTAATCTGAAAGTAATTTTTATGTCGTGTAATATGATTATGGACTATGGTCGTTTGAGAAAAGATTATCATATGTAAAAAGTAGATAATCATAAGATATGCAGAGAGGGTAATATTAAAATACGGAGATTAATACATCTTTGTTTTACGTCATCGCGGTATCTCAAGCATGCTTATCAGTCTTATCACTTTTCGTTGTAGCACGAAGATTCTTGCTGGTGCTGGTGCTTGGCTCCGGTTTATCAGTCCATATGACATAAGAGGAGCGATTAATATGATACATAGTAAACACTAATGATAATCAGGGTGTCAATAAGCTTTGAGAGACATCTCATAACAAATATATTTTTGAAGATTTTTGATATATATATATATATATATATATATATATATATATATATATATTATATATATATATATATATGTATATATATATATATATATATATATATATATATATATATATATATATATATATACATATATATATATATATATATATATATATATATATATATATATATATATATATATATATATATATATATGTACATATATATATATATATATATATATATATATATATATATATATATATATATATATATATATATATATATATATATATATATATATATATATATATATATATATATCTATATATATATATATATATATATATATATATATATATATATATATGTACATATATATATATATATATATATATATATCCTACTTCTTTATTCGTGGTCCTACGTAATGGGTTGGTGATATTATGGTATTTGTGTCACTATTTTAGACCATGTTTCTCTATCTTTGGCTTGATGTAATGCAACCGGGAATGTGAGGCCAGTTGTTTTAATATGGTCCAACCACCTCCCGATCTTTTGCTTTTGACATTGCCTTCCACTATCAACCGCTCTATTGTGTTTTTTCCTCTTGCTATGTGACGAAAGTATCTCAGTATGTTTCTATTGACTATAGTAGTCAGTCTTGTTTTGCTGTTGAGCTCACCTAGGAGGAAGACTTTTGTGTGGTACATTGTCCAGATTATCCGGAACATTTTTCTGTATATCTCAGCTGTGCTGTTTCTTGTCATTCTTTTTAATGGTCTAGGCTTCGGCTGTGTATGTAGCAATTGGGAATATTAGTGTCTTGTTGGACCATAATTTGGTATTCTTCGTCAAGTCATTGTCTTTCCATATTTTTGTTAGCTACGCGGTCGCTGTTTCTGGCCATATCAACATATCTGCGTATTTCATTCTCACATCCGCCGTTATTTGTTGTTACTGAACCGAGGTAATTGAAGTGACTGATTATTTCCTAGCCTACAATTTTCTGATATAAGAGTGATTGTTTCGGACTCTTTCACTTCACTTTTGTCTTGGTTTTATTTAACTGAAGCTCGTTGCTGATAATGTTAAGTTTGTCCATGATGTACTGGAGCTCTTCTTATGAAGCCGCCAAAACTATGGTATATATATATATATATATATATATATATATATATATATATATATATATATATATATATATATATATACATACATATATTTATATGATATATATATATATATATATATATATATATATAACATATATATATATATATATATATATATATATATATATATATATATATATATATATATATATGTATATATCAGTTTTAAACCCGGTTTCAGAAAGAAAACCGTGTTTTGTAGAACGGATTGTCAAGGTAATCAATATTTTTCAGAGATATATTCCTTTTGTTATGAGCTATTTTATAATTTTTGAGTATTCATTTATCACAAGGAGGTAATCGAGATATATTAACGACCGTTTCACGTTCAACTACCTACTTGACGAAAAATTATTGTAAAAAAAAATAAAAAGAAATATGTTTGGGTGATCGATTTTACTGCTCTCATTTAATTAAAATTTATTGTATTTCGCCTCAAGAATTTAGCCTATAAAAAACAGTAGAGTTTTTGATGTGCCAACGGTATTATTTAAATATACCATTGAAACGAGAAAGAAAGAACATTATTATTCTTAATTCTTTTTATTTAAATTTTATGTGTATTTTTATTTTATAAAGTCGTGCATATAATAGACATTATCTAATGAACTTTTCGCTAATAGAGAAAAGATAAAGAAAAATAAATATTTTTCGAATTTTTATTTTAATAAGTTATATATAATCAGCTTATGAAAATTATTAATCATAATCATAACTACGGTTTCCAGGGCGGTTTTTAGTATAAAATTGCAGGGGGCTATTAGGTTTTTCCCTAGTTTTTTTTATTGACCGGTTTGAAAAGTCGCTTAAAAAAGGGAAATCTATTATTTATGAGAATGTTAGTACCGCTGCTGTCCTAATATTACTAATACATTAGCTATGTCATGAATGGATTTGACAGATTCTTTTATTATTACTTATATAGAATATTGTATGCTCTATTATTATTGTTAAAAGTAATATACAAAGTATGCTTAATAATTGTTCATCATTCGGGAAATTACGAAATGCATTTCATTTTTTTAATAGTATGCTATTCGTAGCTAAAAGAGACAAATATGACTGAAGAAAATTTTTGAGTAGACCCTATATTGTTAGCAGTAGCACATGTTACTTTATATCTGTATAAAATATGTTTTTTCTAGAAGAACTCTATAATGACGTCATAATATTAATTATTACAGTGATTTAACGAAAAAACATTTATATTAATATATGGTATCAACGTACGGAAGGAGCATTTTCATAATCCAAGAGGTCGCGTCACCCAATTTTATTTTTGATATGGCTAAAATTTAGACAATATTGGAAAAAAATATCATATTTATGTGACATGAATTAAAGGTGGAAATATGATATTTAGCGACAAATAATAAAATAAACTGCCATGAACAATATTATACTATATCATTGCCGCGAAACTACAGCTACGAATTTTAATGGGGTTTTCCCTGTTTTGTAGGGTAAGACAAGTTTAGCACTCTGAAATACAAAAGCATTAAATATCCGACGGAGACAAGCCATGTCATTCATAAAATCACTTCCCTCCGCATTAATCACCCAATGAAAATTTCAACGAGTGTGGTAAGGACAAGTAAATAATAGTGAAGTAAAATGGATCAAATTGAACAAAATTTCGCCAAAGTACTTAAAGCAGCAAGAGTAACTTGAAAACTAAACCCTTAATATCCTCTAACTGACCTGTCTTTAACCTCTAGGGTTATGGAAGGTCAATCCTTTAAAAAAGACAGCAACTTTCCAGGTTGAATTACCTTAATGTACTACCGATCTATCCCTCGTTGCTGATTTTTAGACAATACATAATTAGAACTGTTTTTTTGCACCTCCAAGCACCACCTGCAGGCTAAACTATCTTTAACACCAAAGTGCGTGAGATGCTCATTCAGGTGACTTGTAAGTATTTCTGTTAATATCTTTAGGACTTTCTTGCTTAATTAAAGCAAGGACCTGGTGTAGTTAAGTCTCATTAAGAAACTTCTTGATTATTTTATCCTTAGTTCCTTGTTCGAATTCTTGATAAATTAACTGTTTAGTAGATCTGCGATTATCTCGCTTTCAGGGGTTTGTTAAAACCTTCTGTCTTTGGCCAATGTGTCAATCATCTGATACCAATCGACCCTATTTAGCCAAGTACACCGATAAGCAGTAGGTTATTTCTAAATGCTAAGTTAGCTAGTAAGTCCTTATATTATCCTAGAAAATATATATGACCCTCCGTCTGATCAGTAAAAAGAAGGGACACTTTAAATCTGCACAAATGCAGAATTTATACTTGATTTAGATGATTAATACAACTCGACGGAATTAGTTACAGCTAGTTGCTATAACCTTTCACCCCTGTATACCTACAAAACAATGAAAATATTTTCTTATTAACGGCTTATCATAATAATGAATGGTACCTTTAAACTTTTGTAGACGCCCGGTGGTAAAAATCGGTACATTGCAACAGTGCGTATCCTCAAAAAACTCTAAAAACAGAGAGTATCTTGGGTTACTGTCCCTTACGTATTTTTTATGTTTTGTGTACACGCATTATTTATAAAATCAACTAATGTCACTTTAAACAACCAAAAGGGAGTTTCTTAATTGAAGAGTAATCAAGAGTAACAACCGATGTAGTTTTTTACATCCTCATTACAGACAAGTATGAAGAATTGGGTGCTATCCAAATATATGGTTGGAGGTGCAGACTTGGACCAAGGCAATGGGTCTGATTTATTACATAGATGAACCAAAAACCTCAAGCGGAGTAGGCGCTGGCGTATATGCAGTAAAGCTTAACTGAAGCTTAAGGATTCCAACAGGGAGAAGTGCAACAATATTCCAGGCAGAAATTCACGCAATGCAAGCATGAGTTCGCGAGAATATTAGGCACGCCTACAGCAACCAAGAAATATATATTTTTTCAGACATTCATGCTGCTCTATTAAAACTATCCTCTAGGAACAACAGGGTTGAGTTATTGTGGGTTCCAGGACATTCGGGGATAAAAGGTAATCAAAGATCTGACGAATTAGCAAGATTTGTAGCTACAAAAATCATACAGGTGTCCAAAACTAGCGTTTGGTATAAAAAAAATCAAAACAAGTAGCAGAAACAAGAATTAACATGTAGTCATATCAGCAACATTTATATCGTTGGCACGTAATATCTTAACAACGAGATTCGAGGGACGTAATTGGCGACCCCTCAAAGAACCTAACGACTTTTGTTTAAAGGGCCCAGCCTAAATTAGTGGTAGAACTGGATACAGGCCACTGTCACCTAAGGAAACATTTACAGAAAATGGGTATCCACAATAGTCCAACGACATGTAGACTCTGTGGTGAAAAGGAAGAAAACCTCTAGGCACATTCTATATGAATGTGCGACTTTAATTTGAAACAAATATAAACTTTTCGGAGATCTACATCGTGGCGATAAATTACAACGGGCTTGAAAGAAAGCTAATAAAAGTTCCAAAAGGGACGACGTTCATGTAACCAAAAAAAGGGAGCACAATAAGACAAGACGCTGCAGTACACACACAGGCACAATTCCCTACCCCGCCTACAATCAACCAAACAACTTTATTTAGAACTAGCTTGTTATCAGAGGCGCAAGGTTATCATTATATGACAGTTTTAAAAAAAGGCGATAAAGTTATTTACGCATTACTTTCCCTGCAAATAAGTATGTGTATAGAATTTGTCTTTCTACACTAATAAGTTACTTAATCTAGGGACTACAAGTGTGATATTTCAAACAATAGGTACTTCACTAATTTTTTATATATTTTTTTATCGCTCACCTCCCCGCCTCAGTAGGGATTTTTTACCCTTTTTCCATATCCGAAGGATATCGGCGAGGATGTCGTAATACCCGTCAACGTTGTCCAAGTGCCGAAACATACATTTTTGTATTTCACGGCACTTTTTGAACAACGCGATAGTGCTGTCATGGACGTTATAGTCTGATCAATTGATCTTTGCAGTTATGTAATCAACGCGACGTCATGAATATTCATACGATTCAATCGGCTGTCAATTCAGTGTCGGCGGTCTAAGTTTTAAATGACAATTTCAAACGTCAAAATAGAATTTAAAATTTTTCGTCCGGTTTGGTAATTAACGAAAAGTACGGATATATTAAATGTATATGATGTGTAAAACACCCTAGTTCTTACTTGTGAAGGACATTTACTCCACTGCATAAATCAAACGTCTAATAGCACCTAGTTTTATTTTTCAGGTTGCTATTATATTTTTATTGCCTATAAACTCGGAAGTACTGGCTTCTAAAACATGAAGCAATACCCAAATTCCAGGTTGTTCGCTGTCTTTCTTGCATATGTACAAATAACTGAGACAGATAATAGAGCGAATCTCGTAAATAACTTCAGATGAGAGAAGACCTACGTTTTCAAGTTTTTAAATATACTGATAATATATTGACAAGAAGAAAAATATAGATGGATGTTTACACTATAAAAAGAATCATTGATCGGACTATATTTGCATTTCTGCAAACAACTACTACCTATGAAAGTGGCCAGGCCAAATATACTTGAATAAATTAATAAATAAGTATACCGGCCTGTGGAATTGAACTCTCGACCTTCTGCACAGTAGCAAAGTACTACGCCACCGAGCCACGGCCAGCCAAAATTATTCAATTCATGTTAATTACAAAACGAGTTGAGCCAAGGAAGGGCTTTATTCATAACTAAAAGGATACATTTCCTTATATATACTATTTCTGCTAAAATTGAAAATAGTGTAAGGATAACACAATTTTCAGATATCTTAACTCCAAGAAACATACAACAATACCAATGATACAATACTCACACAGTAACTCTTCTAACGCCCTTACCCTTTTCAATATCATCTTAAAAGATTCATACTTTTCAGATTTCTTGATTTTAAGGACTCTGGAAACAAGATGTAACACGATATATAAATTTAACACCGTTTTCCCCCACTTTTCTAACATCTTATACGTTTGTATTGAAGGAAATATGCTGAAAATTTGTTCATGGTCTTAAACAAAAACTTTAGTAAAATATTAAAAATATACAAGATTTAGCGATTATCACCTTTTTAACTCCCTTCGCCTAAAGCAATAGTGGTCAAAATATACAGATTCCGTACTTTTAGATACTTCAAGTATTACAGGTTTACCAAATTTCAAATCGATGTCGCGTTTCGTTTGAGAGTTATCATACCAATAGGCAGAAGACCGGAGATGGGGAATTATATTTTTTATGACTTAGGGATCGTAAAATGTGAGGGAATGCAAAAATATCGGTGGGTGATTTTTTCACAGTTGATACCGAGTTGCGGTAAGGGTCGGTGAAAGACAATAAAAAATTCCGCGTTGCGGTACAGACCTTTTTCGAACCCAAAATTAACGGCCGAGTTGCGGTCCGTCACAGGCAGGAATAGAGCTATAAGTATGCAAGTTATGTATGAAAATTAAAGTAAAAGACATATTTCAGTAATTACTATATTTGTAAGACATGCATTTGACAAACGTTACAGCATCAATTTCTTTATGTACATATTGAATTATCTTATTTTATAAAAATACTAAATTGTACCTATTAGTCGAACACTTTGGTGCACTGGTTTGTATAGCGTTGATTTTCTCATATGTTTCAGTCTGGAAACCCTTGATGACCTCTAAAAATTCATGAAAATTCGGATGAGGCGAACGACTATCCTTTGCAAATTTTGAATGAAAAGCCTCAATCCTGTTATTAGTTCTCCAAATGCTGGTGTCGAGCACGGCCCAAAGTGCTGTAGGGAAAAGAGCACTATTATCCATGTAGTTTTTAACTATGTAGTCAGCAAACAATGTTACTTGTGGGTGGGCTGGCTGATTTTCTAATAATTGGACGAAAATATCTCTCACGTGATCGGCAGAGAGAAAAATTAGCCCGAACATATGGTGAAGCTATTTTTCAATAGGAGAATTTTTATCTTTGTATTCTCTAGTTAATCCTAGATTCTAAATTTTTCTTCACCAGGACTGTCCTGCATCCCACAAGCGTTGTCAATGGAAATTCGGTTGAAACCGCACCGTGAATAGCGCGTTCAAAATCTAACACGACCTTTGTAGGCGAAAAGACACATCTTAATTGCTGGCATTTGGACTTTACCGCAGAGAATACCAAAGAATACGAAGTTTCCTTCTTGTCGTGCAGTAGGCTGAACACAAATGGAATATAGCGGCCATTGATATATACCAGAATAGTAAACATTTGTAGAAAAAAACTTCGCACAAAATTCAAATGTACCGTCCACCATCATAATTTAAGCCGCGCATAGGATTTTTAAATTACTTTTACAGGAAAAAATCACCTCCCGCCGAATCATCTTTCTTGGTGTTTCGTCACTGCGTTGTTAATTTTGTGGCGATTCAGTAGTTGTTCATTGATGTTGATAATTGCATATTTGTCGTGGAAATATGTCATCTGGTCCAATGGTATAAACTTTGGCAACTCTTGTTTGTGTAGACCCAGCACATGTCTCTCAAATTTGTAATTTTCCAATAGGATGTATGTAATACATGTTGACTTGGAAAAGTTTTAAAGTAAGCTAGTAAATTTCAAAAATGCCCTTACGTTTTATACTTTTATTTAATTTAGGTTAACCCTAATTTAATGTAATAATATTTCAAATTTAATAATATTTGATAATTTAACCCCACCTACCTGCCGATTTGTCGATTACCGCAACTCGGATGAAAGGCAGATCAAAATATTTACAACTTTCTAAAGGCCATTAGGCGGACCGCAACTCGGTATCTACGTTCTACGTTCCCTTGAGACCGGAAAGTAAAAATTTACTAAAAACCGTATTTCAAAAAAAAGCGTGCCTGCTAAGTTAACATGTCAAGCAGAACTGTAAGATAACGAGTATACAATAATTAAAATATAATTAAACGGTAAACAAGAATATAGCAATGATATTAAAACTGTAACATAAAAATAAGTACTTACATTAAACATGGCTATAAAAATAAAATAGTAAGAATCTCCTAATTAAAAAAAAATATATCTGCTAAATAGTGTCTTTTTCCGAGTGTTTCTAATTCTTGCCTAACTTGCCTAAATAAGTTCTTTATTTTTTGAGATAATTGAGAAAACAAAAAAACAAATATCTATGATTTTTCAATACAAATCCAGATTTTTATTTTCTTATTTTTATTCTTTAGGAAATATTTTTTTTTTATATAAAGAAGGTGGTTTAATGTAAAACTACTGAAAACAGACAAAGCTATGTTTCCCATTAGACGCTGTTCTCTTATTTGTCAGTCCATCTTGGGTCGCGTTTCGCCGTGTCATGGTACTCATCAGGTAGGCTAGGATCGACAAACAAAGGAACAGAATTTACTAGTCCTTATCCAGGTACTTACCGAACATAATAATTGTAAGATTTAACGAATTTTACCAAATAGGCACATATAATACTCCATTGTAGACTGACACAGTAACCACAAGCCGACAGAGTGGTTGCCAACATTTCAACGCACCGCTCTGGGAGGAATTGAGCGGGCTACATCCTTTGAACACTCTCCATGAAAATACTTGTAGAATAGACTCAAGTCGCCAACCATTCCTCGATGTTCCAGCGCATCAAGGCCACAGGTCAGTTCCCGGTCTCCAATCAGACGAACAGCTCTTCTCCCAATAGAATCCAACAAATGCAGTGTGTGTTTGGGAGCGGAGCCCCAAACATGGGAGCAGTATTCCATAGTTGGTCGAATTTGAGCTTTGTAAAGAGTTAACAGTTTTTGTGGAGTGTAAAGCTTTCTGGTTCGAAATAATATTCTCAACTTTTGAGAAGCTCTCCTATGCTATTGAGCCTTGGGGCACAACGGCGTTAACAGTAAAGGTGTTAGAAAGAAATCCGTCGACTGCGACTCTGAGGAAACATGAGAGCCACAAACATAACCTTTCAGACATACCATAAGAGCGTAGCTTAGCCAACAGTCCATCGTGCCAAACACGATCGAATGCCTTGGATATGTCAAGAGCAACCGCTCCAGATTCTCCGAAGTGTTCAATTGCGTTGTTCCAAACATGTGTCACATAAGTCAGAAGATCTCCTGTTGATCTATGCTTACAAAAGCCATATTAGTGATCCCTAATAATGTTGAATCCTTCAAGGTATTTTAGAAGATGCTAATTGACATCATTTTCCGTGACTTTCGATATTATTGAAAACAGTGTGACTGGCCGGTAGTTGTTTGGCAAGGTCTTCTTGCCTTTTTTAGGTATCGGCTGAACTGTGGCACATTTTCAGCAGGAAGGAAATATTCCGTTTCTGAAGGATAGGTTGAAAAGTCTACAGAAAACTGGTGTTAGTTCCCTTGCACAGTTTTTGAGAACTATGGCAGGTATTCCGTCAGCGCCAGAAGCTTTTTTGGTGTCTAGCTTCATTAAAATACGTTTTATAATACGCTGTCTGAAGACAATATCGGGCATCCTTGACTGCACTATGGGAATAGTGGGTGGTGTTTTTCCTTGAAAATCGGCAGTAGAATGTGAAACAAACAGTTCGGCCAACAAGTTTGCTTTCTCAACAGGTGTCGTTGCAATAGAACTATCTGGCCGTGAGAGTGGTGGTATGGTGGATTAGTGAAATTTTGACCAATTGCCTTAGCGACTGACTAAAAAGACCTGGAATTGTTGGGACAAGCGAGAAGTTTGTTTCTAATTCGCTGATTGTGTGCCTACTGTGTGATTGTGTGTCGATAATTTCTTTGCATCAGTTCCGAGCACGAACAAAGGTGTTGCGATTTATGGTGTTAGGATTTTCACGCCATTGTCGGTAGGCAAGATGTTTAGAAGCAACAGTTTCTTTGAATTTTCGGTCAAACGAAGGCTTGCCGTTAGGAGAACATTTCTTCGAGAATGGAATGTAAGCTTCCATACCAGCTAAGATAACATCGGAAATCCCAACATTTAAAAAACGAAACATTAAAATTGAACGGTAATAAGGAAAATATTTGGATTTCTCTAAACAGCGTATTAGATTCTACCAAATGCGTCTTAACATTACAAAAGATGCGATATAGGAAAATATGCTCTCGTATATTTTAAAAAATATTTTTTGTTGAAAAGGACATATAAATGAAAATAAAGATATCGTCCTCCACTACTAGTTCGTAAACGAATATTCATTTCTAAATCATTCAGGAGAAAGTGTTTCACACCCGAGTGAATAAAATTGAATCAATCCCGTTTTCGACCCTTCAGTTCAACGAAACCGCTTGATTGCATCATATCGCTTTAACTTTATAAAACAGATTTTTAACTCTCTCTCTAACTTTATAAAACATTAACCTGATTTTGCCCATTTACTATTTTGTTCGACGCTGTGAATTCCAGATAATTTGATTTTGCGGTTTTTCGCACAAAAATTTGACAGCATTTGGCATCGAATATTTCTCGGTTGAATAAAATTGTTTTACACAGGTTTGATTGTCTTTGCTGTTAATTCAATCAAAACGTTGTGAGTTCTGCTAATTTGAAATAATTTAATATTTGTTATCCCTTGGTCACCTATTAAGAAAAATTAAGCTGTCACATATGTAAAATAACCATTTTGATAGGGAACAGGGTACAGTTATTTTGGATTTTTCCTATATCGTTTGAAACAGTGATGCCGACGTTTTGCTAATCATCCTGCCAGCTTCTTGAGAGCTTGTTCCGAAATTTTACTTCTTCGGAATCTAGCACGAAACTGATTTAATTCCGGTTGCACACGCCTTTCTATATTAGAGGACTAGATGAGGGAATTCATAGATGATTTGTCTCCAGATGTGTAAGAGATGGAGATTAACGTTGTTGAGATATTTAGGTACTGCGATGTAGTCCTGAATTTGGAGCAAGGATCTTAGTTGGTCAATGAGAAACGGGTGGCGTTTTTCATGCTGGTGTTCTACAAGTATTAAAGTGGAAATGGAGTAACAAAGAAATTTTGTAATTCTCCTTATTTAAAATTTTATGATTTTAAATTGTATGTAATATAATTTTCCGATTAAGAGTTTGCTATCTACAGTAGAGGTATTTAAAAAAAATTTCAAATCAGAAGTTGCTGAGGCAAAATTCTCGACAAATAATATTTTATATTGTGTTTTATGTTCTGATTATAATAAACTAATTAATATTATTATATATTACATTATAGTTTAATTCAGGATTACTCGATTAACCTCTGTTAGTGTATAGCCAAAATACACGCAACGAGCAAAGTCACTAACAGAGATATTATTTTAAATTATTTAAGTAAATTTAAATTAAAATATACCTATCTTAATAAGGTAGACTATTTTTTTTTCTAATTTGAGATCTTGAGTAGTCACAAACAGAGGTTAAGTTAAGGCAATTTTATAACCGATTGAAATTTAACGTAGGATTGCCTGACCTAACCTAGAGTACCTTTGACTGTAACTAGCTAAGACAAACCTAACCATAGTTGGGTTTGGTCACAGATGAATTTACATATGTTATTTTTAAAATAAGTCATTTAATTCTATCTTCTCTTCTAGTTCGAAATTCAACAATTATTCGTTCGAAGATTCAGCTATTCGGCCATTTTGCTTCTAGAAGTTACGTTAACAATATCATTTCTTAATTTAATCGTAAGGTAAAAAAAAATGGTAGTCATTTACCAAGTACTTTCTTTTCAAACACACAATTCTAAAGTAAAAACTTTGGTAAATTTATAAATATTTGATTTCCTCATACTTAATAAAAGGATGTTTTTTATAGAGGTATAGAACTTTGAAATGGAATAAAACAAAGATGAATTTTTTAAATTGACATGAAATTTACTTTATTCGAAAGATAATCTTCTGGCATTATAATTTAAATATGACTTCTGGCATATGACCGCCACGGCTGGCTCGGACGTAGTCTAATCTGGAGGTCCAATTTTCGATGACTTTTTCCAACATTTGTGGCCGTATATCGGCAATAACGCGGCGAATGTTGTCCTCCAAGTGGTCAATCGTTTCGGGCTTATCGGCGTAGACTAGCGACTTCACATATCCCCACAGAAAATAGTCTAGCGGCGTTAAATCGCACGATCTTGGAGGCCAATTCACGGGTCCGAAACGTGAAACTATGCGGTTACCAAACGTTTCCTTCAATAAATCAATTGTGGCACGAGCTGTGTGACATGTTGCGCCGTCTTGTTGAAACCACAGCTCCTGCAAATCATGGTTGTTCAATTGATGAACGAAAAAGTCAGTAATCATGGCTCTATAGCGGTCACCATTGACTGTAACGTTCTGACCAGCATCGTTTTTAAAGAAGTACGGACCAATGATTCCACCAGCCCATAAAGCACACCAAAACAGTCAGTTTTTCTGGATGTAACGGTGTCTCAACATACACTTGAGCATTATCATCACTCCAAATACGGCAGTTTTGTTTATTGACGTATCCATTCAAACAAAAGTGAGCTTCATCGCTAAACAAAATTCGCTTATGAAAATCGGGATCAACGGCAATCTTGTTTTGGGCCCATTCACCGAATCTACGCCTTGCTAGGTGATCGTGTGGCTTCAATTGTTGCACGAGTTGGATTTTGTAAGCACGCAAACCAAGATCTTTCCGCAAAATCTTCCATAAAGTGGATTGACACATATCCAATTCCTGTGCACGATGGCGGATAGACTGATTCGGGTCTTCCTCTACTCTACGCTCTTTAGCAGCAATGACTTCTTCTGTACGCACTGTACGACGTCTCTGTGGATGCGTATTATCATTTAGAGTAAGCGTGGTGCGAAAACGTTCCATAGTTAATCGAATTAATTGCTCTGATGGACGATTATGTTGACCGTAAAATGGACGTAGTGCGCAATACGTATTTCGAACAGAAACATGATTTTCAAAATAAATTTGCACAATTTGAAAGCGTTGTTAAGGCGTCAGTCTATTCATGTTGAAATGCCAAACCAAACTAAACATAAATCACTTGACAGCTGACAAAATGGCCGCCAGTTAAAAAAGTGTTGCCAACTTAAAGTTTTATACCTCTATAAAAAACACCCTTTATTAACTTATTTCAAGAAGTAAAATGCAACATTTTAAATAATAGGTACAATACTTTTGGATTTTTCCTGAATCAATTGAAAAAGCGATGCTGACGTTTCTCCGATCACCCTGCCGGCTTCTTTAGAGCTTGTTCCGAAATCAAACTTCTTTAGAGTCTAGTGCGAAACTGATTTAATTCCGCTTGCACAAGCCTTTTTATATTGTATTAGCAGACTGGGATGGGAGCGCGGGGCTTCATGGATGATTTGTTTTCAGATTTGTGAGAGATAAAGATCAGTGATTAAGGTTGTTGCGATCTTTACATATTTCGATGGACTCCCGAATTTTTTATTGGTAGAAAAAGAGAAACTGATGTCCTTTTTCATGCTGGTATTCTGTAAGTGGGAATATAAAATCAAGAACTCGAAACTGCAATTATTGCATAGCAGAGTGTTTGTGATTTTATTCTGGTAAACCTCTAAACAATATAGACGGAAATAATATTAAAGGTTGGCAAAATCAAAGTGAGTAAGAAATTCTAATAGATCGTTATCCTTAACTTAATAATTTTATGATTTTGAATTTTATGTAATATAATTGTCCTAATATGGGTTTGCTATCTGCATACTGGCCTATAGCAATACCTTTATCAATATCTCAATAGTTTGAAAATTTTTAAAATCAAAATTTGCGGATGAAAAATTTTCGAAAAACGAAATTTTATTTTGTGCTTTATCTTCTGATTATATTAAATCAGTAATTAATATTATTATATATTACATTGTAGTTTAATTCAAAATTACCTCTCAGGAAATATCCAAAATAACACAACCAACAAAGTCATTAACAAAGAGGTTATTTCAGATTGTTTACGTAAATTTAAATTAAACTAGGTCTACCTAAATGAAGTAGACTATTTTTAGTGTTCCGTACCAAAATTGGAAAACGGAACATTTATGGAATTACTTCAGAGTATGTCTTTCTGTCTGTCATAGCCGACTTTCTCCGAAACTATTTGACATAGAAGGTTTAAATTTGTCACAAATATAGGAATTGATGGCCTACAGGCATGTAGTTTTTAAAGTTAAATTTTGACGGAAGGGATTAGTTTTGGAGGATGACATTGGGAGTAAAAAAAAATTCAAGGAAATCGAGTGGGGTGTCAAATGGAAGCGGCACGAGTTTGAAAACATATGTGATGTAATATTCTCCACAAAGTGTATATTGAATAAAAACTATCACGAGTACATTACCTTTGATCATTTATCTGGTATATAAAAACATATTATTCACTGTGTAGATAAAAGTATAAAGGGACATGCCCAAAAAGGATCTAAGATAACTATTGTGAGGGATTTTAACGTAAATTTTTTGAGATGTGTCCATCCACCTATTGAATAATATGGGGCTTATATAAATGGTAAAAGATAGTAATTCTACTAGAGACAGAATCTTGACAGACAATGTGTTTTGCAGTTTTCCTAATGATATACAAGTTCACGTTCTAGAAAATTTTTTTTAGCCATCACGAACAAGCTTGTACTAATAGTATCTAGCTAATATCGTAGGTATTGATTTTTGGAAACTTATTTAGGGTGTGTATTTGTGAAGTCACGGATTATTGTATACCTCCGTAACAAAATTTTTTATTTTAAAAGCAATCACGGTACGGAACACTAAGTGCGCAAGTTCGACTTGGACTTTTTGTTTTTGCTAAATTGAGAATTTGGATTAGCTCAAGTTAGTTTAACCAAGTTTATAATAATGAAATTAAAGTTTAATATAAGATTGCTTGATCTAAACTAAACTACCTTTGACCCTGACCAGCTTAGACAAAGCTAACCGAATTAGTCACGGAGGAACTTACGGACGTTACTTTAAAATCTAATTTTCAAAATGAAACGTTTAATTCTGTCTTTTGAAATACCTCGAAATTCGATAACTGTTCTTTCGAAAATTCAGCTACGTACTTGGTTTTAAGTTTTTACAAAAACAATGAAAGAAAAAAAAAATTTGGTACAAATCGTTTTATTGTTTCTCAAAAGAATATAACACGAAAAGATACACTTTTGCATGGGTTCAAAGCAATTCTCGAAACATTTTTTCCACTTTGAAGTTGGTACCTCAAAAACATGGTTTTGGAATGATTCAACAACTTCTTTAGGTGATGAAAATCGCTGTCCACGAATTTTTTTTTGATATTTGTGAACAAAAAGAAGTCGTTAGGCGATAAATCAGGTGAATACGGGCAATGAGACATTAATTCGATGTTTTTCTCTGTTCAGTAATCAATTGTTTGACGTGCTATATGAGAGTTGGCATTGTCTTGATGAAGAATGATTCGATGTTTTCAGTTGTTTTGCCTGATTTCATCGATGACTTGTGCCACACAAATTGTTGGATACTATTCAGTATTAACTGTTCTTCGATCCTCTAAAGCAATGGTCGCAACATGTCCAGTATAACCAAAGAAACAAGCGATCATTTTCTTGAATGAGCTTCGCGAATGAACCACTTTTGTTGGATTCAGTTCACTTTGAAACACCCAAACAGTTGATTGTTGCCTAGTTTTCGGGTCGTACGAATATATCCAAGTTTTGTCTCTTGTTATGATGTTGTATACGGATTTTGCAGGTCTTCGGTCGAATTTCTTAAGTATTCCTGTAGTAGTATTATGTAGAATTCATCGGGAACAGATCTTTTTCACACCAAATGTTCATGTAAAATTAAATGTACTGCAGTCGATATTCTTAAGGATGCCTTTATCTCGCGATAAGTCACATGCCGAATCTCTTCAATCATGTTTCGCACAGTATCGATGTTTTTTGGAACACCAATCGATTTTGGTCGACCTTTACGAAATTCATTGCTGATGGAAGTACGACCATAACGAAATTCTGCAAACCAATTTTAAACAGTCTTTTTTGATGATGATTCATTACCAAAAGCTGAACGAAGCAATTCGAGGCATTGTTGTTAAGTTAGGCCTCTACTAAAATCGTAAAAGATCATGCAACGAAAACCTTCCCGTGAAATTTCGATTCGTTCCCAAAACTGTTTAAACGCTCACTGTAAACAAACTACTCGGCCATTTTCCTGAGCTACCACTGTTTTGACAATAACAAATGTCAAATTTTACAAAATTTAAAAGGTAAGTACTCGAGCAATTTACTTTCAAAAGTTATGCTTTCGAAAATTAAGACATTTTAAAATTTTGCTTTGGAAAATTTTGTTCTCGACAATTGTCCAGGAATCCTTTAACCCCAGTAGAATATCAAATGGTCCAGTGACTTTTTTGTCATTTTCATTTTATTTGTAGTAACGGATTGTTGTTAGTATTTAAAATGCTTTAGTTTATATTACATTTATTTACGTAGGTATTAGTTTCTGGAAAATAAAGGAATACTAATAGACGGTGAACGATTAAATCAATTAAGGTTCGTAAATAATGTCATCCTGATCGCCAACACAAAAGAATAATTAGAAGAAATACTGATAGAATTAAATAACAACTCTCGAGAAATAGGTCTAAAAATTATTAATAGAAGGTGAAAGAATAGAAAAGCAACAAACATTTATGTATTTAGAACCAAAAATCGAAATACCAAAAAATCATTTAAAGGCTGATAGAAGAGGCTCGTTAGCTTGGTCTGCGTCCAGAAGGTTACACAGCCCCACAAAAAAAAAAGTGGGGTATACTTTTGATGCGATATATCAGATCCGTAGTATTTTTGCCCGCTGATCACGAATCTGACGTCAGAATATCGCCATCACATCTCAATTTTTTTCTAACCTCAAAAAATAGGTAAAAATTAGTAAAAATTAAGAAAAATATACTCCTAAAAAATTGATTCAAGCTTTTTCAAGAATCCAAAGATGTATTAATATGTATTCGGACACGCTAAGCTAATATTCATCGGTTGGATTGAGCCATACAGTTCTGTTTTCTTTCTAACCTCAATAAATCAGACAGATATAGTGCTTCTCGAATGCAAAAACGAATTCAAATTAAAATTCAACCGATCCTTACCAAATTTGGTACACGGGGATTTTTTGGGACGCTGATCACGAATCTGAGGTTGGATTTGCAAAATTCAAGATGGCAGATGTTTTCGCGCCATTTTGAACGCCGAGAAAATTCATCGGTCGATTTTTATTCTTCTACCTGCATCCAGGGCACCTCCACGTGGTGACGGTGGGCAATGGTGTTACTCCACTAGCCGGCAGAGTCCCTGGATAACGGCTTAGATGCCGTCATGGCAGGTAGAAGAAAGAGAATTACGATGCAGGGACTCGGAAATCCAGTATCGGCGGTTGGTCAGGGTGGGAAAGCGGGCCCGCAGCCGTCGTCATCCAGCGACCGTAGCTCTTCATGTGTGGGTGACTTGGCTCATGTAGAGTATAATGCTACAAGAAAACGGTCTTACGGTACAAGGACTTTTCATAAGTGCTATAAAAACAGTGATTCATTTTGTTATATTTGCTGTCAACACGTATTGAGTAAAATGGGGTCACCGATAACGGATAAGATTAAAACCTTATATAAGGATTGTTTTAACATTGAAATACAGCACCAGGATACAGACTGGGTTCCCCACATCATTTGCAGTTCTTGCAAAATAATGTTGTACATCAATAAGAAGGCGATTAATTATTCCAAACCAGCAATATGGAATAGACCATACAGTGAAAATGATTGCTACTTTTGTATGAATGTTGTATCTAGGAGACTGGGACTGTCGGAAAAGATTCAAACACTGTTACTAATGAATGTTCTAGTGACAACCTATCATATACTAGTGACACAGATAAAGAATTTCTACCATACAACCGTAAACCAGAACCAATACTCGTATCACAGTCAGAACTTAGTGATCTAGTCAGAGATTTAGCTTCCTTTTTAAAGAAAAGACATTTACTTAAGCCAGAAGCTACGATTTCTTATTATAGAAACAGAGATGAAGAATTTCGAAAATATTTCACAATGGACGAGGAATTGTCACTTTCATATTGTACCGATGTAAAAGGTCTAATAGGTGAATTTCAAAATAACTCATACGATCCTGAAGAATGGAGACTGCTCATTCCACAGTTATGGAAGAGCAATATGAAAAAATGAAGCAGCTTTTGATAAAAATAAAATATGCTGATCATAACCGTAAAATTTGTGGAGATCTGAAAATTGTAACAATATTGCTTGGCCAACAGTCAGGGTTTACACTTTATCCCTGTTATAAATGTCTGTGGAATAGCAGAGACAGGGAACGTCATTATAAGAAAAAAATTTGGCCAACAAGGGAATCGTTCACTCCTGGTGAAAATAATGTATTGTTTCCACCATTGGTAGATCCAGGAAAAGTTCTTATTCCCCCGCTTCACATTAAGCTTGGACTTATGAAGCAATTCACGAGAGCATTAGATACAAACGGCCCATGTTTCAAATATTTGCATAAAAAATTTCCGAAATTTTCTGAAGCTAAAATTAAGGCAGGCGTATTTGAAGGGCCACAAATAAGAAAATTGTTTCAAGATTCATAATTTGTTACTAAAATGAATAAAGTTGAAAAAGCTGCTTGGCTTAGTTTTAAAGAAGTCGCAACAAACTTTTTGGGAAATAATAAAAGTCCTAAGTACAAAGAAATAGTCGAGAAAAATGGTAAAAAATTTTCAAACATTAGGTTGCTTAATGAATCTAAAATTACATTTCCTGGACTCCCACATCGATGATTTCCCAGATAATCTTGGTGACTGCAGTGAGGAGCAAGGGGAACGTTTTCATCAAGATCTGAAAATCATAGAAAATCGCTATCAAGGACGATGGGATGACCATATGCTAGCGGACTATTGCTGGTCGCTAAAAAGAGAAAACAAGTCCTCAAAAGCGTTTGGGCAGAAAGCCTTTGAATAGGTCATTCGCGGAAAAAAGAACAAGATACAACCAAAAAAAGGGAAGTTAGGCGCGGGTCTAACCTTCGCAATTTTAGGGCTTAAGGGTCTACTATTTGAGAGTATATGGTTTAAAAGTCCTGGTTTTGAGTTTATTGGGTCTCATTTTTAAAGTTACAGGGTTATTGAGGTCTACTTTTTGAGGTTACAGGGTGTAGGAGTCTAAGGTTTCAGGGTTTAGGGTTTAAGAGTATCAGGTTTGAGGATTCCCCAACTGTATACCAAATTTGGTAGGAATAGGTTGGTTTTCAAAAATTTTGTCCGCCATCTTGGATCCGCCATTTTGAATTTTACAAATCCGACCTCAGATTCATGATCAGCAACCCAAAAAACCCCCGTGTACCAAATTTGGTAAGAATTGGTTGAATTTTAATTTGAATTCGTTTTTGCATTCGAGAAGCACTATATCTGTCTGATTTATTGAGGTTAGAAAGAAAACAGAACTGTATGGCTTAATCCAACCGATGAATATTAGCTTAGCGTGTCCGAATACATATTAATACATCTTTGGATTCATGAAAAAGCTTGAATCAATTTTTTAGGAGTATATTTTTCTTAATTTTTACTAATTTTTACCTATTTTTTGAGGTTAGAAAAAAATTGAGATGTGATGGCGATATTCTGACGTCAGATTCGTGATCAGCGGGCAAAAATACTACGGATCTGATATATCGCATCAAAAGTATACCCCACTTTTTTTTTGTGGGGCTGTGTTATCATCAACATTTAAATTGGACATTCTAAAGTGAATAAAAGTGTTCGATCAATACGTACTGCCTGTATTAACATGTGGCACTGAAACGTGGGCTTTAAATAAAAGTATAATATATAAACCCCAGATAACCCAAAGAGCAATGGAGGGCAGAATGCTAAATATTAGACTCCAAGATCGTATTCCTAACATCGAGATATGAAGAAGAACAAAAGTGACAGAGGTAATACAACGAATAGGTATGTTAAGGTGGAATTAGGCTGGGCGTATCGCAAGGATGAATGATAACAGACACGCCGCATGGTTGAATGGAGTCCTAGAAAACATAAAAGATGCAGAGGTAGACCACAGACAAGATGGACCGACGACGTAAAAAGATTAACGGAACACGATTGGATGCAAAAGGCAAACAACAGAGCTCAGTGGAGACAACTTGGGGAGGCTTACATCCGACTATGGATGGAATAAACTAGAGATGTTTATGATGATTAGTTTTTTAGTCGAAGTTATAAATTTTTATTGATTTTTTTATGAAAAAACTTAAAAGCAATGTGTACCCAGCGGAAACAGAAAGTAAATTTGACCTTAAGGTATTTCATTGCTATCAAACTTCTTAAAAAATCCTAAATGCTATATATGGTATTTTATTACAAATAAACTAAAACTAATTATGTTAAATGCTCAACAGATCTTCCATTTCCCTATTTTTTTAAAAATGCGACCTCCTATGTAGTTTTCATCTTTAGACTGTTACGTTTCTTTCATCTTTTAATATATCTTTTAAAAAGTATCCAATACTCTTACATCTGGGCTACTTGAAATCCGCCTTAGTATTCCAAATATTCCAATCCATCAAGGAAAATTTTCATTTAAAAAATTAGATTCTGCTAGAATTTTGTATGATGAAGCTCATCCTGTTGCCGGATTCCTATTATTATGTGGTCTCAGATTTTAACGATTTTCGTTTTTGTTTCCAAATATGTTACTTGATTTAAATTAATGTTAAAAGATGTTGTTCCTATCACTGTGTGGTCCGATGTACCGCACCAAACCTGAGCAGACTAAACAAAAAAGTATTTTATTTCTTGTACCGCTTGAGGATTTTTGTTAGCCAAAAGTAAACATTTCGTCTCTTAGCTATTTAGAAACTGACTCATCTGTACAAACAATTTTATTGCTGTAATAGTGCATTTTGTACTCTATGTTGTATTATCTCTTGACAAAAATTCTAAACACAGTTCTTTATTTTTTTTTGGTTTAACACTATTTTTCTGTAAAGTATTTTAAATTCTGTAATATGCTTTGCCAAGATCTTCAACAGTATATGTTATAGAATTTTCTAGATTTTCTGAAATCAAACAAAATTGTAAATATAGGTTTTCGTTTAGTTTTCATAATAGTAAGGTATCTTGAAAATGCTCAAAAATTGCCAATTCATCATTTCTGAAGTTTCCTTCTCTTTTTAGTGTTCCGTACGGAACACTTATAAGATCATTTCGGTGTCTATCTGTCTGTCCGTCTGTCACACTTGATTTTCTCCGAAACTATTTGACGTAGAAAGTTGAAATTTGGTACTAATACAAAAATTGATGGCCTCGTCAGAGCCGCGTAGTTTTGAAAGTTAAATTTTGACTTAAGAGGTTAATTTTGGGGCGTGAAATCGAAAGTGAAAAAAAAATTTTTTTACTAGATCATCGAGTGGAGTGTCAAATGAACGCTTGTAAAAACACGAGTTCAAAAAATTTATATAATGTCTTACATGCGCACACTTTTCTTTGTATTATTTTGAAAAAATCGCGAAAAATCGCTGTCCCCCCCCCCCCCCTCTATTCCGAAAAGTACTGATCCAGAACTTTTGAAAAAATTCTGAAATATTCTCCACGGGGTGTAGATTGAACGAAAATTATCACTCATTATTAATAATTTATCTAGTATACCAAAAAAAAATCAAGGTCATCAGTTTTCAGTAAGGATCGGAAACAAACTTTGTTGAAAACTCATTGGTGGTGTGTTTTGTGAAGTCACTAATCATTTTATACGTCCGTAACGAAAATTTTTGTTTCAGAAGCAATCAACGTGCGGAATACTAATTGCGCAAGTTCAACTTGCACCTGACCGGTTTTTTTTTATTTAAAAGTTGTTTCAGTTAAGTTTTGGTTACCTATTGTTGGAAATGTACTTAAGCTCGGCATTGTTCTTTTTTCCATATTGTATGTTCCCGTTATCATTGTGTTTTATTATAAACTTTGTTAATACTTATTTCATATATATATATATATATATATATATATATATATATATATATATATATATATATACAGTTTTTTTACTTTCCAAAAAGAAACATTTTTATACTTAATATTAACTTGCTACAATCAAAATTCCTAGCATAAACAAACACTATTATCAACTTGTGTTATTGTCAAAAACCGTTTTTTTTTTCTTTCTTATTTTGTACAATAACCATATAAATATATATATTGGCGTTTCTAGAATTGAAAGTTTTATATAGAGATTGTGTCGTGTATGAAAAATTTCTGAATTCATTGTTACTGCGATTCAACAAAATGTTCATACATTTCAGTTGAATATTTGCACCCAAACTGTTAACACATTAAATATTTTCAAAATTAATTACTCTAGTAACCTTTCACACAGACAACTATATATTAATTAAATTGCGAATGCGTACACGACAGTAAAGAGGTAGTCTAGAAAGCAATTGTTAGGTTATAGAGTTTTCAATTTATCTACATACAGTCAACTTTAAGGACAAAAACTAATGACGAAACGGAGTAAGGCGGGATATAAATTTAGATTCGCTGATTTAAAATCTATCAAAAATGGAATTTGTTTTACACTAAAAAAAATATACGCTTTGTGATATTAGAAGCTGAATCTAAAGCACCAAGAAAATTAAATAAACTAGGTTGGCAGCTAAGGTTCAAACACATGCAACGCGCGTTCGTTGCTGGTTGGCAGCTATTGATTAATGTACAGGGTGGTCCAATTGGACACTTTTAAAGGTATCTAAAGGAGATAGACGAAAACTGATGTCGGTGTCTTAGGCTCAATTTTTATGGTAAACTCAACAGTGAAAACCGCATATCGATATCTAGTACCGTTTCATATATACAAGGTGTTTTTCAAAAAAGAGCATTTTAGAAAAATGTTTGTAATTCTTTTCCTATTGAAAATTATTGATTTCTGTATTTTTTTTTTTTGTTTTCAAGATGATTTTAACAGTGTAAGTTACATTTTTTTACAACTAATATTTTAATAGTTATTAACGCAAAAATATATTTTTTAAATGGAATATCCTGTATATTTTTCCTTATCTGAATAGAGTTTTAAATTACCATTCTAAAAATAAAGCACACTTTATGTTTTGCTTAAATCTACTTCAAAATATATAAGTTTTCAGTTTTTACGCGAGTTTTAAATGCACATTTTGTGAAGTGGACTTTGGACGGAGCGGCAATATTAATTGTTTACCGATAGCAGTCAAATCGTAAAAAAAAAATTCCCAGAAGTAACTCTAAGAGTCATAATTACAATGAAATTTACTAAATGCTATAGTACTTTAAACTTTGTAGAAAATAAAACAAAACAACAACAATACAATTTATTCCGAGTAGAGCAAACTAATACAAAACAATTTTCTATAAGAGATGTTCGAAATGTCGACCAGTTTTATTTACACATAGGCGGCACCTTTTCTAGACACTTCTTACTGAGTTGATTAGTTCAAGAGGAGTGAGAGCTGCAAAACTTTGTATCACTGCGACTTTGTTTGTTGGCAATTTAGAAATTAGGTCTTTCAATCTTTCCCAGAGATAGAGGTCCATGGGTGTTAAATCCGGTGACCTTGCCGGCCAACAGTTAAGACCTTGGTTGGCTATCCAGTTATTGTCGAAATTGACCGATAAAAAATTACTGATAACTGCAGCGTTATGAGGGGGTGCCTCGTCGTGTTGAAAAAATATATTTCTAAGGTCCATTAACGGCAGTTCATCAACAAGAGGTTCTATTTGCTGTCTTAAAATTTCTAAATATCTCTGAGAGGTGAGTGTTCCTTAGTAAATAAATGGACCTATAATCCTGCCTCTAAAAATTCCTGCCCACACATTAAATCCAAATCTGCCTTGACTTCTTTGCTCCACAACTAAATGAGGCTTTTCTTGTGCCCACATATAAGAATTGTAAAGGTTAAAAATACCTGCATTGCTTATATAAGCTTCGTCTATCCAAATACAATTTAATGAAAAATTCAGAACATGGTTACAATTCTCCAGAAACCATTGGCAAAAATCCATACGCCGTTGAAAATCTCCGTCTCTAAGGTGATGAACTTTTCTTGTCCTATATGGCCTGAATTTGTACTTCTTCAAAGTACGACTTACGTTAGTTCTTGGTAGTCCAGTGGATTCTTTTAACTGTCGGGTTGAAGTGTTGGAATTATTTCCGATAGTTCCTAAAACTACTATTTCTTTTAACTCCTTATCCCTGTTAGATGCATAATTTTTGGGTCGTTTCTTTTCAAACTGGTCACTATTAACTAGGTTATGTCGCAATTGGGCGAATATATCCTTGAAGGATTGACGCCTCTCTGGATACCGTTCGTGGTACAAATTACTTGCCGCTTCCGAGCTTTCTCCGGTTTGTATGAAACACACTATCATATCCCATTTTTCGTAATTTTTAAACTTCATTGCGATTTATTTGACAATTCCATAACTGATCCTGAAGTGAAATTTGACAACTACGAGTAAACAATTGAATTAAACCATATGGCCACTCCGCCCAAAACCTATTTCACAAGATGACAAACTGAAAACCTTTATATTTTGAAGTAGATTTAAGCAAAATATAAAGTGTGCTATATTTTTCGAATGGTAATTTAAAGCTCTATCCGGATAAGGACAAATATTCATGGTATCCCCGTGGGGGAGCGGGATAGAATATCTCCCCCGGTATGTTCTGCCTGTCGTAGGAGGCGACTTAAAGAACAACCTAGATGGTAGATGCCCAGATCCCACCAGCATCGCCCGGTGTGATACCATCGCATCGGCTTAGGCTGCGTGAAGTTGCTTAACGTTTCGTGGCTGTGCCGATGACCCGGACCGTGGGACCAAATAGCATGATGATGCACCTGGATACAAAAAATTCCGGAGGTAAAATAGCCCCCCGTTCGGATCTCCGGGTAGGGGCTGGTTCAGGGGCGTCGACATGCAGAGATCAGAATTTCAAAATGGATTTTTGCAACATACGAGGTTTAAACACGAACATAAATTCAGTGCACCAACACCTCAATCAAATAAACCTCATGTACTAGCTCTCTGTGAAACTAAGGTCAGTTCATCGACCAGTACAGTAAACTATCTTTATCCTGGGTACGACTATTCCCGATTTAGGAATTTGTCTTTATGTCAGAAGCGACCTCTCTTGCCAACGAGAGGAGGCTCTGGAGCCCCCAAACTTTGATGTTATGTGGGTAAAAATAACGACTCAACCAACCACAAGGTTCTTCTGTATCCTCTATCGACCACCAGGTGATACTAACTTTAGAACACTTTCCGCTTCCCTTGCAGACACCATCGATCATTTACAAATTAACTATCCAAATGCCGAAATTGCCTTCCTGGGCGACTTTAATGTCCACAACATCAACTGGCTTAAATATTCAAATACTACCGACGAACAAGGTCGTGAAGCCGAATCATTTTCAATCAGTTGTGGCATAATTCAGCTTATTGACGAACCAACACGGATCCCTGATCGAGATGGAGAGTTTGCCAGTCTTCTTGATCTCTTTTTAACCACCAATTCGGAGATTTACACAGTCAGCGTAAATCCGTTCTTCCGACCATAAACTACTTTCGACATCGAGTATTCTACCAATCAATGACAGAGAGGCGCCTAAACGGCGCAAGATTTGGGACTACAAGTCTGCTAAATGGGAAGATCTCATGGAATATTTTCGAACTTTCCCTTGGTTAGACGTTTGTTTTCGATCCGACGACCCATCGGACTGCGCCAGGGAGGTTTCCGATGTTATTTTTAGCCGGTATGGAGGCTTACATCCCTTGGCTTGACCAAAAATGCAAAGAAGCTGTTGCTTCTAAACATCCTGCATACCGACGATGGCGCGAAAATCCTAACACCATAAATCGTAACACATTTGTTCGTGCCAGGAACAGATGCAAAGAAATTATCGACGAAACCAAGGAGGTACACAATCAACGGATTAGAAACAAACTTGTCGCCTGTCCCGGCAATTCAAGGTCCTTTTGGTCGGTCGCTAAAGCATTTTTTTCACCAAATCCACTATACCACCACTCACACGGCCAGATAATTCTATTGCAACGACACCTGTTGAGAAAGCGAACTTGTTGGCTGAACTCTTTGCGTCACATTAAACTGTCGATTTCCAAGGAAAAACACCACCTACTATTCCCATAGTGCAGTCAAGGATGCCCGATGATGTCTTCAGACAGCGTATCATAAAGCTTATTCTGATGAAGCTAGACACCAAAAAGGCTTCTGGCGCTGACGGAATACCTGCCATAGTTCTTAAAATCTGTGCGAGGGAACTAACACCAGTTTTCTGTAGACTTTTCAACCTATCCTACAGAAAGGGAATATTTCTTTCCCGCTGGAAATGTGCTACAGTTCAGCCGATACCTAAAAAAGGCAAGAAGACCTTGCCAAATAACTACTAACCAATCGCACTGCTTTCAATAATATCGAAAGTCATGGAAAAGGCTATCAATCAGCATCTTCTAAAATATCTTGAAGAATTCAACATTATTAGCGATCACCAATATGGCTTTCGTAAAAATAGATCAACAGGAGATCTTCTGACTTATGTAACACATGTTTGGAACAATGCAATTGAACACTTTGGAGAATCTCGAGCGGTTGCTCTTGACATATCCAAGGCATTCGACCGTGTTTGGCACGATGGGCTGTTGGCTAAGCTACGTTTTTATGATATGTCGGAAAAGTTCTGTTTGTGGCTCTCATATTTCCTCAGAGAGCGTTCTTTACGAGTGGCAGTCGACGGATTTCTTTTTAACACCTTCACTATCAACGCCGGTGTACCCCAAGGCTCTATACTGTCTCCTACTCTCTTTCTCATTTACATTAACGATCTGCTGGAGAAGACCGAGAATCCAATCTACAGCTTTGCAGATGACACTACACTTATCTTTTCATTCACTTTGAACGCTGGGACATCCGCTACTCAGACGAATATCCGCAGACAGCAGGAAGTCATTCAACTTAACAAAGACTTGGAAGAAATTCTATCTTGGGGTGACAGTTACCAAGTGGAATTTAACGCTACAAAAATCCAGACGGCGGTTTATTCTAAAAAAGTTAACGTTGTTGAACCCGATATAGTTATGTCGGGGCACTCCATTCCTCTAACATCGTCACTCAATTTGTTGGGCGTTAATTTGGGAGCAAATATATCCTGGCATGAACATGTTGCAGGCATAGCAAGGAGAGCTTCTCAAAAGTTGGGAATATTATTTCGAACCAGAAAGCTTTACACTCCACAACAACTGTCAATTCTTTACAAAGCTCAAATTCGACCAACTATGGAATACTGCTCCCATGTTTGGAGCTCCGCTCCCAAACATATACTGCATTTGTTGGAGTCTATTCAGAGAAGAGCTGTTCGTCTGATTGGAGACCCGGAACTGACCGTCGGCCTTGATTCGCTGGAACATCGAAGAACGGTTGGCGACTTGAGCCTATGCTACAAGTACTTTCATGGAAAGTGTTCGAAGGATGTGGCCCGCTTAATTCCTCCCAGAGCGGTGCATGTTAGAAGTACACCTCGCGCTAATTCTTCACATCCGTATGAGGTTCAGCTTGTTACTCCTCGTACAACGCTTTTCAAGCAGTCTTTTATATGGAGAACATCATCCCTTTGGAATAATTTGCCCAGAACTGGGTTTCCACCGAGTACAATCTACAATGATTCAAGAACAACGTGAATCGCTTTCTCCGCCAACGTGTCGCTCCTGTAGCGCTTTAGGGACTTCCCTGTAGCACGTGTACTAGACCCATAAAAAAAAATAAAAAAAATATATATATATTTTTGCCTTAATAATTATTAAAATATTAGTTGTAAAAAATGTAACTTACACTGTTGAAATCCACGTGATAAAGTGCTTTGAGAATGTTTTTACAGAAATTAAAAATTTCTTTCAATATGAAAGAAATACAAACATTTTTCCAAAATGCAGATTTTTGAAAAACACCCTGTATATCTGAAATGGTAATAGATATCGATATGCGGTTTTTACCATTGAGTTTATCATAAAAATTGAGCCCCAGACTCTGACATCAGTTTTCGTCTATCTCCCTTAGATAAAGGGGTTTACCTTTAAGAGTGTCCAATTGGGACCATCCTGTACATGTTTCGTAGAAATGGATAAAGCTAAGTATCGTGTAGTGATATAACATTTTATTTATAAAAATTGAACTGAACGAAGTTCACGGGGACCCTGCACCCGCACTCAGGAACATTTATTACTGGAATTTAAAGGTGGCTGTACGAGTACTACAGATGTTGCATGTTCAGGACGCCCGATTGAGGTGTTTTCTGAAGAAATGGTTAAGAAAATTCATAGTATCGTGATGGAAGATTGTCGTATTAGGCTTCATGAGATTGCTTAGATGGTACGTACGTCATATGAACTAGTACATAATATCCTGCATAATGTTCTAAAAGTGGAAGAGCTGAGTGCGCGATGGGTACGCATTTGTTGACTCCAGACTCAAAAACGCTAGAGGAAGGACATTTTAAAATCGTGTTTAGAAAAGTTGCAGCGTAATCCGAAAACCTTCTGGCATCGTTTTGTGACTGTAGACGAAACGTGGTTTCACAATTATATCCCGGACACAAAATAGCAGTGACAACAGTGGATTGGCGAAGGTGAAAGTGCACCGAAACAAAACAGTTTTATCGGCCGGAAAGGTGATGGCAACTGTTTTTTGGAACTGACAGAGTATCATCATTGACTATTTGGAAAAAAGTAAAACAGTGACTGGCTCTTATTACGCACCGTTTGCATAATGAGCTAAAGTAGAAACGAGCAAAATTCGCGCTTAAAACAGTGCTTTATCACCAGAACAATACGCCTGCTCACACACCGGCAGTTGCAATGGCAAGAGTGTACAAGCTGTCGAATAAAGAGTCGCGGTCCTATAAACGACTATTATGCACAGTTCGAAACAAATTATTTTACCGGGGGAATAAAAATATTGGAATCTCGTTAGACAAAATGTATTGAGCTGAATGGAGATTTTGCTGTTTTTCAAAAAAAAATATATATATACCTGGTTTTTTATAAGATTCTTCAATACACCCTCGCATATATATATATATATATATATATATATATATATATATATATATATATATATATATATATATATATATGTATGTATGTATGTATATATGCAGGGTGCCCCATATGTATGAAATAATGATTCCACAGCATTTATTAATCAGTGTATCAAAAAAATTTAAACAAAAGTTATAAGATGTTATACAACGCATATGCTGACGTTGACAATAAAATGTTTTGAACTGTCAGTTCGAAGAAATTACGCCATCTTAAATTTTTTTAAATAGAAAGCCCTGTATATTATTTTATTTTTGAGTCCTACTAAAGATTCTAAATATTATTTGTCTAACATACCATATGTCTAAATTGAACTGTTTTGGAATTATTGATATTTGAAATTAAGGAGATCAAATTAAAATTAAAAAAAAAACGGTCAAGTGCAAGTTGAACTTGCACAATTAGTGTTCCGTACGTTGATTGTTTTTAAAATAAAAAATTTTGTTAGGGTGGTATAAAATGATCAGTGACTTCACAAAACACACCCCAAATGAGTTTTCAACAAAGTTTGTTTCCAATCTTTACTGAAAACTGGTGACCTTGAAATTTTGTTTTTTTTTATATACCAGATAAATTATTAAAGGTAATGATAATTTTCGTTCAATCTTTACCTCGTGGAGAATATTCCAGGATTATTTCAAAATTTTTTGATCAGTACTTTTCGAGATAAGGTAGGGGACAGCGATTTTTCACGATTTTTTAAAAGTAATATGAAGAAAAGTGTGCGCAAGTATTACATTATATATATTTTTTTTACTCGCGTTTTCACAAGCTTTCATTTGACACCACACTCGATGACCTAGTAAAAAAATTTTTTTTTCACTTCGGATTTCAGCCCTCAAAACGAATCTCTTAAGTCAAAATTTATGTTACGGTGATATAAAATGATCAGTGACTTCACAAAACACACCCCAAATAAGTTTTCAACAAAGTTTATTTCCAAACTTTACTGAAAATTGATGACCTTGAAATTTCTGTTTTTTTTATATACCAGATAAATTATTACAGGTAATGCACTTGTGATAATTTTCGTTCAATCTACACTCCGTGGAGAATATTCCAGAATTTTTTCAAAATTTGTTGATAAGTACTTTCCGAGATAAGGCGGATGGATAGCGATTTTTCGCGATTTTTTAAAAATAATACAAAGAAAAGTGCGCGCAAGTATTACATTATATATATGTTTTTTACTCGTGTTTTCACAAGCTTTCATTTGACACCACACTCGATTACCTAGTAAAAACTAACCCCTTAAGTCAAAATTTAACTTTCAAAACTACATGGCTCTGATGAGGCCATCAATTCCTATATTACCACCAAATTTCAACTTTTTATGACAAATAGTTTCGGAGAAAATCGGGTGTGACAGACGGACAGACAGACAGACACCGAAGTGATCTTATAAGTGTTCCGTACGGAACACTAAAAAATAAGCTGGCTTGTGTAAAACATTTACTGTCAGGTAACGACTTAACGCTTCAAAATGATTTATTGCCGAAAACGTTTATTGCTGCATTTTCTGAAATTGCAATTTGAGCGTAATATTATAATGGTACATTTAACAGAAACTGAAAGGATCACTTTATTAATAATGGTTGGTTACGGAGATCGTAGGAGAACACAACAGGAGGTGTGTGATCTTTTTAGCTCAGAATATCTGAATCGAGAACTTATTACCCAATCCGTAGTTAGCAAAACATTAAAATGATTTAAACAATTAGGTTAGGCTGTTTATGAAAGAATTGGGTCATTGCCTCGCGGTTACCGGTAGGCATTGTAAGCAATTGTTACTTAAAGCCGCTCTCTGATTTGTCGGTGTGGTATCGTTTTTACCCGGTGTGCTCGGTACTGATTTGGTAACGAAAACATGCCGAACGCCTATATTTTAATGAAACCTACCTGACTTGCTCTGCGCCCGCCCATCCCGCGCAAATCAGGCACACCAAGGAAAAGGATACCGCACCTACAAACTAGGAATGGACTAAAAATAAACCTAGAGTATTAATTAATAGTTCTTTTGTCTTTTTTTTTTATTTTAAATTTCAAATGACAATACAGTTCAATTTATATATATGGTATGTAAGACAAATAATATCTAGAATTTTTAGTAGGACCCTAAAATAAAATAATATATAGAGTTAAACATTTTTTTGATACCTGATTAATAAATGCTATGGAATTATTATTCCATACATATGGGACACCCTATATATATATATATATATATATATATATATATATATATATATATGTATATATATATATATATATATATATATATATATATATATATATATATATACATATATATATATATATATATATATATATATATATATATATATATATACATATATATATATATATATATATATATATATATATATATATATATATATATATATATATATATACATATATATATATATATATATATATATATATATATATATATATATATATATATATATGTATATATATATATATATATATATATATATATATATATATATATATATATATATACATATATATATATATATATATATATATATATATATATATATATATATATATATTCTTTTACCCGCTTCTTTTCTTTGAAACGATATCGCCCAAAAACTATAGGTTCTCTTTTTACTCCAGTCAGAGAAGTAAAAAGGCCACTCAAAAACAGATTAATATGCACCAGTTCACGTGTACTAATAATACACGGCCATTACCGCTATTTCCCAATTTTTACCACCTAGAGCAATGGTTCTCAACCTTTTTTAATCGCCATCTTTTTTAGATTTTAAAAATAAGGGGTTTGAAAAAATAGATTTTAGGACTTAACGTTGATACTTTTTTATAAAGTATTAAATATTAAGTATTATTGATTAATGTGATGATTGAGTTTGCATCTGCTTAACAAGTGTTATAATTCTTGGTTGATTTTTTGTCAAGGTTAATCTCATGTCATCTTGCATATCCAGCTTATTCCTGGCTTTTGCCCTGATCTGCAGAAGAGTTGAAAATCCACTTTCGCAGAGGTAAGTAAAAGCAAGTGACACTAATATTCGAAAAGAAAGCATGGAAACTTTAGAATACGAATGATGCATAACACACCAAAATTAAGGTAGCCATTTTTCCTGAAATAAATCACGCGCGAGGAGTCATTTCGCAGGTTCAAAAATTCATCCTGCATCTCATCGAGAATGTCGGTAACATGCAAAGATACATAGAATGGGTTTCGTACTAATGCAGCTTCTCGTTCAGAGAACTTCGGGAAATACCGTTGTATTTCAGATTCAAGGGCTTGAAGGTGGTTATTAATTTCCTCTCTTAGATTATCTACAATTCCCGTCTCCGATTCTTCAGTCTTGGTACAAAGGTCTTCAAACATGGTAAAGTTTCCAAGATTTACTTTACGGCGCCAGTTTTGCATCTTTAATACAAACGCCTGAATATTACCTCTGAAGCAAATAATGTGCGTTTCTTTACCCTGCAGTTTGAAATTTAACCTGTCTTTGGATCCAGGTCTCATCATTAAACTATATCATAAACTCATATTTTCCTTTCATTTCTAAGAACTGTTTTATTTCGTTTTTCAATCCAAAGACTAGGCCAACAACATTTTCTTTTGATAACCAACGAACAGCAGCGTAGAAAAGAAGAACTTCGTTCATGTTATTGCATAGTTCCTTGAACAGACGAGTATTGAGAGCACTAGATTTTATATAATTGACAGTTGTCACCAAAGAGTCGAATACTTCTTCAATAAGCTTTGGAAGAGTCTTGGTAGCAAGGACAAATCGGTGAATCATGCAGTGCAGTTCTTTTGCTTGGGGTGCAAGCTCTTTAACTTTTGAATGAAAGCCCGACCTCGATCCAAGCATGGCTGGTACTGCATCTGTATATATTCTACACACGTTTTTCCATTGTAAGTCATTACTTTCAAAGAATGAACTTATCATCTTCATGACGTCTTCACCTTTCGTAGTAGTTTTTAGTGCTTTACAAAACAGAAATTTTTCTTTGATGTCCTCTAAGTGAATATATCTCACGAAAACGAGTAACTGGGAACATGAACTAAAATCGGTAAACTCGCCAAGTTGAAAAAAAGACAGGAGTTGCCTTTATTTCAGATAAAATTTGTCCCATCACGTCTATGTACATGTCTGAAATGGGTCTCTGAATTGTGTTGTTGGACAAGGATATATTACGCATTTTAATCTCATTCGCTTCTCCAGTAATTAGCTTAACCGACTTCAATAAACAGAGTTTGAAGAGGGTTTCTGCAATTGTATGAGGTTTTTTATTTTTTGCAATTTCAGAGCCATTTCATATGATATCTGAACTGCAACTTGGCTATGTTTGTTGAAACGTCCCATTAAAATCCAACTTTTTGTTTTTTCCAGGCAGCCCTATGTCGTTTAAAAAAGTCCAAGTCTTTTGTAATATGTTCGGAATGCTTTTTTTCATGGGTCTAGCACACGTGCTGCAGGGAAGTCTCTAAAGCGCTCCAGGAGCGGCATGTATGCGGAAAAAGCGATTAACGTTGTTCTATGATTCTCAGTAACGTTAGAGCTTTGAGGTTTTTATAGATTCAGTACTAAGAACAGCATTGTATAAAACGCCACTGTGGCTTCTCTATGCCGTTATTAATAACAGTTGAAAATCAAAATTTTAAACAGTTCTCCAAATATTTTCTTTCTTTTTCTCCCCATAACGTTGATACTTGGAAAATAAAATACTTCAAAATAATTTTAAAAAATGATTAAAAATATTGAATTAACATTATTTAAAGTTTTATTGCTTACCAAAACGGCAAATAATAGAAGAGTCAGAGTGAGTTGTACCATTTTTCGGACCAAACAAGACACTAACTAACAACGAACTATTCATATACAAATGACGAAAAGAACACTGTAACGATTTAACAGTAGGTAACAAGTTTACTGAGCGCGACAATTTATCTGTACATTTATATTTATATTCGAAAGTTTAAACTCGCTGCTAAATATCTGAAGATTGTCCCTTAAGGCTCTGCTCGTTGCTTATATGTCAGTTGGGAGTACTTTCTCGATTATTCTCAGCTCGGCGGAACGTCAAGCTGTCTGTCTCGAAACTCTCTTTTACACGTTTTTACCAGAGTCAACGGAGTGTCACGATCGCTGCGGACTACCCGGCTAGCTTGCCCAAGTCAGATTTCGCCAAGCATAAGGACAGGTGCATGCGCCAGCCGTCCACTGATTACCTTGCATATCTTGTGTGTTGCCTTTAAATTTTAAAATTTAATTTTGATTTTTAAAATTGATAACCGGCATCTCCCCAAAAAAAGCCAAGACGACCCCCTTCTGGGTCGCGACCCACCAGTTGGGGACCAACGATCTAGAGCTGAAACACTCTAACTTAAATCGATTATAACAAGCGAGATATTATAACATTTGTATTTACTACGCATGTACCGCTGGTTATATTTATTTTTCAAATAAAATTAAAGTCGTATAATATTATTTTCCTTGCAATGGAGATCTTTACAACTCACGGTTTCCTTTAGGGCCTATTTGTGTTAAAATTGGAAATAATGAAAATACAAACATATATTATGATATATTGGAAACAATCGCTTCCAATTCCAATCCCTCTAGCCTTCTATATGACTATAGATAACTTTGATTAAAATTTGCTTATTAACGCAACCAAATACAGTGGGACCTCCATTATCCGGGGTTCCAATCAACCGGGGTCCCGAGTGGTCGATTTTTTTAAGGTGTTTTTTGACACTATTTCGCTTTAATTATGTATTATTTTTATTAAAAAATTCATATTACATATTTAGATTATTATTAACAATTATTACTATTATGTATTTAAAAATATGTATTATGTTTATTTAAAAACAAAAAATAAAGAATAGAAAAAAAGCGGCAAGCTAGTATCGGGAGAATGAGATGTTTCGGGAAACTACCACAGTTCAATTCATATTCTAAGAACGGTAGTATTAATCCATCCCAAAACAACCAAAATTCCGCAAAAAAACGTGTCGTGTTAACAACTGAACAAAAATTAGTTATAATAAACCGAGTTGAAAAAGCTGAAAGTATAAAAAAAATAGTCCGCTGAATTCGGAGTTGGCGAGCAAACCGTTCGCGATATGATGAAGAAGAAAAAAGACATTTCTTACTTCATGTCGTCGTCGGCCCAAACGACGTGTCCTTCTTGAAAAACAATGAAGACCTCTTCATTAAAAGACGTCGATCCGGCTGTGTATCAATGGTTCATACAAAAACGAGCGAAGGGAGTTCCTATTTCCGGGTCAATGGTGAGTCAAAAAGCGTTATGGATTCATGAAAATTTAAAAATTGAGGAGCCATTCTCCGCTTCCCATGGATGGTTTAACAAGTTTTAAAAAAAAGACACGGGATTAGGCAGTTGGACACAAAATTTAATTCAACGCCCGATCAGATTTATAATGCGGATGAATCAGAATTGTTTTGGAAAATGCTTCCTTCAAAAACCTTAGCAGCTTAGTCCGAAAAATCTGCTCCTGGTCACAAATCCAGCAGCGAAAGACTTACAATTATGACTTGTTCTAATGCTTCAGGAGAACACAAGTTAAAATTAATTGTTGTAGAGAAGGTAACGAAATCTCGATCATTGGAAGGAGCCGAAATTAGAAGTCTTTCTTGCGATTATTGTAATCATTCAAAAGCTTGGAAGAATCAAGTAATTTTACGCCGTGGTTTAAAGACAAATTTGTACTTTCAGTACGCCAACACTTAAAAGAGCTAGATCTACCCCTTAGAGCTGTTTTATTGCTCGATAATGCTCCGTCCCATCCAGCTGAATCAATCTTGGCCACCGAAGATGGATTCATTCATTATATTCCAGCGAACGTAACGTCACTAATCCAGCCGATGGATCAAGGGGTAATAACAAGTTTAAAATGAAGATACAAAAAAATATTCCTTCGATTTCTACTTGACGAAAATAGTAGCACCGAGTCAATAAAAGAAATCCTAAAGAAGTGGGCAATAAAAAACGCTATTTTTGGTGTGTGATGCCTGGGTAAATTTACCCCCTACAACATTAAAACTTGGGCGAAAATATTAGAACAAGAAAATTTAATCCAGCAAACCTCAGAAAATATTGAAACTGACTCATATCTCGACATCGCTAAAGCTCTCCCAGATTTCATCCATGTTGACAGGGATGATATGATAAATTGGCTAGAAAGTGACATGAACGAAGAGGGTTTCCAAAAACTAACAGAAACCGAAATAGCAGATCTCCACAGAAACACGGGCCTTCGACCTCTTCGGAGATTGACCTTGGAAACGAGAGTGATGAGAACGAAGTTTCGTTTATTGCTTTGGAAACAAAGAAAATTAAACGCAACCAAGCGTTAGAGGTGACAAAACTTCTGTTAAATTATTTTGAACAGAAGAACGCCGATTATAGCAAAATCATCTCGGGCCATGAAAACAGATATTAGAAAAGAAATCTTTATGAAAAAATGTATTATGGACATTTGTATACATATTGAAAATTAATAATAATAATGTAAAACGTTTATTTCTTATTAAAAAAAAAAATATTTTCTACCCAGTTTTTCTTAATTAACATTCCTACCTAGCACATTTAATCAATAAAAAATTGTGATTCGTTTCTCGAGGGTTTTTGATTATCCGTGGACCCCCCTCCCCGTCATCACCCCCGGATAACGGAGGTCCTACTGTATCAAGAAAATTTCTGATAATACTGTTGAAAGCGGAAATTTATCGGCAATCACCACTTTCCTCCTTTTCTTAAAGTAACATCTGTTAAAAAGTCTAAGTTTCTTTCCTATCCCTAATGTTATATGCGTACCAAATTTAAAGTCAGTATCATACCAAAAAAATAGATAGGTAAACCGACGGAAATGTGAAAATATGTATGTCGTTTTTTGTAATATAGGGACCCTCAAACATGCAGAAATATCGCAAGATATTTTTTCCATAAATGCATTATTTTTATTTTCCCAGGAATTATAAAGAAAATTTAAAGGTGACGTCAATTCTCACCACTTAAACAGTATACTTCTTTCAACAGCCTCAATCTTCTTCGTTTACCCTCGACAATTCATTTCAGATCTCCCCTAGTAAATAGTAGTATTCCTCTATTATAACTTTTAACCGCATCGCATCATGACGAAGTCAATAGCCAAGCCTAATTTAATTACGAATTTTGACAACACGGGTTTTATTAGACCTGTCACGGGCTTATTGTGGACAAACGTCGTTCCTTTGTCTCAGACGTGCGTCTGACGTTGAGTCGTAAAAGGGAGATTCTTAATTTTGCAAAGACTTCTATTATTTTCTATTGTCTGACTTATATTTCTTGCTTTGTTATGAAGGTACTTGTAATATTTTCGTGCCCTTTGAATAATTTTGTTAGTAATATGGGCTGTTAGGGAATTATATTTTAATTAAATGAATTGGTTTTGTCAGTTTTAAGAAGTACTTAAGGATAAGATCAACGACTCTTTGGTAAAGTCCTACAACTATGTTACGTTTAAAATATATTCAATATTAGCATAAATATCAGAAGCGGATATGTTCATCAAGAAATTAGAAAAATTAGTGGTAACTTGGTCTTCTAAATTGGCTAGTAGCCGGTAAATCTATAAAACTACTGGCATATCTGTTATTCATTATGTTCATTATAATTTGGTTGCTTCAATTATTTTAAAACCATACAACAACTATAGCTAGTTGCTGCGTGGGAGTAAGTCTAGAATATATTTTGAAAATCAATAAATTGATAACTAAAAAAAAATTCTCTACAGTATTTGGTTTTAAAATAAGAAATATTGGTTTATCTTCGAATCTCTGAAGCACTCTTGGTTCCGATTTGTCTTATGAACGTGGTTTATATTGCAATTTGCAATAATTGCCAATTTCCACAACGCCATTCTCGATAAAAATAACCGGTCAAGTGCAAGTTAAACTTGCGCAATTAGTGTTCCGTACGTTGATTGCCTTTAAAATAAACATTTTTGTTACGGAGGTATAAAATGATCAATGACTTCACAAAACACACCCTAAATGAGTTTTCAATAAAGTTTTTTTTGATCTTTACTGAAAATTGATGACCTTGAAATTTTTGTTTTTTGTATACCATATAATTTATTAAAGGTAATGCACTCGTGGTAATTTTCGTTCAATCTACATCCTGTGAAGAATATTTCAGATGTTTTCAAAATTTTTTGATCAGTACTTTTCGAGATAAGAAGGGGGACAGCGATTTTTCGCGGTTTATTCAAAATAATATAAAAAAAAGTGTGCGCAAGTATTACATTATATATATTTTTGAACTCGGGTTTTTACAAGCTCTCATTTGACACTTCACTCGATAACCTGGTAACGTTTTTTTTTACTTCCGATTTCACCCCCCCCACAAAACTAACCCCTTAAGTCAAAATTTTACTTTCAAAAATACACGGCTCTGATGAGGCCATCAATTCCTACCATAGTACTAAATTTCAACTTTTTATGTCAAATAGTTTCGAAAAAAGTCCGGTGTGACAGACAGACAGACAGACGGACAGACACCGAAATGATCTTATAAATGTTCCGTACTTAATTACTTACAACTGATATTCTCCATTAATTACTATTTGTATTACAACTGGAAAACCTAATTTTCGGATTTTTTGGCTCTAAGAACTCTAAACACAATATACTCAGAACAAGTTCTCTAATTCCCACTCCTTTAATATCTTATGTTTAACTATATCAATATTTAGACGCAATTTTTTAGAGCCTTTGAAATTATGACTATAAAAAAATTATTCGAACTCACCTCTTCCGTCCCATTCCACAAAACGATATCGCCCAAAATATAGATTCCTTTCATACTTCTAGTATTGTATATAACCAAAATATAAAATTAGTATTTCATCTTGTTCAAGAGGTATTGCACCAATGGACGGACGGACAAACAGAAGTTATTCTCGCTCATTTTTTTGAGGTTGAAGTTATCCAATTCGTGTTGGACCCGCTATCCATGCTAATCGGATAATCTTTTGTTTAAGCAATTTATTTACTATATTTGTAAATATATTAAATTGATTTTAAAAAAATCTTCCTGTTGTAACTAGTTATTTCCAAATAATATGTTGAAAAAATATTGATAGAGGTTGAAAATTAAGATAAGCTTTAAAAAATGACTACGAGGGTTGATTAAATATAAACGAGACTTTCTGTACTGAGCGCTGAGTATCGTTCGGAGCGGGCTGCCGCTTTTAGTAATGTTGGTTGGGTTGGTTAGAAGTGGGGAGTATGATCGGTTGGCCTTGCCAGGTGCATTGAGTAGTACAACTCACGATGTCCGAGCGAGACACTTCAAATTGACATGATCTAATAGTGAGAACTACGATTTTTCACCTGACCATGAATGCTGAATCTTGTCTCCAAGTAACTTTATATTAAAAAAATCTCCATCATCATTATTTCTAATTTTATTGTACTAAATTTTCCAGGCTGTGACTGCCAAAGGAGGTGCCGTACAAAACTACTGGGCATTCATTGATGGAACAGCTCGTCCAATTTATGGATGGACAGATGGAACAACACACAAGATTTGGAGCCGACCATTATGTAATTTACGAAGACAAAGCATACTGAATAAGAGAACTGATGTTGTGTTCTTATCCAGGAGAAGGCTTAAATGTACAATCATGTAATATGAGTACCCATGTTAGTTTTGAAGACATCACTTGTTTCAAAAATAATTTTCTTACTTTACAACATAGTCCCCTTTTAGATACATATACTTTTCTGAACGTCCTTGCCATTTTTTTTTAACACCTCCAAAAAATAAGAATTGTCCAACTTCCCAAAATACACTTCTGTCTGGGCGATGAGCTCTTCATATGAGCTGAATTTTTTTTTTCTGCGAGCCCTTTCTTCATGATTGGGAACAAGAAGAAATCGCAGGGAGCCAGGACGGGCGAATACGGGGGGGGATGCGGCAGCAATTCATAACGCAGTTCATGTAGTTTGGCGGCTACAATTCCGTATGAATGTGCTGGAGCATGGTCGTGGTGAAATAGCACTTTCTTCTTCGCTCAATAGGGCCGTGTTTCCTTCAATTTCTTGTCGAAGCAGTCCAATAACTCAATGTAGTATAGCCCTGTGATTCCTTCCTTTTTCTAAGAAGTCAATGATTATGATGCCCCTTGCATCACAAAAAATCGTCGCCATAACTTTTCCGGCCGATGGGACCATCTTCGCCTTCTTTAGAGCAGATTCACCGGAAGATACCCATTGTTTTGATTGTTGCTTGGTTTCCGGTGCATAATGATGAATTCAGGTCTGATCGACGGTGACAACTTGACGCAAAAAGTCCTTTGGATTTCGCTTAAATCGCTCCAAACACAGCTTCGAAGTTGAAAGCCGCACCCGGTTGTTGTCCACGTTGAGCAATCGCGACATCCATCAAGCCGACAGCTTTTTCATCTCCAACTTATCATATACTTACAATATTATTTACAGTTCCAGTCGATGAGCGTCCCAGGCGATTCTCATCACAAACGGATATTCGATCACGTTTAAATTGGTTGAACCAATATCGGACTGTTGTCATTTGTTGCCAATTTCTCTTTTATCTCCTCACACGTTTCCCCATCCAAAAGCAAAAAATAAATCACTGAACGATATAGTACTTTTTCCATCTTAGCCACAAACACATTACACTACTTACTGAAATGGCTGCCAAATGCACTATGAATTAGTGTTAATTTTTTTTTGGATGTCATCTATCAGATGACAACACACGATGGCAACAGCAACTTGCTTTAGCAATGTCATCTGTCTTTAAACACGGGTATTTATTGAACCACCCTTGTACGTAAATGCAGAGGATATTTGCAAAAGGTCGGTGTTATTTTTAAATAAATATATAATCCAAGGTCACCAACAATTTACAAACTTCAGTTAATTAGTAGGACAGCTGATTTTTTTTCAGTTTACCAGAGAAATAATGAGGTTTGTTTCAACATATGATTTCAATTTTGTGCACAGGTAGATAATTTATTGACCGTTCCTCGTCAGATATGTAAAGTATTCCTTCCACTTCAATCCTTTTAGCTAAAACATTTTGTTTGTCCACTGTAATATTAACTTACAAATGATAAAACCTTACCTCTCTCCAAAGCTTTTAGCAAATATTAATCGCATAGCCTAATATACGTAGTTGAAGCAAACTTACTGAGTAAAACTGGATGGCCGGGGCTGAAGGCCAGTAAGGCTCGTATTAATCATATTTGAAAATCAATGTGGTCAAAGCTAATTTCTGGATAAATTTATGGATATTAGGGAGGACGGCGAATTTGATACTCTATACCGGAATGGTAATATCTTAGGTAAGGAGAAAATTGGAAAATTATGCAAATTTGAATTTATCTATTAAATAGTATTAGAAATGATGAGTTTCATTTATATAGAATTACTAAGTTCTATATATTGAAAATCTTTAGTCGTACAAATTGTAAAATTAAAGGATAAAAATGCGTTATTACATTCAAACAGAGAAAAGATGATGGACATGCAATCGACTACCATTAGATTCAGAGGAATACTCATTATTAAAAATTACGGATAAAGGATCTGGAGACACTCTCGAAATCTCTGCAATAGAAACATGCCATGTCCTGAAGCAAATAAAGAACAAGAGAGTACCGGAAGACGACGGAATAGTGATCGAGTCCATAAAATATGGGGGTGTCATAGAATTCAAAAGACTCTAAAGTCTCAAAAAACCCTAAAGTTTCATTGCCTGTGACAGTTCGCGAAAAAAACTCCCATGGTTTTTTAAACCGGTCTAACAGTGAAATCTATGAGAAATTTCTTTTCTCGCCAGTTTTTGCCATCGGAACTATTCAGACAAAAATTTTACTTGAAAATAAGATGGATTGTCATTATCTTATGCCTGGAACAGTCTTTTATGAACGGAATACTCTCAATGACTTTCACTCATTTGTCGGCAGAATAAAAAACGTAAAAACTGCAAAATGCAAAAAACTCGTACAAAATTTCAACAAAGTGGAGTGAAAGTAATTTGATAACCAAGCAACGTTATTTTCAGGCCTAGGCATCTCTCCCGTGGGGGAGCGGGATAGAATATCTCCCCCGGTACGTTCTGCCTGTCGTACAAGCCTACTTAAAGAACAACTTAGATGGTAGATGCCCAGATCCCATCAGGTATCGCCCGGTGTGATACCATCGCATCGGCTTAGGCTGCGTGAAGTTGCTTAACGTTTCGTGGCTGTGCCGATGGCACCAAATAGCATAATGAGGCACCTGGATACAAAAAATTCCGGAGGTAAAATACTCCCCCGTTCGGATCTCCGGGTGGACGCTCGTTCAAGGGCGTCAACATGCAGAAATCATAATTTTAAATTAGATTTTTGCAACATACGAGATTTAAACTCCAACATAAATTTAGTGCACCAACACCTGCAATCAAATAAACCTCATATACCCGCTCTTTGTGAAACCAAGGTTAGTTCATCGACCAGCACAGTCAACTATCTCTATCCTGGGCATGACTTTTATTCCCAATTTAGGCATAACTTTGGAACCTGTCACTTTATCAGAACCGACTTTTCTTGCCAATGAAAGGAGGCTCTGGAGCCCCGAAACTTTGATGTTATGTGGTTCAAAATAACTACCCAATAAACCACAAAGTTCATATGCATCCTCTATCGACCACCAAGTGATACTAACTTTAGAAAACTTTTCGCTTCTCTTGCAGACACCATCTATCATTTACAAATAATTATTCAAGTACCGAAATTGCCATCCTGGGCTACTTTAATGTCCACAACATCAACTATACTACCTATATAACTATCGTAATTTTCTTAAATCCTCATAATTCTTTCGTACTCTTTTAGATACAGATTACCTTTATTAAAATAATCTAGCTTTTTTTTTTAAAAAAAAAAAACATGATTACTTATTATTATCCACATCCTGTGTATGACTTCTAAGAATGGCAATGGTACTATCATAATTACTTATACAATTTAAAGTTTTCATCCAGTTTACAACATTAATGGTCTGTTATTGTAATATACACCGTACATATTATTCATGTAAATTGGTAAAAAAATAATGATTCGTCCTGTATATGAGTTACATAATTAATGTACTTCGTTATTTCATACATAAATTACTATTACTATCACTCACCCCCCCCCCCCATTACGCTGCAGTTATCAGTAATTTATTATCGGCCAATTTCGACAATAACTGGATAGCCAACCAAGGTCCGAACCGTTGGCCGGCAGGGTCACCGGATTTAACACCCATGGACTTCTATTTCTGGGGAAGATTGAAAGACTTAATTTTTAAATTGCCGACAAACACCAGGCAAGAGTTAGAAGTCCTAATGATACAAAGTTTTGAAGCTCTCATTCCTCTTGAAATAATTCACTCGGTAAGAAGTGTTCAGAAAAGGTGCCAGCTATGTGTAAATGAAACTGGCCAACATTTCGAATATCTCTTATAGAAAATTGTTTTGTTTTAGTTTGCTCTACTCGGAATAAATTGTTTTATTGTTGTTTTGTTTTATTTTCTACATTGTTTAAAGTACTATAGCATTTAGTAAATTTCATTGTAGTTATGATTCTTTTTTTACGATTTGATTGCTATCGGTAAACAATTAATATTGCCGCTCCGCCTAAGGCCTACTTCACAAAATGTGCATTTAAAACTCGCGTAAAAACTGAAAAACCTTCATATTTTGGAGAAGAGTTAAGCAAAATATCAAGTGTGTTATATTTTGAAATAGTAATTTAAAGCTCTATTCGAATAAGGAAAAATATACAGGGTTTCCCATTTAAAAAATATATTTTTGCGTTAATAACTATTAAATTATTAGTTGTAAAAAAATGTAACTTACACTGTTGAAATCCACGTGAAAAAATGGTTTGAGAATGTTTTTACAGAAATCAAAAAATTTCAATAGGAAAAGAATTACAAACATTTTTCCAAAATACAGATTTTTGAAAAACACCATGTATATCTGAAATGGTACTAGATATCGATATGCGGTTTTCACCATTGAGTTTATCATAAAAATTGCGCCTCAGACACCGCCATCGGTTTTCGTCTATCTCCTTTACATAAAGGGGTTTATCTTCAAAAGTGTCCAATTTTGACCACCATGGTCATTCTGCAGTGACTTAGCTGTTACTTGATGGAGATCCGTAATAGCTAGGAACGAAAATTTAAACAACTATTTAAGATCATCGCTTATATTTATTGTATTAGAGCTGACAATTATATCGACACTATGTCTTCTTCTGAAGCAATCAAGAAATCCGTTTACACATAAAATTTTGGCTTATAATAGTTTCATCCATACATCATTAACTATAGAAAATTTTCTGAAAGAATTAAATATTATGAAACAAATTAGTATAAACTATGGGTACAGGAGTAACTTTGTAGATAACATTTTAATGAAAAAAGAATTTAAAAAAGCAATAAGACTTGTGCACCAGCATGAACAACTAAAGAAATATAAGTTTTATATACTCACTTATACCGGTAAATTGACCAATAAAATTCAATAATTTTTCCATAAAAACCATGCAAATATTGCCTTCCAAACCAATAACACGTTAGTTCCACATATTAAAAATAATAAAAATAAAACAAAAAAAGAAAATAAAACAGGAGTTTACGAATTATGCTGCGGCACTTGTAATAAAACTTTATAGGACAAATAGGCAGATTTTTTTTTTAGATGAATAAAGGAACATATACAAAGTTATAGAATGAAAAATAATATATCTCACTATGTTAAGCATTTAACAGACGAAAATCATACTTTCAATGAAGATGTCAGAATTTTGCACAATAAAGAAAGGGAAATTACAGAATTTTTTTTTTAAAGCAGGTAGAGATTAACCCGAAAAAATCCTCGGGCTTATTATTCAACGATCAATCGGATGGGAGTGGGTCTCCTTTATTAAACTTATTTTAGGTATTATGGTGAATATTGTGAATTAATATAGACTTTATAACCAGGTACTTATATATTTTGTAACATACTTTGTGTTAATTTATATCTTGCTCCAGAAGAAGACACAGTGTGTCTAAACAATGGTCAGCTATAATACAATAAACATAAGTGGTGATTTTAAATAGTTGTTAAATTTTCGTTCCATCTTATGCATCTACATTATTCTTTTTTAAGATATTTTTTGTCGTCGAAACCCTGACGTGGATTTAGACTATCATCTGACCCACTGTCTTGTTGCAATCGTATTTATGAAACCTATTATATACTCTATTTTCGAAATTTTGGTGGTGCTAAAAGAATTTTGCCAATAGATATATTGTTTCCATGCCAAATTAAGTTTATGACATGGTCTAATGATTGGTAATTTCTATGGGGATTTTGGATCTTGATAAAAATCATAAAATTCATTAAAGAGTTGATTGAGTGGTCCGTTACTTTGTGACAGTACATTTTAACAATAAAACTACTTAATTACTTTGTTAACTGTCACTAAATATATTTGTAAAGATTTTACAATTGCGTTATCGCGATTTCGTAGTACAACTACATTGTCAAACGCTTAACTAAGACTAAAACAGATTTTTGGTATTTTATGTTTATATGATGAACAGATGTGGGTCTATTACATGTTAAAAAAGTGTGAACAAAAGAGAATTTGCTACGTCTAATTGACTATTTAGTAAATTTATATTATGGTCCTTTGAATGTCTGTAAATTTCTATAGATTCTAAGAAGTTGAGTTTTTGACCCTTTAGGTGCCATATGGAGTATTTGTAAACAATCGATATTGGGAAAAGTATGGCCTGTTTCTAAGAAATGTGTAGCAAAGTGTGATTTTTCATTTTTTAGCCTATAAGAGGCATTGTGTTCTGCGAATCTTGTCTTGAAATTCCGTCCCGTTTGGCCTACGTAACAGCTATTGCACTCTTGACAATTAAGTTTATAAACTCCTGATTTATTGTATTTATTAGTTTTATCTTTGGCATTAAAAAAATATATTGGATAATTTTTGAGCGGGTTTTAAAGCTATTCTTGTTTTTTCGGTAGTGAGAACTTGGGATATTTTATCCGAGATGGGGCCAAAATATGTCAGAGGTATGAATGTTTTCTTTTCTCGATATTCTTTTACGGGGTAGATTAAGCTGAGAGTGATTTGTTTTTGTTTACGGCTTATTAAGGTATTAATTATTTTAGGTTGAAGCCGTTATTCATTGTTTTACGAAGGGAGCAACTTATTACTGATTGACGATAGTTTGTCACCACTGTTCCGATTTGATAAACTATTTGGAAATTCAAAATAATTTTCCAGTACTGAGTTTCATCTTCATGATTTTTAGCAACTTTTTCACTCATTTTGCTTACTTCATTCTACTAGATGTTAGTCTCACGAGTTGGTAAATTTTGTATTATTAAAAAACAACTAATTATCTTTTCCTTTTATTGATACTATAAAATAAATATACAGATACAATTTTCAATAAAATAACAAAAGATCAAAACCAATTGTTTATTTGTTGTAACAAACAAAAACAAACGTTTTTTTTTTCCGAACAATTCAACGAGTTTTAAAATTTTAAACATGAAATATTAAAGAGACGAAAACTAATATTAATTTATGATCGAACCATTTGAAACATTAAATGTAAAATTTAAAGCGAATCGATAGAGGTAATTTATTGGTAGGATTACATTTTCATGTTAAAATTTACAGAATTTTGTGTAGATATAACACTCCATAATTTTTGATTAATATAAAAATGATTTTATTATACTGTACAGAATTAAAAATTTAGATCATAGTCATGACGGTTATAAAATTAATATTTATTAAAAATATTTTTATTGTTAAAATATCTGTTCAATCCTTAAAATCCCAATAAATAAACTGGTAGTCAAATGTCATAAATCAATAAATTAGCAAAATAGAAAGCAAAAAAAAACCGGTCTAGTGCAAGTTGGGCTTGCTCAATTAGTATTCCGTACTGTGATTGCCTTTAAAATAAAATAAAATCCTTACCTAGGCTAAGTTAATTAGGTCCCTGAGATCTAAAGATCAAATATGTATTTTCACGTTTTTTCTTAGTCAATAATGCAAATAGCCAATAAATCATACTAGCTCAATCTAGAATCTAGTAGTCAAAATGTAAAAGAAACGTTTACTACCTAAATATTTGTTTAATTATCTATAATATGTTATATATAAAATGCAACGTCTCTCTGTCTGTCTGTCTGTCTGTCTGTCCGTTAGTGCGCTTATCACTGGAGAATCACTTAACCGATTTACTTACTTTTTTTTTTTAAACATACATATGTTCTCTGGCCAGGTTATAGGCTATATTTTATTACGATAGGTAGCATAAGGACTGAGCAGTGACGTAAAATAGTGAGTGAAGTCGGAAAAAAAGTTTGCCGCTAGCGCGTTTCCTTGCAATACACAGCCTAAACCATTAATTATGGAACAATATTATGTCGCAAGGAATATCTATTATCTATAATCTACAATATATATAAAATGCAATGTCTCTCTGTCTGTCTGTCTTTCCATTAGTGCGTTTATCACGCGAGAACCACTTATCCGATGTACGTGTCTTTTTTTAAATTCATACATATATTCTTTGGTCAGGTTATATAACAATAATAATAATCTATATCTATAATATACATAAAAATGCAACGTTTCTCTGTCTGTCTGTCTGTCCGTTAGTGCGCTTATCCCTCGAGAACCACTTATCCGATTTACGTGATTTTTTTAAATTCATACATATGTTCTCTGATCAGGTTATAGATATATGTTTTATTACATCTATAATATATATACAATGCAACGTCTCTCTGTCTGTCTGCCTGTCCGTTAGTGCGCTTATCACTGGAGAACCACTTATCCGATTTACGTACTTTTTTTTTAAAACATACATATGTTCTCCGTCCAGGTTATAGGCTATATTTTATTACGATAGGTAGCATAAGGAATGAGCAGTGACGATAATAGTGAATTAAGTCGGAAAAAAGTTTGACGCTAGCGCGTTCTCTTGCAATACACAATCTAAACCATTAAATATGGAACAATATTATGTAGCAGAGAATATCTATAATCTATAATATATATAAAATGCAATGTCTCTCTGTCTGTCTGTCTGTCCATTAGTGCGTTTATCACGCGAGAACCACTTATCCGATTTACGTGTCTTTTTTTAAATTCATACATATATTCTTTGGCCAGGTTATATACTCGTAATAATAATAATAATAAATCTATATCTATAATATATATAAAATGCAACGTCTCTCTGTCCGTCTGTTTGTCTGTCTGTATGTCCATCCGTTAGTGCGCTTATCACTGGAGAACCACTTATCCGATTTACGTGTTTTTTTTTAAACATACATATGTTCTCTGGCCAAGTTATAGACTATATTTTATTACGTTAGGTAACATGAGGAATAAGCAGTGACGATAATTGTGAATCAAATTGGAAAAAAGTTTGCCGCTAGCGCGTTCTCTTGCAATACACTGCCTAAACTACTAAATATGGAACAATATCAGGTAGCAAAGGATATCTATACTATATATAAAATGCAACGTCTTTCCGTCTGTTAGTCCGTTTGTGCGCTTATCACTGGAGAACCATTTATCCGATTTACGTGCTTTTTTTTTAAACAACGTATGTTCTCTGGCCAGGTTATAGGATATATTTTATTACGTTAGGTGACATAAGGAATAAGCAGTGACAATAATAGGGAATCAAGTCGGAGAAAAGTTTGCCGCTAACGCGTTCTCTTGCAATACACTGCCTAAAGCATTAAATATGGAACAATATCATGTAGCAAAGAATATAATATATATAAAATGCAACGTCTCTCTGTCTGCCTGTCTGTCCGTTAGTGCGGTTATCACTCGAAAACCACTTATCCGATTTACGTGTTTTTATAAATTTATACATATGTTCTATATAATTCGATATAAGCCTAGATAATGGGAGATAAGGTGACATAATGAGAGATAAGGATAAATAATGGGAGATAAGTCGAGATAAGCTTCGATAATGGGAGATCAGATGAGTTATGGGAGATAAGTATAAATAATGGGAGATAAGCAGATATAAGTCTAGATAATGAGAGTTATGGTAAGATCATGGAAGATAAGGAAAAATAATGGGAGATAAGGAGAAATATTGCGAGATAAGTCGAGATAAGCCTAGATAATGCGAAATAAGGTGAGATAATGGGAGATAAGGAGAAATAATGGGAGATAAGGAGAAATAATGAGAGATGAGCAGAGATAAGCCTAGATAATGGAAATTATGTAGAGATAATAGGAGATAAGGAGAAATATTGGGAGATAAGGGGAAATAATGGGAGATATTTTATTACTTTGGGTAACATAAGGAATAAGCAGTGACGATAGTAGTGACTCAAGTCCACGCGAGCAGAGCCGCGGGCCCGGCTAGTAAACAAATAAAATAAAATGATATCTCGGTATAAGAGCGTCTCGCCATTACGTTATAGTATTGTACGTAAAAGAATATTACAGAAACCTCCATCATACGTCAAGAAACATGGTTTTCATACATTTTTTTATACCAGATAAATTACACAAGGCCACAATAAAATTTTTTGTCAATTTACTTTGACTACGATAGGTCTAGGTTATGTTTTTTGGGTGGCTGATGACGATTTCGAGGTCCGTTTTAATCCATCATATCTGGATTTTTCATAAAATAGCCATAAAATTGCTAAAATGAGCTCAAATTGAGATTTTCATCGTTTTAAAAAAGGGCATGGTTCCAGAATGATCAAATTCGCCATATACCCACCACTTTTGGGATCTGCAGGTATTACATTAATGTCCCAAATAAGTTTTGACAGTGACCATATATTCTGCAGCTGTCAAGTGCCAAAATGCCTTGACGATTGACCTGGTGCTATTGGCGATTCTAATCAAGAAGAGAGAATGCAATATATAATTGTACAGCTGTCAAGTTTTATTTGACACCTGTGAAGTTTACTTTGACAGCCGTCAAATGCCGAATGAAATTGTCAAAACAATGCAAATATTCTATTCCATTGAAAAATCGTATTACTATAATGGTTGGATTGGTTATAGTAAGAAGCCTGATATAATATGCTAATTGACAGCACTCAAGTGTACTTCAGCAGCTGTCAAATGATGGATAAAGCATGTAAACTCGTGAGAGTTTTCTAAATCATTGATAACAACACTATGCCTTATGCCTTGTTCGGCGCTGTTCCAGTCCTGATATCCACGCAAGCTAATTTCACTCACAGCTGCCAAATGTTAGTCAGCACTGTCATGATGATAGGGTTACTTCATTCCCTGGAAATCTCTATTTACTATATGATCTTGGTAGCTCTGGGAACCGTCCTAACATATAAAATGTTACTTGACAGCTCTCAAGTATACTTTGACAGCTAGCACTACTGAACAGAACTGTCAAGGCCATTAGAATAATCTAATAGTTTAGATCTTCGAGAAAGACACTACGCCTTATGCTTTCATCAATTCTGTTTCAGTGCTGATATCCACGCAAGCTAATTGGCAGCTGCGAGTGTAATTTGACAGCTGTCAAAGTAATCTTGACAGCTGTTAAATGATATTTTGCATTATCTCATCTTGATCAGAATCGCCAATAGCATCAGGTAGCATCGTTACATTAGCAATAGAGAATCTCTTCGTCAAGGCATTTTGGCACTTGACAGCTGTAGAACATATAGTCACTGTCAAAACCTATTTGGGACATTAATGTAATACCTGCAGACCCCAAAAATGGCGGGTATATGGCGAATTTGATTTTCCCAGAATACTATGCCCTTTAAAACGATGAAAATCTCATTTTGAGCTCATTTTTACCAATTTTATGGCTATTTTATGGAAAATGGAAAACCATAACCCGTAGTCAAAGTAAATCGACAAAAAAAATTTTTGTGGTCCTGTGTTATCAAACGTGATAATTTTTGCTCAATTTACATTTTATGGAGTATATTCCAGGATTTTTTCAAAATTTTTTTGATCAGTACTTTTCGAGATAAGGAGAGGCATCGATTTTTGGCAATTTTCTAAAAATAAAACAAAGAAAAGTGTGCGCAAGTATTACATCATATATATTTTTGAACTCGTGTTTTCATAAGCTTTCATTTGTCAGCCCATTCGATGAACTGGTAATTTTTCCGATTTCACTCCCAAAACTAAACCTCTAAGTTAATTAGGTCCCTGACATCTAAAGATCCAATGTGTATTTTCACGTTTCAATTTAACCCCCCAAAACTAACTCCTTAAGTCAAAATTTCAAAACTATGCGGCTATGACTGGGCCATGAATTCTTATATTTGTGCCAAGCTTCAACCTTCTATGTCAGATAAGACTGGAGAAATACAGTTCCACAGAAGGAAAATATGCTGCCTAAAATTTTTATAAGAGTATTATAAGTGATTATTTATTAGCACAAACGCAATTTCGACTTAAAATTTCTAGAATTTGGTATATGTAACACTCTATAATTTCCATATTCTTCTTTCTCTTTGTACAGACAGGATTGCTTGTTTATTACCGACATCACCCATCTAAAATTAGGAAGGTTGTGGCTCCAACGTTTCTGGAGTCAATCTATGCCTCTCCGTTTTGCTGGTGACCTGTGTCTTATAATTCAAGTTATTCTTTGTTCTGTCGTTCTATCTATATGTTTTTTTCATTCTATTTTTCTTTTTAACAACCAGTCGTTCATATTATCCTTACTGCATATATGTCGAATGTGGTCACTTCTCTCTATATCCGATAAGATCTAGTTACATTTCTGCGGATTTAAGCCGTTGTTGTAATTGTGATGTTCACGGTTGTGTTTCGTTATGTGTGTTAACAAAAGTCTAGTTGTGGTGATGTAAATCGAGATTTCGTTTTAATTCTTAGGTGTTTTTTTTTTGCGTCGTATTGTATCGTTTTGCGGCTTGCATCCTTACTTCTGTGTCGGTATCACCAAATCTCGATAAATCTAAGATGATATATTTAAAACTCATTCTTTTTGAATAATTATCGTCAACAATAAGCTTACATCTTAACGGTAGTTTATATGTTGCCATGCACTTTGCTTTTATTACCTACATTGTCGGCATTTTTTTTTTTGCTATTTTAGTAAAGTAATCTCTGAAGTTCTTCCTCAATCTCTGCTATCAGCACGGCGCATAGTGGGGAAAAACGAAAAATCGTGTTTCAAAATTGTCTAGAGCCTTCAATTTTGGTTCGATTTGGACGATTTTTTTTTTAAATTGAAGCTTATTAAATTCCGAACAAAGTTGTCGGAGCCGATTTTGCAATTAAACTTTTGTTTTCAAAATGGCGGACGTCTTCAAAATGGCGGTTTTTGATTATATAGCGACTGAGACACAGAAAACACTTACAGTTTCAAACCAAGTTGTGCTAAAATGCGTGTATGTATGTTTTTTTTTATGTCGCAGATAATATATCTAATATCACAGTTACAAGATTAATAATAATGAACCCAAAATGGCTGCCATGAACAATAAAAGTATTAAAAATATGAATAAACGTACTATTATTATTTTATATCCATAACATTTGCATAAATAATTTCTTTAAGGTTGTTAATCATAAATATGTTTCAACAATTGACTTAAAATGACAAATCAAGTATGGCGGATGCCAAAATTGAATCGAGTAAGAAAGTTTCTCTGTGGCATTTAGACTGTGGCAGTCAGATCATTCAAGTTATTCAAGTTTAGTTGCGGGATTTAAATTTTCATGCAGTTATTGCTAGAATATTGCTGCTGTAAATTTTAAGTATCGTAGACAATTTTCTAGCAGGTACAAAAAACAGCGATACACTCAGAAAAGGACAGCTCACACAGCTAGAAAATGGCTACAACAGCTAAAACGTTTTGTTAAAATAGGGACAGCTAAATATTTTATGTAAGAGTAAGTTAAGATTAGACATATTTATTTTCTTATTTTTCTAGTCTATTCCTATAATTCAGTAGTTCTGTATATGTACTAAAGGGTTTTCTCGTTAATAAAGATTATTATTACTCTTACAAAATACACGCAGAGAAATGCTAAAATAGGGACAGTTAAATATTTTGCTGCATTAGCCACTGTTTAGCAACAGCAGCCACTTTTGTGCTACAACAGCAAACAATGTGGCTAGTGCAGCAAAATATTGAGCTGTTCCTATTTTAACAAAATGTTTTAGCTGTTGTAGCCATTTTCTAGCTGTGTGAGCTGTCCTTTTCTGCGTGTATCGCTGTTTTTTTGTATCTGCTATAAAATTGTCTACGATACTTAAAATTTACAGCAGCAATATTCTAGCAATAACTGCATGAAAATTTAAATCCCGCAACTAAACTTGAATAGCTTGAATGATCTGACTGCCACAGTCTAAATGCCACAGAGAAACTTTCTTGCTCGATTCAATTTTGGCATCCGCCATATTTGATTTGTCATTTTAAGACAATTGTTGAAACATATTTATAATTAACAACCATAAAGAAATTATTTATGCAAATGTTATGGATATAAAATAATAATGGTACGTTTATTCATATTTTTAATACTTTTATTGTTCATGGCAGCCATTTTGGGTTCATTATTATTAATCTTGTAACTGTGATATTAGATATATTATCTGCGACATAAAAAAACATACATACACGCATTTTAGCACAACTTGGTTTGAAACTGTAAGCGTTTTCTGTGCCTCAGTCGCTATATAATCAGAAACCAACGTCCGCCATTTTGAAACAAAAGTTTAATTGAAAAATCGGCTCCGACAACTTTGTTCGGAATTTAATAAGCTTCAATTTAAAAAAAAATCGTCCAAATCGAACCAAAATTGAAGGCTCTAGACAATTTTGAAACACGATTTTTCGTTGTTCCCCACTGTGCGGCGCCGCCATTGTTATATCTTTATTTTATATCAGTTTACAAATGTGTCGAACTTTTTTACCCGTTATTACATTGAAAACTAGTGGGTTCAAGGAAACCTCTAGGCTAATTCGTCTTTCTGCAGGTGTTAGCTGTATATGTTCGCCATCTGTTTTGCATACGATATCGTTTTTCCTCTTAATATTTTCGGATTTTGATGATGTTATGAGGTATATATTCTTCGTGAAGAAGATCTCTTTGCACTTGTTCGAAGATTTTTTTCTAACTCTATGAAACACAAAAAAAACGATTGGATTCTACCAACTTTCCAGTAATTTACCTTATGACGGAATGAATCGTGCGGTCCGTCCAAGACTTTCCTAATATAAACCTCTGTTGTTTCTGTCAGTGAAACATGATTGTTGATTTAATTGTAATAATCTTTGTTCTTGGTTTTAGACTTGCGGCTAGGAGGTTTGTTGATTCCAACGTAGTTTGCTGGTATCTATTTATCTCTTTTTTGATCATCAGTATTTAAGGGCTAGTTCCCTATCTGACTTTAATCTTATTTTTGGTAAAGATTTTATGGTTTAGCGTTTTTTGTTGAAGTTTTTCTTTACGGTATTTAAACAGGCAATTAGTAATATCTTTTTGGTGCGAATTTATATTTTTGAATCGTAATTTCTATATGTTCTTTTTATGAAAACTCGGTCCATTAATACTCTCTCTCTGTGAAATATTTCATTACTTCATTAATTTTTTTTATTCGATTTCTGATTATTATTCTGATAACAGTTCTATAATTGTTGACTGATATATAAATGGTTTTTACGTAATATGTTTTTATAATTATTAAATACAAAATTAAATATTTACATGATAGTTATGATGGTCATATAATACTTGAACTGATAATATAAGGACATTAATAAATGAAAAGTACAACGATTCTTTAGTAGAAAAAACTTTATACAAACATTTACTGAATTTGGTGTGTAACATTATACATTGCGAAGTTTTTATAAATGACTTTTATTTGACATTAACCATGCCCGCGGCTCCGCTCACGTGGACTTGATTCACAATTATCGTCACTGCTTATTCCTTGTGTTACCTAACATAGTAAAATATATCCTGTAACCTAGCCAGAGAACATATGTATGAATTAAAAAAAAAACACGTAAATCGAATGAGTGGTTCTCTACTGATAAGCGCTCTAACAGACAGAGAGACGTTGCATTTTATATATATTATAGAGATTATTATTATTATATAATCTGGCCAAAGAAAATATGTATGAATTAAAAAAAAACACTTAAATCGAATAAGTAGTTCTCGAGTGATCAGTGCACTAACGAATAGACAGACAGAGAGACGTTGTATTTTATATATATTATATTCTTTGCTACATGATATTTCCATATTTAACGCTTAGGCAGCGTATTGCAAGAGAGTGCGTTAGCGGTCAACTTTTTTCCGAATTGATTCACTATTATCGTCACTGCTTATTCCTTATATTACCTAACGTAATAAAATATATTCTATAACCTGGCCAAAGAACCTATGTATGAATTTTAAAAAAACACGTAAATCGGTGAAGTGGTTCCCGAGTAATAAGCGCATTAACGGACAGACAGACAGACAGACAGACAGAGAGACGTTGCATTTTATATATATTCCAGAGTATTTAAAATTACATACTATTCAAAATTATGTTTAAGTGTTTATGTCTAAATCTTGTGTATCTTCATATTGTATAAAGTATAATAACAACTAAAATTTGGTCGGCTTATTACTCGAACGTAACGAGCGAGAGTGGCAAAGTGGGGAGATAGAGCGTAACTTCGGTACTTTGAAATTTAGTTGCTCTGGAGTATTCCACCGGGGTGAAGCGCGCCTGTTGTGGGCGAAAGTTTTACAAAAATAACGCTTTGAACTATTTACACAGGGTCAATGAAGCCAAAAGTGCTAAAAAAAAATTGGGTATGGAAACCAGAAGAAACTGGTTTAAGTCAATCTCGTTCAGAACGACCAAGAACTGTCAAAGTGAAATGCATTCTAGTGTCGGTTCGCGAGAGCCTGACGGTACTCAAGTGATCAAGTATGGTAAATATGAATAGAAGTTTATTAGAACGCTTTCTACGTAAAAAATTATATATATATATATATATATATATATATATAGAATAAAGAAAGAAAGCAAAAGATTGCCGTATCTACCAAAATTATTAAAAATACAATCGTAGTTGGGGAACTCGGCAAACACGGTTTATCAGAGTTTTGAGATTATTAATCTCTTTGAAGGTGAAAGAAATAATTTCAAAACTCTGATAAACCGTGTTGTTCACTTGGCAGGAAATAGAGTTCCAGCACATATCGTGCAACGCTTTCGTGTTACTCAAGAAAGATCTTTTCAAACCACCACTAGATCTCTGTCTAATACTCTCTTCAAGAAATTCAATAACTTGATTAGGTCAAAAACTGATAAACTAAAAGTCTGTCCCCAATGGTTTACCAATTTAGCTACAGTTGATTTTCCTCCTGAGGTTCATAAAATTCTTGCTTTGGGTCCAAAATGTGTTTATGATTCCATTCCAGGTACTGATATCCCTGTAAAAACAATCCTTTCTGACATTGAATCCTTCATTAAGCTTGCACCCGCCTCCAGTCAAGATATTCTCAGGGCCAAATGTACCAATGCAGTTACTAACGCCGTTTTATAAAACCGTAATACTTCTTTTGAGAAGACTTTGTTCATCAAGACACAAAAATTTCTCAAACAACATAGTGAGATCTTAATTACTCCTTCAGACAAAGGCTCGGTTACAGTAGCCTAGAGAGACTACATTATGAAACTAAGATGTTAGAACTTATTGATGATGAACAAGTTTACAAGAAGCTCTCTCATGATCCCACTACTCAACATCAAAACAAGAGTAACAGTTTTATCAAGCAGTTAAAGACCAAAAAATGGATCGACGATATAACAGCCAAACAACTTTACTACTACAAGGCGATTCCTCCAAGGATTTATGGTTTACCCAAGATACACAAAGAAGGGGTACCGCTCAGACCCATCGTCTCCACCACTTGCTCTCCCACTTCAAAACTCAGTAAATTTTGTGCTAATCTTCTTGAAAAGTCCTTCCTCAATTATCATACATTTGCCATTAAAGACTCTTTTGCGTTTAGTAATTTCCAATTACCAGAAAACCACGTTATTATATCACTTGATGTAGTCAGTCTTTTCACGAATATTTCATGGCAGTTAACCAGCCAAATAATCGACTCTGAATGGGCATTAATCTCACCCAACACCAAAATCAGCAAATCCTTCTTCTTATCAATAATGGAATTTCTTTTCCAGTCAACCTTCTTCAAATTTAAAGACTCTTTCTACTCTCAAATTTTTGGATGCCCTATGGGCAGTAACCTCAGTCCTGTTCTTGCTTCAATCGTTATTTCGTATGTTTTAAAAAGCTGCACTCAAAGATTACACAGGGCAACAAAAAAATATTTTTGTTTTGGTGCCTGGGATTTTAGAGCTGATTTTAACTATATTTGGGACGCTAAATCTATACATGCAATCCGTTTTTCTCTATCAGCTCTACTTTTTTAGATACATCAACTTATCTACCAATGTGGTTTTTATTCAGTATATTCATTTATGAGAGTTCTAAAATTATTATATATTCATTAATGTAGGTACAATGGTTTTATTGTCAGTCTGTAATTGAGTAAATTCCAGGTAAATCTATAAATAGTGGAACCGTTGCCTATCAGGTACCTGAACTGACCCTTTTAATCACCTAACTCGGGTAAGTCTCGTCAGTTTGTGCGTTCTTACTAATGAGAGTAGATCGAATTCGGCGTGTTATTTTATGTTAAGAAAAGAGTGTTTTTGTGTTATTGAACAGAATTAAAATGAGTTCAGGTTCCAGTTCAACAAGAAGTTGTGTAAATCAACCTGATGTGTTTTGCTATATATGCGGAGAATACATGTTTCAACAAAACAGACAAACTATTACTGACTTTGTAAAGCGAGCGTATCTTGGATACTTTGGAGTTAAGCTTGGTAATCAGGACAAAACGTGGGCCCCGCATCTCGTATGTAAAACTTGTACAGAGCATTTACGGCAGTGGACTACCGGGAAAAGAAAATGTCTAAAATTCGGCGTACCAATGGTTTGGAGAGAACCAAAAAACCACTTCAATGATTGTTATTTCTGTTTAGTAAATACTAATGGAATCAATTGAAATAACCGCAGTAAGTGGACTTATCCCAATTTAGACTCGGCAATACGCCCTATCCCGCACTCAGATGAAATACCGATTCCAACATTTCATCAGCTACCACATATCTCTGATGACGAATATTTTCCCTCTGATCGCTCTTCTGATGCTAATAAAAGTTCTGATGCTAATGAAACTAACAATGACTATGAGGGGACGTCATCAGTTCCTCAACGCTTCAATCAAAATGAATTAAATGATTTCACCAGGGATCTCAATTTATCGAAAAAAAAGCTTCTGAAGTACTGGCTTCTAGGTTGAACGACAAAAATTTACTGGAACAAGGAACCAAAATTACCTTTTACCGTACAAGAGAAAAAGATCTGCTACCATTCTTTTCTCAAGAAGACAATCTTGTATTTTGTCACGAAATTAGGGGACTCATGAAAGAAATGGGACTTTCTGAATATATTCCAGATGATTGGCGCCTATTTATTGACAGTTCAAAGCGAAGTTTAAAATGTGTCCTTCTACATAATGGGAATAAATATGGTTCAATACCACTAGCTCACTCAACGAAACTGAAAGAAGAATATAATACCATAGCTTTGGTCTTGCAGAAGATAAAGTATTACGAACATCAATGGATGATTTGTGTAGACTTAAAAATGGTAAACTTTCTTCTTGGGCAGCAAAGTGGTTACACGAAATATCCGTGTTTCTTGTGCCTCTGGGATAGTAGGGACAAAACACACCACTGGGTTAGAAAAGATTGGTCTGAGAGAGAAAACATGGACGTTGGGGAAAAGAATGTCATTAACGACGCTTTGGTTGAAAGAGAAAAAAATCATGCTTCCTCCGTTACATATAAAGTTGGGCTTAATGAAGCAATTTGTAAAGGCTCTTGATAAGAATGGGTCTTGTTTTGCATATATAGGGGTAAAAATGTATCAGTTGAGCACAGAAAAACTCAAAGCAGGGATATTTGACGGCCCACAAATAAGACAATTAATTAAGGATCCTGCCTTCATAAATTCAATGAATCAAGTTGAACGAGAAGCTTGGACATCATTTGTTGCAGTTGTAGAAAATTTTCTAGGCAAACATAAAGCTCAAAACTATGTTGAAATGGTTAACACGATGCTTAATAGTTTCAAATCCTTAGGGTGCAATATGAGTATTAAAATAGACTATTTACACAGCCACTTAGACCGTTTTCCAGAAAATTTAGGAGACATGAGTGAGGAACAAGGTGAAAGATTTCACCAAGATATTAAAGTTATGGAGGACCGCTACCAAGGAAGATGGGACATGCACATGATGGCAGATTACTGCTGGAGTTTAAAAAGGGACTGTTTAAAAAAAAACATTCAAGAATGTCGCGGATAAGAAGCTTTCCAAGTGTTGAGTGACTATTTCATTTCTTCAATGTTTTTTTTTTGTTTGTAAGTACGACATAATATTGTATTTTGTATAACTAAAATAAAAATTTCGTATCTACTTTTGTTTACTACACTTACGGATTTGAGTTACAATAATGTAACTTATATTTCTCTAAAATTGTATATCTTAAAAATTTGAGCTCCTAGGTACAAATGAATACGTTATTTGAATTCAGGACATTAAATTGATATAGAATCAGCTCAAAAAACCTCGACACCAAAACAGCTGTTCCCCTGTGTTATCCTTCCGACTTCCATTCCTATATCAATACGTAGACGATTTAATTCTATCCATACCAGCTGATGGCAAAGAAGAAGTTCTTCATGTTTTCAATTCATTCGACCCACATTTACAATTCACTATGGAAGAAGAAACCAACAATGCTGTTCCATTTCTGGACACAAGAGTCGTTAGAGACTTCCATAACATCATCAAACTTGATTGGTATAGAAAACCTACTTCGTCTGGGAGATATATCCATGCAAACTCTGGCCATGATTGGAAGGTGAAAGTCAACGTCATCAAAGGCTTATATAGAAGACTGAAGATAATAGTCCATCCTGATTTCTTACTCCAGTCACAAGAAACACTTACAAACCTTTTCATAGATAATGGATACAATCGAAAACTCTTACTAAGAACCAAAGGCGAAGTCAACAAGCTTACTCATATCCACCAAATTCCCCCAGAACCCCCCCCTCCACCTACGGCATATCTCTCCTCCCCCTTTAACTCCCCCAGTCGAAATAAATTGGTCGCTGCTCTCTTTACCATTTATTCCTGGCCTTACAAGCAAATTGGTCCACATTTTGCGTGTTATTCTTAACATTAAAATTGCCAAATATTACTTCTTCAAAAACAGACGTGTTTTCAGCAAGCTGAAGGCCCCGCTGCCAGTTCTTTCCATGTCAGACTTAGTTTACTCAATTTCCTGCCTCAATTGCCCATCAATCTATATTGGCCAAACTTCTCAATCCTTGAGTCGTCGTATTGCACTCCATAAGAGTGATACTAGATGCCATCCACACAGATGTGCTTTGGCGACCCATTCTGTTGACAATGGTCATTCTTTTAATTTCAGGGAACCCAAAATTCTTCATTTCTCTAACAATCTTTCCAAGAGAGAATTCCTTGAAATGTGTTACATCCAGGAGAATCACCTCAATATCAATAAAAGAACCGACCTAGATGGTCTTAGTAGCATATACAGTTTCCTCCTCTCCTGTGATAAATCAATTCCACACAATAATTCCCTGTCTTCAAGTGTTTTATGATCCATCTGAACCACGTTGGTCTTCTCTCGTTTAGCTCTATAATTTCCAGGGTTTCTCTCCTCCTTCCTCTCTTTGTTTACGGTTCTCGTTGATCCTGGGCTCCACAGATTCCTTCCACCTTATCTGGGCCATCTTGTGCACCTAGCGATTACTGTCTACCTTCCATTGACAGTATCTTGCGTCACCCCTTCATTACCTCCTGGTTCTTCCAGTCTTCATTGGTCTTTGCAAACAATCTCTTCTAATAATTAATTAATTAGACAATCTTCCTCTTCGTTGCTCTCATTACTTTCTCTCTCTCTCGCTCCCTCGCTCACCCTTCACCTATAATTAGGTTATGATTTATCATTTCTCGACTCCATACCGGGTTTTTTTGGTCGCTCAATTGGCTATCTCCTTCTCACTTAAAGGTCCAATACTTGCACTTCCCATTTTTATCGGTTCCTTCCAGGTGTCGACCCGGCATTCTGGTTAATTGAGTTGTCTTGACTAAACCCCTTATCTCTGTCGGTCAGCTGTCTCCTGTCGTCCTTGTCATCTTTCCTAAATGGCGGTGGCCATGTGTGGTTGGTCACAGGTGAAATAATTAACAATGTTCTCAACATCCAAGGTTTCCAATTACATCCATGTTTTAAATTTGGTTTTTAGAATTTTGTCTACAGTGTTTTAGTGTGTATTTTATATATTTTATGGATTAACCAACTTTTATATGTAACAACTTTTTTATGTATAAGCAACCTACGGCCATTCAGGCTAACGAAATCTTTGCACTTCTCATGTGAGTTTTTTAATTTATTATGACTAATATCTTATTCTTGTTCTACACTAATTTTATTTATTATAATAACCTAACAATTACATCATTAATTTAAAGTTGTCCCAGACACGATCAGTGAATACGCTTTGTTCTTCTTTTCAGTTCTGCCCTGAAGAAGGTCCCAATCCAGGACCGAAATACTTGTATTGGCTTAATGAAAATTGTGTAATCTCTTATCACGCCCTGTTTTTGCCGAGTTCCCCAACTAAGATTGTATTTATATATATATATATATATATATATATATATATATATATATATATATATATATATATATATACATTCCTACGACATGCAGCTGTTGCAAGAATTATTAAATTCAACTTATACTGTTCAGTGGATTAACTTGATTAATCAAATGTTTTAAAAATTGCATTGGATGAAACGGGAGACATGTTAAGCATAATTAATTTAAGTTTTTTATAATAGTAATAATACGTTCTTTAGGATCAATGAAGAAACTTATTATTTTCTTTCGTTTAAAGGTTTTTTTTTAGAACAAAATGTGGTCATATTTTTGGTCATATATTTAAGCTAGTGCTTCTTCATTGCCCTTATAAATTCCTGTGTATACCCGTTTTTAATGCATATTTTGTATACAGGTTACCCCATATTTATGGAATAATGATTCTACAGCATTTGTTAATCAGTGTATCAAAACAATGTTTAAATAAATGTTATAGTTTGTTATACGGCGCACATGCTGACGTTGACAATAAAATGTTTTGAACTGTCAGTTCGAAAAAATTACGCCATCTTGACTTTTTTTGAATGGAAAGCCCTATATATTATTTTATTTTTGAGTCCTACTAAAAATTATAGATATAATTTGACCGATATACTATATGTCTAAATTGATCTGGTTTGGAATTATTATCGTTTGAAATTTAAAATAAAAAAGACAAAAAACTATTAGGTTTATTTTTAAGGTAACAACTGCTCAAAATGCCTACCGTTAACAGCGAGGCAATGACCCAATCTGTCATAAACAGCCTGAACAGAGTTTTGCAGAGACTTCGGGGTGATCTGTGCTACTTCATATTGAATTCTTTGTTGTAAACCTTCGATAGTTTCAGGTTGACTTCAGTAAATTGGGGTTTTCAAATCGAGAGGCATAAGGTCGGGACTCCTTGCAGGTCATTCTACAGTACCTCTTCTGCCTATTTATTGATTAGGAAAAATCGCATCCAAATATCTACGAACATTGATTTCATAGTCAGTCCTGTTGATACTACAGATTCCTGTTAGTGGTATCCAAATTAATTTTATCGGGAAAAAGACCTGCACAAGTTGGAATAACTTGCTCTTGGAGTAACTATAAATACCGCTGTCCTGTAAGATTTCCATCGATAAAAAAGAAACCAATGAAATGACGTCCACAACTACCTGCCCGCACGTTTATCTTTTGTGGTATTTGAGAATGACTGTCGATTATCCAGTGGGGATTCTCAGTAGAACAGTACCGGCAGTTATGCCTGTTAACTCTTCCGTTAAGATAAAATGTAGCCTCGTCAGAAAAAACAATATTATGAATCAGGTTAGAATCATTATTCATTCGTTCCATCATGACCCCGCAAAATGTAATGCGTCTATCGTAGTCATCTTCAGATAATTCTTGCAATAGAATAGGTTTGTATGGATGCACTTTTTCTTCATTCAGTATACGACTTAAGGTACCTTTACTTATGTTGTGGTCTGGTAAAGCTGACGAGTGGCTGTATGGGCATTCTCTGTAATTTCCAATAAAACATCTAACTTTTTATCATCGCTTGTTTTTACTTTTGGAGGTCCAGATTTAGAACGATCCTGAATATGACCATGACCCTGATGTCTAAATCGTTTTAATGTTTTGCTAACTACGGATTGGGTAATGGGTTCTCGATTCGGATATTCTGCGTTAAAAAGATCACAGACCTCCTTTTGTGTTCTCCTACGGTCTCCGTAACCAACCATCATTAATAAAGTGATTCTTTCAGTTTCTGTTAAATGTACCATTATGATCTAACACACAAATTGCAGTTTCACAAAATGCAGCAATTAACGTTTTAGTCAATAAACCATTTTTTGGCTCATTAAGTCAGTAAATGTTTGACACAAGCCAGCTTAAAAAGTTTTTTTTTAATTTTTCAAATATCAATATTTCCAAAAGAGTTCAATTTAGACATATGGTATGTTGACAAATAATATCTAGAATATTTAGTAGGACTTAAAAATCAAATAATATATACGGCTTTCCATTTTAAAAAATTTAAGATAACGTAATTTCTTCGAACTTCGAAACATTTTGTTGTCAACCTCAGCATGTGAGTCGTATAACACCCTATAACTTTCATTTAAACATTTTTTTGATACACTGAATAATGTGGAATCATTATTCCATACATATGTGGCAACCTGTATATTTCACTCCTCGAAAAAACTAATCAGCGGTAATAATACCATCAGTAGGATTAGAGAAACAAACATCTTTTTTATAAATTTTGATCTCAGTTTCTAATAGCTTTAGCCTTTTTGTATTATAAATTTCTTTTGTTTCTACATTGGCTCAGTTAACCTGTAGTTATATATTCTTGAAAAGGTATTTAAGCTAAAAGTTCGTCTTTGACTTCCAGAAAGTTCTGTATATTCCCTTTGTGCTTGTCGTTTGTCATAAACATTTATAATAAATATGTCGTATATAACCCTTTTTTATTCTCTGAAAGAATAATTTTTGTACTAATACTTAATTTTAAGTTACTACTAACAAAATGTCACTGTTAATTTGTCTTATTCTCAAACGTGCATTGCACACTTCGACAAAGTGACAAAAAGAGTCTTTTCTCACTTCTTTTGAACAATAGTAACATAAATATGTCCACTTATTGTTGTTTCTAGAATTAGCAATTCTACAAAACTCAAAAATGATATTCGGCGTGTTCCATTAAAAAAAAAATATAAAGTAGGTATCATATCTCAAAAATGCGATTGTTTCTGTTTTATTTATGTAAAAAAAAAAATGTTAAAAATGGTACAACCTCTGTATTTAATTTTTTTTTCTAACTCTTCAAACAAGTTGAAGGGTGTTTCGAGGTTTCATTTTAAATTGCGTGCTATTTTTTATGTTTCAGATTTGCAGCTGTTATTCTTTGATATTTGAGTAGTAAAAACTATACGGTTAACAAAAACAGAACGATATATAGTTGAACAACGCACTGAAATTGTAAAAATTTACTACATAAATGGTGAAAATTTCGCGGAGACAGTTCGCAAAGAAAATTCGATCGAAATGAAGCGCCTTCTAGTACAGCCATTGTGAATTTAATCGGTAAATGTGAACGCCTCGGTCAAGTATCGGATGTAAAGAACCCAACCCGTGCTTGCCCAGCCAGATAAACTGAAAATATTGCTGCTGTAGCTGAAAGTGTTGCGGAAGATCCGCGTATGTCAATTCGAAGACGTTCACAGCAATTGGGTGTATTCATAGCCAGCTTGCATCATATTGTGCACAAAGACTTCGGTCTAAAGACTTACAAACTCCAGCTGACACAAAAAATAAAACCGATAGCCCATGGACAACGCCGTGCGTTTGTTAATTGGATGTTGGAAATGCAAGAAAATTACCTCAATTTTTTCAAGAAAATACGAATTTTTCATCTATCTACGTAAATAAGTAAAACTGTCGCATCTAGGGCTCAGAAAACCCAAGAAAAATGGTTGAACAACCTCTCTATTCATAATAAGTGACAGTTTGGTCTGATTTTTGGGCTGGCGGTGTCATTATTATTTTCAACAGGATGGCGCTACATGTCACACAAGTGGTGAAACAATTGGGTTATTACGGGAAAAGTTTCTTGGTCGTGTAATTTCCCGAATTGGTGACTTTAACTGGCCACCCTGATCGTGCGATCTAACACCCCTAAAATTTTTTCTTTGGAGTTATGTTAAAGATAAAGTCTACTCCAATGCTCTAGCAACAATTGAAGCGTTCAAAAAAATATCAGAGCTGAAATTTGTGAAATATAGCCATAATTGCGCGAAAATGTGATGGAAAATTCCCTCAAAAAAATGACTACTTATAAGAAGAGTAGAGGCAGCCCTTTGGCAAATATTGTATTCCATCAATAATCGCATAATTTAAACACTGGATTTAAATAAAAATATCTCGGAAATTTAAAAAAAAAAAAATTCCTATAATTTAAAAAGGAAACCTGTTGTTGAAACACCCTGTAGTTAAATGAGTGATCCATTGATAATCAAAAACCCAGTGTATTTATAAAATATATTTTTTATATTTTATTAAAACGACTCTTCATTTAATTATCAAAATTACTGGAAATATATATCTAGGTGCGTAACCACGATTATTCCAATGATGGCTATATAGTAATTGTTGTTCGCGTAAATAGGCATGTTTAATTAACTCTGTGCCAATTATCGTTGGACAGATCATTCCGAACTTGTTATGAATTATGTAGCTCTATCTAGACTCGATTTTATCCCCTCTATTTTTCTTTGCTAGAAATTCTTCAGAGGCGGCTATAGCGTAGTGGTGAAGGTGCTTGAGATCTACGCCAGCGATCCGAGTTCGTATCTCGGCTTGAGAAAAAATAATAATAAAAAAGATAAATAAATAATAAAATAAAAATAAAATTTACAAAGTGACGGTCGCCTCTCTCGAGAAGGTAATGGCCCGCCACCCTTAGTAACATGCCTAGTAAAGTCCTTTCACTTTAGCTATTCGGAACCGGAATTAAACTGTAGGTCCCCTTTGTCTGTAGAAATACCTAAAAAGGCACTAACCACAGGCAAAGGCAAGAAGATATGGTACTTCAAAAGCAGGAAGAAAGAAGTTCTTAGACCTTGAAGCACAAGGCTTATTTAGTACTTTTATTTATTTAAGCACGATCGTAGTCAGAACTGCTAACTTTCGAAAACGGTAGATCCAGAGATCAGAAAGAAATCACAATTTTTTAAAATACACTTGAGCTTATTAGCACAGGAAATGAAGCTCAAAAAATGGCAAAACCTCGCAATTTTTTCGTCCAGCATCGATTTGTACAAAAATTTGAGATTAGGCTCATTTCACCCTCTAGTTCATTTTCTATATCATGCCGTTGTACGCTTTTTGTTTTTTAAGGGTGAAAACTACCCTTAATTGTAAAAAATTAGAAAATAACATTTTAAACCTTAATATGGGTAAAATTTGGTTTGGATTAGTTAAATAAGGATTGTTTTATGCTTTAAGATACAATTTCATAATGTTTCAACCCTTAAAAATCAAGCCTTGTTAGAGTTTAATATAAAAATATTATTTATCCTAAAAAAATGATTTCGTCTTGCATCGATTTGCATAAAAATTTGGGATTAGGCTCATCTCACCCTCTACTTCATATTCTATATTATGCTCATGGGCGTTGATTATTTTTAGGGGTGAAAACTACCCCTTATTGTCAAAAATTATAAAATAACATTGTAAACCTTAATATGGGTAAAATATGGTTTGGATTGGTTAAATAATGATTGTTTTATGCTTTAGGATATAATATCATAATATTTCAACCCTTAAAAACCACCCTTAATAACATTGCAATTTTTATAAAGTAATTTAATAGATCTAAATAGAAAAAAAAAAGTAGAATTACATAAAAAAAAATTTATTAACACAAAAATACACCGCATATTCACATATATTTACATACATAGACGAATAAATTTACAAATACAGATACAAATACATATACGTTTTTTAAAAGTCTGTCTCATTGATTCGATCTTCATCGTGGTCGATGTCATCTTCGTCTTCTTCGATTACTGGTCGACTATTATTACAGTCTTCACCCGAGCACCCAGAACAAGTGGAATTACAATACAACCCAACTTTTCTGCACCCGCATAAAACGCCGCACCCTTTTTTGCATTGGCAAAAAATCATTTTTAAAAGTTCATCGGTGCAGGCGGTTTGTTATTACGCTCCGAAGCGGGCTATTCGAATTTTTCGAAAAAAAAAATTGATTGGTTTTTAAAACATAGCTCCTTCATTTTTAGTGATAGAAAGTTTTTTCAAAAACGATTTTGTAGGGCTTTTCAAGAGCTATAAGACTATATAAATTAAATTCCTTAAGATCCCTTAGTTTTTAAATGGGGTGAGTTTAAAGGGCTCGAATAAGGTAGTGTTCGCTCGTAAATAGAGGTTTTAAACGGCTATATCTCGCCAAATATTCATTGTACAGAAAATCTACGCACAGAAAAATTTTAGTCATTAAAAAAGCTACAATATGATACTCTGTCATTTTTTTCGTATTTCCAGTATTTTCGGAGATATTTTGAAGAAAAGGGTGAAAAATACGAAATTGCAAAAAATCGTTTTCTCTTTAAACTCCAATTTTTCTAAAATTAGGAATTTTAAATTGGTCAAACTTTTTGGGTGTATTGATAATACATATATAAAGAGAATCACAGAAGAGTGAAGATCAATTTTAATTAGGGGGGTAGTTAGGGGGTTGTTTTCACAGATTTTTTCGTAGAAAAAAAAGTAGGTACCGACCTTATTTTGATCATAAGTCGCTCAATTTTCATGCTAGAGACTTTTTTTAAAAGGGCTAATTATATACTTTAAAAAAAATTCTATAAGTTTTCCTCGAAAAATGCAAAGTTTTCCCGTTATTTGGCTTTGAATCTTTCAAATTACGCATTTGACGAAAAAAGCTAACCATTAACATGCCGTATCTCGGTTCGTATTGGTCGTAGAAAAATTATAAGAAAAGAATTTTGTTTGTTTTTTAAAAGCTACAATTTTGCTCTCCACAGTTTTTTTGATAAAATGCATATTTTTCGAGTTATTCGCAAAAAACCCTTTAAAAAAGTCGATTTTTTCGTCGAAAAATTGTTACTTTCAACCGCGAATAACTCGAAAAATATTAGTTTTACGAAGAAAACGTAAAGAACATTTTTTTCTTAGAATTACTTTTTCCATCGATTTATATAGCTAAAATGTAATACAAAATTTCCACCCCCGAGATGGGGTGACAACCACCCCAAGGTTTTAACGTACAGCGGCATGATATAGAAAATGATCCTTGGGCTATTCCCTACATTCTGTGAAAATTTCAAGTAAATCCATCCTGGACGAAAAAATTGCAAGCCAAAATGCTTCATTTCCTGTACTATATATATATATATATATATATATATATATATATATATATATATATATATATATATATATATATATATATATATATATATATATTAAATCTTTTTGCAGGAATCATTTACTTAAATCTCTGATACAGTATTTGACACAAATTAAAATTATCAGTCTTGTTGGGTCAAGAGTATTTTTATGAGCATAGGATACTTGTTGCAGGAAATACGTAAAGCAAGACAGTCCTAGCATGCACCGCTCTGAGAGAAATTAAGCAGGTTACATCCATCAAACACTTTCCATGAAATATACTTATACCTGTAGAATAGATTAAAGTCGACAACCGTTCTTCGATGTCCCAAGGAATCAAGGTTGCTAGTGAGGGCTGGGTGTCCATTCAGGTGAACAGCTCTCTTCTGAATAGAATATAACAAATCTAGTGTACTACTCAGTATATATCACCACTACACTAAACTCTTTATTTTTGCACTCGACGCGCGTTTAGCTAACCTTGTTAAATGTTAGCTTTATCATCGCTCCTGATGAAGCTAACATGGTTAGAGAAACGCGCGTCGAGTGCAAAAATAAAGCCTTTGGTGTAGTGGTGATATATACCGAGTAGTGTCATTGTGCCAAAGATTCCACATTTCCAACTTAAAAATCTAGTGTATGTTTGGGAGCTGAGTACCAAATAATGGAGCAGTATTTCAACGTTGCACTGTGGGCCAGGAACCTGACTTTTCGTTCAAAATTGTGTAGACCCCTCAATTATTAACGAAATCGGACAATTTTTTTTTAAATACTCGTAAGCAAATTTCGGACAAACGTAAGGAAGTTTGCAAAATATAACCTCAAAATTTTTTAAAATTGCACAAAGCAGCATGAAACCGGCCGGCGAGTGAAATTTGGAAGTTCACGTGATTTCAAGTTTACGCGTTCAAAAACTGGTTCATCGGGGGTTGCGGGGGAGTTGAATCTATTTTTTGGGTCATTTTGATAATATGCATCCTTCTAAGGGGTCAAAATGGGTGTTGGGCGGAAAGAAATTACGATATTTACTTGAATTATAGTATCGTGTTCAAAACTAATTCTTCGGGGATTTCTGAGGTCGCTGAATCTATTTTCAGGGTAATTTTGTTTATATGCCTCCTTTTGAGGGGAGAAAATGGCGGTTGGACAATGGATTCAGAGACCCCAGAAACCCCCGAGGAACCAGTTTTAAACGCGAAACTCTAATTCAGGAGAATATCGTAATTTCTTCCCCTCCAATCCTCATTTTCATTATTCAAAAGAGTGTATATAATCAAAATTTTCCTGAAAATAGATTCAGCGACCCCAGAAACCCCCGGAGGACCAGTTTTTGAACGTGAAACTCTAATTCAAGTGAATATCGTATTTTCTTCCCCTCCAACCCTCATTTTCATCCCTGGTACATATGACCAAAATGACCCGAAATTAGACTCAGCGACCCCCGAAACCCCTCGCTGAACTAGTTCTGAACGCGTAAACTTGAAATCACGTGAACTTCGAAATTTCACCTTCCGGTTCCGTGCTGCTTTTCGCAATTTTAAAAAATTTTGAGATTATATTTTGCAAATCGACTTCCTTACGTTTGTCCTCAATTCGCTTAGGAGTATTTAAAAAAATTCTGATTTTGTTATCATCATTGAGGGCTCTAGACAATTTTGAACGAAAAATCAAATTCCTGACCCACTGTGTGTGAATTTGCGCTAGGTTAGAAAGATTACAAAATACTAGTGTTAGTTCGCTGGCGAATTTTTTTAGTACTATGGCAAGTATTCCATCGGCACCAGAAGCTTTTTTGGTATCTAGCTCTATTAAAATGCATTTTATGATGCGCTGTCTGAAGACAATACCCGGCATCCCTGAATGCACAATGAGGATCGTGGGTGGTGTTTTTCCGTCAAAATCGTGAGTTAAATTTAAAGCAAAGAGTTCAGCTAACAAGTTGACTTCCTCAACAGTAGTATTATCTGGCCTTGTAAATGATGGTATAGTGGATTTAGTGAAATTTTGACTAATGGCCTTATCGACTGACAAAAAGAACCTGGAATTGTTGGGGCGGGCAAAAGTTTGATTTGAATTCTTTTATTGTGTGCCTTCTTGGTTTCTTCGCATATGTTCTGGGTAAGAACAAGATGTTACGACTTAACATTAAGATTTTCATGCCATTCTCGGTGGATAAGATGCTTAGCAACAGCTTCTTTTCATATTGTGTTAAATCAAGGCTTGCCATTGAAACGAGCTTTCTTCAAAAAAGGGACGTACGCTGTCATATCAGCTAAAATGATATCGAAAACCTACTTACCGCAGTCAGAGGGGTCGTCGGATCAAAAAGAAACATCTAAGGAAGAGAAAATTCGAAAATATTCCGTGAGTTCTTCCCATTCAGCAAATTTGTAATGCCACATCTAGGGCGGTTATGGCGTCCCTCTTCCTCTGACCTGTAGGATACTCATAAACCATAAATGCAGATTTAGACAGGATTAATGAATAAGTAAACGAAATAATTAGTTGAGAACTTATTATTTCGTCTATTACGGTACTAATCAAAATATGGATTAATATATGAATGGTAATCTATCAGTAACTAGGACCACGGTATTTTTAAAATCATATTTTCAGTTATTTTGTAAAATTTGTGACTTTAAATAAGTGCATTCGTATTAAGTCAAATGACAATGTTGGACAAATTGTGTACTTATTTGTTTCAATTTATTAATCTCGTTGTACTATAAAGCCGATCTTCGTCTATATTTTTTAACCTAAGTAATGTTAACTGCTTTTATAGTATTTTCGTAAAAATTCTACTTTTCAGTTAAAATTTCGAAACACAAATAGAATTGGCAAAATCATCATTTTTTGTTTAAACATTCAACGGTACTTTTGTATACCTCACTAGATTCTCTTTTTAATACATCTTGTTCTAATATCTTCAAACATTTCATATTTGTCATTAATTTTTCGCAGTGAAACTGAAATTCTCAAATTTTTCTTGCACATTTTTTATAATTAGAAGCAAGTAAACAGCGTGAGCTCTTGTAAAGTAGACTCTGTCGAGTTTCGTGCTGGAACATTCAAACAAATAACTACAGCTTTAGATCTGCTACTGTGAAATTTTTGAGATAGCGGGGAATCTGCGTATAGAGAGAAATTTAATTGAACACCGCAGTCAATACTGAAATAACTGTGGTGGTGGCCAATTGTAGGATAAATCTTTGTAATTTCACATAACGTTATGTTCTTCAAAAGGGTTTTTATTTCCCATAATTGCTGATATTAAAGAATTAATATCCCGATTTTTTACCTTTTTCTTGTGAATTTCCTTATTAAAACGAGTCGATAAATCTTTTTCACCATCTCATTTTAGTATGAAGTTAACGTTTCTAATTACCCATTTTATGTCTTGTTCATCTACTCTCTACTGCATTTTAACATTCCTTTTTCTTCTTTATTTGCGTTAGTTCTCCGTCTTCCTATATGTTAAATAAATACAACTTATATGAGCAAATGTGTTCCGAAAAATATGTAGAAAGATATCAATTATACAATTAATTAATAACCATACAACACGTACCATATTGCACAATTATTACAATGCCCCTACTTCGTGTGCACCTTCTCCCAATTCTTTCTCTCTCTCTCTCTCTCGCTCTCTCTCTCTCTCTCTATCACACCCGTACATACAATACTTCACAGGTACTTACGCACCCCCCTGCACAGCTAGGCGCAATAACTTGCTACAAACCATCACTAACGGATCTCGTGCATTACATCTGAGACCACCCGGAGATATACGATGTTAAATCGTAGCCCGGAAATGCACCATTTAAATCTCTAGGCTCCGGGTCAACCCAGAGGTTTGGTAGCCTTAAATTTATGGTTCATCTTTTTAAAGTGCCTATTCGGTTCGAACGTTGGCAATAATTCTATCATTACGTTATCTACTCCAGCTCTGAAAAGATCGGTAGTATTTGTTGAGAACCAATTTCGCAGATTGTTTAGCCAGGAAATACGTCTGCGTTCTGGTCCCCTTTTTTCAAATACCTTTCCTTCGGGTATTTGCTGTAGTAATTCATATCTATGGGGATTTCCAATTATGTGTCCTAAATACTCCAATTTTTTTTACTTTAACAGTCTCCATAATTTCCAGTTTCTTGTTCATGCGACGTAAGACATCCTCGTTGGTAATATGGTCAGTATAAGAAATTTTCAAAATTCGGCGATATAAGTTTCTTATAAGTGGCTTCAGTCAGCGTCCAAGATTCCGAATGATTCCATTGTTCGTTTATCATGGTACCTAGATATAAATATTGTGGAGGTCTTTGTATTTGTTGATTGTTAACCATCAACAAGGTAGCAGGAACCGGAGACTTGCTGATTACCAACTACTTTGTTTTGCTGATATTAAGTTCGAGGCGCCGTATCGATTACTGACTTCGTTTATTTTTGTCATAAGATGTTGCAGACCCTTTAAGTTATCAGCCATAATTGCTGTATCGTGAGCATAACGAATGTTATTTATTCACTCCCCATTAAGCAGTATTCCTTCATCAGCGTGTTCAAGTGCCTCTTTGAAGATTTGCTCAGAGTATATATTAAACAATAGTGGAGACAAAACACAACCCTGCCTTACTCCACGCTCAATCGATATTGCTTCTGAACGCTCCCCTTCTGCTTTAATAAATGCCATCTGGTTCCAGTAAATTTTGCCAATAATCCGCAGATCCTTTCCATCCAGCCCGAGGTCTTTCAGTAGTTCGACCATTTTGTGATGTTGGACTCTATCAAAGGCCTTTTGGTATACGATCAGGCACAAATATACGTTACAATTGACGTCTCTACATCGCTGAATCAAAATCTGCATAGAAAACAAACCCTCTCTGGTTCCCATGGCATTACGAAAACCGAATTGTGTAGCTGACATGTTTTCTTCACACAACTTGTATATTTTTCTGTGAATGATTTTCAGAAATGTTTTTAAAGGATCGCTTATAAGGCTAATTGTTCGATGCCTGCATTTTTTGGGATCGGTATAAACTCAGACTTTAATCAGCTTTCTGGTATTCTGCCTAAATCATAGATTTTATTGTAGATCACCGTAAGCCACTTAATCCCATCCTTATCTAAGAGCTTAAGAAACTCCCCATGGAATTCATCGAGACCGGTGGCTTTTCCATTTTTTAATTGATTTATTGCAATGCGCACTTCATCTGTGGTAATACAAGGCCCAAACAAGTCTACTGAGCATTCTGGCTGATTTGGTCTTGCATCAAAAAATAACTCTGTAATATAGTCTTGCCATATCTTCAGTTTATCTTCCTTATCGATAACAACGTTTCCTTGATAATCTATTAAACTTCCATTTGATTTCGTTCTCCGTTCACCAATTAAGTCTTTGATTTTTCGATAGATATTAAAGCTAGGATACTTTCCCTGCAACTCCTCTATCTCTTTACATGTGTCACCATTCCACCTGTCTTTAGCTGTTCGAATTTCTTTTTGTATTTGTGTGTGTAGTCTGCTATATTTTCTTTTGTTACTTCTGTTTTTGTGTAACCGTCTTTCCTCCATTAGTCTTAGAATGTCATCTGTCATTCATTCCTTCCTTTTATGTGTTTGTTCCCAGTTAGATACTTATTCTTTAGCCCCCTGGTTATTTCATTTAACTTTTCTATTTCAGATTCTATGTCTTCGTTTAGATCTGTGTCTCGGAGTTCTTTATTAAGATCTTCTTTAATTACCTTTACATTTTCGTCTTTAAGTTGTCGCATAATATATATGTTTTTCTGTTTTCTTTTTAACTTTTTCAATTTAATTCTTAGAACCCTTACCAGGGCATTGTAATCCGAGTTTATATCAGCACAGGACTATGTTTTGGCAGATACAACACTATTTCTAAAAACCTTTATTCACTAGAATACAGTCTATTTGATTTCTGGTGATATGGTTTGGTGTTAGTGATAACATAATCTATTTCTTCACTGAAAGTGGTTAGAGGTAGGAAAATATCAAGTTCAGAGCAGTACAGTAACAAGTTTATTTGAAGTGTTGGTTTAATCAAAGGATATGAGTTTCGTTTAAATATCTTGTTGACTGATTAGATTGCAATATTGCAAACTGACTTTTTTAATGATGATCTATAATTACATTGTTTTTAGTTTTTCCAACACCATTGTTGGAATATCTAATTATAGAGCACTCTTAGAAAAGACATACTTCTTGCAAATTACGAGTTGCAGATTAGAAACGGATGGATATGTCTAATTTTAGTTTCTAAAATTAACAGGATTAAAATTGGATATAAAAAAGATATGTATTAATATTAAATGGCTCCCCAATGTGCTATATAAACTCAAAGGTTCTATAAATAACATAAATAGCAATAGATATTTCCCCTTTCAAGTTTCTAGTTTAATTTTCTTTGAGCACCAAACTTTAATTCACCTCTTAATAATTTATACAAGGATGATAATAAATACCGTAATTATGAAGGGATTAATAACCCCTTCAGCTTGTGCAACCCTATTGTAAGTTATAGTGTTATAAAGTGCAATTTTGGACCTGTGAAGGGGTTTCGATTAATTAATAATGTCTTATGGTAAGTAGGTATTGGTCGAAATCCAGGGAAACAAGGTAATTTTGTTGAAAATGAAAGTTACAAAACACCCGGGAGGCTCTCTAGTTGTGGATATTTTCTGCGCTGATTTAAAACTGTAATTACAATACGACATCTTAATTCGGCTGAAAAACTACATATGTACAGATAAAAATTTAACTGTCAACTGATTTAACATTAGTATGAACTGTAGACTGGAAAAAATATTTTAGAAAAAAACCAGCCAATTTCCGAATTACTACCCATATCGTATCATTGCTTGGGGTTTCACCAGAATATAAATAAATGCGATTAATTTATATCCCCTGTTCAGCTTTATTAACAAATTTCGAATTCAGATGCGGTCACTAATGGCCTTTGCCATCGATTTTGGGGTTTTATGCGAACGAAATATTCAAATACCACCATTTCTTTTTAATTCGGCTACACGGCACACACACAACATGCTGAAAGCCCCCTTGTTGATTTATGGCTTGATAATGTTAGATTAATTGCAGATGTATTGGCTAGAATATTGGTTTGATAGATCCACAGGGTGGAACAATATGGAATCAAGATACAGATAATTTAGAGCAAAATTTTACTGTGTCATCTTTGTTAATGTACAGAGCCAATGACAATTTTAGAGCTCGTGACGTGGTGGCCAGTGATTAATCAGTGAAAGGATAACTAACCTTTGTTGTATACATATTAATAGTCTAAATATAGTAGGACCTCCGTTATCCGGGGTAATGACGGGGAGGGGTGTATACGGATAATCGAAAACCCCCGATAAACGAATCACAATTTTTTATTGATTAAATGTGCTAGGTAGGAATGTTAATTCAGAAAAACTGGATAGGAGATATATTTTTTTAATAAGAAATAAACGTTTTACATTATTAATAATTTTCAATATGTATACAGATGTTCATAATACATATGCATTAAATTTTCATTTAGAGAAAAAATCGGTAATGTTACTTTGTTTTTTATTAAAGATTTCTTTTCTAATATCTGCTATTTCGGTTTCTGTTAGTTTTTCGAAACCCTCTTCGGTCATGTCGCTTTCCAGCCAATTGATCATATCATCCCTGTCAACATGGATGAAATCTGGGAGACCTTTAGCGATGTCGAGATATGAGTCAGTTTCAATATCTTCTGAGGTTTGCTGGATTAAATCTTCTTGTTCTAATATTTTCGCCCATGAAAGTTTTAATGTCGTAGGGAGTAAATTTACCCAGGAATTACACACAGCAAAAATAGCGTCTTTTGTCGTCCACTTTTTTATTTAGGTCATCTTTCTTTTATTGATCGGTGCTACTAATTTCGTATAGTAGAAATCGATTTTTTTGCAACTTCGGTTTAAACTTATCCATAGGCTGAATTAGTGACGTTACGTTCGCTGGACGATGGTGAACGAAAATTTATACATCTTTGGTGGCCAAGATTGATTCAGCTGGATGGGACGGAGCATTAACGAGCAATAAAACAGCTCTAAGGGGCAGATCTTTCTCTTTTAAGTGTTGTACTGAAGGTACAAATTTGTCTTTAAACCACGACGTAAAAATTGGAAGACTTCTAATTTCGGTTCCTTCAAACGATCGAAGTTTTTTTGCCTTCCCTATAACAATTAATTTTAACTTGTGTTCTCCTGAAGCATTAGAAAAAGTCGTAATTGTGAGTCTTTCTTTGCTGGATTTGGACCAGGAGCAGATTTTTCGGACTGAGCTGCTAAGATTTTTAAAGGAAGCATTTTCCAAAACAATCCTGATTCAGCCGCATTATAAATATGATCGGGTGTTAAATTAAATTTTGTAACCAAAAAGTTAAAATTTTCAATAATGTGGCTGTAACATAATCACCGCTAAGACTCTCACCTTTAATGTCCAACTGCCTAATACCGTGTCTTTTTTTAAACTTGTTAAGCCATTCATGGGAAGAGGAGGATGGCTCCTCAATTTTTAAATTTTCATGAACCCCTGACGCTTTTCCACTCACCATTGGCCCGGAAATAGAAACTACCTCCGCGCGTTTTTGCAGGAACCATTGATACATCGCTTGATCGACGTTTTTTAATGTAGATGTCTTCATTGTTTTCCGAGAAGGACACGTCGTTTGTGCCGACGACGACACGAAGTAGGAAATGTCTTTTTTCTTCTTCACCATATCGCAAACGGTTTGCCCGCCAACTCCGAATTCAGCGGCAATTTTTTTATACTTTCACCTTTTCCAACTTGGTTTATTGTAATTAATTTTTGTTCTATTGTTAACACGACCCGTTTTCTTTTTTGCGACATTTTGGTTGTTTTAAGATGAAGACCAAAGCACAACTGAGTAAATAATTTTCTTCAGCAGACAAATAGCCCAATGGAAGTTTCATAGAAACGACTTTAATATACCGTTCTTGGAATATGAATTGAACTTCCAGAAACATCTCATTGTCTCGATACCAGCTTGCCGGGTTTTTTCCATTCTTTATTTATTTTCTTTTTTGAATAAAATTAATACCTACATATTTTTAACTACATAACAGTAATAAGTGTTAATCTGAATATGTAATATGAATTTTATTAATTTTTTAATAAAAATAATACATAATTAAAGCGAAATAGTGTCAAAAAATACCTTAAAAAAACCGACCACTCTTGACCTCGGTTGATTGGAATCCTGTAATAGACAAGATAATGATTGCCTATAAGATTTTGTAACTCCGTGTAAATTTTAGACTAACCTGCACTAAATTATGGGCAGCGAAAAGTTCGCTGAGTGGGCAGTAACGACTGATGCAGATGCTTTTGAACTTTTTACGCTATGGATTTTTTTAATTCTTGTTGAATCGCGGTTACTTGAGTTCAAGTATGTTTCATCTATGTGTATCTTGATATACTATAATAATTAGTGTACTATTCTAAAGCAATCACTTTATGTGGGTGGTAGGTGCAAAAGTTTTTAATAATTGATGTTATGAATATATATATGAATTGATGTGTAATCAATAAGAGGTCACCTTAATAATTTATCCTCACATAAACAAATTTAAAACAATTATGATAGACAGTGTTGTGCAAACTTTAATAAAATCATAAATAATAAATCCCGCAAATGGGTATTGAAATTGGAAAGAACAGCAAAATAAACTTAAGAATTTTCGTTAATGGAAAAAGTGGAAAAAGTATTGACTCACTCAAATTTTACTGGCATCTAATGTTCACAGATTATAGAACATTTTGATTTATATAGGCTGGCTCAAAAATCCCTTTATAAATTGACCTAGTTGCATAACTTTTCCCCCGTAATGCGCTTATCCCTAATCCTATAAAAAGATCAAATGCCAAAAGTGCTGATCCTTATGTGATAAATATTTTTGGTGATTTTAATTTTTTTTGATAGTGCTGATGGCTTAGAATAAACTTCATAAAAGCAGGAATAAAAATTGTAATATAAAACATTTAAACAATTATATCTCATATTTTCATTTTGTATAGTTTCTTTATAAATAACTTTTTGTTCTTATATACGGTTGTCTCATAAAACTTTTACTTTTTGACAATAGAGTTTAAGCTTATTGAAAGGAATTGCCTTTCTTCATACCGTGGATAGATTGTAGTTCTATCATTGTCCTAGGTTCTATGCCGAAAATACGAGTAACACATTCTGAAAAGAGCAAATCTGTTCAAATTCGAATTCAAAAATCTCTTTATTATTACTGATAAATTATTACAGATTCTACATACATGTGCTTTGCAGCATTCTCATCCACAGAGAAGCCTTGCGGCGGCTCATGTTCTGCCTTGGTGTTTGCTCCTTATGTACGTGATTATATAATAGTGCCATTTCCGATAGATACTTAAATGGCAGTTTATTTTTTACTTGTTTTGTGAGATATTTTTTTTGTTATGCTTTGTTTATTTATGTGGGGAATTAGTTTATTGTTTGCTGGGAAAAATAATTTGTTAAAAAATCCAGCTCGATATAGTCAGCTACATGTGGTTCATAGTTTATATTACAGATTTCTATTCTAGTCTCACTTACTATTCTTTCTATCATGTGTTGTTCTTTCATACTCTTGTTCATACCTTATGTTCCTTTCACTTTTTTTATATTATTTATGCAGATTACATTTGTTTATTTACAACTTGGTATATACATATTTATAGCCTATATATATATATATATATATATATATATATATATATATATATATATATATATATATATATATATATATTTATATATATATATATATATATATATATATATATATATATATATATATATATATATATATATATTAAACGTTTCTGATTTTTGTTCAGCATTTTTCACTGCACTATTGCACTTTGTTTGAAACTTTTTATTATTTTTTTTTTTCATTTTTTCAAATATTACATTATTTACGTAATAGTTAGTTTATATCGATCGAATGTTCAACCAATTGCTACTCTTTGTGCTTTGTGGTCTATTTAAGTTGTTTACTTTACTTCCGCACAGGTACCCGACGCTTACCAAGTCAGCGTGCCGTGGCATGCTTTATGGTCCTTTTACATGATCATATCAGTTCTCAGTTCCGTCTCAGTTTCAGTTTTCGTTTCATTTCAGTTCAGAAGGAGATTTGTTTTTACACCGTCCGTTCAGTTCTCAGTCCGAGTTACACTTTCAAAGTGTTTTTTGTGTTTCGCGTTCAAACGCGTGTTGTTATACTGTCCCAAAGTGTACATGTGTATCCTAGCTCAGGTATGAAGACTATCTCACTGCCTTAGCTGTGGCGTTGAAGAAACGGTAGAAGAAAAGAACCCCATACCGTCAGGTGTCAGTTCTCTTTTCAGTTTTTCCTTTTTACACATAGGAAAAACGGACAGTTCGACTGAAACTGAAACTGAACTGAGGACTGATATGCCGTGTAAAAGGACCATTAGGCGCATTTTAGATACTTTATCAGCTTGGCCTCGAATCCCTGTACAGAAGTTTTTTATTTGGCTTCTCCGAATTCCTCCAATTTGTACTGGTCATGAAGCAGTTATGGAGCTTCGAAGTAAATTAACGTTCTATGATACAATGGTTTGTGGGTCGAGTTATGACCTGTTCTGGTTTATGTTAGATCTTGCGTCAGAGCCGATACCTGTGTTTTATGTCTGTAAAATTTCTCTGCTGTTTACTGTTTGCATGTTTGTCGGGTAATGTAAGTCTCTAATTCTTATGCACCTGTCGTTCGATGTCACGCGCCTTAGTATTTTGTTTTACATTCGCTGTAGTCTGTATGTCTGTGTCCGATATACCACACCAAACTGATGCAGTATACATTAGTACTAGTCTAATGAACCGTTTATAGAACATTAATTTATTTCTTGGCTCCATATGTAAATTTGGAGCTAATAATGCGTAAAGTTTCTGCGTCGCGACGATGCCTTTTGAAGCACGTTAGTTGGGATAATTCCTTCACATTTAGAAGCTTTTAATATTATCTTCCAGTGCTTCAGCCATGAAAGTATGCTATTTAGATGCTTACAGATATGCGCTTTTGCAGCATTCGCGTAATTCGAATGTGCCTAGATGAGCGCATCATCTGCAAATAATCCAATTTGTTAATTTTTGGTAATTTTCTATGATATTCAAGCTAAATTATTGTCATTTTTTCACAGGAATTCATTATCCAATCACACTGTGAAAATAATTCTCTGAAACAAAAACACCTGGTGAAATCGGTTTATAAAGGAATTAAAAAATCAGCAGGAACAAATGAAATGTCCTTAAGTTTAATAAAGTATATTTTATTTTACCGAGTACCAAAGAACATCCCAAACAACAGTAGACCAATAAAAGAAGCATCGGGCGAGCGACGTAACGGTCGAGGACGTCGCGGGAAATGGCAGCTCGACCAAAACGATGAAGACCGGGCAACTGACAAGGGGCCTGCCAAAAGTGTTGTGACGGCGAGTAAGCTGACACCCACCAAGGCGGGAAAATCAAGGCAACGCATGAGTTATACTACAGGAACAAACGAACACACCATGCGTTGCTCTGATAAAAGCACAAGTCCTGACAAAGAAACCACTGAGAAGGGAATCACTCGCCGCCTAGACCCACCACCATCAATCCCAAACGCAACCGACGAAGTATTTAATCAAAAACTCCCGCAACAACAAATAAATCCCAACAGCACAAAACCAAAATTCAAACGGCAAATAAGAATAGGAAACAAAATCAACAACATCAGGAGACATCTAGGACACCTTACCCAGTTTATCAACGGGAACGTGTCCAAACGAGTCACACAGAGTATAAACAAGATCAAGTCCGGGTCTCCCGACAGAACACTGCCAGAAATCCTGGATACTCTGAAACAAAAATTATCCGTATATGCCGCAAGACTCCGTAGATACAAAGAACCAAACGAGAGGAAAGATACCAATAACCTCTTCCGAAGAAGCCAAATACAGTTCTACCGGAAAACTATGCACAGCAAACAGACAGCAGTGACCGAACCACCAAACAAACAAGAACTCACAGATCATTGGAAAAGTATCCGGTCAGAACCCAAACTACCCAATAATAACACCCCCTGGATCAAAGCCAAAGAAGGCAAAGATAAACATGTGACAGAACAGGAAAATTCCACATTAACTACTGTGGGACCAAAGAGCATGATGAGGCGCCTAGATGCAAGAAGTTCCGGAGGTGGAATGGCCCCCCGTTCGGATCTCCGGGTGGGGGCTGGTTCAGAGGCGTCGACTTGCAGACATCATAATTTTAAGATAGATTTTTGCAACATACGAGGTATAAACTCGAACATAAATTCAGTGCATCAACACCTGCAATCAAATAAACCTCATGTACTCGCTCTATGTGAAACCAAGGTCAGTCCATCGACCAGCACGGTCATCTTTATCCTGGGTACGACTTCTATTCCCGATTTAGGCGTAACTTTGGAATCTGTCTTTTTGTCAGAAGCGACCTCTCTTGTCAACGAGAAGAAGCTCTGGAGCCCCCAAACTTTGATGTTATGTGGTTAAAAATAACGACTCAACAAACCACAAGGTTCATCTGTATCCTGTATCGACCACCAAGTGATACCAATTTTCGAACACTTTTCGCTTCTCTTGCAGACACCATCGATCATTTACAAAGTAACTATCGAAGTGCCGAAATTGCCATCCTGGGCGACTTTAATGTCCACAATATCAACTGGCTTAAATATTCAAATACTACCGACGAACAAGGTCGTGAAGCTGAATCATTCTCAATCAGTTATGGCTTAACTCAGCTTATTGACGAACCAACACGGATTCCTGATCGAGACGGGGAGTTCACTAGTCTTCTTGATCTGTTTTTAACCACCAATCCAGAGATTTACACGGTCACCGTAAATCCGCCGTTAGGTTCTTCCGACCATAAACTGCTTTCGACATCGAGTATCCTGCCAATCAGTGACAGAGAGGCGCCTAGGCCGCGCAAGATTTGGCACTACAAATCTGCTAAATGGGAAGATCTCATGGAATACTTTCGAACTTTCCCTTGGATGGATATTTGTTTTCGATCCGATAACCCATCTGACTGCGCCAGGGAGGTCTCCGATGTTATTTTGGCTGGTATGGAAGCTTACATCCCTTTTTCGAAGAAATGCTCCTCCAACGGCAATCCTTGGTTCGACCGAAAATGCAAAGAAGCTGTTGCTTCTAAACATATTGCCTACCGACAATGGCGTGAAAATCCTAACACCGTAAATCGTAACATCTTTGTTCATGCCCGGAACAGATGCAAGGGAATTATCGACGAAACCAAGGAGGCACACAATCAACGAATTAGAAACAAACTTCTCGCTTGTCCCAACAATTCCAGGTACTTTTGGGCAGTCGCTAAGGCAGTTAGTCAAAATTTTACCAAATCCACCATACCACCACTCACACAGCCAGATAACTCCATTGCAACCACACCTGTTGAGAGAGCGAACTTGTTGGCTGAACTCTTTGCTTCACATTCTACTGTCGATTTCCAAGGAAAAACACCACCTACTATTCCCATATTGCAGTCAAGGATGCCCGATGTTGTCTTCAGACAGCGCATCACAAAGCGTATTTTAATGAAGCTAGACATCAAGAAGGCTTCTGGCGCTGACGGAATACCTGCCATAGTTCTCAAAAACTGTGCAAGGGAACTAACACCAGTTTTCTGTAGACTTTTTAACCTATCCTACAGAAAGGGAATATTTCCGTCCTGCTGGAAATGTGCCACGGTTCAGCCGATACCTAAAAAAGGTAAGAAGACCTTGCCAAATAACTACCGGCCAGTTGCACTGCTTTCAATAATATCGAAAGTCATGGAAAAGGTTATCAATGAACATCTTCTAAAATATCTTGAACGATTCAATATTATTAGCGATCACCAATATGGCTTTCGTAAAAATAGATCAACAGGAGATCTTCTGACTTATGTAACACATGTTTGGAACAACGCAATTGAACACTTTGGAGAATCTCGAGCGGTTGCTCTTGACATATCCAAGGCATTCGACCGTGTTTGGCACGATGGACTGTTGGCTAAGCTACGCTCTTATGGTATGTCTGAAAGGTTCTGTTTGTAGCTCTCATGTTTCCTCAGAGAGCGTTCTTTACGAGTGGCTGTCGACGGATTTCTTTCTAACACCCTCACTATCAATGCCAGTGTGCCCCAGGGCTCCATACTGTCTCCTACTCTCTTTCTCATTTACATTAACGATCTGCTGGAAAAGATCGGGAATCCAATCTATAGCTTTGCAGATGACAGTACGCTTGTCTCTTCATTCACCTTGAACGCTCGGACATCGGCTGCTCAGGCGAATATCCGCAGACAGCAGGAGGTCGGTCAACTTAACAAAGACCTGGAAGAAATTCTATCTTGGGGTGACAGTAACCAAGTGGAATTTAACGCTACAAAAAACCCAAGCGGCAGTTTTTTCTAAAAAAGTTAACGTTGCTGAACCCGACATAGTTATGTCGGGGCACTCCATTCCTCTAGTATCGTCGCTCAATTTGTTGGGCGTTAGTTTGGGAGCAAATATCTCTTGGCATGAACATGTTGCAGGCATAGCAAGGAGAGCTTCTCAAAAGTTGGGAATATTATTTAGAACCAGAAAGCTTTACACCCCACAGCAACTGTTAATTCTTTACAAAGCCCAAATTCGACCAACTATGGAATACTGCTCCCACGTTTGGGGCTCCGCTCCCAAACATACACTGCATTTGTTGGATTCTGTTCAGAGAAGAGCGGTCCGTCTGATTGGGGACCCGGTGGCCTTGATTCACTGGAACATCGAAGAACGGTTGGCGACTTCAGTCTGTTCTACAAGTATTTTCATGGAAAGTGTTCGAAGGATGTAGCCCGCTTAATTCCTCCCAAAGCTGTGCATGTTAGAAATACACGTCGCGCTGGTGCTTCGCATCCGTATGAGGTTCAGCTTGTTACTCCGCGTACAACGCTTTTCAAGCAATCTTTTATATGGAGAACGTCTTCCCTTTGGAATAATTTGCCCAGCGCTGTCTTTCCCACCGAGTACAATTTGCAGCGGTTCAAGAACAACGTGAATCGCTTTTTCCGCACTCGTGCCGCTCCTGGAGCGCTTTAGGGACGTCCCTGCAGCACGTGAGCTAGACCCATAAAAAAAAATATCTTAATATGTATACTCTTAAATTTTTTTGTCATCAATATTTATATTTGTAGTTGCTGAACAAAGCAAATTGTTTGTGGAAAAATTTATAGTGCTCTCGAATATAGCCTTGTTTCTAATGTTCTATCAAAACTAACTGAGCGAAGTTCATATAAACTATTTAGAATGTATGCCAAAGTAATAACAACATAACCAGAATATTCTTCAATGTGTCCTGTTCGTCCGTATTGTGTATTCGGAATTGATTTACCACACAGTGGCACAAGGTGTGTGCGAAAAAACAATCCTAGTCATCGAGTGAAGGTTGAACAAAAATAACTCCATAGAACCATATGGTAAATCCTAAATTTTCAGATTTTGTCTAAAGATTATGTATCTCCCTAGATTTTTTATTGCATATTATTTGCAAGCAGCAAACCCTTACTGTTTTTAAGTCTAATCGGTAATGTCTATATATAATTCCTATTGGTCTATATGGTTTTTTACCATTTTCCTGTTTACCTCTACCGATAAGAGAGGTATTGTACGCATGAAACAAATCATATTTCCAAATATTTACATATTTTCACTTTCGAAAAACATTTTTTTTTTATTTCAGCCAACTGACAAAATATGGCTGGTCATATATAGTATCCACCTGTTTGAATAGATTATGACCAAAACTAGTAATTGGAAGAAACTTGGACAATATATACATCCTATTCAAAGCTAATCTACTATGACGGTCTAAAAGTTTAGCCATTTAAGAACAGATCAGAATAATGTCTTTACTTTAACATTGCTGTAAATAGTTATTTTAAGTAGCGTTAAAAATTATTAAATGGTAAATTACTTTATTATTCCTTTATATGGGTATATGTGGCGACCCGTGGCTCCGTGGGGTAGAACTTGCTTGCTGTGCAGAAGGTTTCGGGTTCAATCCTCGCAGATTGGTACTTATTTATTAATTTATTTAAGTATATTTGGCCTGATCACGTACATAGGTAGCAGTTGTTTGTAGAAATGCAATAACGTCTGAGGCAGCACTACCGTGTTATCTAAAAGGTGCGATAAAATACAAAAATGTATATTTCGCCACTTGGACAACGTTGACGGATATTATGACTTCCTCGCCGATATTCTTAGGATATTAAAAAGGGTAAAATCCGTACCCAGGTGAGGAGATGAACGATAAAAAAAAATGTGAATATACAAATATATATACTTCAAATTTGTTGATTATCCTGAGCAAAAACCAATTTTAATTGTAATAATAATATTAAAATATAAAAACTTTATTAACCCTCGCCCTTGTCACATTCGTCCCCTTAAATTGTGTTGCTTAAATAAAATAGGGACATTTTTTAAGTGTCTCACTTAATTCACTGTTTTCCGGTTTAACATACAAAGAAAATTCTTTCACTACTAAACTTAGTTTTCCATGAAGAGCCTAAACATGATAACAAAAATTTGTCGCTTGTCAAATTTAACAGTTTACACAGCCCACTAGGATTTTTTGTAAATGGCACCCTCTACACATACATATGATATTTACTTTAAGTCGTTACCGATATACCAGGCATTCAATTTATTGAACCCAGTTTTAACTTTTAGGCTTACCCGATTTACTCTTAGTCTTTCAATTATCAAGTAAATTTTTTTACCGATAAACTTAGTTTTTGTAAGGAAGACAAATATGGTAAGAGAAAAATTGTTACTTGTCAAATTTGACAGATAACAAAGCGAAATAAGATTTTTTTTACTTTACACTCTCTACATACAAGCACAATATTAAATAGCATTTATCAGTTCGTTTACAAAAATAGGTAACTATTGACATTTATTTTAGGTAGTTACAGATTTTATACAGTTATTGAATCGAATCTTAACTTTTAAGTAGCTCACCCAATTTACTTTTCCTCTTTGGGGTACGGAAAAAATTATTTTACGAGTATACATAATAACAAAAAAATTGTCCCTCGTGAAATTTGACAGATTACCTAGTCAATGCGGATTTTTTCAACCAACTGAGTTACTTAAAAACTATAATTCCTTTCAATAAATGGATGCCATATATATATATATATATATATATATATATATATATATATATATATATATATATATATATATATATATCCCTTTTCAAAGAATCCAAATGATTTTTAGGAAATACCAACCTTTAAACGACACGTGTCAAAATGTCATGATATTTCGAAGATTAGTTTAGAAGTTACAGTGGTTTTAGTGACTCTACTTTTGGTATTTTCAAAACAATGGAAAAATCGAATTTCGTCTGTTGATTAAACACTGTTTTTTGATGGAAAAAAATACCGTTCAAGCAAAGCAATGGTTTGATAGGTGTTGCGGGGACTCTGCCCCTGGAAAATCATTCATCATTTACTGGTATGCTGAATTTAAACACGGTCATACAGATACAATTGATGCTGCGCTCTGGACGCCCAAATGAGGTGGTTACACCGGAAACATCATCACCAACACAACAAAAAATCCACAAAATTGTCTTGCATGACCGCAAAGTGAAATTGCGTGAGATAGTTGACACCCTAAAGATATCAAAAGAACGTGTTGGTCATATTTTGCATGAACAATTGGGCATGAGAAAGCTCTATTCAAGATTCTTTTATTCACAGTGGATCAAAAACAATAACGTGTTGATGATTCTGAGCGATGTTTGGACCTGTTTAAGCGCAACAAAAAGGATTTTTCATGCGATATGTGATAATGGATGAAACATGGATCCACCACTACACACCGGAATCAAATCGGCAGTGAGCTGAGTGAACAGCAGCCGGTGAAAGCCGCTCGAAGCGACCAAAGACACAACAGTCAGCTGAGAAGGTTTTGGCCTCTGTATTTTGGGATGCCCATGGAATAATTTTGATCAATTATACTGAGAAGGGAAAAACCAGCAATAGCGAATATTATATAAAGTTATTGGTGCGTTTGAAGGCAGAAATCTTAAAGAAACGGCCCCAAATGAACAAGAGAAAAGTGCTCTTTCATGAAGACAATGCACCGTTTCACAAGTCATTGGTTACGATGGCAAAATTGCTTGAACTGACATTCGAATTGCTTCCTCATCCACCGTATTCTTCAGATTTGGCCCCCAGCGACTATTAACTATTCGCAGATCTCAGAAAAATGCTCGTGGGAAAGAGATTTGGCTCCAAAGATGAAATTATCGCCGAAACTGAGGCCTATTTTGAGAGCAAAGACAAACCCTTCTACAAGAAAGGTATAGAAATGTTAGAAAAGTGTTGGACTGATTGTATCGCTCTTGAAGGATATTGATGAATAAAGTCGAATTTTGCAAAAAAAAATGGGGTTTAAGTAGCTAGACTAAAAACTTTTCAGTCTACATGTTATATATATATATATATATATATATATATATATATATATATATATATATATATATATATATATATATATATATATATATATATATATATATATATATATATATATATATATATATATATATATATATATATATATATATATATATATATATATATATATATATATATATATATATATATATATATATATATATATATATATATATATATATATATATATCTTAGAGTGACCGGATCTCATAGAGAGGGAAAAAAAATGTCGGAATCTTGTTCGTCTGGACCCCACAAAACGATTCCCCTTTCCAGATAATGAGATAGCCGAAATTTGAGCTCGATTAAACGACGTTAACCCGTGCCGCTCGTCGCTCAAAATTTGAAAAAATCCAAATTTTTGGACAAAAAGCTGACATATGGAGCCATAACTCCAGAACGGTAAATAATAGAAACACGCTTAATATCTCAAAAGAAAGCTAATGTTGTTCTTCAAAATTTATATTCTATACATAATTGTTGTTATTTTAAGTCAAACCGAGTTACAACAGCCTTTAGCCCCAAAAACGTGACCTGGTACCACTAGGAGCATACTTCGTATATTTTGTTATTAAGTGATAAATTTTGCTTTTTTTGGTATATTTTTGAGTTTAAAGTAGAAATATAATAAAAAAACAAGTAATACTGATAAGTCTAATGACATTTTTTATTTTAAAATATAAAAATTAGGTATATAATACATACAAAACAGACACAGAAAAGATACAGACGTAGTACCTACATGAGTTGATAATTTTACATAGTTATCTAATCTATTCTAGAGCTTTTGTTAAAGTAGTTTTTGAAACGTCAGGATATAATGCTTGGCATTTACTTACAACTTGCAGGACATATTGCTTTTGGTCTTCATCTTTTGTCAGAAGGTCGTTAAAGTCGGTTATTAATTTAACACCACGCTCAGCCATATCATTAACTACTTTTAATGTTTTGACAATTTTCAATCCTTCTTGGAAGTCATTATTTTGAGGCCAGGTGTTTGGATGTTGTCTTAGGAAATCTGTTTTTATATTAAATTGGTCAAAGAATGTAAACGTTTCTTTGGTAAGTAAATTTACCAATCCTCCATCAACTACCTCTTTTAAGTTTTCTTTCCTAACTTTTGAATTTACAACCCTAGCGTGCTGTGATGGTTCATCTGTGCTACTGAGCAATTTATTAGCCATTAACAACTTTTCATCGTCTGTAATGGTGGGATCAAAAAACGATAATCCCACCAACTTTGCATTCAAATACCATAAATGGTTCGAAAATTTGGTCAGGGCTATTTCTGCAATGTCGTTGTCACGTTCTTTATAGTCTAACAGAGTATGCAAAATACCTAAATCTTGCTTTGGTGCAAGATGAGCTTTTGGAGCATTGAACCAAGCTTTACAATAAATTTTAACTAGGAAAACAGAAATGGCACGCACAGAACTTTCTTCTTCTTTAGACATCTTAAATTGACGATGAAAAATGAACATTTTTAAGCAGTAAATAGCCTTTGCCATCCACCTAGCGTGATGAATGGCTCCTGGAGTTCTAAAACCCACAACATTGCCGTCTAGTGATTCAACAAATATGAGAACCAACTGCAATAGCTCCTCGTAGTCATCTCTGGGGTGGCTCTCAGTTAATTTGGTCTCGAATTCAGCAGTAACATTTGCAATTACTTCTGGAGTTAGCTGCTTTTCTATTAGATTGTTACTGATACCTGTGTCGTATTTTCCTTTGTCTATCTTGGGCCACGCAGTGAGGAATCTCTTGAAAATGTCTGGATGAGGTCCAGTAGTTGATCCCATTTTTGTGTCGAATACGCCTCTTAACAGAATTTCCAAGATATGGTGACGGCAAGTTAGGTATAACAATTCTCTTCCTAACATTTGCTCCAATATGACGCATGCTCCTTTGAGTCTTCCCGTGTTGGATGCTGTAGTGTCGAAGCACATCGCCTTGACGGTGTTGAGAAGACCCCATTCATGTAGGCATTCATATACGGCTACAGCTTGCTCCTCTCCAGAGCTGTTTGCTGTTACAGGAACTCCCAGCAGCTGTTCCTTTTCGCCATATGAAATAGCTATAGCTATTCGCTCACATTGTTCATTTTTTAAAACACCCGGTAAAAGTTTACCGTCCCAATGGACAACCACGGGCTCTTTTTCAGGAATGTTTACTTTTTTTTATTATCTTGTTCTCTGAACATTTGCCTTCTATCATGTAATAAAGTTTTCGAGACTTTGTACTCAAGAGGGTCAAGGTTTAGTGCTTCTAGAGTAGCTATTAAAATTCTCGTGGCATTTCTGTCGGATACCTTTCATCGATCTAATAAAATGGACAATTTCATGTTTAAAATCTCTTTAACGCCCCTTGCAAATGAAACTTTCATCCTCTTGCTCTCAGATGGTCCTGGATCTTCTGCAGCTTCTTCAGGGATGTCCATTTCCTCCAAGCTCTCAAGTTCCTGGTAGATGCTGTCCTCTTCAGTGTCTTCTTCTCCTTCTTCGAACTTGTCTTCATCATCCGTCTCTAAGAAGCAACAAAAAAAAGAGAAAAAAAAAGACTATAAAAACTTGTCGTTTTAGCAGAATAGTAATAATACGTAGGTACTAAATTACCTACTTCTAATTATCGAAAGGTATTATTTAAAAAATATAAACTCAATCATAAAGATGCCAAATCATGCTCTCATGTACAATTTTCTTTCAATTATAATGAAACTATTTACTTATTTGTTTATCTATTTTTTAGAATACTAATAATAAAAAAAAAACCAATATCAAAAGTTGCTTCTTGGATTTGTCAGTTCATTTTTGCAAGTTCCTTTCGCACCTTGATTTCTTCAGCTCGAGACAACTTGAGATCCACTCCAGTCATGGAACCTGGGCGGCCCTTCTGCCTCTGTTTCACGAGAAAAGCCTTATCTTCTTCCGATTTCATCAGAGCCAAGGCATCTTGTTGAGCAATATCAAAGAGATCATCCAACTTTTCAACAAACTGTTTAAATTTGTTCTTGGCCGTTTTCGATGTTTTCTTCCGGTCTTTTTGAAGAGTTCTCCACTCGGCGTGAAGTTTTACCAGCTTAGTAATTGCATCTTGCTCATGTTTAGTCGTGATTCGAGCTTTCTCCCAAAAATGAACACTCCTCGTATTGTAAGTTTTGCTGATTCTCTTACAGTTAATTTCACAGTACGTAAATTATAAAATAAAGCACACAAAACTTGACGATTTGAGGGTAGTTTACAACCGGTGATCTGGTGAATGGGATAGCCCACAAGAAATATTTTATCCTTGGTCCGACTTTGTACACCTGATGTGGATGCCATTTCAGAGGCCAATAGGTAAATAACAGTTAACTTGGAAAATGAAACAAAATATATTGCAAACTTTAATTTCAATAGAATGTTTTCAAATGTCTTTTAAAATAATACTATAATAGTTATAAAAACAATAACACACACACTTGGAAAATTAAAAAAAAAAAAACGTTAAAATATCTTCACTAGATAATTGTTCGATCTAACCAGCTCAAAGGCACTTTAGAAACTAAACTGAATAAATAAAAGGTCGGTTGTACGCTGAAGTAAAATCACCATCCCTAAAATAGAAATTAGATTCACCCTCATTTTTACCTGTCAAGCGGGTCTTTCTTTGGTAAACTAGTCAGGTAATCCCCATATAATAAAAGATTAAATTTGAACAAAAGGCTCTTTATGTTTGAAAATTGAGTTCCAAAATACTTTTTAACAAAAAAATGTTAATTTCGAGACACATTATGTAAAAACCCATAAAATTCTTAGAATACTCCCAAACTGGCTCCTACTGGTACCAGGTCACGTTTTTGGGGCTAAAGGCTGTTGTAACTCGGTTTGACTTAAAATAACAACAATTATGTATAGAATATAAATTTTGAAGAACAACATTAGCTTTCTTTTGAGATATTAAGCGTGTTTCTATTATTTACCGTTCTGGAGTTATGGCTCCTTAATTCAGCTTTTTGGCCAAAAATTTGGATTTTTTCAAACTTTGAGCGACGAGCGGCACGGGTTAACGTCGTTTAATCGAGCTCAAATTTCGGCTATCTCAATATCTGGAAAGGGGAATCGTTTTTTGGGGTCCAGACGAACAAAATTCCGACATCGATTTTTTGCGGTCACCCTAATATATATATACATATATATATATATATATATATATATATATATATATATATATATATATATATATATATATATATATATATATATATATATATATACTCTGTAATGAATGCAAATAAATATGAGAAGTTATATATTTACGGGTGTGTCCATATATAGAGTATACCATTTAAAAAAAATCATATTTAGCGTTGTAATCTGTCCAATCTGAACAGTGATAATTTTTTTGTTTTCATGTATGACTTTCTCATAAAAACTAAATTGAGAATGAGAAGAAATTTTTCGAAATAGGAAAATAGTCACCTAAAGGTTAAAATTCGGTTTAATAACTTGAATACTACTTAGTATATATCACCACTACACCAAACACTTTATTTTTGCACTCGACGCATCAGGAGCGATGATTGACTCAATCATCGCTCCTGATGTAGCTAACATGGTTAGCGAAACGCGCGTCGAGTGCAAAAATAAAGTATTTGGTGTAGTGGTGATATATACTGAGTAGTATCATTGTGCCAAAGATTCCACATTCCCAACTTAGTTAATAACTTGAATGCCCTGTATATCGGTAAAATAAATATTAAGCCTTAGATATTTTTGTAAACCGACTAAAAAATGCTACTTAATGGTGTGCTCATATACAGAGACATTTAAAAAAATTCTGGTTAGCTCTGTAAACTGTCAAATTTGACAAGAGGCAAATTTTGTGTTATATTTAGCTTCTTCGTGGAAGAGAAAGTTTAGTACGCAAAAGAATTTTTGCGTATGTAGAATAGAAAAACAGTGAATTAGTTGTTCTAGTACACCAAATTTAAATTTGACATTTCACATCATTCGAGAGTTTGGTTGCTAAAAGACAAAAAGATCCACGGGCCATGTTTTTTGTGATCCTAAAATGTGGAGAAATGCAAACTTTTTCAAGAGTGATTTTTTTTTTTAAGAAGAGAATATTTCCCTTTAGTATTTGGAATAAAAATATAATGTTATAATGTGTATAGCATATTTTGAAGTTAATGGGAGTTTTTTTTTTAAATTTTAACAAAAAAGGAAATCTTCGTCTTATATTAAGAATTAAATTTTAATGAGTTTCTATTTTCTAATTTTTTTTATAATAAACTAGAAACTAATTATGTTTTAAAAGTTGGAACTTCAATATTAGTCTAATAGAACTACCAGCAGCTTGCTGGGATTATTTTAATCAAGAATTACCGAAAATGAGATTTCCGAAGGGGAAAATTTGTTTTATGTCATTTATATTATAGTAGTTTAAGTTAATTATTTTAGAAAGGGGGTTAATTTTAGAGAAGCAGTGCCTATTTTTAAGAGGATTGTAAAGCTTACTAGGTATGCACTTAAAGTCCGTTTCATATCTGCAGTTCTTGATAATTCGCGAGCAAAGTTTATAAAGCGTGTTCTAGTAAATTGATTCAGTCGTATTTTATGATAGAATTATTGTTTTTTATATAAATAAGTTGTCGACTTTGAAGTACATAATTTTATTCAAATATATCATTGTTTATAAGAATATTTTTTTTAAATTTAAAAATCGTTTTGAAAAACCTTGTTGTTGATGTTTGGTTAGAGATTATTTTTCCTAAAAAAGTATTTTGCATTAAAATTTGGACTATTTTTATATAACTATGCAACATCTTCTTACTATTCCTTCTTAGTTACATTGCGAGGTTTTTTTTTTAAGTTTTCTGCCTGGCTATGAAGGAAAACTAGCAGAATTTAAAAACATATATTTTCTACATAACTTCGGCAATTCTCGATTTGTTCTACTTAATTAAAAATAACCGGCCAATATATTGATTGCTTCTAAAATAAAAATTTTTGTTTCGGAGGTATAAAATGACCAATGACTTCACAGAATACACCCAACACAAAACACAACAAAGTCTTTTCCGATATTATGAAAGCTGATGACCTTGATTTTTTTTATATATACCAGGTAAATTATTGTGTGGAGAATATACCAGAGTTTTTCAAAATTTTTTGATCGATACTTTTCGAGATAAGAGGGGGGCAGCAATTTTTCGCAATTTTTTAAAAATAATACAAAGTAAAGTGTGCGCAAGTATTACATTATATATATTTTTGAACTCGTGTTTCCACAAGCTTTCATTTGACATCCCATTAGATGACCTGCTATTTTTTTCTCACTTCCAATTTCACTCCCCAAAACTAACCCCTTAAGTCAAAATTTTAGTTTCAAAACTAGACGATTCTGATGAGGCCGTCAATTCCTATATTAGTACCAACTGTCAACTTTCTATGTCAAATAGTTTCGGAGATAATCGGTTGTGACAGACGGACAGACGGACAGACGGACAGACGAACAGACGGACATACGGACAAACAGTCACCGAAGTGATGTTATAAATGTTCCACATGGAACACTAAAAAGTTGTTTTATTTCTGCCTAAAAAATCAGCTCTAAAGCAGTTTGAATCTGATTATCTGAGAAAAATTTTTGACCCTAAAATCTTGATAATGAATAAAAAAAAGTCGCTAAGGGTGCTAGTAGTAGTAGCAATAGCAGTGGGGAGGCTTATTACCAAGCAAACAAACCATAGGGATCCTTTTTGCCAACCCCACTTAATGTTTGGGTAATGCAAGCCTCAAAGTTTAACGTGGGATCCGAACTATGTGATCGGTAGTTGGTACTATTTTAGTCCGCTGTTCTACAGTCTTCTTTTTTTAACTCTTTACTGGCTATTAACCACGACGAGGGCTGCCAAACCTTTATTACCTCTATAAACTCCTTTATAGCATATCTGCTAAGTATGTATGTTAGCGACGCGACGGCGTGTTTCATTCAACAGAACGATATCTACCTCACTCGCCTTCCGGTTTAAGTAACTATTCGCCAAGAACATGCCGTCGGCAGTTTTTCCCTGACGGAGTAGGTTTTCAGTACTCGAAAGCCGACTTCAGGGATCCGTCTCACCCGTATGGAACTTCATCGTCAGATTTCCATGATCCGATCAGTCTCCCACCAACAGTGTGCCGGCATTTTTTTCGTCGGTGTTGACACTCAGTTCTCGATGGCCTTATTCAGGTATCCTCTTTCACTTGAGGTACCTCCATCGTTAGCCTTTCATGATTCGAGCCACCAACAGCCAATTGCCTATTTTACAGCGGGCTGGTTTTTTGAGAATTTATTGATACCTGCTGGTAAGCAGCATATCGTGGAATGTTGCCTAGCCAAATACACTTTAAAATAAAATTGTATTAACCTGCCGGGAATAGGACCCAAGACTCTTGGCAAGGTAAGCCAGAACTATATCAATGAGCTAGAGCCGTCACTCTAAACGTGTTAAATCAGGTCCATAGGGTAGATGTTTTAACTAGGTGAATTCATAGCTTTGGGTAAGGGCTGCTGTTGTTGTGCAGCAGCAAAGCTCAAATTTTCCATGAATTTGGACTTTTTCTCTAATGAACTGTTTTTGATGGTCTTGTCATAAACTCCTCTATTGATTATGAACGCCTTGTTCATATATTCTGTAAGAAAAATTTTTGCTCAGAAGATCCCCATGGAACCCAAGTTTCATCGTCTCTGATAATTCGCGAACTCTCATTGTTGTCTAAAGTGGTAGAATATTCTTGCAAAACTTTTTTCCTCATCGGTTTCTGCGCTGATGTAAAGGAAGTTCAATGTGCAGAAATTTTATTCATCCCTTAATCTTGAAAACTGTAATTTTGGATGCTTTAGCTTTGTTCCCCTTCGTTCGTAGACCTGACAGCAGTAAGTCTTCAATAAGCTTAAAGTTCTCATCATGTCTTGTCTGAATCGGTCTTATTGATCTGGAGTCATCCTGAGTTGAGTCTCGGAACCATTATAACTGTTTGAATCAAAATATTATTTAAGTATAAGATGAACCGTAATTGTCGCACTCTTAGGACATACTTTTTATACTTTTGGTACATTTTCCTGTTTTGTAGGAAGCATTATAAGCTAATTTCTCTCATTCATTTTTCGGAAAAAAAAATCATAAAAACTGCCAGATGCCACGAACTCTTATGAAATTTCGTCAAACCCACAGTAATTTGACATCCAAGCAATTTTTTATGAGTTCATTTTTATGGCTCGTCCGACCCAAGAAGAGAAAAAGTAGTGTATTCATCAAAAAAATCAACAGTCAAATTGTGATAATGTGTGTGTGTGTGTGTCTAAGTGTATGTGTGTGCATTTTTACTCCACCTAGAGTTCCAATGGTTATTACGGTTTCATTCAAACTTTACATTTAGTGTCTTGGTAAAAGTACTATGAGCTCAGTTTTTAAATTTTCCACAACAGAAATAAGTTCTTATATGGTAAATAATCAAAAAATGCTATTTTTTTTAGACTAACCGTTTTCATTAAATTTTCCGACATTGACTTATTAACCCTTACAATATTTAATTATTTCTTCTTTGACGGAAATTTCTAAAATTGATTTCATTTCGTATGCGCCTTACTAAAGCATTAGTAACTGTTACATTCCTTTAAAGTGACGGCATCAGCTGCAGTGCCGCTATATGATCAGCACTTTTTCCAGAAAGTCACAGGCTGCACACAATCTGCAAATGCGGAGCGTTGTGTGAAGACCTTTTAGTGTCCTAAAAGGTGTTAGGCAGGGGGCATACTATCGCCAGTATTAATTAATATCAACGTAGAAAAAATATTTCAACTTGCTCTAGAAAATGAATGCAGAGGGATAGAAGTTAATGGAAAGCCTATAAATAATATTCGGTATGCAAACGATACCGCAATACTTGCCAATAATATATAAGATTTGAAAATTGTAATCAACCAGCCGTGCCCGCGACTCCGCTCGCGTGGACTTGATTCACCTTTATCGTCACTGCTTATTCGTCATGTTTATATTATTATATAGCTCGAGGGACCTTAGAGGCCCCTGACTTGGTTGGATACTTGTCTCCACTTCTTTTTGTCTCCTGTTAGCTTTTCCCAGTGCGGGATTCCCATTAAATCCGGATCTTGCTTTACTGCCTGAATCCATGTAGATCGAGGTCTACCCTTGCCTCTTCTTCCAACCACTCCTCTTATTAGGGCTTGCTTTGCCTATCTTTCTTCCTTCATCCTTGCCACGTCGCCCAACCATCTTAATCGCTGGCTTCTTATGTTTTGGCTTATAAGGGGTTTTGTATATAGGCGTTTTAATTCGTAATTTGTTCTTCTTCTCCACAGTTCCTCTTCTTTCCTTCCTCCGTAGATTCTTCTCAAAGCTTTCCTTTCTCACACCTCCAACGTCTCCTTTTTTCTTGCATTCAGTTTCCACGTTTTGTATTGGCAATGTTATTAGCGATCACCAATATGGCTTTCGTAAACATAGATCAACAGGAGATCTTCTGACTTATGTAACACATGTTTGGAACAACGCAATTGAACACTTTAGAGAATCTCGAGCGGTTGCTTTTGACATATCCAGGGCATTCGATGGACTGTTTTCTAAGCTACGCTCTCGTGGTGTCTGAAAAGTTCTGTTTGTGGCTCTCATGTTTCCTCACAGAGCGTTCTTTACGAGTGGCGGTCGACGGATTTCTTTCTAACACCTTCACAATCAACGCCGGTGTGCCCCAAGGCTCCATACTATCTCCTACTCTCTTTCTCATTTACATTAACGATCTGCTGGAAAAGACCGGGAATCCAATCTACAGCTTTGCAGACGACAGTACGCTTATCTCTTCATTCACTTTGAACGCTCGGACATCGGCTGCTCAGGCGAATATCCGCAGACAGCAGGAGGTCGTTCAACTTAACAAAGACCTGGAAGAAATTCTATCTTGGGGGACAGTAACCAATTGGAATTTAACACTACAAAAACCAAGGCGGCAGTTTTTTCAAAAAAAGTTAACGTTGCTGAACCTAACATGGTTATGTCGGGGCACTCCATCTCCCTAGCATCGTCGCTCAATTTGTTGGGCGTTAGTTTGGGAGCAAATATGTCCTGGCATGAACATGTTGCAGGATTAGCAAGGAGAGCTTCTCAAAAGTTAAGAATATTATTTCGAACCAGAAAGCTTTACACTCCACAACAACTGTTAATTCTTTACAAAGCTCAAATTCGACCAACTATGGAATACTGCTCCCATGTTTGGGGCTCCGCTCCCAAACATACACTGCATTTGTTGGATTCTGTTCAGAGAAGAGCTATTCGTCTGATTGGAGACCCGGAACTGACCGGCGGCCTTGATTCGCTGGAACATCGAAGAACGGTGGGCAAGTTGAGTCTCTTCTACAAGTATTTTCATGGAAAGTGCTCGAAGGATGTAGACCGTTTAATTCCTCCCAAAGCGGTGCATGTTAGAAATACACGTCGAGCTGGTGCTTCACATCCGTATGAGGTTCAGCTTGTTACTCCGCGTACAACGCTTTTCAAGCAGTCTTTTATATGGAGAACATCATCCCTTTGGAATAATTTGCCCAGCGCTGTGTTTCCCACCGAGTACAATTTACAGCGATTCAAGAACAACGTGAATCGCTTTTTCCGCACACATGCCGCTCCTGGAGCGCTTTAGGGACTTCCCTGCAGCACGTGTACTAGACTCATAAAAAAAAAATCCATATATCACCGTGGGTCTGACAACTGTCGTATTTATTCTTTCTTTTACTTTTCTTGATACATTCCTTGATTTCAATATTGAATTCATTGCCCTCAAACATCTCTGTCCTTTCGCTATTTTCTTATATCTCCGTCATTTCTCGTCCAGTCTCTGTTATTGTTACTCTCAGATAATTAAATTTGTCTACTTTTTTAAACATATATCTTTTCCCTAAGTTGTTTATTATATCTAAACTTTTGTTGTTTTTATTATCCTTCTTCTTTGTAATTTCCACGTATTTTGTTTTTTCCTCATTTATCTTTAGTCCTCTCATCCTTCCCCTTTCTTATATCCTACTTATGGGTTTTTTGAGGTTCTCTTTTGCTCTTGCAATCACTGCTACATCATCCGCATAGGCCAAGCATTGTCATGTTTGTTGGTATATCGTTCCATTTGTTTTTATTTGTGACTCCCGGATTATCTTCTCTAGTACCAAATTAAATAGACATATCGACCCTGGATCCCCCTGTCTTAATCCTCTCTTCACCTTAAACTTGTCTGATACTTTGCCCTCAACCAGCACTCTATTTTCTGTGTCATTCAGGGCCATTTTACTTGGAATTTTTAGTTCTTCCATTATCTTGTAGAGTCCTTCTCTATTTACAGAGTCATATGCTTCTCTGAAATCCACAAAGACCAAGTGCAGTGCCAAATTTTGTTCTAAGCTATTATCTTGAATTTGCTTTTTTCCTGAATCCACACTAGTACTCTCCCAGAATAGACTCAATCAACACTACTATCTTGTACACGACATCGAGTAAGGTTATTCATCTATAATTAGCACATATACTTTTTTCTCCTTTTTTGTATATTGGACAAATGAGCGCACAGGCATCTTTTCTGTTTCCCATATTTCTTGCACCAACCGGCATATTCCATTTTCCAGATCTACTCCTCCAGCTTTTATCATTTCTGCTGTTATACAATTTCCACCCAGGGCCTTATTTTCTTTTGGATTCTGAATATTTTTCCTATTTCTTCTTTGCAGAGTTTGTTTGTCCCCTCCTGCCCCTCAGTTAATTTTGCTTCCTATTTCTCATTCATTTCCTCATTGTCATCTCCATTAAGTGTTTCTTTAAAGTATTCCGCCCATCTATTCAGTCTTTCTGCCAAGCTTACTGCTAAACTTCAATCTTTTTTCCTACATATTAGCATTTTGTCTCTGTTTATTCCCTTTGTATTTTATAAAAAAAACACGTAAATCAGATAAGTGGTTCTTGAGCGCACTAATGGATAGACAGACAGACAGACAGACAGAGAGACGTTACGTTTTATATATATTATAGATTTTTTTGATATATATTAAATTAATAATTTAAAAAAAAAAAACACATAAATCGGGTGAGTGGTTCTCGAATAATAAGCACACTAACGGACAGACAGACAGAGAGGCGTTGCGTTTTATATATATCATATAGATTATTATTATTATTATATAACCTGGCCAGAGATCACATGTATGAATTTAAAAAAAAAAACACGTAAATCGGATAAGTGGTTCTCGAGTGATAAGCACACTAACGGACAGACAAACAGAGAGACGTTGCATTTTATATATTATAGAAGATTACAGAAAACCTGGCCAAAGAACAAATGTATGAATTTAAAAAAAACACGTAAATCGAATAAGTGGTTCTCGAGAGATAAGCGCGCTAAAGGACAGACAGACAGACAGTGAGACTTTACAGATATTCTTTGCTACATGACAATGTTCCATATTTAATGGCTTAGGCAGTGTATTGCAAGAGAACGCGCTAGCGGCAAACTTTTTTCCGACTTGATTCACTATTATCGTCACTGCTTATTCCTTATGTTATCTAACGTAATAAAATATAGCCTATAACCTGGCCAGAGAACATATGTATGTTTTTTTTAAAAAAGCACGTAAATCGGATAAGTGATTGTCCAGTGATAAGCGCACTAACGGACAGACAGACAGACAGCGAGACGTTGCATTTTATATATATTATAGATTATACTGAATGATATTGGCGAGGAGTATGATCTACATATAAATATTGGGAAAACCAAAATGATGGTGATGCGAGGATTAAACTGTGGATTGGCATGGCAAGGGATACCTTTCTAAAGTTGAAAAATATGCTGCTTCAGAGATCACTCGCCCTGCGCCTACGAGTAACAAAATGCTACGTTTGGCCGGTCCTATTATATAGTGTAGAGATATGGTCATTAAGAGTGAGATCATTGAATCGTATCGAAGCTCTCCAGCTATGGATACTGCGACGTTTGTTACAGTTTTCTTGGATAGAATACCTAACCAATGAAGAAGTGCTTCAAAGTACCAGGGTGGAGAGGCAACTACTTAATATCGTAAAACAAATTACTTGAGACATATACTAAGAGGCGACCGCTACTCGAGTACAAAACTTATTCTTCGAGGAAAAATGGAGGGTCGGCGAGGAACCGGTAGAAAGTAGCACTCGTGGCCCCGGAATATCAGGAACTGACGTATAGTTCCAGACGCTGGGTCCATTTTTCGACTAGCAGAGGATAACAACCTCAGTATAAACTGAAGAAACGGTACAGAGCCCCCTACGTATCTGAATACATACGACAGGAAGAAGAAGTGTGAGGATGATCAGAATTGTACTTAGACAACCTAGTTTCAACAGGTCAGACGTATACGGTGACATCATACACTTAAAACAAATGTTTGCTAGTTATTTGAATCATTCAATGTTGTGCCGAGAAGTAATCAATAATTGCACTGTTCCCTGAGAAAAGTGCTGGGAGTGCATAGGTTTACATTTAGATTGTATTATTTTTAAGGAAATAAAGAACTCTAGCTAGATATATAAGTTTTTTTATTTAACCATTTATTTTTCAATTTTCTTTATGGGCGTAGCACACGTGCTGCAGGGAAATCTCTAAAGCGCTACAGAAGCGTGGCATGTGCGGACAAAGCGATTCATGTGACTTTTGAATCGCTGTAAGTGGTACTCAGTGGGAAACGCAGTCCTGGGCAAATCATTCCAAAGGGACGATGTTCTCCATATAAAAGACTGCTTCAATAGTGTTATACGAGGAGTTACAAGCTGAATTTCATACGGATATGATCTGTTAGCGCGACATGTATTAATAGCATGTATCCCTCTGGGAGAAATTAAGCGGGTTACATCTATCGAACAATGTCCATGGAAATACTTGTGAACAGACTCAAGTCGCCAACCGTTCCTCAATATTCCAAGATGTCAATCTTTTTTGAGACACTTTGTATTATAATTTTAAGGTACATTTTAAAAATAAACCAACTTCAGACTGGAGATATTATATCAAGTATAAAATTATCTGTAATGAAATTAATTTTCTTTGCGACTGAGTTATTCTTAAAAAACGGTTTAAAACTTTCTATGTAACGAAAAAAAAGTTATAATTTCAATTTAAGACAGTTTCATTGAGGCGAGAAAATCTATTTTGTAAGTGTTAAGATGTATTTCAAGGACCCGAACTAAATTAGAAATTTAAAATTTCAATACACGAACTTTAAGTTTAAGGACATTCCAACAAAAATTTGAGAAACGATGCTTTAAATTTTAGCTTAAAGAAGTTTGTTTTACGAGAGTAACATTTTCTAAAGCAAAAATTGATTTTTTAAAAAAATTAAACTAAAGAAATAAAACAAATTATGAAAATTGTAAATAAATATTAATTTTCAATATCTCATTAAGGCGATATCAGTAATATGATCTGAAAAATTAGAAGATATACGAAAAAAGTTAAATGTGGAGGGTTTTAGGGATTTGGGTACTTAATGAAACTTAATTAAGATATTCCTAAAAACTGAGATTTATTTATTTTTCTATTGCTAGCTAGCTAAATGCTGTTAATATTGGAAAATAATTCTCAGATTTTTACAGGGACTTTCTAGGATCATTTATACTGAACAGTTATTTTTTCTTTATCTACTTATTATGGTGGACATTAATTCAAAATATTAAAATGCGAATCTGGATTTTGAAATATTTACTTAAAAATTTGTTTTAGCCCTAAAATTTCATAGAAAATTTAATTAATTTTCCATAGAACCTAATCAGTCGAAATTGAGCTATCACTTTTTTATGAAACTTAGTACATAACATTTGTATCTAGTATAATATATAGTTTTATTTTTGAGCTGTAGCTGTAGTAAAGCCCGTATTAAAAAAAAACTGTTTCGTTGATGGTACTTACGAGACATCTGAATAAAAAATACTAATCCAATCCTAATAGTAGTAAAATAGAATTTTTAATTTTTTTTTTGATCAGATATGTCACGCAATGAGATGTTCTTGTTAATATTTTGCATCTGTTATGAAAATCTTGCCTAACAATTGTTCTTTATTTACTTCTGTGACGTTAATTTATATGAATAGAAAAAAATTCTGTACCTATATGCCATGTGTGGGAAGGGGTAATACTGTAGCAGTTCTCGGTTTAGTTCAGGTGACATCACATTTTCCAAAAAGGTCAAAATTCATATTTTCTGAATAATAATTCGTTTGGAAAATAGTAAGTGTATTTTCAGGTGATAAGTTATGTTTGGTAATAATTAGTATCTGTAACGAAAATTTGGATAAACGTGATATTATTATTTTTAGTGTTCCGTACGGAATACCTATAAGATCACTTCGGTGTCTGTCTGTCTGTAGGTCCGTCTGTATGCCTGTCTGTCACACCCGATTTTCTCCGAAACTATTTGTCGTAGAAAGTTGAAATTTGGTAATAATATAGGAATTGATGGCCTCATCAGAGCCATATAGTTTTGAAAGTTAAATTTTGACTTAAGGGGTTAGTTTTGGGAAGTGAAATCGGAAATAAAAAAGAAAATTTTTTACTAGGTCATCGAGTGTGGTGTTAAATGAAAGGTTGTGAAAACACGAGTAAAAAATATACATATAATATAATACTTGCGTGCACTTTTCTTTGTATTATTTTTAAAAAATCGCGAAAAATCGCTGTCCACCCGCTTTATCTCGAAAAGTACTTATGAACAAATTTTGAAAAAATTCTGGAATATTCTCCACGGGGTGTAGATTGAACGAAAATTATGACGAGTACATTACCTGTAATAATTTATCTGGTATACAAAAAAACAAAAATTTCAAGGTCATCAATTTTCAGTAAAGATTGACAACAAACTTTGTTGAAAATTCATTTAGGGTGTGTTTTGTGATATCACTGATCATTTTATACCTCCCTAACAATTTTTTTTATTTTAAAAGCAATCAACGTACGGAACACTAATTGCGCAAGTTCAACTTGCATACGGAGCGGAAGAATCGGGCGGTGCGAGCGACGCGAGAACATTCTTGGCCAAAGGTTTTATTTCGGGAAAATTTTTTGTAAAGGTTTTGTTTTTAAACTTACCAGTTTCATTAACATGGTTGTGTACCAGTGTGTGTGTGTGTGAAAATTTAAGTCGAGTAAATGTTAGAAATACCAATATCTGATTTTTTTTTATTGTAATATAAAGTTACGAAAATACTTATTTAAAACATATTCGTTATAATATATCAGCGTGCATTTTGGTCTAAAATGTGAAAAATTTATTTCTAATAAAAAATTACTACCTTGAAGAGAAGAAGAGAATAATTTCTTGAATAATATTTACCTGTTTTTATTCAAAGTATATTTATTTAATTGAGAAGATCTGCTCTTGAGAAAAGACTGTAGTAAATTTCTATTAAGAAAAAAATTCTCTTAGTTAAGTAAACCGTTTAAATATGTCAAATTAGATTGAAATATTACTTGACGCTGGTCAGCTATCGCGTCGTATATATATATATATATATATATATATATATATATATATATATATATATAATATATATATATATATATGTAGATATATATATATATATATATATATATATATATATATATATATATATATATATATATAAACAAAGTCGCCTGCCGCGTCTCTCTGTCTATCTGTCTGTCTGGGCACGATTTTCTCAGAAACCACCCAACGGATTCTATTCCGGTTTTCACTAATGGGTAGAGTGTTTCACTAGAAAGGTTAAGGTATATAATCTGTGGATATTTTCTCTAAATTAGCCGATTTCTGACAATGAATGTCTATGAAGTCGGAAAAAAATCAATTGCCAGAGGGGTCTCTTCGCGTACGCTACGTAAATATTCAGAGATAAGTGAAAACAATATAAGGCAATATGGTTAGCCCCAGATAGGCCTACAAAAAGTCCGCGAGAGCATATGTTTATCTATAAAGGTTTTAAATAGAGTAATTTAGGTAGGAAAATATAAGTCCTTATCAAATTAAATGAATTTTTTGTTTTGATCATTTAACGAATATAAAAACTATCTTTAACTCGTAACATTTGGATGAATAGTTTTTGATTTTACAAGGATGTTTCTGAACTCGCGCCTCTGCAATGTGCTACCGGAATTCTGTCGCGCAAACTGATTTTAAACATAGGAGCTCTTATAATATTGCTGCATAATTTAAATCCACCAAAATTATGTCTGAATATAATTTGTTAGTTCAGACACCCGGGGTAGATACACTTAATGTGGTGTATTACTATACAGTATAAAACAAAGTTCTACGCCGTGCTGTCTGTGCATGAATTTCTCAGTAACTACTGAATGGATTTTATTCCCGTTTTCACTAATGGATACAATGTTTCACGAGGAAGGCTTAGGTGTATAATTTGTTGATGTTTGATGTAAATTAGTAGACCTATAGCTATAAATGTCGATGAAGCCGGAAAAAAATCAATCATGGGAGAGGTATCTTCGCGTACAATGCGTAAATAGTTAGATATACAATGAAATAAACAATGTATATCAATATTAATAGATATACCTATGTATATTCTGTCGAAAAATCTCATCTATTTTGCTATGGGGCTCAAATCTGCATTTTTGGACCTACTCCAGTATATACGCAGGGGTGAAACAGTTTTACCAACTCTGCGAGAAGAAGTATTTTTTCGGCTGTTTAGGGTATTGTTAGTGTGTAATGGAGTTAGGTTAGATGTCAAAAGGGCATTGTGAGCCCGTTGCCAACTCTATGTGGAGTAGTATTTTTTTGGCTGAAGATGTTCATCGTGTCGAGGTGTGTGTGTGGCGGTGCTGGCTGCAGGTCAAACAGGCGTTAATGAAAATAGCGATGAGTGAATGGTTGAGCAAAAGGTCCATAAGATAGCGATGAGAGGTATGCTAGTGTCTTTATTATGACGATGAGGTTTATTGTTAGAATTGTCTTGGTTATCTTTAGTGTATAAAGGGGGTAGGTTAGATGTGAAAAAGGACGTTAATGAAGTTTTTTTTTGATAAAAAGTTTGTGAACAAGTTATAGAAGATGGTTAGTGGTTGTTTTTGATAAAAAAGTTGTTAAAAGAGCGTTAGAAGAAGGTTGACCTGTGAGTGTAGATGTGAAAAAGGCATTAATGAAGTTAGTTAAGTAGTTTGCAGGTTGTCGTGTCAACAGACAGACAGTGAAACAGTCAAGTTGTCGAAAAATCCAAATTATATTTCTCGTGATCTCGGGCTTCTGATACGTGAAACAATGCGAAAATCTCGAGTTGTGGTTTTCCACGAAAAGATTAGCAGAGCAAATAGAGCAAACAAAGTAAGAAAAAGTTGCAAATATTGAGAAAATTTTGTAATTTAATCATCGTCCAAACATTTGAAATCTCTATTAATCATAGCATATTGCTATAACCTTCTTAGTAATCTTGAAAATTAACTCTATTGTTTACACATAAAAAATCTAACAATCCTCTAAGTTAGAAAATAACCTTGTTTGTTGGCAAGAGTGCCAATGATTAAGTTTCTATTAACGTCCTAATAAGTTTATCAGGCCAGTAAAGGTCAAAAAATAATTTAAATAATACATATCACGTAAATTCGCGAGTCAATAAAAACATTTCTCTTATACCTGCAAATACTAAACCGGAAAAATAAACAAGAGTTTCCAAAAGCTAGGTTACAATTTAAATTGGTAATCCCATGTCTGTATCCACAAACAGTTTAACACCAGTTGACGCTATTCTAACTAATTCCAACAGCTGATGCTATTCAGTCTGTTTGAAATAATGATAATTTGGCTATTATTAGTCTAAAATAGATTTAAACACCTTCAGGAAAATCTATTAGTGGCTTTAGCCTAGAAATGGTTGAAAGTTTTCGGAGTTAAGATAATGAAAGTTGGTTTTTGCAAGAGGATATCTGGTAAACCTGAAATACTTGGTAGTTGTCTTTACGGTAGTTACGTTTGGAAAATAAATTTTTGAGATAATGTTAAAACTTTGACAAGAGTACTTGAAGTTTTATAAATGAATGGTTTAAATAATATTTCTGAGTAACATTCAGTATTTTAGAATTTCTACGTAGCAAATCGTAATTTTTCTTCATGAAAATTTGATATTAGACCTATATACGTATGACAGCGTACTAGACAAGTGTATATGTATATATATATATATATATATATATATATATATATATATATATATATATATATATATATATATATATATATATATATATATATATATATAATTAAACATTAAAATGATTTACAATTTCCACTTTATTACTTTTTTCCCGTTACAATTGATTCAACACGACAGTGTCTTCATCAAACAGAAGATATTCTAAACAAATGATAAAAAAAGATATTCTAAATAAATGACTTTATTTCCTTATATATACATTTGGGTCTACCTATTTACTCTAATTGGACTAAACATATAATTTAAATTAAATACACTTCAATTAGAGTTAATAGGTAGACCCAAATGCATATATGAGGAAATAATGTCAATTTTTCATTAGTTTAGAATATCTTCCGTCTGATGACACTGTCATGTTGAAACATTTGTGAAGGGAAAAGGTAATAAAGTGGAAATTGTGAACCATATTACTGTTTAATTTTGTTAAGGTACAATAAATTTCCATCAAGTAACGGCTAACTCAGTAAATGAATATATATATATATATATATATATATATATATATATATATATATATATATATATATATATACATGTATATATATATATATATATATATATATATATATATATATATATATGCTTTGGCAGTGGTATCATACACGTCGTGGGAGTGGGTCCTACTGTGGGTAGGTGACTGAATTTTTATGGGGACCCAGTATAGCGCTTTACCCGTGCCCAGGGATAGGGGCGAAGACCATATCGGCGGTTTACATAGGGTAGGCTATAAGGAGTGTGCAGCCAGAAAAAACCCGTTCATTTTGGAAGCTAACCGCAAAAAGCGATTAGCTTTTGGTAGGGAATACGTTACTAATCCTCCTGAATTCACTTACTACAGGAAATTAAACTGTTTTTACTTGCTTAATAGACATGTCAAAATTTAACAATGCCTACATTTTTGTTTTGTTTTGGCAACTATGATGTTATAGCGTAAATGTATTAAAAACAAGGGTAAAAATTGAAAAATTCAAAATAAATCGAAAACTATTAGAAATAGGTATATGATATACTTAATAAAAAATGGAGGGTTTTGTAAAATCTATCAGAAAAAATAATAATATACAGGGTGTGCCATTTAAAAAATTTGAGATTTTTCAATTTAAAATAGTCGAAATGTATAAATTTATTTTGAACATTCTGTAGCATCTAACTCAAATTTCTTCATATATATCTTTTTTCTCATCTCTATAGAATGCTTGTACTAATTTTGAGTATTCCACTTTCAGAAACAATGGCGCTACTGGCAATTTTTTACAAAACTGAAAACTAGTATTTAAAAAAAAATGAAAATAAAATATTAAAAAACTACTACGTTTAGGTATATAACATTATTAATAAAAAAGTTATAAAATTTTACGAAGAATTTAAAAATAAATTAGAAAATAGGATATTCCATTTAAAAAAAAAACGTATGTTATATCGGCCACACTTTTTTGAAGTATCTTGTATACTTGTAACTACTATGTAAATTGTGCACCTTAACATTCCGTAAAACTATTGTGTTTAACATTTTTTCGTCATTCCAGAAACAAATGAGATAATGAACTTTACTCTATCGTTGGCTCACCCTGTACATAAAAACTCAACACAAAATTACTTAACTCATTTCCGACACCAGCAAAATACTTTAGCTTTTCCAAAGTACCAACACATAATGAAAAATTACTAGGTAACCATCGTTCCAACTGTAAATGGACTCTCACCATATATATTAAAAAACCTTAAATGTTAATACGAGGCTGGTTTGAAAAGTCCGTGCAAAGTCCGAGAGATGGCACCACCTGCGCGTATCGAGGTCATGTTTAGTTAGTAGCATCTCTTGAATGAACGCACACCAAGTTTCAGCCATATTGGTCTATTTCTTTGTGTTTGGCATTCGTGTGAATCAAGGAAGTCGAGTGATTTTCAAGAAATGGACGAAAAAGAATTTCGTGTGGTGATTAAACATTACTTTATGAAAGGCAAAACGCCTCAGGAGATTAAAGAGAAGTTTGATAAACATTATGGTGACTCTGCAACTTCGATTAGAACAGTTTATAAGTGGTTTCAAAATTTTCGGACTGGCCATATGGGTACAAGTGACGCTGAACGTTCTGGACGGCCTGTGGAGGTTACGACTCCAGAAATCATTGATCAAATCCATGATATGGTGATGGATGACAGAAGAGTTAAGGTGCGTGAGATTGCTAGTGCTGTGGGCATCTCGACTGAACGGGTACATAATATTTTGCATAAACATTTGGACATGAGAAAGCTATCCGCAAGATGGGTGCCGCGATTGCTCACGCTTGACCAAAAACGGAATCGTGTGAAGTGTTGCAAGGATGGTTTGCAGCTGTTCCAGAAGAATCCGGACGACTTTAAGCGTCGTTTCGTCACTGTGGATGAAACATGGATACATTACTATACTCCTGAGACCAAACAACAATCTAAACAATGGGTTACCAAGGGGGAATCTGCACCAAAAAAGACGAAGACCGTTCCTTCGGCCGGAAAGGTTATGGCGACTGTCTTTTGGGATTCGCAAGGGATAATCCTCATCGACTATCTGGAAAAGGGTAAAACTATTACAGGTGAATATTATTCATCGTTATTGGACCGTTTGAAAACCGAGCTGCAAGAAAAACGCCCGCGATTGGCCCACAAGAAAGTCCTTTTCCATCACGACAACGCACCAGCACACACCTCAGCAGTTGTGGTCGCAAAATTAATGAAAATAGGATTCCAACTCGTTTCACATCCCCCTATTCTCCAGACTTGGCTCCCTCGGATTACTATTTGTTCCCCAATTTGAAGAAATGGCTGTGTATAAGCCTAAAAGGAAACTATGTCGAAAAATAAAAAAGGTTTACCCCAAACATATAAGTAGTTTTTATTTTTGCACGGACTTTTCAAACCAGCCTCGTATACTTTCCAATAATTATATTTAATTTTACTATGAAAAGTGAAAATTTCAATTTGACAATTGGATTCTTATATACATTTTTAAATTTTACGCTTTTTATACTCATTTGCACCATTATTAAAAAAAATCCGTAATTCAATTCAATATAAAGCTTAAAATTGCACCAGAGTTGTGTCAGTTTTTTTTTTATCTTCATAATATTTATTCTGAAATCGGTTGATTTTCTTACAACATATTGTGGAATTTGAACTATATTTGAACAGCGTATTATCAGAAATTAAAGAAATATAACAAATCAAAAATCATGCAAAAAATTATTTTAGTGCGTATGAGAACTTTTAGGCAATTATTCTACCATAAGGTACTAGTTTTTCAGACGATTTAATATAGCTACTTCAAATTTATACCAATTAGATCAGGAGGAAAAAATAGTGATTTTTTTTTATCGCTCACCTCCCCATCTCAGTAGGAATTTTACCCTTTTTCCATATCCCAAGGATATCGGAGAGGATGTTGCCCAACGTTGCCCAAGTGCCGAAACATATATTTTTGTATTTCACCGCACCTTTTAAATAACGCGGTAGTGTTGCCACCGACGTTATTTGCATTTCTGCAAACAACTACTACCTATGTACGTCGCCAGGTCAAATATACTTAAATAAATTAATAAATAAATATACCGACCTGCGTGATTGAATCCTCGACCTTCTGTACAGTAGCAAAGTACTACGCCATCGAGCCAAAGCCAGCCATCATCAGTGTGCATTTTAAATATTATTTAATATTGTTATTTTGAAAGAAAGGTAATAATTCTGAAAAATGTTGGCATCCAACAAAGGGTTTCTATATTCATCTATCTATTCTTAATAACTCCGTTATTTATAAAGTACTAACTGAGGTCGTGTACCTGCGTTGTAGATTATCGAAAGTCAATGTGTCAAGACAGATTTCAAATAATGAATACTTGTTAAATCAATATATCACTATTATATACTGTTTTAAGTCTGAAATAGTTTTCCAACAATAACAGTTTTTTTAGTTATAACGGCCTAAAACGATGCTAAAAACTATTCACATATCAAATTAGATCTCCTAACTCTAAGTGAGAGAGTCTTTTCAGGGACATATTTCATATAAAATGATGAAATATAATATTATAACCAACTAAAAAACTCTGGCAAGGTTATGTTGATACTTTCGTAATTTGGCCTCCCAATCAAGAATCTTTTCAAAGTTTTCTTAATCATCTCAACTCATTATATCCAAATATCCACTTTATCTTTGTTATTTAAAATAATAATAGACTCTCTTTCCTAAATGTTTTCATTAATCCAAAGTCAGATATAACCTTAGGTATATATTAAGCCCCTTTACACGGGTAAATATCTAAATGCCTCCTGGCATCACTCACTCATGAACACTCTTGTCCATAGAGCTGTAGTACTATCTCGATTACAATCTCTTCAATTAAACACCTTACTTCCGTTCTCCAATCAACCAATTACCAGTACTAAGATGTAAAACTTTTTATTCAAAAACGTACATCTCCCCAGCTGTCTTTGAAAATTAGAAGCCAGGCAGATCAGTCTTTTGCGAATGTAATCCTTAAATATTTTAGGATCACAGATAACATTTAGAAAATTCTACGGAAGCTTGAAAGAATTCTATGTGCGCTAAACTCTCACAACATCTCAGATCTGTTAGAGATAAGATCCTTCTTGAACACCAGGTGTCTACAGTGTCCCTTGTAGGTGTAGTAAAACCTATATCGAGAAAATAAGCAGAAAAATATGTACTAGGACTAGATGTCTCAAGATGCAATTCATAAATAGTTAAAAAAACAAAGTCAATTAAGAAATAGCAAACTCTAGTTTGTTCGTAGAAGAAGAATATATTCTGCAGTGAGTGAAATTAACAATGTTAAGATAAAAAAAAAATGGCCAAGGGCAAGTCGGACTCGCGCAATTAGTGTTCCGTACGGGGATTGCTTTTAAAAAAAAACCTTTGTTACGTGAGTATAAAAGGATCAGTTCATAAAACACAGCATAAAGAAGTTTTCATCGAAGTTTGTTTCCGATTTTTGTTGAAAACTGATGACCTTGAAAAAAGTGTTTTTTTTGTATATACTAGATAAATTATTAAAGATAATTCACTAATGGCAATTTTCATTCAACCCACACCTTATGGAGAATATTCCAGATTTTTTTCAAAATTTTCTGATTACTACTCTTAGAGATAGGGCGGGGGGATAGCGATTTTTCGTGCTTTTTTAAAAATAGTATAAGGAAATGTTTGCGTGAGTATAACATCATATATATTTTTGAACTCGTGTTTTCACATTTGACAACGCAATCGATGACCTTGAAAAAAAAAAATTTCACTACCGATTTCACCAACCAAAACTAACCCCTTAAGTCAAAGTTTAACTTTCAAAACTACACGGCTCTGATTGGGCCATCAATTCCTGTATTTGTGGCAAATGTCAACTTTCTATGTCAAATGGTTTCGGAGAAAATCGGATGTGACAGACAAACGGACGGGCATCGAATTGGTTCCATAAGTGTTCCGTATGGAACACTAAAAATAATTTCTAATAATAAATTTGAAATTTATCTGATGTGTAATACAAATAAAGACAATTTTATTATTGGTTTTAAATTGGATTCTTAAAAGAGATGTGTGCAAATATCATTCTCTTAAAACGACAAAACTTAAAATATATATGTGTTTTCCCTATATATTCTAGTACACAAAACAATATATCATACAAAGTATGCTTAATCCATATAAGATGCACCCTCCGACAGGACTGACATCAACGTCATATGGGACATATGTGTTCTTAAACGCATGGATGCTTTTGCGTTATAGTCTATCAATCAAATGGGGTTTTTCTTTCAGGAATGTTGTTATTTTTGTGATGTTTGTGCGTATTTTTGGGACCTGTGGATTAGGCATTACTCACAAAAATAAGAACTAAGATAGAGAAAATTATATAGGGTGCTCGGCGGAACAAATGGATTAAAGAGCAAGGAATTCTAGACAATCTAAAGAAGGATCAATGCGTTAAACATTTAGGATGAAATGGATATTGGATATTTCATTTTCCGATAAATTCAGATAAAATTCTGCTTGAATGCATTGTCAAAAATGGTTAGCCCTCAAAACTGACAATATATATATATATATATATATATATATATATATATATATATATATATATATATATTTATATATATATATATATATATATATATATATATATATATATATATATATATATATATACATATATGTATATTGTAACATATATGTTACAATAGAAGTTTTCACGGATGGTGGAATGTATTACATTAAAATTCCGGGATTCAATCCGTTCGTCTAACAATGAATTTGCCCGACGTTTCGCCAAAATCTCATTTGGCATTTTCAAGTGCTCTTGCTGCTGCGGCTACTCGATATTGTGATCATCAGCAGCGAGATATATATATATATATATATATATATATATATATATATATATATATATATATATATATGCAAAAAGCCTCTCACATTCCATGTGCCTATGGATAGTTTGGTCCTGAGTTGTAGATATTCTTGTCTTCCAGTAGCTCATTTCGCGTGTGTTGCCTGATTGCCTACATCCGCACGCTCGGTAGCCTATTTCTCGCCAATCGGCCCGAAACCGTCTTAACGTTAGTGGCTAGCCAGATCGCACGGCACATCTTTCATCCTGTTGTCTCTCTACATAACATTCTCATGGAAAATTAGTCAGGTGGTTTTCCGTTCCGGTCCTCCGATCCTATGCCGTTAACCATCAGTTTGCGGTTCCTAAGCCTTAAGAGACAAAAGGGGGCATCTTTACAGCCACTTCCGCCGAATCCGCTGTACAAAAGTCATCTCCACCTTCATCGCCCTTGCTGTCTTGGCCAGTATTTCTGGGTAAGGGTTACTCGACATACCCCGTGATACTGGGTTCCCAGCAGGACTCAGCCACCGACTATACAGTCAAGCCCACCCCCGCGACGTGGACGCGCCTGCTGGGAGTTACCTAAGTGGATTCAGAGAAGGTACTTCTGGTTTCCTTTAGGCCGCGGTTCCAAAACGAAAAGTATATATATATATATATATATATATATATATATATATATATATATATATATGTATATGTATATATATATATATATATATATATATATATATATATATATATATATATGTATATGTATATATATATATATATATATATATATATATATATATATATATATATATATATATATATATGTATATATATATATATATCTATATATATATATATATATATATATATATGTATATATATATATATATATATATATATATATATATATATATATATATATATTTATATATATATATATATATATATATATGTATATATATATATATATTTATATATATATATATATATATATATATATATATATATATATATATATATATCTATATATATCTATATATATCTATATATATATATATATGTATATATATATATATATATATATATATATATATATATATATATATATATATATATATATATATATATATTATATATAGATATATATATAGATATATATATATATATATATATATATATATATATATATATATATATATATATATATATATATATATATATATATATGTATCGGGTCTTCCATTAAGGACTTGACAACTTTTTTTTGAAATAAAACGCAACCCATTTGAGACATTTTACTATAGGCTTGAAGTACAATCAAAACATTTATGTATGGAATTCGACTTCATTCATATGTCCACCACGGGCACGTTTGCAGCGGTTGATTCGTTGAACCCAATTTTCGATGACTCGGCCACACATTTCGATGGAAACGGCCGCTATCTGTCTTTCAATATTGGCTCTGAGCTCCTCTAACGACGCAGGCTTGTTAGCATAGACCAATGATTTAACGTACCCCCATAAAAAGAAGTCTAGAGGTGTTAAATCACACGATCTAGGCGGCCATTCGACGGGACCATTTCTCGATATAACACGTTCACCGATTGTTACACCCGCTGTGTGGCTTGTGGTGCCGTCTTATTGAAACCACATATCATTAATGTCTAGCCCATGCAATTGATCAAAGAAATAACGTTGCACCATGCCTCTGTAGCGATCTCCATTGACTGTAACGTGACGGTTATTTTCATCAACGAAAAAGAACGGCCCAATGACACCATCGGCATGAAAACTGCACCAAACAGTAATTTTTTGTGGATGAAGTGATGTTTCTTCAAGCACATGAGGGTTTTCACCTAACCAATAACGCATATTCTGTTTGTTGACGAAGCCGTTTATCAAAAAATGCGCTTCATCACTAAAGTTGATTTTGCGATGAAATTGGTCATCTTCTTCAAACATTTCGAGAGCCCAATTCGAGAATGTACGTCGCTTCATATGATCGAGTGGCTTTAGCTCTTGAGTTAACTTTAACTTATAAGGGTGCAGGCCAAGATCCTTTCGCAAAATTCGCCATAGTGTGGTCTGAGCGATGCCCAATTCTTGAGAACGCCGTGAAATCGACTGTTTTGGTTCGTTTGAGATGGACGCTTGAACGGCAGCAATATTCTGGTCACTTCGACCAACCCGTTGTCTCACTGGCACGGGAACATCCAGCAGCGAATATGTTAACTCAAATTTTTTTACTAGACTATGAATTGCTTGTCTACTGGGACGAGAATTACGACCAAAGATTGGCGTTAACGCTCTTAAAGTTGCAGTCGCCGACTCCAAATTTTGGTAGTAAATTTTAATTATTTGTAAACGTTGTTCGTTCGCGTACTTCACCATGATGAAAATGTTGACCTTACTGAATGTTTTGACGTTGACAGTTCGGTGATATATATTTATATGTGTGTATATATATATATATATATATATATATATATATATATATATATATATATATATATATATATATATATATATATATATATATATATATATATATATATATATATATATATTTATATGTGTGTATATATACATACGTATATATATATATATATATATATATATATATATATATATATATATATACATGAGAGCAGCCATAGCGTAGTGGTTAAGGCTCTCTATGCCAGCGACTCGAGTCCGGCTCGGGAAATAATAATAAAGAAAAAATAATAACAAAATAAAATAAATATAAAATTTACAACGTGAGGGTCGCCTCTCTCGGGAAGGCAATCAAATCACCGGTAGTATCATGCCCAGTAAAGCTTTCTCACTTTGGCTATTCGGAACCAGAAATAGTAGGTCCCCTTGACATTGGTCCAAAAATTTAAACTTTTATTTTTTGATTTCAAGTCATGTTTTACTTGCTTTACAAACAATAATTAAAAAATGGTGATTTTCCTAATACCGCAAATGTCACATGAATAATTATCGAACATTTTTACCTTATTATTTACAGTTCGAGGTTTTTGTTTTTTAACGGGCACTCTAGCATCATAATTTATTGCGGAACATAAAGAACAACAAGTACATTAATATCAATTGATGTAAATTCACTTTTTCTCTAAATTTAGTAATACAAAAATCCCATTTGTTGTACATTTTCTCCACTCTATATATTGTTTGATTGTTGAGCAAGAGGAATTTTTAATACTCTGACAGTTTTTATCTTCAGATTGAAATTATGAACTTAACTAACGACTTAATTATATACATATATATATATATATATATATATATATATATATATATATATATATATATATATATATATATATATATATATATATATATATATATATATATATATATATATATGTATATATATATATATATATATATATATATATATATATATATATATATATATATATATATACATTTATATATATATATATATATATATATATATATATATATATATATATATATATATATATATGTACATATATATTTACTGTTATCATCATTGCTTATTCCTTAAGTTATCTAACGTAACAAAATATATACTAAAACCTGGCAAGAGAATATATGTACGAATTATAAAAAAAAAAAACCTAAATCGGATAAGTGGTTCTCGAGTGATAAGCGCACTAACGGACAGACAGACTGGGAGACGTTGCGTTTTATATATACATTATAGATTATAGATACATATATATAGTCTAGAACGATTTTATACGAGGTAGTTTTAAAATTATCTCGGTTTCATTTTTGAATATTTTCTTTAGAGTTTAGTTGCCTATAATTAAAGTTTTAAAATGATTTAGACAGCAGGATAGGTTGGACTGTGGTATGATACCCAAGACTAGCGTCACATTCTTTTGCGTTTGATAAAATGTTAGTTTCCGTGACTTTCTTGTAATAAACTTAGGACCTGTGGTTTCTATTGTCATTATTTTTGCAATAAATATTGTTCATATGGTATGATAATTTTGGCGCCACACATGGAGCTAACAATTTCTTAGTAAATTTTTTTCCGACCTAAAGCTTAGTAGCATTTTGTTGACCTTTACTGCTCATTATAAAGTTAACGTCATATATATATATATATATATATATATATATATATATATATAAATATATATATATAATAGACCAGCATTTTCTTTTGTTTCCTTCGTCAAGTTAACGTAAATCGTCATTAAAGAGTACCTATAAATGCAGATATTTATATACGGTATTTTAATAATATATCGAATAACAAATAAAATGAACGTAAAACGTCATAAAAATAAAAAGGTCAATATAAGGATATTAATATACCATCTCCTGCTTGTTGCAAAATTGTCTTAGTCAGTATAGAGCATAGAGCTACTTGTTACACCTATCTCCCATCCACCCCTCGCCGTCTCTCAACCGCCCACCCAAACATATTTATTATGATTGCGTAAAATTAGCCGCGCGCAACCCCTATTACACCCTATGTGCCAGATGAGGACAGGTGTATAGAGCACAAAAGAGAGGGAGAGATAATTCGCGAGCAAGGGCTGCTGGATCTCCGATTCTCGGAGCTTCTCTTCAGTCGCGGCTCTGATATCGTATTGTGACGTAGGTAATACGGATTGAGTAGATTTACGCGATACGACGAGCGCACGGGGAAGCAGAGTGATAAACGGTCCGGTTGCGGAGCTAGAGAAATATCCGCGAATAGCAAACTAGATGAATTAAAAACAATCGAATCCCCAAACAACTGCGATTCTTTTTTTCGTAAACGAACATAATAAGCTTATGAGTATTCTGCTTGTAAGAGAAAATTAAATAGTATACGAGTAAAGGTTTTATGAATGAACTGTTAATTTTACGCCAGTAATTTCTACGCTACTGTTGACTTAGGATTTGTTGATGTTATTTAACAAATTTGACTACAAACTGTGCGATTGTGTTTAAAATTTTTGTGGTGACATTATTAAAAATTGTGAAAAGATTGGAAAACATCTTTAAGGTAAAATTACTTTTATTTATTTGACGTATTGTCTAATTCAATTTTTGAAAGCTTGACCAAATTTATTTATTGTGAAATAAAATATTTTAATATAAATTAGCCAACCCTCTATTATTGCAGATATGCAGGTGCATACCTGCAGTAGAGACAGCTGAATCTGAAAGAGAAGATATTTTATTTTATTATTTTAAAGAAGTACTTTTGCAGAAATAGATTTAGATTATTAGATTTCGTACCATGAACTAATAACAATAAATACTATGTGGTATAACGGTCGGAATGGTATCTTTGAAATATAGAGAATCAAAGCATATGTGGTTAGTTTAGTTTGGTATACATGCTAGATTCCTATTTTACGTTAAAAATGTTCAAAGTTAAATAATATGCTTTTTATAGTTATAAAAAAAGAAATAACATCTGTGATATAGAAACTAAAGGGTAGGTAGTTAGTAATAGAAAGAAAATGTAACAAAAGAAAAAATTCCTTAGTCATTCTAGTTTCTAAAAAAGGTAAAAATCATACTGAACATATTTTGAAGTGTAAATATGCAGTGACCGTTTAGGGCAAAAAATTTCTGCGAAAAAACTATGAAGTTTTGCTATAAGTAACTAAACTAAACTTTTTCTATAAAACAAAATGAAAAATTTTTTATCCTGTAGCTATTTTACAGTGATACAACTCTTTAATGCATTTCGTGACAATAAAGAGATTTTTTTCAGTTTTTAAGTAACTAAAATATTCGGGTTATGCCATTATTTTGTGGCAACAATATCGGAGTTCTAAATTTTCGTAAGTTTTCTTATATTGACAATTCTTCGTCGCTTATTTAAATACTCATTAGGAGTATCGATGGAATGTTTCTCCAGTTAGTGAGAGGGACGAAGAAATTGGAAGTAAGTGGAAATATAATGTATTTTAAAAAGCAACAATGAAAATATACACGCTACAAAAAATAATTATATAAGGCAAAAAATACCAAAATTTATGCTATGCGCAATGATTTCGTCGGTTATTTGAAATTTTATTTATCAAAACGGTGCATTTTTACAACTGACATTTCTATAGCACTATTATGGAATATTCACTATAAATACGGTGGGTTTTAAAAAGTTTGCATCATGTGACAAATGTTATTATTACAGGTTTCAGTTAAAAATCTATTTTTGAAGTAAGCTGTTGTTGTAATAGAGATGAAAAATGACCTTCTTGAAGGTAGCCATGTGGCGTCCGTTACCTGTCAAAATTGATATTTATAAAAACGGAAGTAGCTTCATATTTAAATTTTGAAAAGTATGATGAAGAAATTTTGTTCTTCTATCAATTTTATAGCATGTGTGCGGTCTGTATTCCTACTCTCTGATATTAAAGAAACCATTTTTTTTCGTAACTTTACCATCAACTCAAATCTGTTGCTTAAATTGTTTTTCTCAATGCAATCAAAAATGACACAGAATTTTAACTATTACAGGTAATGCAAGTTTGGAATAATTTCAAAAATTGACTCTACAAATTAAATTAATTTTTGAGAACTAAATTCATGTTAAAATATGAATAAATAAACAATATCGGCAAATAGAGTTATGTATCTAGTTAATTTATGTAGATTATTTTTAAATATAAAAAATATACAGTATAACGAAAGAGGAAAGATGTTTTACAAAAAAAAACTATCTACAGAAAACTCTAAAAACTTACACGCAATTTCCAAATCGATGATAGGGAGGTGGGAGATTTGTCACGAAAAAGAACGCCTATCTACAATGGAACTCACACACTTTGATATAAGTCGAGAATATATTTATTTGTATATATATATATATATATATATATATATATATATATATATACGAGGGTTACCTTTTAAGTTGTTACAAAAACAATGAAAGAAAAAAAATCATTTTGTTACAAATCATTTTATTGTTTCTCAAAATATTCACCTTTAAGATTTATACACTTTTGCATGCGTTCGAACCAATTCTTGAAATATTATTTCCATTTTGAAGTTGATAACTCAAAAACATAGTTTTAGAAGGATTCAACATCTTCTTGAGGTGATGAAAATCGCGGTCCACGTATTTTTTTAACATTCGGGAACAAAAAGAACTCGTTAGACGACAAATCAGGTGAATACGGGCAATGAGACATTAATTCGATGGTTCTTTCCGTCAAATAATCAATTGTTTGACGTGCTGTGTGAGAGCTGATATTAGCATGATGAAGAATGTTGCCAGGTTTTCGCTTGTTTTTTCTGCTTTCATCGATGGCTTCTGGGAAACAATTTTTTTTATAGTACACCTCCCCGCCTGAGTAGGGATTTTACCTTTTTTCATTTCCTGAGGATATCGGCGGGGATGTCGTAATATTTTATAATTGTTGTACATTATTCAATATTAACTGTTCTTCGATCCTCCAAGCAATGGTTGCAACATGTCCATTATAACCAAAAAAACAAGCGATCATTTTCTTGGAAGGACCTCGCGAACGAACCGCCTTTATTGGATTCGGTTCATCTTAGAAGTTGATTGTTGCTTAGTTTTCGGCTCGTACGAATATATCCAAGTTTTGGCTCCTGTTAAGATCTTGTGTACAGATTTTGCATGTCCTCGATCGAATTTTTTGAGCATTTCCTTACACCAATTGCCGCGAGCCTGTTTTTGAGTTTTGGTCAAATTATGCGGAATCAAATGGGAACAGATCTTTTCTACAGCTAAATGTCCACGCAAAATCGAATGGACTGCAGTCTTCGATATTCCTAAGGATGCCTCTATTTCACGGTAAGTCACATGCCGATCCTCGTCAATCGTGCTGCGCACAGCATCGATGTTTTTTGGAACAACAACCGATTTTGGTCGATTTTCACGAAATTCATCGATGACGGAACGCACGACCATGACGAAATTCTGCAAACCAATTGTAAACAGTCTTGTCTGATGGTGATTCATTACCAGAAGTGATTCGAGGCATTGTTGTTGAGTTAGGCCTTTACTAAAATTGAAAAAAATTATCCATGAAAACTGTTTTTTTTAACGTTCACTCTAAACAAACTACTATGCCAATTTCTGAGCTGTCTCTAATTTAACAATAACAAATGTCAAATTTTACAACAATGGTAGTGTCATATCTCAATAGCCCCATCTAGTGGTCGTTTGATATAACTTAAAAGGCGGCTCTCGTATATATATATATATATATATATATATATATATATATATATATATATATATTGTATAATATATATATAAAATGCAACGTCTCTCTGTCTGTCTCTCCGTTAGTGCGCTTATCAGTTCTCTGGCCAGGTTATAGAATATATTTTATTACGGTAGGTAACATAAGGAATAAGCAGTGACGATCATAGTGATTCAAGTCGCTTGCGCGTTCTCTTGCAATACACTGCCTAAACCGTTAAATATGGAACAGTATCATGTAGCAAAGAATATAATATATATAAAACGCAACGTCTCCCTGTCTATCTGTCTGTCCGTTGGTGCGCTTATGACTTGAGGACCACTTATCCGATTTACATGTTTTTGTTTTTTTTTAATTCATTCTTTTGTTCTCTGGCCAGGTTATCTATAATCTTCTCTAATATATATATATATATATATATATATATATATATATATATATATATATATATATATATATACATATATATATATATATATATATATATATATATATATATATATATACATATATATATATATGTATATATATGCAACGGCTCTCTGTCTGTCTGTTTGTCCGTTAGTGCGCTTCTCACTCGAGAGCCACTTATATTTACGTGTTTTTTTTTAATTCATATATTTGTTCTCTGGTCAGGTTATCTATAATCTTCTATAATATATCATATAAAATGAAACGTCTTTCTCTCTGTCTGTCTATCTGTCCTTTAGTGCACTTATCACTCGAGAGCCACTTATCCGTTTACGTGTTTTTTTTTTTAATTCATACATTTTTTCTCTGTCCAGGTTATCTATAATCTTCCATAATATATATAAAACGCAACGTCACTCTTTGTCTGTCTGTTAGTGCGCTTATCACTCGAGAACCACTTATCCGATTTACGTGCTTTTTTTTAAAAAAAATATACATATGCTTCCTGGCCAGGGAGGCCATATATTCTATTACGTTAGGTAACATAAGGAATAAGCAGTGACGATAATAGTGAGCCAAGTTGGAAAAAAGTTTGCCGCTAGCGCGTTCTCTTGCAATACACTACCTAAACCAATAAATATTGAACATAATCATATGGCTAAGAATATAATATATATAAAATGGAACGTCTCTCTGTCTGTCTGTTCGTTAGTGCGCTTATCACTCGAAAACCACTTATCCGATTTATGTTTTTTTTATTCATACATATGTTCTCTTTTCAGGTTATGTAATAATAATAATCTATAATCTATAATATATATAAAATGCAATGTCTCTCTGTCTGTCTGTATGTCCTTGAGTGCGTTTATCACACCATTTATCCGATATACGTGTTTTTTTTTTATTCCTACATATGTTCTCTGGTCAGGTTATATAATAAATAATATATATATAAAACGCAACGTCTCTCTGTCCATCTTTCTGCCCGTTAATGTGCTTATCATTCGACAACCACTTATCCGATTTACGTGTTTCTTTAATTCTTAACTTAATATTTATCAAAAAAAATCTATAATATATATAAAACACAACGTCTCTCTATCTATCTGTCTGTCTGTCCGTTAGTGCGTTTAGCACTCAAGAACCACTTCACACTTCTCTGGCCAGGTTATAGGATATATTTTATTACGTTAGAATTCGTTAGATAACATAAGGAATAAGTAGTGAAGATAATAGTGAATCCAGTCCAGTCCACGCGAGCGGAGCTGCGGGCATGGCTAATATATATATATATATATATATATATATATATATATATATATATATATATATATATAATATATAATATATAATATATAATATATAAATATATACTATTATTTTTAATTATATTAAATGATATATTTATGATATATATATATATATATATATATATATATATATATATATATATATATATATATATATATATATATATATATATATATATATATAATATATATATATATATATATATATATATATATATATATATATATATATATATATATATATATATATATATATATATATATATATATATATAATATATATAATATAGATAAATTTTCTCTATCTCTAATCTCTCTCTCTCTCTATCTCTCTCTCTCTCTCTCTATACGTTTACGGCCACAGCTGCCAGGACTGTTCGGTCGAGTGTCGATTTATATAAAAACTCTTATTTTTCTGTTTATATTAAATGATTCCTAACAAGGTCCACAATAAAATAAATCTGTATACTATGTCCAAAACCTTTTATTATATTTTAAATCTTTATCTAAAGCTTTTCATCTACTTCATGGGCTCTCGGTTCTCCTCGGGAAACTGCTACTGGTTTTGGATATAACCGTTTTCTGTCAGCCCGTCAGCTCGATTACGTAACTTTCACAAAAAGCACGGCTTCATGTGTTCGACCTCTTGCTCAAATTAGATAACCTAAACCAACGTTTTGGGAATTACTCAGCACAGCGCTTAGCAACCCAGTACGATTAGAACTCCTACCAAGCAGTTTGTGGACCACCCCAACGGAAACACACATCCTCGTGCCTCGAACTGTCAAACGAAAGTCCAAAATTTTCTGTTCTTAGCACTTTATAATTTGTGCATAACTATACTGAAAATTTCTAGAAGATGCATTCAATGTTTTTTTTTTCAGCTAATGGTAAAATTTCATCAGATATTTCTAGTCTCCTGCACTTCGAAATATACAGTTTTTTATTTTATCTGCATATTAGAACAGATAAGGTCAAAATATAATTACCGTATTAGGTGTCCTGTTTTACGATGATAAAATTGTTACATCCTCTAAAATGAACCTTATAAAGTTTAGAGCCCACTGTACTAACAGTATTATATATGCTTCCTTTCGGAATTAGAAGTCTTACTAGGAGATCGTATAAAGTTGCTTTTTTCTATGTTGAAAGTAGTTGAAAGTAGTACGACTTGTGGAGGTTCAACGCCTAGAAACATACCAGAAGAATCCTTTATGCTAACCAGCATGCTTCATTAGGAGCATTGCCGCTATGCAGATCTAATATCCGAGTCTTCTCAGCGGCCACGTATGCGAAGTTAAAGTGGAGTGGCGTCTCTTCGACCGCCAGACAGCCCGGACTTGTCGGATCGTCTTTCATACCCTATAATGCCTTATCTACCCACATATGTCGCAAATTTGAACTAACCTTTTACAACGCAGGTGTGCAGTCTGAAATTGAAAACTTACAGATTCAGTATCGAGAAAATTAAAAACTGCAGTTTGCAGATCTTCTCACTGTATTCAAGCAACGACGTATAATTGCCTTCTGTCTAATATTTTCCATTAATAGAGGACCTTGCTCATGACACCTTCATTATTTTTACAAAGATACAGTTTATTACTAATAAAAAATTGAAAATGTAAGCTCCCAGCTAAAGTCGATGATTTTACCCATCACCTTAGTAACCACTTAGAGTTGGTCTAAACAGTGATTCGTATATACGAGGCTTATTTTTGAAGTAAGTACCGTTTTGATATTAAAAAAACACAAGGCCAATTTTTTTAGCAATTTTATTTTTACATGAACGCCCTGACCTTAATCTACTTTTCAATATAATTTCCACCTATATTAAGGCACTTGTGATATCGAGATCAGGTTTTGTATCCCATGCTCTTAGAAATCCGCCGCTTGGTTTGGACCTCCAAGGTGCTTTATTAAGTGTAGGAACAAATGCTACTTCCTGGTCGCTAGGTCAGGGCTATACAGGGGGTGGTCAAGTTGTTCCCAGCTGTATGACGCGATGCGATCTTGAGTGAGTTCGATGAGGACGAGCATTGTCGTGAAGCAGGACGATCTCTGGACTGAGTATGCCGCGCCTTTTATTTTGGATCGCACTATGGAATTTATTTAAAGTCTCACAATATGTCTCAGTATTTACTGTGTATCCCGAGGCAAAAAATTCACAAGAAACAGCCTGTCCCTATCCCAAAACACACTTTGTCCTTTATCGTGTACGTTATGGCTAGCTTTAAATGCTCTAAACCATTTTCTTCTTAGTTTGCAATATTCTTTCCGATTAATGGTAATGTAATACGAGCTCTTATTTTCTCTTCAGTAAATCAGATAAGTTGAAATTATAATTATGAGTATTGTATATCCTATTTTATTAGTTCCTTACACTTTTCAACCCCAACAAAACAACTGCAAAACCTATTTATGTTAATAAGAAAATTATCACATCCTTTAAAATCACCCTTTTAAAATTTAAACCTCACTCCACTAAAAATATTATATATTCTACCCTTCGGAAACCGGAGTCTTCCCAGGAGATCATATAAAGTTGCATTCTCTATATCGGAAACTTCTCCATGAACTCCTTTTTAAAAATATGATGATAAAATTAATTTCTTTTAAGGGTCGTCGGCAGTATCCTTTTTCGTTATCATTTCGGGGCGCTGAAAGTTAAAAATTGAAAAGCAATGAGAAATTATCTATCGGGAGGGTGGTAAAAGATTCCAAACGAATTTTAAAAAGGTTCTTGTGTAAAGTATTTAATTTGTGAAGTTAAATTGTGTTTAAAGATTTCAGTTTTTTAATTTTTGAACTTTTAGGCACATTGTAGAAAGTCCGTGTATCCTAATTATAATTACTAGACTTTCAATAGTGAGTTTAGAACAGAATAGAACTTCCTGTTTTTAACAATCGCCAACGTCTCGGCATTAATTTAAGTCTCTGTTGAGGCTGCAATACACAAGAAACAAATTACAGAATTATTATATTTTTTTTAATTTTTTTAAATATGTGATTTAGAAAATATGATTTCTCAGTTTACATCTATAATATATATAAAATGCAACGTCTCTGTCTATCTGTCCGTCTGTCCGTTAGTGCACTTATCACTCGAGAACCACTTATCGGATTTACGTGCTTTTTTTTTTAAACATACATATTTTCTCTGGCCAGGTTATAGGCTATATTATATTACGTTAGGTAACCTAACGAATAAGCAGTGAGGATAATAATAAATCAAGTCGGAAAAAAGTTTGCTGCTAGCGCGTTCCCTTACAATCCACTACCTAAGCCGTTAAATATGTAGCAATGAATATTATATATATATATATATATATATATATATATATATATATATATATATATATATATATATATATATATATATATATATATAATACAACTGTCTCTGTCTATCTGTCTGTCTGTCCGTTAGTGCGCTTATCACTCGAGAACCACTTATCCGATTTACGTGTTTTTTTTTTTAATTCATACATTTGTTCTCTGTTCAGGTTATCTATAATCTTCTATAATATATATAAGATGCAACGTCTTTCTTTCTGTCTGTCCGTTAGTGCGCTTACCACTCGAAAACTACTTATCGGTTTATGTGCTTTTTTTAAAACATACATATGTTCCCTGTCCAGGTTATAGAATATATTTTGTTACGTTAGGTAATATAGGATATATTTTATTACGTTAGGGAACATAATCAGCAGTGACGACAATAGTGAATCAAGACGAAAAAAAGTTTGCCGCTAGCGCGTTCTCTTGCAATACACTGCCTAAACCATTAAATATGGAACAATATCATGCAGCAAAGAATATAATATATATAAAATGCAACGTCTCTCTGTCTGTCTGTTCGTTAGGGTGCTTATCACTCCAAAACCACTTATCCGATTTACGTGTTTTTTTTTATTCATACATATGTTTTCTTTCCAGGTTACATAATAATAATAATAATCTATAATCTGTAATATATATAAAATGCAACGTTTCTCTATCTGTCTGTCTATCTGTCCGTTGGTGCGCTTATCACTCGAGAACCACTTATCCGATTTACGTGTTTTTTTTTTGGATTTATACATATGTTCTCTCGCCAGGTTATAGGATATATTTTAATACGTTAGGTAATACCAGGTGTACAAGTACGAAATGCGGATTTCAGACAACAGATGACGCACCAATGCAGTTTGTGCTAAAAAGATTTTACATTGCGCCGTTTTGTTGTGTCATCAACAAGTATCAGACGCGCACGAGTGATAAATTGGAAAAGTGTGTGCATAGTGTTGTGTTGTTGTGTTCAATAGGTCGAAATTTATACCGAACAAAGAGCATTCTCTGACAGCATTAATTTTTTGTTTTCATTTGAAGAAAACTGCTGTTGAATCATACCGATTAGTTTGAGAAGCTTATGGTGAACATGCTCCATCGCAAGATACGTGTGAAGATGGTTTCGGCGTTTCAAGAGTGGTGGCTTCGATGTTGCAGACAAGGAACGTGGAAAACCGCCAAAAAAATACGAAGATGTGGAACTACAAGCATTGTTGGACGAAGATGATTCGCAAACACAAAAACAACTCGCCGAGCAATTGGGCGTTAGTCAACAAGCTATTTCGAATCGGCTACGAGAGATGGGAAAGATTCAGAAGACCGGTAGATGGGTACCATATGAGTTGAACGACAGGCAAATGGAAAAGCGCAAAAACACGTGTGACATTTTGCTCGCTCGGTACAAAAGGAAGTCGTTTTTGCATCGTATAGTTACAGGGGATGAAAAGTGGATTTATTTTGAGAATCCCAAGCGCAAAAAATCATGGGTAGACCCAGGCGCACCATCCACATCGACCGCAAGACCGAAACGCTTTGGCAGAAAGACGATGCTCTGTGTTTGGTGGGACCGGAGTGGCGTGGTCTATTATGAGCTGTTAAAACCTGGGGAAACGGTTAATACTAAACATTACCAACAACTTGAACCGTTCGCTGCTTGAAAAAAGGTCAGAATACCGAAAGAGGCAACACAAATTCTTTTTTCTTCGTGACAATGCTCCATCACATACTGCAAAACCAGTTCGCGACACGTCGGAAGCACTCAGCTGGGAAGTTCTACCCCATGCAGCTTACTCATCAGATTTGGCTCCTTCCGATTACCACTTGCTTGCATCGATGGGTCACGCACTTGCTGAGCAGCGCTTTGGTTCGTACGAAGATGTGAAAAAATGGCTCGAGGAATGGTTCGCCGCAAAAGGGGAAGATTTTTACGGGCGTGGTATTCACAAATTGTCCGAAAGATGGGAAAAAATGTATAACAAGCGATGGAGCATACTTTGAATAAAGCACTTTTTATCATTTTTCCGAATTTAACATGTTTTTTAAAAAAAAAAAATCCTCATTTCATATTTGTACATCTGGTATAAGAAGTAAGCAGGGACGACAATAATGAATTACATCGGAAAAGTCTGAAGACAGTTTGCCGCTAGCGCACTCTCTTGCAATACGCTGTAACAAAGAACACAATATATATATAAAATGCAACATCTTTCTGTCTGTCTGTCAGTTAGTGCGCTTATCATTCAAGAACCACTTATCCGATTTACGTGTTTTTTTTTGAAATCTTAATTTAATATTTATCAAAAAAATCTATAATATTTAGAAAACTCAACGTCTCTCTGTCTGTCTGTTCGTTAGTGCGCTTAGCACTCAAGAATAACTTATCCGATTTAAGAGTTTTTTTATATAATACGTATGTTCTATGTTACGTTAGGTAAGGAAGAAGTAGTGACGATAATAGTCAATCAAGTCCACTCGAGCGGAGCAGCGGGCACGACTAGTCATATATAAAAAAGAAAGAAATATTATATAACGTAGTCAACAACAACTTCTATCTAAAAAGAATATATACAATGAAATACATATAAATCACCACATTAACTAACATTAACTAAAGGAACTTTATCTGAATGTACGCAGATTTGTCAATAGAAATCAGTTTAGATTGTTCAGTCTCTTTGTTGCTGTTCTGACAGAAATATTTGAGGTTTGGTTCTTTCTACGCGTTGTAATGCAGAAAGTGGCATTTATAGCAGGAAATACTCTCAAACATAATTTGCAGCCTTTCATTTAATTTAAAACTTCTAAAAGGCGTCAGCCTATGAAAACATTTTCCAGGGTAAAAGCTGTGTGTGGTAACTACAGTTATTCCTTACCGCAGGGGTTGAATAATGCAATAAATTTTTACTAGGAACGCAATTCACTAAAGATTAGGTCTGTTCAGAACAAGCGCCCTTAATAATTTATCCAGTATTAAAAAAAAACAAAATTTTAAGGTCATCAACAAAGGTCGGAAACAAATTTTGTTGAAAACTCATTTGGGGTGAAGTTTTGTGGAGTCACTGATTATTTTATACCTCCGTAACAAAAAATTTTACTTCAAAAGCAATCGACGTATGGAACAGGAATTACGCAATTTCGACTTGCATTTGGATGATTATTTAGTTTTTTATTTCAGGTTATGTTTTACTTTACTTACTAATTTTCATAAAACCGCAACTGTCGTACGAACTGAATTATCGAATATTTTTATTCTATTACTTGCAGCTTGAGGTTTTTGTTTTATAAAAGACCCTCTAGCGTCGTAATTTATTACTAAATGTAAAGGAAAAAAGGACATTAATATTTATTAACGAACGATAAATTTATTTCAATACCTTGCATGTTTCCGAGATTTTCCTTACAGTACAGGGTGAGTGAACGATAGAGTAAAGTTCATTATCTCATTTGTTTCGGGAATGACGAAAAAATGTTAAATACAATAGTTTTAGGGAATGTTAAGGTGCACAGTTTAAAATTATTTTTGAGTATACAGGGTACTTCAAAAAGAGTGGCCAATAGAACATGTTTTTTTAAATGGAACATCCTATTTACTAATTTATTTTTAAATTCTGTGTAAAATTTTATAACTTTTTTATTAATAATGTTATATACCTAAACCTAGCAGTTTTTCTAATATTTTAATTTTTTAAAAAAAATACTAGTTTTCAATTTTGTAAAAAATTGCCAGTAGCGCCATTGTTTCTGAAGGTGGAATACTCATAATTGGTACGAGCATTCTATAGAGATGAAAAAAAGACATATATAGAGAAATTTGAGTTAGATGCTACAGGGTGTTCATAATAAATTTATGCATTTTGACTATTTTAAATTGAAAAATCTCAAATTTTTTAAATGGCACAACCTGAATATTATTATTTTTTCTGATAGATTTTACAAAACCCTCTAACTTTTATTAAGTACATCATATACCTATTTCTAATAGTTTTCGATTTACTTTGAATTTTTCAATTTTCACCCTTGTTTTTAATACACTTACGCTATTATGAAAACATAAACAAATAGTTAATAATAATTTTAATATAGTTTAACTTACCTAATGATTAATTATTATGACGTAATAAATGTTCAAAAATATGCCCGTCTACTTGAATACACATGTTTAGTCGTTTTACTATATTTTCCTTCACTTTTCTTATCATAAAGGGCGTTATTGTCCTGCACGCCTCCCTAAAACTATTGTATATAACAATTTTTCGTCACACCCGAAACAAATGAGATAATGAACTTTACTTTATCGTTGACTCATCCTGTACTGTAAGTCTAATCTCGGAAACATGCAAGGTATTGAAATAAATTTATCGTTCACACTTTCTACCTGTCACTGTATATGATATTATTAAAGTTTATATAGGGAAACGTTAAACTAGCACATATATTAGTATTTAATTAGTTTACTATTTTAAAATTCTTAAATTGTTATAAAACAGAGAGAGTCATCATTTTTGACCTTACCCGGACATATCACATGGGGTGAAGTTTCGAGATAGCAGCACAAACAAGAGATCCATATGATTTTTAGTTAGTGTCAACTTTCAGAAGATTCTGCTGTTTGAGAGACGCTACTTTAGATTTTTGTGAAACGATAGAACAAGAAAATGTTTTTGTGTTGGCTAAAGATAGCTTTTTGAAGTAAGGAAATACAACCAGAATCCAAAAATGGCTTGAGAAGCATTATGGCACATCTACTCCGTCGAAAAAAATTGTATATCGATCGTTTAGTGAACCTAAATGCGGTCGCACAAGCAGAGATGATTCCGGATGTCCAAATGGGGCAGTCACTCCAAAAGATCCCAAAAAAATCACCATATTGTTCTAAATGACCACAAAGTGATCGTGAGCGAGATAGCTGATATCGTGAAGAAATCAACGGAACGCTTTTTGCATAAATATTTCCATATGACAAATCTATGTGCTCGAGGGTGCCGCACACTCTCATGATTGATTAAAAACAGAAGATTTAAAACGCTGTTTGGCATTAGTTCGGCGTAATCTAAAGGAGTTTTTGCATCTATTCGTAACAGTGGACGAAACATGGATCCACCACTACACGTCTACAAGTCCAACAGGCAGTCCGTAGAGTGGCTGGAATTGCATGAAAGCCAACCAAAACCAAAGCGTCCAAAAACACAGTCATCAGGTTTAGAGTTTTTGGAGTACAGTTCTTGCATTAGGTTGTGTTAGGTTTAAAATTCTGGTTGTAAAGTTCTTCCATTGGGGTGAGAGGTGAGGGGATCCGCTGTTATCCAGCATCGCAAGGATGATGTGGGAGGGGAATCATTTTAATAAAGCATCCAGTGGACGAAAAGCGAGGAGACTTACCTTAATCCAGCAACCTGTATATGAAAGGACTGAACTTTTTCAGGTTATTTCAAGTTCTTGACTTAATATGTCAATTCTTTTTGCATATTCAGTTTAAGCACCTCAAAATATGTACAGATTTGGTGGTCTGTTCATTTAAATTTTTAATTTACTTACAAACATAATTCTGACCATTTTTGGGGTGTTTTTTGAGATTATGTTAAAGTGCTGACCTAATGGGTAAATTCTGATGTTAGATTCGATTTCAGCACCCCAAAATACGTATATATATATATATATATATATATATATATATATATATATATATATATATATATATATATATGGTTATGTATATATATATATATATATATATATCCGTTACAGTTTTAATTTATTTGTTAAAGTAGTTTTCTTGAGGTTATGTCAAAATCCTTGGGCTATGTATCAATTCTGATCTCGGATTCGTTTTCAGCATATCAAAAAACATATGGTATGGTATCTCACCTTTCGACTACAAAACTTTTTTTTTGTCGTCGTCATTGATAAGACGAACAATTTGTTGTTAATAATTATTTTATTACGAATATATTTACAACTAATATCTATAAAAAGCTGACAAATTGGTCATCCTAATTCTTCCTTAATAGCTTCCAGGATAAACGGTCCAGATGTAATTGAAGATGGTTTAATAGTACTCCCCTCATTTTCTTTAAGATGTAAATTTTGGTATCTAGCCATGACCGTCCATTACCTTGTGTATAAGCTCCTGTGAGCGGATCAACATAGTTTTGCTGGTGATTAATGGTTTGATGGTCGAATCCTCGCTTGCCAAGATCGCTATACGCTGGCCACTCGTCTGAATGGATAACAGATTGAAATTTAACCTCTCTTTCTATAATTGACATTAATATGTTTTCATTTCTCCTTTCCACTATAAAATATCGTACTTTTTGTTTTGTTTTCAAATCAAAAACTCACGGTCCATCTATTCGTCTACCATGGTTTCGATTGTCTTGCACCCGTGCATCGCTATCTTCAGATTCATGTTGTTGATCACCTTATAAGAGCCTTGCTCTGTTATATTTCCGCGATCTGTGAATCATGCCTTATCAGTTTGTATAAGATCGTCATTGCTGCCGATTAATTGTCCTCTGCGATTGACTGACACAATTGAGGAGCACACTTCGTGGCACATGTTATACCAATCACTTGTGGTATGTGACGACCTTCCAGTCAGTTTTTCACATGTTGTTCTCGGAATATCGTGCACGAATATAAACATCAATTCCAAAATATGACATAAGCTTAAAATACAATGTAACTTGCCGTTGAAATCCGTATAATGAAAGAATTCTTTTCCACTTCTAAACGATTTTGTTGTTTGGCAGCATTTTCTAGGACAACGTAAGACTGAGCGAAATGCTCCTGCATGATCGCGATTCCTTTTTCTTTGCATTTCCGTACCACACCTATCACAGATGTTATGTTCATCATTCTGCAAAAGTAGATTATGCCCTGGCAGAAAAGCCACGGCTGCATCTCCGTTAAAATTGATATTAAGATAAAAATCTCTCAAAAGCATGGCTTCTTTTGAAATATACGTATTAGCAACTTGTTATTGTCATTAATAACGAATCTTACCTTATTATTTTATTGCTTCCTTAGAAATGTATTTATCGCAAGTAGACAGTAGGCAACAATTGAGGCACCGGATTGCAGAATTGCCTCTACGCGTGACCCTATTTTCTCTAATTCCCAACTCGTCGTTTTTCTGTTAATATTAACGAATCAAGTTGATTTTTGCGTAGAAATACACTCTTTAATTAAAAAATTGGCCAAAATGAACGATGTCGGCTTATTTTTCATACATTTGGAAGTATTATATCAAAAATTTAGGTAAGTGTGCTAATTTTTGCAGCAATGATGTGGATAAATGCACAAACCCGCACGAGCTCTGAGCGCACGCGCTCGTTTTCTTGCAGTTAATCGTAGTGAAAATTTGTTTTTTAAAAGCTTTTAGCTGCCAAAAAGAGAGATTTCATTTTTTATTTAGGTTATTTCATTTGAAAATAAAATAACCATATATTAACGTTACAGTTGATTTGTCATAGCAAAATCAAAAAAACTAAATGGCGTAACTTTGTAGATCGAAATTTTCAAAGTTAAAATTATAAAAAAAGTATATACATGCTTCAAAATCGTTTTTAAAATTTTTAACGCCAAAATTCAAACACCATTTTGTTTTTCAATTTGGCTTTTCTGTTTGGTTAAACTATTAAGAAAACCAAATTGGAGAACCAAATAGTCAATAGGCGTTATTTCACTGGGTCTCCACAATATTTACAATGTTGGGTACCATTTTTGAAAGTATCAATATTTGATTTCTATAAAATGTTCTTCATCAAGTGTACTCAATGGAAAAAGTTTGGAACAAAAACTTTTTCCGTATAGAGCAAAAAGTTTGGACTCGAGACTATTTTAACGTAAAAAAAAGTTTTGATTTCAAACTTTTTTTTCTTTCTAGAAAAGCTCTGCAAATGTATGTTTTAGGATTGATAATGACCTGTAATGAGAATGAAAAAATATGTTAAAATACAATCTAAATTTTTGTGTAGACATTTGTTTTTTAAACATCCAATAATAATTTATCATTATATGTTTCGTTTAAATTCTTCTAAAAACCAAATGTAAAACCAAATGATTTTTGAATTTTGGGGTGTAAAATTGTCACAACGATTTTAAAGCGTGTATATATCTTTTTATAATTTTTACTTGAAAAATTTTATATTTATATACCCTTACATAAAAACACTCTGAAAAATACTTAACTAATTCAGGGTATTTTCGTACACTCTACTTGAGTGTTTTTTCCTTACGAAAAACACTCCACTTCAGTGTTATATTATGAAAAAAAATCATAAAAAGATTTTTTAATATAATAACCAAATAAGAAAACAATATGTTTTTTTGACAGCAGAAAGTATTCAAAAATCAAATTTTCACTACGATTAGCTTAGCGTGCGCTAAGAGCTCGTGCGAGTTTGTTTATTTATCCATATCATTGCTGCCAAAAACAACATACTGACCTGAATTTTTGATAAAATACTAGTAAATGTATGAAAAATAAGCTGACAATTCATTTTGGCCAATTATATTGAAATTAATATTGAAATTTTTCAGCGTCAGTTTATTCATTGTTAATAACAAAAATAAAAAACAATTTTATCAAACGACTATAACCCTAAGAAGCCCACAAGCCTAAAGAGTGTTTCTAGGCCGCAAACTACAGTGGCACCGTTTTTTCCTCAAGAGTCTTGGGACTTTTCACCCCCTGTGGTAGGTAATAGTAATTCTTAATTAATAATTAGAATAGCAGTTTATAATAAACCCAATAATACAATAAATCTAAAATAGATACGTACTTACAGCGCTTTCTAGTTTTATATTACAATAGGGATGTTTAATATTATGTAGTATTATTTTCTAAATTCATCTTTTAACCCAGTTTTGCAGTCATGAATTATAAAAAGACCATCAAACAAATCTCCTAAGAACATTCATAACTGAGAAAAAAAAACTAAAAAAGAAGTAAATTTTCATAGCAAAACGATAAATTTCTCGGATTCCAAGGCCTGCTCGGGCATGGAACAAAATCATAAATCCATTCTAGAAAAATATGAGGCTTGTCCCAATTCAAAATGGCAGCTTTTAGGTTCAAGTTATCGAGAAATAAAAACCGATTGCAAAGCCTCTTAGCAGCGCAGACAAAGGTTTTTATTCTTTGTATTCGCAAATGAAAAATTTGAGGAACGAGAAGTTGAAGGTAACGGAATTTTTTTAGTTGCTTCTTTTTTAAAGGAAGTTGCTTAATTATAAAAAGGTATTTTGGAAAAATATTTTTTTTTTACTTCCTTCATTAATATAATTACTATTTTTGTGGAAATATCATCCCCGAAACTGTGCATTTCTTCTTGTTTCAGGTCTTCTACGCTACGAAAATTTCAAATACGCAAATATCAATTATTTTTGTTGGGATTCTCGGAGCCGAGGAATCTGAAATTATGTTATTTTTTTCATTATTTCTAATCTTGATAGAAAAAACTATAGGGAATTGGATGTGACTACAGAGTGCTTTTCACCTGTTTTTGGTTGGACGATAATTTTAAAAGTTATTAGGTGAGTGAGTTAATTTTGAGGGATTTTTCGGTAAAAATATCGTTTTATTGTAAAAAAATGGTTACAAATTGTTTAATCAAAGTATTGTCCATCGCTGTCCATTACGTTCTCCCCTGTTTGTGGCAGCATATGAATACTACGTTGAAAGAATCTTCTGGGGTTATCCACGAATCTACCCATTTTTTGGTATCCTCATAAGAATGGAAGCTTTGTTCAGGCAGACCGTGCATCATCGATCGGAACAAGTAATGATCAGAATAAGCAATGTCTGGTGAGGTAGGACATCTCATCCAAGTGCTTCTAGCGTTTCCTTGAAAGGTTTTGCAACATCTGGTCGAGCGTTATCATGTTGAAAAATCACTTTGTCGTGTCTTTTGGCATATTGCGGTCGTTTTTCCTTCAACACTCGGCTCAATTGCTTCAAATGTTGTCAGTAACGTTCCCCAGTTATAGTTTCATTGGAGTGTAGTAGCTCATAATACACTACACCCAGCTGATTCCACTAGATACACAGCATAAGCTTGGAACCATGAACATTCGACTTTGGCGAGGATGTTGATGATTCACCGAACTTCACCCATGATTTCTTGATGACGATGATCCATTTTTCATCACCAGTTACGGTATGATTCAAGAAACCTTTCCCGATTGTTACGTTGAAGCACTTGTTCACAGATGAAAAATCCTCTTTCAAAGTCTCTCGGTTTCAATTCGTACGGCATCCAATTTCCTTGCTTTTGAATCATTCCCAGTGCATGTTAGCGCTTGGAAATGGTTGTGCAATGATTTTCTAATGATTCAGCCAATTCTTTTTCCAAAAAACACGGGTCTTCATCGAGTAATGCTTCCAATTCTTCATCTTTAAACTTTTTCGGCTGGCCTGGACGTTCTTTGTCTTCCGTGTCGAAATCACCATTTTTAAAGCGTCGAAACCAGTACTCACATGTTTTTATCAATGGAATATAATCATCATAGGTTTTGGACAGCAATTGATGACTCAGCAGCGCTTTTTTTTCGAATTAAACAGGAAAAGTAACGCGTCCCGCGGTGTTTTTTTGGGCACTTAATTCGACATATTTAATGCTAAAAAAAATATATTGCTTATATTTCGACAAAATAAGATATACTAAAAATTATAGTCTAATGATGGTGCTTCATCATGAATATAGCCACGGTATGCCTCGATGCGATATAATAGAAGTTACGCCCTTTCTTAGAAATCCTTCAAAATTAATTCACACTTGTATTATTTCTAAGCACACGTCTAAAGGACATGAAGGGTTTGGAAAGTGACGAAAGAGTCTGGTTCCTGTTATTTCAATTCCTCCCCATAAAATATCATTTCTTTTCTTAAAATGCCTTGATTATTCCTTAGTATAACAAGTTACCTTCAATGATTATTTTAAAACATTTTCAGTTCTCTTGGTAAGAGGCATTTTTCTGTTGGTGAAAAAATCACCCCCTTGTCGGTCTATCTGCCTTTTAGCACGATACCTCTCGAACGAGATAGTATATTGATTTCAAATTTAGTATAAAATTTAAGTAGGAATGGTCGATAAATTGTATACATTTTCAATATTGTCATGAGAATTTGTCTTAATTTTTGGTTGCGATAATCAACAAATTTTAAGCAACATCATTGATAGTCAAACGTGTGAGAGATTAAAGAGGTCTAATAGGGTGATAGAGGGGTCTATATAATTTGTTATATGAGTTGATGAAACTGGTAATCAATATTTAATTTAAAACTACGTGTTTGGGTGGAAAGTACTAGCTAATTCATTTTAATATTACATGCGGTACATATCACTTCTTTATTTTAGAAAAATTAACTCTCATTTTCTCTGTTTCTTTAGTGTACTCGTGTGGGCTGTTTTATAAGCTTATTAAAGTAGGGGGTAAAATAAACCTTTTCATTTTAATATTACATGCAGTACATATTACTTTTTTATTTAGAAAAATTAACTTTCATTTTCTCTGTTTCTTTAGTGTACTCGTGTTGTCTGTTTTAAAAGCTTATTAAAGTAAGAGGTAAAATAAACTTTTAAGATTTTTAAAAAATTCTTTGAACTTTCACAAAACTCCTAATTGTCAATTAAAAATTCAATATATAGGTAAGATTGCCACAGAAACTCTTAATTGTCAATTGAAAATTCGAATATTATAGGCACGTGATGTATATTTTTCATATATATATATATATATATATCTATATAAGTATATATATATATATATATATATATATAATATATATATCATCAACAATTAGTTGAAGTGGTTTTAGTGACGTTACTTTTATTTCGATATTTTTAAAACAATGGAGAAAATCTCGCGTAAAAACTGAAAACCTTTATATTTTGAAGTAGATTTAAGCAAAATATAAAGTGTGCTATATTTTTAGAATGGTAATTTAAAGCTCTCTTCGGATAAGGAAAAATATACAGGGTATCCCATTTAAAAAATATATTTTTGCGTTAATAACTATTAAAATACTAGTTGTAAAAAAATGTAACTTATACTGTTGAAATCAACGTGAAAAAGTGCTTTGAGAATATTTTTACCGAAATCAAAAATTTTTAGGAAAAGAATTACAAACATTTTTCCAAAATGTAGATTTTTGAAAAACACCCTGTATATCAGAAACGGTACTAAATATCGATATGCGGTTTTCACCATTAAATTTATCATAAAAATTGAACCTCAGACACCGAGATCAGTTTTCGTCTATATCCTTTAGATAAAGGAGTTTACCTTTAAGAGTGTCCAATTTGGACCACCCTGTACATACTATTTATGTTGAAATGAAAATATTAATATATATATATATATATATATATATATATATAAATATATATATATATATATATATATATATATATATATATATATATATACATAAACATATATATATATTTATATATATATATATATATATATATATATATATATATATATATATATATATATATATATATATATATAATTTTAGAATCCTTGAGTCCAAGGAGCACAACAAGTCTATATAATACGATACATACGAAGCGTATATACATAATTATGTTCAAATTTTGTTTATTATATCAACAAAAATCGAAGAAAAATTTTCATGATGATACTGGAAATACACTAAATTTTCCTTTCGCCACTTTTCCTAAAAGCGATATTGTTAAAAAAACTAACCATTTTATTCTTATGTAAAGTAATATAGGTATACCAAATTTAAAGTCAACATCACATTTCGCTCGGGAGTTACCATGCCAACAGATTGATAAATAGATAAACCGACATAAATGGAGGACTGTGTTTTTCGTGATTTAGGGACCTTCAAACGCCAGAAAATCCAAAATTCTCAGAGGGTAATTTTTTTACGAATGCAATATTTTCTTTTGGCAAGGGCGGTGCAAATCGATAATATCTTTTGGAAACACGCAGTTCTAAAATAACTAAAGATAAATTAATCCAAGTATTACACCTCGATATTTTAAATGATGGTGGTATAATCACAAAAAATAATATACTAGAGGAATGACTTCAGGGTTAGTTATTTACCACTATCTGACATTGAAAATAATAAAAAATAATAAAATATTTTAGACTCCTCGACCCAAAAAGTCAAAAAAAGATGTATAAAAATGATAGATAGGAAGCCTCTAGTACCGTTCTCAACACCCTCTAATAATTAAGCTTAAAATTTGTTAGAATTACAGCAAAGGGAGTCACGAAAACTAACGACAACGATACTGCTATTGAATGATTTTTAAAAGTTCATTTAGAAATTTGGAATGTTAATTGTGGCTTACCAGACATATTATTTTACACATTAAAAGTATACCTGTCATAAATAAAGATTTGAACCTTTTTAACCCATCAATACTGCCTTAAGCGATAAAATCACTAGTATTTTTACTAGAATTTGATTTTATGGCTGACATAAAGTAAAATGCAATAAATCTTTAGCAATAGTTCATCAGGACCGGGAGAAAATGGCATATTTCGGGATTCCGGTTCAAACGGAAACTGCTCGGAACTTATTTTGGATGGAGCAATAAACACTTAGATAGGAATATGTAATCACTTTCCTCTGGGTTGTATTATTAGGATGCTACTACCTGCTAAGATGTAAAAAATAACATAGTTCAACCTATATATTGGTGTAAATTTATAAATTATGAAATTTATAGATTTACACCAATATCCATTCAACAAACAAATTTTCGTAATATGATGTTTTTGTTTTGTATAATGTAAAATAACACGTTGGCTGAAAACTTTTTCGTCTAGCTACTTAAAACACATTTTTTTGGCAAAATTCGACTTTATTCATCAATATAGTATCCTTCAAGAGCGATATAATCAGTCCAACGTTTTTCTCACATTTCTATAACTTTCTTGTAGAAGGATTTGTCTTTGCTTTCAAAATAGGTCTCAGTTTCGGCGATAACTTCTTTACTGGAGCCAAGTCTCTTTCCCGCGAGCACTTTTTGAGGTCTGCAAATAGATAATAGTCGCTGGGAGCCAAATCTGGAGAATACAGTGAATGAGGAAGCAATTCGAACTTCAGTTCATGCAATTTTGCCATCGCAACCATTGCCTTGTGATATGGTTCATTGTCTTGATGAAATAGCACTTTTTTCTTGTTCATTTGGGGCCGTTTCTTTGCGATTTCTGCCTTCAAACGCACCAATAACTTTATGTAATATTTGCTATTGATGGTGGATAAAAATTATTCCATGCGCATCCCAAAATACAGAGGCCAAAACTTTCCCAGCCGACTGTTGTGTCTTTGCTTGCTTCGGGCGGCATTCACCGGCTGCTGTCCACTCAGCTGACTGCTAATTTGATTCCGGCGAAAATCCTTTTTATTACGCTTAAACTGGTCCAAACAGCGCTCAGAATCATCAACACGTTGTTGTTTTTGGTCCATGGTGAGCAAACGCGGTACCAATTTCAAACAAAGCTTTATCATGCCCAAATGTTCATACAAAATATAACCAACACGTTCCTTTGGTATCTTTAGGGTGTCAGCTATCTCACGTAATTTCACTTTACGATCATCCAAAACAATTTTGAGGAGTTTTTTATGTTTTCCGGTGTAACCACCTCATTTACGACTGCGACAGCATACCAGTAAATCATGAGTGATTTTCCAGGAGCAGAGTCCCCGTAGCACTTGTCAAGCCATTGCTTTGCTTGAACGATATTTTTTTCCCATCAAAAAACAGTGTTTAATCAACACAAGAAATTCGATTTTCTTCCATTGTTTTGAAGATATCAAAGGTAGCGATACTAAAACCACTGTAACTTGTAAACTAATCGTCGAAATGTCATGAAATTTTGACACGTATCGTTTGAAGGTTAGTACTTCCTAAAAATTATATGGATATTTTGAAAAGGGCGACATCTATGTGTCAGACCAAAAACTTTTCAGCCTACGTGTTAGTAAGAGGGAAAAATTCATACAGCTATAGGATACGTTTAGTTTATTGATTATGATAACATTGTAATTATTTCATTTACTAGAATATTGCACAATAAACATTTTTATGTCATTTTGAATCCTTTTCTCTCCCATTGTTCAGCCAAGACTTTCATTGTAGTACTGGAGCCAATTTTATTCAAGAACATTTGGTGTATTAAAAAGAATAACGAAATATTCATTGTTTCTCCATCTGTTGTAGCACGTCGATAGTCTTTGATTTTTCTCAGTGAGCTCGCAACTCGTTCGGCGTTGTCTGTGCTGACTGAAAGCATTAAAAATAAACGAAACAAATTGCAACACCTTTAAATATTTTTAAACAATAAAATTCAAATTCTTTTGAGGGATTTCGGGGAAAGTACAGATTTGATGAACTGATCAATTTATATGTTTAGATCGACCGTGAACAACTTGGCATATTTTTTTATTCGTTTGTTCAATTTCTTTGTTCTCCACTTTGCTTGAATGTTTTAGGCTCAAGAGCTCTAAAAACTGGGTTTATCTCTTGAGAACCGTTCGCTTTTTTTTTAATTCACTCCTTTTTTCTCTAAGACATGTTTAATTTGGTATTTTCCATCTCTAAAAGTCTGTCATCAGGCATTTATTTTCATCTACCGTTTTTGTTTTCAACCCATCCCTTCCCTAAGATTTTGTTTTCGTAACGAAAAAAATTTACTTGCGCTCATCTCGTTAATCTTACAATTTCTTTAACACAGTTTTAATGCAATCCTGAGTCATCAAAAGATCAGTTTATTTTTTTGCAGTTTCACTTGAGCATCGTTGATGATTTCAAATGCAGATTTCCAGAGATTTTCGGTCAGAGAAGCTCGCAAGACTTTTGGTCAAAGATGCCCAATTATTAAATGCCGTCTTGTTAAACCCGCCACTGTATTTTGAATATAATACAAAAAAATATAATATACAATATAAAGTCCAGAAATTTGCACATACAAAATGACCAACAAAGATCTCATGAATGCTATATTCCATGCCTTTCCTCCTACGACTATAGTAGATCGTGAAGATCCGAGTACCGTAGAGAGTCAAGTTGGAATGACTCTCGCTGGCTTATAGCAATCATGGTACCTTAAATAAGCGACATACTACTCGTTGGGCAAGATACAAGCTCTTGCGCCATCTGTTAAGATTTTCGAACTTCGAAAAACTGCTCATGCATTCATGGGATCTTTGTTGGTCATTTTGCATTTGCAAATTTCTCGACTTTCTGTTGTAGTGACCAAACAAGTAACAAACCATATAAATCTATAGATGACTACAATCTATTTAGCCACCCTGTATATACGAAAATATCGACGTCACTATGTTATTTTAGTCGTACCTTTCATTGTCCTCATGCCCCAATTCATTCTTAACTTAACTATTGACCGTTCTTAAGCGGAAAAACCCCTCGAATTTAGTAAATATTTTTTCTGTATCTCTCTCCCACCTCTCTCATAAAATGAGTATTAAAAAATAAGTTAACTCTAATCTCTGCTTCTTCAAATGGATGGATCAAATCATCCGTTTATCTTGGCTATAATCGAGGCACAAAATTGTATTAACATTCATGGTATTTCGAATGAACTGACCTATGTTTAGATTATGGTTATACTAAACAGTTATTATATTACTTGAATAGTCCAGTGCAATTAGGTCTATACCTCAGCTATAGTGAATGAATTTGAATGTTTCTGGTTATTAAATAAAAAATAATAAAAAGTAAAAAGTTTACCCTTTGGAAGTTTTCACTAATGATTTTTTTTTTTTAAGAATACTCCCATGAAAATGACGTTACTTCTAGTACACCTATAGTTATATTTTCTCTCCAGAATTTTTTTATAAAGTATACAAAGGGACAGCAAACGTCTTTGAAAAGTAGGTATTGCAGGTATAGAATAGAAAAGGGAGTAGATTGGGGAAGCAAGGCAAGTATAGGGGCGGTAGCGAGTGACAGATGTTTCTCTGCTCCGATATTATTGTGCCTATGTCTATGTGGAAAATGTGCCACTACAGTGATAATATTTATTTTATTTTAATAAAAAAGATTTTTTTTTTTACAACTGTGAGGCAACTGTTACATTTTATTTGTACATTTTTAGTTGCTTCATCTTTTTCATTTTAGACTTTCTGTTTATCAATTTTTCGAACTTTATATTTCTTATTGCAGATTATTATTAATTATTAGTAGTTACAATAGAATAGTGATTCAGCAGATGTCGAAGAAAACTGTTTATTTTCTTTGTGAAAAATTTGGATCTCAGAGCAATGCTGATATAGGCCCTATTGTTGAAGTTACAAGAGGATAGGGAACTTTAAGATAAACTTCTGAAGAGAGAAACGATGGATTATTTCCATACTTATGAAGTTGTATTGTTCATAAATCATAGAGAAATGAGGGTATATTAATATACATTGAAGCCTATAAAAAGCAAGGAAAACAAGTGAATTTCTCTCCTCCACAAAAAAGTTTGTGAAGTTTATCATCATGTGGCTTCGATTGAAAAACAATTTATTTTATTTGTGGCAAGGAGGTCAGTAAGGAAAAAAGAAAAAAGCAAAAGAAAAATTTGAGAAGAAAAATATATTTGGTTAACAATACAGAGATAAAATCGACAATTTTGGAGCTAATAAAAGGCGAAAGAGATGACTATTATCGAGAAATTCGTAAGAGAATATCCGGTGTGATGGATTTGGTAGCAATGAAAGCACGATGTCATGGTGATTGCTCCCCATATTGAGAAATTTAGTTGGTAAGGAGGGCTGAAGAAGAAAAAAAAGATTCATCCACAAGTATTACTAGTGGATGCAGCAATGAAGCAAATATATCAGTACATAGAAGAGAATGAAGACTGCCAGTTCTCTATACAGGAGTTAAAAAACATCTCAACATCGGATACATGCCAGATGAAAAAGAACTATTAAAACACAATTGATATCAAAGTACAAAGACGATATTATTATTGCAAGTAAATTTGGTGCAAATATGATAATTTAGTTCAAAAAAAAACACCATGAAATCCTCTTTAAACGCTTCGTATATTCAGAGAGAAGAAAATGAAACAGATAAGGAATACAGAATTTTAAAAGCTGCTGGTAAAATTATCAGAAGACATATTCGAACGGTTGTTGTACGGAATAATCAGTATCCAGCAACTCATAAAATGTTCGAATATACTAATTCCTCTATTCTGCCATCACTGTTATTGATTCTTTCAAAAGTTATTCTGTCTGATAAAAAAAGTAAACCTGAGAATGCAATTTTGTATGAAGCTAAATGCACCGTAATAGCTCATGCAATAATGTATGCAGTACGTTCTCGATCATTTATATCTCCTCTTCAAATAGCATTATCAGTAACACTTCATCGAAAATTTGGTTGAAAAAAAAATAAAGTCTATGGGATTCTGTAGTTCATATAAAGAAGCACAATTGTACGAAGTTTCGGTAGCTTTTAGTGGTCTACTGAAGATAAAACGGGTGCATTTGTTCATGTAGATTTTAATGTTTTAATGTTGTAGTATTTAACGTTTCTTTCATTGCTTTTTGGAGCACCTGCCATCTTTAAATTAATTTTAAAAAAGTTTAATTTTTTTATAGATTCCTTATAAAGAACCTCGAAAACTATAATATTCATTATTTTCTTCTAAGAAATATTTAAAAATTGTATTTTTAAAAGAAATTTTTATTTATTTTTTTAAATTAATAGATTTTTAAAATTGCGATAATTTTCAACCGGTAAACTTTGTAGTTTATGGCATTAGAAACCCAAAAAAAAAGAATCATTCAAATCCGGTTCCGTCATTTTTCATTTTTAATAACTAATTGCACTCGATTAGAAGTGGATAATTTAGTGTACAAATTATTATACAGTGATATATTTGATAACTTTTATGTAAAAAAGAAAGTTGATTTTAAAATATAGAGTTGTGTGAGGTGAAAAGTAAGCCATAATAATAATAATAGATATTGATTGATATCTTTTTTCATGCATGCTGGTGGAGAACCAGCATGCAAAAATTACCATGCTAATAAGACCGGCATGGGCAGCTTTTGGAAAACTAAGACATATCTTAAAAAGTATACCCATAAACCTACAATTCCTGTGTTATAGCGGTCAGCACATATGGACTGGAAACGATGTACCTCATTAAAGCTTGTGTTAAAAAGCTGATGACTTCACAGAGAGCTATGAAGAGAAGCATGCCTGGTATCTCCCTTAGGGACAGAATTCATAAGGAGCAGGTAAGGAGATGAACCAAAGTCACTGACATAACTCTCCATGCGGCAAAGATGAAATGGCGATGGGCGGTCATGTGGCAAGATTATCCGGAGACAGATGGGTGTATAGGATCACGGAATGGAGACCCAGAGAAACAGAAAGAAGTGCTGGATATCCACAGAAACGATGGGTCGATGATATAAGAGTAGTAGCGGGTAAGCAGTAAAGGTGGCAAAAGACATGGAAGCATGGGAGAGATTAGAAGCGATCTACATCCAGGAGTGGACAGACTTAGGTTGAGATGCAGAAGAAGAATAAGCCTTTTCCATAACTTTAGATATTATTGATGGCAGTGCGACTGGTCGGTAGTTGTTCGGCAAAGTAACACTTAAAGTTGGCTTGTTCAAACCTTTGCCGGCCGGCATTATTGTATTTTCTGTCAAATTTCAGCTGTGTTTTTGATTTTCATTTGAATTGGTGATGTTTTAATCTGATCTGTATACTAAGTTGGGAATGTGGAATAACACTACTCTCAGTATATATAACCACTCCATCAAACACTTTATTTTTGCACTCGACACGCGTTTCGCTAACCATGTTAGCTTCATCAGGAGCGATGATTGACTAAAGCTAAACTACAAATCTACCCTATTTATACTCAGCCTAACCCTTGAATTACTCAGGCGGAACTAATGGCTTAGGCAAGGCCATCAGTTCCGGTCAAGTAACCAGTAGAGGGGACAGAGGGGACTAGGACTAGTCCCTCTGTCTTTATTTAAACTACTTTTACATTTTATAATTTCCATACTTTCGTATGCGTTCAACAATCTCCTAGCAGATACATTTTTTATTAATCTTAGATTATCTAATGTTGCAATATGATCAGCTTCAAGGGCATGTTCGGCAATGCTAGACTTTTCTGCTCTACTGTATTTTAAGTGTGCTAAATGTTCTTTAAATCGTGTTTTAATGACCTTTTAGTTTGCCCAACATACTTTTTGTCACAATCATTACAACTAATTTCATAAATGCCACTTTTCTTACAATTAGGAATCTTATCTTTGGGATTTCCTAAGATATTCCTCAGATTGTTTGATGACTTATAGACTAGGGTGAGGCCCACCTTATTAAATACCTTATTGAGTCCCTTGCTATATTTCGGATTATATGGTATGGAGACATACTTGGTGTTATTTTCTTCGCGTGTAAAAAGGTGGAATTTTGAATATTAAACCTTACATCAAAAGAAATTAAGACTTCTTTTGTTCTTTGTTCCCAAGTGTGCCAATACCACAAACTTTACAATGTCTCGAAGAATTACTTAGAATGAATGACTTTGAGGACGAAATTATTCCTGAATACTTAACATTATCCAAACTTTGTATGGAACAAAATTATTTCCAATATAACAGTCAGTTTAATGTTCAGAAAGAAGGAACAGCTATGGGTAATTGCTTATCACCTTTCATAGCCAATTTATTCATGAGTAAGTTTGAAGCCGAAGCCAGTCAAGAATTCGAATATTTCCCAAGGGTATGGTATAGGTATGTGGATGATATTTTCGCGATTTTTGATACAAAGAAAGCAAACATTGATGATTTTGTTTCTAAATTAAATAGCCGGTATGATTCCATTAAATTCACTTACGAACTTGAGAACAAAGGACAATTGTCTTTTCTAGATATTTTAATTATTAAAAATAATAATAGATTAGAATTGGGTATCTATAGAAAGGACACAGTAACAGATAGATATATTCCTAATGATTCATTTCATTGCAAACAACCTAAATTAGCGTCATTATATTTTTTAGTTCATCGTTTGGTCACTTTCCCTCTGAATAGAGTAAACTTTAATAAAGAAAGGAATCGTATTAGAAATATAACTAGAGTTAATGGTTATGACGATGACTTAGTAAATAAGCTAATAAATAGACATAAGTTTAAGTTTAATATTCAGAATTCCACCTTTTTTACACGTGAAGAAAATGACACCAAGTATGTCTCCATACCATATAATCCGAAATATAGCAAGGGACTCAATAAGGTATTTAATAAGGTAGGCCTCACCTTAGTCTATAAGTCATCAGACAATCTGAGGAATATCTTAGGAAATCCCAAAGATAAGATTCCTAATTGTGAGAAAAGTGGAATTTATGAAATTAGTTGTAATGATTGTGACAAAAAGTATGTTGGGCAAACTAAAAGGTCAATTAAAACACGATTTAAATAACATTTAGCACACTTAAAATACAGTAGAACAGAAAAGTCTAGCATTGCCGAACATACCCTTGAAGCTGATCATATTGTAACATTAGATAATCTAAGATTAATAAAAAATGTATCTGATAGGAGATTGTTGAACGCAATGGAAATTATAAAATGTAAAAGTAGTTTAAATAAAGACAGAGGGCCTATTTCCTATAGTCCCCTCTACTGGTTACTTGACCGGAACTGATGGCCTTGCCTATGCCATTAGTTCCGCCTGAGTAATTCAAGGGTTAGGCTAAGTATAAATAGGGTAGATTTGTACTTTAGCTTTAGTCAATCATCGCTCCTGATGAAGTTAACCTGGTTAGCGAAATGCACGTCGAGTTCAAAAATAAAGTGTTTGGTGTAGTAGTGATATATACTGAGTAGTACTGATCTGTATAGTATTGGTCTTAAAAGTTATTAGTAATATTCACGTTATGTGTGCAATTTTTAGAGTAAAAAATTAGTAGAACCTTACAACTGAAGCTCTCCGCAACAGCGTAAAAAATAATGAAGGCCGTAAGGGGTCGAGTTTTCCAAAAAAAAATCCCCTCTTGTAATAGAACTTTAAAAACTTAAACTTTCACAACAGAGTAAAAATAATCTATGACTAGAGACGTACACTGACACGAAAACTTTTATAACTGAAACCTTTTCCCAAAACATTAAAAAATGACCCACTTATAGGGAGACGGGGCCATATCCCCCATATCCTCCATATATATAAATAAAAAGTATTTATAAAATAAAATATTATACCATAATTTAAAATTGTGGTTTATTTAAAAACCATTGAATAGTACACAAAAATATATTATTAGTGCAGTAATAAAAGCATTTGAATTTGCACAGTGAGGATACAGCAATATTATGATTTTATTCTCTCTGGGGTATGACCAGGAGTATAGTCCTAAGTTCTGAGCCTCGAGAAACTTGTGTTCTTTCGTTTATAAACAACTAGCCGGGCCCGCGGCTCCGCTCGCGTGGACTTGATTCACTACTATCGTCACTGCTTATTCCTTATGTTACCCAACGTAATAAAATATCTCCCATTATTTCTCCTTATCTCCCAATATTTCTCCTTATTTCCCATTATCTCTACATAATTTCCATTATCTAGGCTTATCTCTGCTCATCTCCCATTATTTCTCCTTATCTCCCATTATCTCACCTTATTTCCCATTATCTAGGCTTATCTCGACTTATCTCCCATTATTTCTCCTTATCTCCCATTATTTCTCCTTATCTCCCATTATTTTCCCTTATCTCCCATTATCTCACCATAACTCCCATTATTTAGACTTATCTCTGCTTATCTCCCATTATCTCTCCTTATCTCCCATTATTTATACTTATCTCCCATTATCTCACCTTATCTCCCATTATCGAGGCTTATCTCGACTTATCTCCCATTATTTCTCCTTATCTCCAATTATCTCACCTTATCTCCCATTATCTAGGCTTATATCGAATTATATAGAACATAAGAAACAAAGAAACGTGGAGAACAATTTATTCCCATCACAGAATCCTATTAACATGGAGAAAATAACGGAACAACTTGTTTTTAAAGTATTAAGAAAGTTAAAACCTACAGCTACTGTTGGTCCAGATAGAATTCCTGCCTTCTTGTTAAAAGACTGCGCCTCTGTTTTTGCTCATCCTCTTACAATATTATTCAATTTATCGCTTGACACATCTATGTTTCCAGACACATGGAAAACATCACGCATTATGCCTGTTTTCAAAAAAGGTGACAAGAGTTGTGTAACAAACTATAGACCGATAAGCATTATTAATAACTTTTCAAAAGTCTTCGAAATCATATTACATGATTATTTATATAATTCAATTGGCACGCAGATATCACTGCAACAGCACGGTTTCGTGAGAGGCCGTTCGACGGTTTCAAATTTATTTTGTTTTACGCAAGACCTTGCCGAATCACTTGATGGGGGTGAGCAGAGCGATGTGATTTACACTGATTGCTCTAAGGCCTTTGATCGGCTGGATCATGGGATTCTGTTGGACAAGTTGTTCGCAATTGGCTTTTCGAGTAAGTTATTATCTTTTTTTAAATCATACTTGATAAATCGCTCGCAGTTTGTACAGTGTCTTGGTCAGAATTCTTTTAGCTTTGTTGCCACATCGGGAGTGCCGCAGGGATCACATTTGGGACCACTCCTTTTTAATATATTTATAAATGATCTTACTCAGAGAGCGGGTGTTGAATACCTACTTTATGCTGATGACGTGAAGCTATACTGCAGAATCAGAGACCTGAATGACTGCATAAGACTACAGGATGGCTTTAATCTTGTAAACAATTGGTGTAGTAACAACAAACTCCTTTTGAATGTATCCAAATGCAATGTAATTACCTTTACAAAAAAACTGAGTCCCATACAATTCAATTACAGTATGAATGGTCAGGTCCTAGAGCGATGTCAGTCGGTGTCTGATTTGGGTGTTTTGCTGGATAGTGCCTTGTCTTTTCGTGGCCATATTGCAAAGATTACGGCGGAGAGTTTTAAACTATTGGGTTTCATCATACGTAATAGTGCCGACTTTGTTGAATATGATACTCTAAAATTGCTTTTTAATAGTTTCATGAGATCACGGCTTGAATACTCAGTTGTTGTTTGGTGCCCCTTTTATCAAGCGCACATTCAAAATATCGAAAAAATTCAAAAGCATTTTTAAAGTACGCTAGTTTTAAACTCGATGGAGTATATCCCGAAATAGGTTATCCCTATGAAAGTCTCTTGGATAGATTTTCGATGGAAAGTTTAGAGGCACGCCGAAACAAAGCCCAAATTATATTTTTACATAAGATAATATCAAACAAAATTGATGCAAACAAAATCTTGCAGTGTCTGCCTTTTCATGTACCTAGAACCGCGGCACGTAGTGTGCAAACTTTTAATTTACCAATCCCAAGAACAAATGTCTTAAAATTTTCTCCCCTTTTTCAAATTTGCGAGAAATACAATCAAATGCAGAACCAGCTTGATATTTTCAATTGCAGCGTGACAAAAATAAAAAAAATGTAGTTTTAAAATATGTTGTTAATAAGCTCTAATATAATTTTAATTAGGTTTAGTACATTTCATGTTATTTTCCCATTCTGTAATTGGAATACTGTAGAATGTGGTGAATAAATAAATATGTATAAATTTATAAAAAACACGTAAATCGGATAAGCGGTTCTCGAGTGATAAGCGCACTAACGGACAGACAGACAGATAGAGAGACGTTGCATTTTATATATATTGTATTCTTTGCTACATGATATTGTTCCATATTTAATGCTTTAGGGAGTGTATTGCAAGAGAACGCGCTAGCGGCAAACTTTTCTCCGACTTAATTCACTATTATCGTCACTGCTTATTCCTTATGTCACCTAATAAAATGTAGCCTATAACCTGGCCAGAGAACATACGTATGGTTAAAAAAAAGCACGTAAATCGGATAGGTAGTTCTGCAGTGATAAGCACACTAACGGACGGACAGATAGACAGACAGACGGACAGAGAAACATTGCATATATATTATAGATATTCTCTGCTACATAATATTGTTCCATATTTAATGGTTTGGACTGTGTATTGCAAGAGAACGCGCTAGCGGCAAACTTTGTCCGACTTCATTTACTATTATTGTCACTGCTCATTCCTTATGCTACCTATCGTAATAAAATATAGCCTATAACCTGGCCGGAGAAGATATGTATGTTTAAAAAAAAAAAGTACGAAAATCGGATAAGTGATTCTCCAGTGGTAAGCGCACTAACGGACAGACAGACCGACAGAATACGTTGCATTTTATATATATTATAGATGTAATAAAATATATACCTATAACCTGGTCAGAGAACATATGTAATTTTTAAAAAAATCACGTAAATCGGATAAGTGGTTCTCGAGGGATAAGCGCATTAACGGACAGACAGCCAGACAGACAGACAGACAGACAAACATTGCATTTTATATATATTATAGATATAGATTATTTTTATTATTATATAACCTGGCCAAAGAATATATGCATGAATTTAAAAAAAGACAGGTAAATCTGATAAGTGGTTCCTGCGTGATAAACGCACTAATGGACAGACAGACAGACAGAGAGACATTGCATTTTATATATATTATAGATTATACATATACAGATACATAATATTGTTCCATATTTAATGGTTTAGGCTGTGTATTGCAAAGGCACGCGCTAACGGCAAACTTATTTACGACATCATTCACTATTTTACGTTACTGCTCATTCTTTATGCTACCTATCGTAATAAAATATAGCCTATAACCTGGCCAGAGAACATATGTATGTTTTTAAAAAAAAAGTACGTAAATCGGATAAGTGGTTTTTCAGTGATAGGCGCACTAACGGACAGACAGACAGAAAGAGAGACGTTGCATTTTATATATATTATAGATTAAAGTTTTTTCAAAATGTATTTTTTCAGCTTAATATGCGAATAACTCCGGTTATATAAGTCGGATCGAGACAAAAAAAAACCGAACTCTTCGTAATGAAATTTCCAACAAATCCTAGTTAGTTTTAAGTCGTTCAAATGTGTACATAATCTACAAAATTAAAAAAACCGACAAAAAACTGTTTTTTTTTTTCATTTTATTGTACAGACCAAGTAAGCGAACCGATTGGCTTGAAACTTTCAGAAAATATGCGTTTTGTTATAGCAAAAATACCCTAAAATTTTGGTTCAAAAATATTGAACCCAGTGGGCACAATTCAATTTGTTATTTAAAATTTAATGTGCCCGCCAAAATTGATCTTTTTTTTTCAAAATTTAGATTTTGATACCAGCTTTCCGATGCCATTAAAATATTTTTTGTAGAGTCATTTTAACCGTTTTTTAGATTTGTTTATTAATCAAATAAAAACAAATGAGTTTTTTCGGTCATTTAGAAGAAAAATTTAAAAATTTTTATCACTTCTGGTAAAGAACTTTTATTTAAAAAAAAAATCATTTTCGTTCACAATTTTTTTTTTCAAAATGTTAATTGTTGTTATTAATTCATAAACAAATGTAATAAAATAACGGTTAAAATCACTCCAAAAAAACTATACTTCGCCGACAAATCAGGGAGCGGTCTTAGTCAACCTGTAAAATATAATGAAAAAAAAATAAATCAGATTTTTGCCGGTTTATTCAATGTTGTAGGTTATATATACATTTGAGTGAATTAAAACCAACTAGGATTTGTTAGAAATTTCATTACGAAGAGTCTAGATTTTTGTTTGTTTCGATCTGTCTGATATAACCGGAGTTCATTTTAAGCCCAAAAAACGCGTTTTGAAAATTTCAATTGTTTATGAACAAAAGAGCAAGTTTTTCGAGGTCCAAAGCTCAGGAGAATACTCCTGGTGATACCCCAGAGAGGATAAAATCATAATATTGCTGTATATAAACTATGCCTATATCATCAATATTTAGACCTTTTTTTACTGCACTATATTTCCATTCAAATAATTTGTAAGTCTATTTATTTTACCGAGGATAAAAACAATTTTCATAGAAATTTTAATTCTCTGTGCTTTGTTTATAGACGACGGGCAGTATGTGCACTGTGTACATCTACTACCTTCCGTATTTATAAAGAAAATAATGAATTTTCAAACAAACGGCGCCGTATGTTGAACATGTTCAGGAAAATACTTTAGAAGGATAATAAAATTGATGTATCCCGTCAATAAAATGGGCTTTATTTCTGAAAACAGTGCGGGTGTAATGGAGATATTTCCGCTTTTTTAACGATTTGTTTTTAATGAAGATTTCTTTAAGCAGCTTCTATTAACAAGTTCATCTTCACAAAATAATGTTGTTTTGGTTAAGAGGGGACATTTGTGTTATATGCCAAGTTGTTTACGTTATGTACATGTATTAAGTGGTTAGGTGTTTATTTATAGTTTAAACAATTGTTAGTTATCGACATGTTGGCGCGCCCAACGAGGAGAAAAATTTTAGTCAAAATTCCATACTTATTAGCTGGCAGTGAAAGAAACATAAAGAGCTACGTCTAATGCCGATCTAGTGATTAGTTTATGTCTGGAAGTCATTGAAAATAGCAATCTATCAACAAGAGATTAATTGGAAGAGTATCGTGCTATAACAAAGCTTTTAGAGAGGTAGCGGACACTGTTATATACGAGGCTGGTTTGAAAAGTCCGTGCAAAAATAAAAACTACTTATGTGTTTGGGGTAAACCTTTTTTATTTTTCGACATAGTCTCCTTTTAGGCTTATACACTTCGTCCAACGATGTTCTAGTTTGTTGATCCCTTCCGAATAATAGGATTTGTCCAAGTCTGCAAAATATCCATTAGTGTCTGCAATCACCTCCTCGTTTGAATAAAATCTTTGTCCCGCCAGCCATTTCTTCAAATTGGGGAACAAATAGTAGTCCGAGGGAGCCAAGTCTGGAGAATAGGGGTTATGTGAAACGAGTTGGAATCCTATTTCCATTAATTTTGCGACCACAACTGCTGAGGTGTGTGCTGGTGCGTTGTCGTGGTGGAGAAGGACTTTCTTGTGGGCCAATCGCGGGCGTTTTTTTCTTGCAGCTCGGTTTTCAAACGGTCCAATAACGATGAATAATATTCACCTGTAATAGTTTTTACCCTTTTCCAGATAGTCGATGAGGATTATCCCTTGCGAATCCCAAAAGACAGTCGCCATAACCTTTCCGGCCGAAGGAACGGTCTTCGCCCTTTTTTGGTGCAGATTCCCCCTTGGTAACCCATTGTTTAGATTGTTGTTTGGTCTCAGGAGTATAGTAATGTATTCATGTTTCATCCACAGTGACGAAATGACGCTTAAAGTCCTCCGGATTCTTCTGGAACAGCTGCAAACCATCCTTGCAACACTTCACACGATTCCGTTTTTGGTCAAGCGTGAGCAATAGCGGCACCCATCTTGCGGATAGCTTTCTCATGTCCAAATGTTTATGCAAAATATTATGTACCCGTTCAGTCGAGATGCCCACAGCACTAGCAATCTCACGCACCTTAACTCTTCTGTCATCCATCACCATATCATGGATTTGATCAATGATTTCTGGAGTCGTAACCTCCACAGGCCGTCCAGAACGTTCAGCGTCACTTGTACCCATATGGCCAGTCCGAAAATTTTGAAACCACTTATAAACTGTTCTAATCGAAGGTGCAGAGTCACCATAATGTTTATCAAGCTTCTCTTTAGTCTCCTGAGGCGTTTTGCCTTTCATAAAGTAATGTTTAATCACCACACGAAATTCTTTTTCGTCCATTTCTTGAAAATCACTCGACTTCCTTGATTCACACGAATGCCAAACACAAAAAAATAGACCAATATGGCTAAAACTTGGTGTGCGTTCATTCAAGAGATGCTACTAACTAAACATGACCTCGATATGCGCTGGTGGTGCCATCTCTCGGACTTTGCACGGGCTTTTCAAACCAGCCTCGTAAATGGATACAAAACATTTTACATTAGAGACACGATATGAAAAACCAGCAGACGTGTTAGGTGTTGCATGTCCACAATGTTGATTGAAAACGTGAGCTACTGAACATTTTTTAATCTTATCTTGAGTATTTTAAGCCTAATCAAATTGTTTTTTTTTTTTATGGGTCTAGCACACGTGCTGCAGGGAAGTCCCTAAACCGCTACAGGAGCGACACGTGTACGGAGAAAGCGATTCACGTTGTTCTTGAATCGCTGCAGATTGTACTCGGTGGGAAACACAGTCCTGGGCAAATTATTCCAAAGGGATGATGTTCTCCATATAAAAGACTGCTTGAAAAGCGCTGTACGAGGAGTAACAAGCTGAACCTCATACGGATGTGAAGAATCAGCGCGACGTGTACTTCTAACATGCACCGCTCTGGGAGGAATTAAGCGGGCCACATCCTTCGAACACTTTCCATGAAAGTACTTGTAGAATAGGCTCAAGTCGCCAACCGTTCTTCGATGTTCCAGCGAATCAAGGCCGACGGTCAGTTCCGGGTCTCCAGTCAGACGAACAGCTCTTCTCTGAATAGAATCCAACAAATGCAGTGTATGTTTGGAAGCGGCGCTCCAAACATGGGAGCAGTATTCCATAGTTGGTCGAATTTGAGCTTTGTAAAGAATTAACAGTTGTTGTGGAGTGTAAAGCTTTCTGGTTCGAAATAATATTCCCAACTTTTGAGAAGCTCTCCTTGCTATGCCTGCAACATGTTCATGCCAGGATATATTTGCTCCCAAATTAACTCCCAACAAATTGAGTGACGATGTTAGATGAATGGAGTGCCTCGACATAACTATGTCAGGTTCAGCAACGTTAACTTTTTTAGAAAAAACTGCCGCCTGGGTTTTTGTAGCGTTAAATTCCACTTGGTTACTATCACCTCAAGATAGAATTTCTTCCAGGTCTTTGTTAAGTTGAATGACTTCCTGCTGTCTGCGGATATTCGTGTGAGTAGCCGATGTCCGAGCGTTCAAAGTGAATGAAGAGATAAGTGTACTGTCATTTGCAAAGCTGTAGATTGAATTCGCGGTCTTTTCCAGCAGATCGTTAATGTAAATGAGAAAGAGAGTAGGAGACAGTATGGAGCCTTGGGTACACCGGCGTTGATAGTGAAGGTGTTAGAACGAAATCCGTCGACTGCCACTCATAAAGAACGTTCTCTGAGGAAACATGAGAGCCACAAAGAGAACTTTTCCGACATACCATAAGAACGTAGCTTAGCCAACAGCCCATCGTGCCAAACACGATCGAATGCCTTGGATATGTCAAGGGCAACCGCTCGAGATTCTCCAAAGTGTTCAATTGCATTGTTCCAAACATGTGTTACATAAGTCAGAAGATCTCCTGTTGATCTATTTTTACGAAAACCATATTGGTGATCGCTAATAATGTTGAATCCTTCAAGATATTTTAGAAGATGCTGATTGATAGCATTTTCCATGACTTTCGATATTATTGAAAGCAGTGCGATTGGTCGGTAGTTATTTGGCAAGGTCTTCTTGCCTTTTTTAGGTATCGGCTGAACTGTAGCACATTTCCAGCAGGAAGGAAATATTCCCTTTCTGTAGGATAGGTTGAAAAGTCTACAGAAAACTGGTGTTAGTTCCCTCGCACAGATTTTAAGAACTATGGCAGGTATTCCGTCAGCGCCAGAAGCCTTTTTGGTGTCTAGCTTCATCAGAATACGCTTTATGATACGCTGTCTGAAGACAACATCGCGCATGCTTGACAGCACTATGGGAATAGTAGGTGGTGTTTTTCCTTGGAAATCGACAGTAGAATGTGAAGCAAAGAGTTCAGCCAACAAGTTCGCTTTCTCAACAGGTGTTGTTGCAATAAAATTATCTGGCCGTGTGAGTGGTGGTATGGTAGATTTGGTGAAATTTTGACGAACTGCCTTAGCGACCGACCAAAAGGACCTTGAATTGCCGGGACAGGCGAGAAGTTTGTTTCTAATCCGTTGATTGCGTACCTCCTTGGTTTCGTCGATAATTTCTTTGCATCTGGTCCTGGCACGAACAAATGTGTTACGATTTATGGTGTTAGGATTTTCGCGCCATTGTCGGTATGCAAGATGTTTAGAAGCAACAGCTTCTTTGCATTTTCGGTCAAACCAAGGCTTGCCGTTGGAAGGGCATTTCTTCGAAAAGGGATGTAAGCCCTTCTTTTACATCTCATTACTGTGGGTGAAACCTGGATCTACTACTAGATTCTTAAGGGGCAACAGCAGTGGAAGCAATGGACTGCAAAAGATGAATCGACTTCAAGGAAGACAAAAATTAGTTTCATCGGCTTGCAAGGTTATGGTCACGATTTTGTGAAAAATTATCACAAAAAAATATTATTTAGGATAATTGGAACGTTTAAACAATGAAAAAACTTTCGCATTTGTCTAATAACAGATCCTACTTTTAGCACGATAACACACTATCACATAAATCAGTAGTTCCCGTGGTTAAATTGTACCACGAATCGTTTCCCAATCTACCCACAGATTTGACTCTATCTCATTTTTAACCTTACAAATTTGAAAAAATTAGCTGTCAAAGAGGAAATTTGGACACTGAAGTGATAATTCCTTTTTAAGACCATTTTTTGTGTAGGTAAATATTATTATTCTAAGAGATCGAACGATCTGGAGAACCACTAGGCCAAGTGTGTTGACTTACCGGGTTCAAAAATATATTTTATTTAATTCCAAAAAGGGTGTTGTTCCTAATTAGATTGGATATTTTTCAGTCCACCCTCGTATTTATCAATGTTTCGAGATCTATTGACCTACTGATACCTTTTATTTATGATCCAAACAATGAACGAATAAACGGCACTGTATTTTGAACAGGTTCCGAAAAATACTTTGAAAGGATAATAAAATATTACAGAGATACTGGCTTTTTTAGCGATTTCTATAAGCAATTACTATTCAACGCATATACTCATAAAACATTTTGTTTAACGTTGTGCAAGATAGAAAATATTGACATCTAAGGCTTTGTCAAAACCGTTTGCAGTAACATATCGATGATGGGTTTTTATGCGTTAATAGAGAAGCAACAAGGATAAAAACTGTGTCTGGTTTATTCTTGCCTTGGAAGCAGCTTGGCTGATTGAAAATTTGCTAAAATCAGCTTACTTAAACTAGTATAAAAAAATTTCAACGCAATTAAGTTTAAGTTTTGTCTATGTTAACGACACCAAGTTCAGGAACAAAGTTGATAACCAGACGTATATAAAAAACATTTTCGAGTGTATATTTATTAATTATTACCCTATAAACACTGCTTCGCCCGCAATAATATGTACCATGTATATTATGGTGTTTAAAAGTCTGCAAAAATAGTTTATTTTTTTCTACCTGATTTATGCCCTATATTTACTTTATAACTATAATAGGCGTGACTTGATTCAGTATTATCGTCACTGCTTATTCCTTATGTTACTTAACGTAATAAAATATATCCTATACCCTGGCCAGAGAATATGTGTATGAATTAAAAAGAAACACGTAATTCTGAATGTTACAGATTTCATATTACTATGTAAGAGCACAACGAAGATATTAAGCTGTAGCTAAATTGAAAAATTATGCTCAGTATCGCAAATTTGGTCGAGGCCTACCAAAATGGATAACGTGTAAAAAACTATAAAATGGAAGTTACTATCACAAGATAATTTAACACTATCGGATAATCGACAGAGGAACAAGTAAATTCCATTGGTTCTCGAGTGATAAGCCACTAACGGACAGACAGTCAGAGAGACGTTGCGTTTTATATAAATATATAGGCAAACTTTTTTCCGACTTGTCTCATTATTATCACTACTTATTCCTGATGTTAACCTAACTTAATAAAATATATGTCCTATAACCTGGCTAGAGAACACTGTATGAATTAAAAAAAAACTTAAATCAGATAAGTGGTTCTCAAGTGATAAGCGCACTAACGGACAGACAGACAGACAGAGAGGTTTTTTCTTTCTCACATTTAGTCAATGTGGTTCCATGTTTCGCTGACGGGCCCAAACCAAGTCAGCACAAACGCTATTACTATTGTGTATTAAGGAATGACCTGACAATATTACATGTTTTCAAAATTACTGATTTCTGAATGTTTCTGTGTATGTTTGTGTCGAGTCTTAATTGTACTAAGTGTGGTGTGAATGTTGTTGGTGTAAGGCCTGTGGCTGATATGAGGAGGGGGACAATGATGAATTGTTCTTGTTTCCATAGCTTTTTTATTTCAGTTGCAAGATCTGTGTGTATTTGGAGATTTGTTCTGTTTATTTCATTTGGATGTTTGTGTCGTTGGGGACAGCTGTCAATTAGACAGGTGACTTTTCCTTTTCTGCACTGAAAAGTAACATCGGTCTATCGGCGGACACTGCTTTATCTGTATGGATACTGGTGTCCCAGTAAAGCTTGTAATCTTTATTTTCAAGTGTGGATGTAGGTGTGTATTTGTAGTAGGAATCTGTATTTTCAATGAGTTTGTATGTTGTGGCTAGTGCTCGGTGAACCACTTTTGCCGCTGAGTCATGTCTGGCTGTGTATTCCGTTCCGGCTAATATTTTACATCCGCTTGTTTCTTTAAGCTGGTGGCATTTCCTGCATCTGTCTTCTGTAATAGTTGGGTTTTTGATAATATGCTTTTGGTAGTTTTTTTGGTTAATATGATTTTATCCTGGATGGCAAGTAAGAAGCCCTCTGTTTCAGGGAATAGCTGCCCATCCTGTAACCAGGTGTATGACTGTTTTTTTATTTACATGTTTTTGTTCTATGTGGTATCTCTATTTTCCGTGGAGTGTTATATAGGTTATTACTACAAAAAAGTTCTTCTTTCTCACATTTGGTCAATGTGGGTCCATGTTTGGCTGACGGGCGCAAACCAAGTCAGCCCAAACGCATTACCATTGTGTATTAAGGAATGACCTGACGATGTTACATGTTTTTCAAAATCACTGACTTCTGAATGTTTTTGTGTATGTTTGTGTTGAGTCCTAATTGTACTAAATGTGGTGTGAATGTTATTGGTGTAAGGCCTGTGGCTGATATAATGAGGGGGACAATGATGACTTTTTCTTGTTTCCATAGCCTTTTTATTTCCGTTGCAAGGTCTGTGTATTTGGAAATTTTTTCTGTGTATTTCGTTTGGATGTTCGTGTCGTTGGGGACAGCTATGTCAATTAGATAGGTGACTTTTCCTTTTTTGCACTGAAAAGTAATATCGGGTCTATTAGCGGAGACTGTTTTATCTGTATGGATACTGATGTCCCAGTAGAGCTTGTAATCTTTATTTTCAAGTATGGATGTTGGCGTGTATTTGTAGTAGGGATCTGTGTTTTCTATGAGTTTGTATGTTGTGGCTAGTGCTTGGTGAACTACTTTGGCAGCTGAATCATGCCTGGCTGTGTACTCTGTTCCGGCTAATATTTTACATCCGCTCGTTATGTGTTCGATCGTTTCTTTCTGCTGGTGGCATTTCCTACATCTGTCCTCTGCAATAGTCGGGTCTTTGATGATATGCTTTTGGTAGTTTCTGGTTAATATGACTTTATCCTGGATGGCAAGTAAGAAGCCTTCTGTTTCAGGGAATAGCTGCCCATCCTGTAACCAGGTGTATGATTGTTTTTTATTTACGTGGTCTTGTTCTATGTGGTATCTGTGTTTTCCGTGGAGTGTTTTCTCTGACCACGTTTTCATCTTTTCCTGTTGTAATTGGGTGTGACTGTGTGTGTCTGCTGAGTGGTCTGCCCGAGCTAAGTCGAGAGCTGTGTAGTTTTTGTCTGCTTTCACTGTCGCTGTATGGAGGCTGGTTTGCTTGCTGTGAAAGAATTTCCTAAGTGCTTGTATTTGTTTTGTGTGTAATGATCTGATGTCTATAATTCCTCTTCCTCCTGCCTTCCTCTCGATGGTAAGTCTTTCTTTGCATGCGTTGGGGTGTAATTTCCTGTATTTGGTGAATTGAGATCGTATAAGAATGTGAATATTTTCTATGTCTGTTTTTGACCATTTGATGATACCAAATGAATATGTGAGTATAGGGATAGCGAACGTGTTGATGGCTTTAGTGAGATTCTTAGAGTTGAGTTTTGTTTGCAAAAGTTTCGTCAGTCTGTTTTTGAATTCGGTTCTGAGCTCTGTTTTGATGTGAGTGTGGTTGAGTTTGGTGCTTTGTTGGAAGCCTAGATATTTGTATGTTTGTTTGTCGAACATGTTATCGAGTATTTCATTGTTGATGGTTTCTGTCTCATGGTGGCAATTCCATTGGCCTTTGTTGATGTGGAGCACTTTGCATTTACTTATACCAAATTCCATATTGACATCTAAGGTGAATATTTCTGTGATTTTGAGGAGTTCTTTCAGCTGTGTTTGTGTGGCAGCGTAGAGTTTTATGTCGTCCATATATAGGAGGTGGTTTATTTTATGTTGATTCACTTTTTGGTGTCTGATATTGAAGTCATGCTCTGTTCTGTTTAGTATATTTGAGAGTAGATTGAGACAGAGGCAAAACCACAGAGCGCTGAGCGAGTCTCCCTGAAATATACCCCGTCTGATGTACAGCTCTTCTGTTTGGATGAGTTCGGTTTGTTTTTCTAGGCGTATTTTGGTTTTCCATGTTTTCATAATTTACGCGAGAAACTGCTTGAGGTGTTGGTTGATTTTATAGATTTCTAGGGCTCTGATTAACCAGCTGTGGGGTATGGAGTCGAAGGCTTTTTTATAGTCTATGTAACCGATGTGAAGGTTTCTGTGTTCTTTTCTGGTTTGTCCCATAATCACGCTATCTATAATCAGCTGCTCTTTGCATCCTCGACTATTTTTCCTGCATCCCTTCTGCTCTTCTGTGAGAATATTGTTGTCTGTTAGGTGTTGTTCTATTTTCTTCGAAATTGTGGCTGTGATGATCTTGTATAGGGTTGGAAGACAGGTGATAGGTCGGTAGTTTGACGGGTTTGTGGTGTCTGAGCTTTTGGGTTTAACGTATGTTATTCCTTGTGTAAGGAAAGTGGGAAATGTGTATGGTTGTAGAATGGCTTTGTTGATTTGGTGTGTGAGTGCTTCGTGTGTGGTGGTAAACTGTTTGTACCAGAAGTTTTGTATATTGTCTATTCCAGGACATTTCCAGTTGTGTGTGTGTTTGATAGTTTCTGTAATTTCTTGTGTATTTAATGTGGGATTTTCTTGTTCTGTCACATGTTTATGTTTGTCTTCTTCGGCTTTGATCCAGGGGGTGTTATTATTGTGTAGTTTGGGTTCTGACCAGATACTTTTCCAATAATCTGTGAGTTCTTGCTTGTTTGGTGGTTCAGTCGCTACTATCTGTTTGTTATACATAGTTTTCCGGTAGAACTGTTTTTCGCTTCTTCGGAAGAGGTTGTTGGTGTCTTTCCTCTCATTTGATGCTTTGTATCTACGGAGTCTTGCGGCATATACAGATAGTTTTTGTTTCAAGGTATCGAGGATTTCTGGCAGTGTTCTGTTGGGAGACTTAGATTTGATCTTGTTTGCCCCCTGTGTGACACGTTTGGACGTGTTCCCGCTTATAAACTGGGTAAGATGTCCTAGATCTTTCCTGATGTTGTTGATTTTGTTTTATATTCTTATTTGCCATTTGAATTTTGGTTTTGTCCTGTTGGGGTTTCCTTGTCGTTGAGGGAGTTTTTGATTATTTTGTGTTAGAGTGGTGATTGCTGCTGCGTATATTATTGTGTGAATGTCTTCGATTGTGCTTAAGTCTGTTATATACTGAGGTATTATGTGCTTGTTTAGTGTGTTGAGGATTGGTTGCGTGCTCTGTTTGAAGATTAAACGAGGAATGGGGGTTTCTTGTTGTGGGGTCGGTGCCTGACCATCGAGCTAGATGTGACTCCATTTTTGCTTTAAGTGTTTGTATGAGAGGTAATTCGGGGTGATGTTGTGTGGATGTTGTTGAGGGTGGCGAGTGATTCGTGTTGTTGTCTGTGATGTGGTGTTGCGCGGTACTCGCAATATTGTTTTGCGTTATGCTCCTCCTGGGTGGTGGGTCTTGTTGTGTTCGTCTGGGTGGTTGTGTGTGTGAGGCTGGTTCGGTATCTGCTTTATTGTTTGGTTGGTCTGTGTTCAGTTCAACAGCCACTGCGTCCTTGATGGTTTGCAATTCGAGAGGTGTGAGACGATTGTTTTTGGTAATAACTCTTTTTTGGTCTATTACTCTCTGTTCTGAAACAAGTAATTGCAGATGTGGATATTCGGTCAAGAAAAGTCTGTGTAGTTCCGGTCTGTAGCTCGATGTTATTGTTTCGAGTTTGGTGGCGGTGTAGTAACAGCGCATTACCGTCCTATTCATTTCATCCGTCCACTTTAACCGCTGTCTTGGTTTTCCAGCCTTGGTAGTTGCGTGTTGTCCTTGCAAAACATACGGGCCCTGGTCTGGCTTTGGTGGTTGTGTTTGTCCCGCATCTACGTCGGTTGCGCTTGGGATTGATGTTGGTGGGTCCAAGCGGCGGGTGATTCTCTTCTCAGTGATTTCTTTGTCAGGTTTTATGTTTTCATTACAGCAACGCATGGCGTGTTCGTTGATTCCTGTGGTGTAACTCATGCGCTGCTGTGATTTTCCCGCCTTGGTGGGTGTCGGCTTAGTCGCCGACACAACACTTTTGGCAGGTCCATTTTCAGTTGCCTGGTCTTCATCGTTTTGGTCGAGCTGCCATTTCCCGCGACGTCCTCGACCGTTACGTCGCTCGCCCGATGCTTCTTTTATTGGTCTGCTGTTCTCTGGAATCTTTTCAATGTTTTGTGGTGTCAGAAGCTCAAAGTGTCCCGACATTGGTTGCCTGTTAGTAGAAGGTAAATGGTTTTGTTGTATTTTCCCGTGCTTATTATTGTTGCTCTGTCCGTAAAAGTTATTTTTGTATGTCTTGTTCTTCGTTGTTTTGAAAAGATATGAAAGTTGCTATTTTGTGTTTCCGAGAGGGCAAGTATCTCTAGGCTCGTTCCATAGGTGCCATTTTTCCTCATATAATTATAATAGTTATTGAAGTCTTTTATATCATCGACTTCAATTAATGAAAATGTGTGAAGTTCCGACCAGTTTTGTTGTAAATATCTTAGAGCAACCTCTCGGAGTTTCTCATGATGATTTTGGTGGCCATATAAGTGTAAGCTAACTGCACGGAAAAGGCAATTTCCATCACCTACAATGTCGGATCTGGTAAAACTATCGGGAGTAGTTTCGGCTGAGGCGGTTGTTTGGTTCGTCTGTGGTTGTTGTTGTTGTGGTGTTGCTATAGCTGTTTGTAAGACAGGGGTCCGCCTCCGCAACACCCTTCGATTTTCATTATTATAATTATTATAATTTGACATAGTATTCCCACGAGTATCCTAGGAAAGAAGGGTCGACTGCGGCAGAGCCTGGATGCCACAGCAAGGCTACTTACTCCCGGAGGGCGCCCGGTATCCGGGGGAACCGTTCGCGACTCATAAACGCTGAGCCATTCATCTTCTCGGCACGGTAAACACCTTAAGATTGCGTTTTTATTACACATAATCTGGACAATACAAGACAGCACAACTTATTTATTACTATTATTATTATTATTATTATATAACCTGGCTCGAGAACATATGTATGAATTAAAAAAAACACGTAAATCGCATAAGTGGTTCTCGAGTAACAGGCTCACTAACGGACAGACAGACAGAGTATATTATATATATATATATATATATATATATATATATATATATATATATATATATATATGTATACGTAAATATATATATACATATATATATATATATATATATATATATATATATATATATATATATATATATATACATATATATATATATATATATATATATATATATATATATATATATATATATATATATATATATATTATATATATATATATATATATATATATATATATATATATATATATATATATATATATATATATATATATATACATATATATATATTAGCTTATCAACACTTAATTATGATATATATTTATCAGGAAACATAAAGAATAAAATAATATATAATATAGCTAATATTGTATCCACACAAGAGCATATTTTTTAAAATCCGTAGTCATTTTATCTTTAGATACGGACTTTTGAAATTCATTTAAATTATACTTATAATAGTACATATGCCGTGTTATTCATAGAAGCAAAATTTCTCTGGTTATAAAAAAATTGTTTTAATCCATTTAATAGCTATAATGACGCTATTGTGACTCCGTACCTGAGTTAGGTGAGTAAGAGTTTTTATAGTCTTCTACTTGATTCTTTCAAATAATAATTTTCTTTTGATGCCAGCAATACTCAGAAAAATGATTGTCTTTTTTTGATACACTTTACATATAACTTTTTGAAATAAAACACAACTTATAACCTGACTTGGGAATTACTTCATCTTTATGCAAAAGTTTTGTTTAGCTATTTTTACATGATGCCGGAGCAGATGTACCGATAAATAAATAAAAAAGAAGTTCACCAATTGTTTTAGAGTGCCCTCAAAAAAGTTAATATCATAGGACTACGAAGGTAGTCAAGTAACTTACGTTACTACTACACAGTATATATATCGCCACCTCACCAAACACTTTTTTTTGCAGTCGACGCGCGTTTCGCTAACCATGTTAGCTTGACTACCATCGCTCCTGATGAAGCTAACATGGTTAGCGAAACGCGCGTCGACTGCAAAAATAAAGTATTTAGTGAAGTAATGATATATACTGAGTAGCGTCATTGTGCCAAAATTTCTAAATTGCCAACATAGTTTCGTTGCTAGTTAAAATTAACATTTTTTCACAAAAATTACCGAAAATCGCTTTGTTTCTTAAAATTTGCATTCATTAGTAAAAAATTTGAATTGAAACTCAAAATTCTGTATTTTTTTATAAACTCTTTATAACATTTTAACAAATAAGGCCATGAGTGATTTTGAAAAATAACAGAAGTGTTATGACCGTCCTTGAGAAGGTCAGTTTTTTTCTTTTTGGGAAGGAAAATGTGATACGAAAATGATGTAATGAAAAACTTTTGAGAACACTGCATGTAATACCTACTCATCATTATTTCGACAAAACGCTTATTATCAGATATATCACCAGATACTTTTATATAGATTTAGTCGTGATGTCGCATGTCAATAAATGTTTCATTATTAGCTTAAAGATTTTAAAAGAAATTTCCACGTTAGTTTCATATTAAATTTTTGAAGTAATATATAAACTTTAAGTTTCAGCTGGTAATACTAACAAAAATCAATTAATTTAGTATGGATAATTTCTAAATCAAAAATCATTAACAAAGCACAAGAAAATGCCTTAATAAAAATTAATCCTTAACGCTTATTTTAAAATTACACGGTGTCCCTGGCATCCTGGTAATTAACAAATGTTACATCCAAAGTTAAATAAATATATTCTGTATTATTTTTACATTTTAAAATTGCGAAATTCTTTTTCTCTTTTGCTGTCCTAGACATTTGTATCAATTTCGAACTCTTTCCTATTGATCAGACTAATCCTAACGTATGGTAATAAATATTTAGTGTGACACTTTCCATTGACGAGAAATATATCATTTTAGGAAATGGTAAGGGTCAAACCAAGATATTTTTTTTAAGATGACATAATTTATAATATAATTTTCATAAAAACAGAAAATATAAAGGTCGATATATAGATAAATTTTTATCTTTTAAAAATATTACAATGCGAAACTCTAAGCAACTACGAACCTCGGTTTAATCTATTGTCTTAAAATTTAGATATTTTTGTATAACCATTTAAAAAACACCTTACAATTTGATCTGATTTTTTCCAAAGTAACTTTGGTAGTTGCCGGCCTCTTTAGCCCAGTGGATTGAGAATCTGCCAAATAATCCGATGAGGGCTGGTTTGAAACCGGCGCTAGCAGCTGAGTGTTGTTACGTCCCAGATAAATTAAAAATTATATATATATATATATATATATATATATATATATATATATATATATATATATATGTATATATATATATATATATATATATATATATATATATATATATATATATATATCTATATATCTATATATATATATATATATATATCTATATATATATATATATATATATATATATATATATATATATATCTATATATATATATATATATATATATATATATATATATATATATATATATATATCTATATATATATATATATATATATATATATATATATATATATATCTATATATATATATATATATATATATATATATATATATATATATATATATATATATATATATATATATATATATATCTATATATATATATATATATATATATATATATATATATATATATATATATATATATATCTATATATATATATATCTATATATATATCTATATATATATATATATATATATATATATATATATATATATATATATATATATATATCTATTTATATATATCTATATATATATATATATATATATATATATATATATATATATGTATATATATATATATATATATATATATATATATATATATATGTATATATATATATATATATATATATATATATATATACCCCTGTATGAAATGCGGATTTTTTTTCCTAAAAAAACATGTTAAATTCGGAAGAATGATAAAAAGTGCTTTTTTCAAAGTATGCTTCATCGCTTGTTATACATTTTTCCCATCTTTCGGGCAATTTGTGAATACCATGCCAGAAAAAATCTTCCCCTTTTGCTGCGAACCATTTATCGAGCCATTTTTTTTACATCTTCATACGAACCAACGCGCTGCTCAGCAAGTGCGTGACCCATCGATGCAAACAAGTGGTAATCGGAAGGAGCCCAGTCTGGTGAGTAAGTCGCATGGGGTAGAACTTCCCAGCCGAGTGCTTCCAACGTGTCGCGAACTGGTTTTGCCGTATGTGATGGAACATTGTCATGAAGAAAAATGACTTTGTTTTGCCTCTTTCGGTATTCTGGCCTTTTTTCAAGCAGCGTATGGTTCAAATCGGTCAATTGTTGTTGGTAACGTTCGGTATTAACCGTTTCCCTAGGTTTTAACAGCTCATAATAGACCACGCCCCTCCGGTCCCACCAAACACAGAACATTGTCTTTCTGCCAAAGCGATTCGGTCTTGTGGTCGATGTGGATGGTGCGCCTGGGTCTACCCATGATTTTTTGCGCTTGGAATTCTCAAAATAAATCCACTTTTCATCCCCTGTAACTATAAGATGCAAAAACGACTTCCTTTTGTTCCGAGCGAGCAAAATGTCACACGTGTTTTTTGCGCTTTTCCATTTGCGTGTCGTTCAACTCATGTGGTATACATTTACTGGTTTTCTGAATCCTTCCCATCTCTCGTAGCTGATTGGAAACAGCTTGTTGACTAACGCCCAATTGCTCGGCGAGTTGTTTTTGTGTTTGTGAATCATCTTCATCCAACAATGCTTGCAATTCCACATCTTCGTATTTTTTTGGCGGTTTTCCACATTCCTTGTCTGCAACATCGAAGTTACCACTTTCGAAACGCCGAAACCATCGTTCACACGTATCATGCGATGGAGCATGTTCACCATAAGCTTCTCGAAGTAATGGGTATGATTCAACAGCAGTTTTCTTCAAATGAAAACAAAAAATTAATGTTGTCCGCGAATGCTCTTTGTTCGGTATAAATTTCGACATATTGAACACAACAACACAGCACTATGCACACACTTTTCCAATTTATCACTCGTGCGCATCTGACACTTGTTGATGACACAACAAAATGGCGCAGTGTCAAATCTTTATAGCACAAACTGCGTTGGTGCACTATCTGTTATCTGAAATCCGCATTGCATACTTGTACACCTGGTGTATATATATATATATATATATATATATATATATATATATATATATATATATATATATATATATAAGCCCTTGGCTAATACGCTGAGTTTGTGCAGCCAATATAAGATAAAAAAAAAAACTAATATGTAACTTAGTTACTTTACTTAAAATTATTAAAATGTTTTTTTTTGTCAAGCTGACTATAATTTATATATAATACTAATACAAAAATTAAGAGTAATTAAAATTAATATGTGTTTTCAACAAATTTCGTATAACATATAGCTTATTATCTTGGTATGCTATGGTAGACTAGTATTTCTTTATTATTAGTTATCGTTGAGGAGTTAGTGACAGTAAAATGTGGAAAGAAGGTCAATAGTATACAATGTCACAACCTTTATCTAATCTGTTTTCCTATAATATCGGCGTTTGCAGGCAACAATACGAAATGATATAAAAATAACACATTTTATTAACAAGGTTTCCTATTTGTTGAACCAATTATTGTTTTTATTAAATTGGACTGAATGTAAACAACAAACAGCGAAAACCAACAAAAGAATAAAAACCTTTATGTCAAACCATAAGCGCTCTTGATAAGCCCCGGTATATTTCCATCGTTTCCAATATTATTCAAACGTTTTTTATAAGAAGCTTTTTTCTTTTACGTTTCCGTTCCCTTTTAAAGGGAACTCGTGTCCTATTCTTAAAAAGGATCCATCGACTGCAAATTCGTCCTTCCCCTACGCATAAGGGCTCCCCGTCATATTTCTCGGTTTTTATTCAATTTTTTAAGTGTAATGATATTAGCTTTTCGGGGGTCTGAGGGTATTTTTCACTCTGTCTTTATGTCTGTGTCAATGGAAATTTAAATTTATATGTTTTTAGGTTTGTTGACTAAAGAAATAACTTTGTGTCTTGAGAATATGGCGAATAACTGAAAATTCTCTCTCTCTCTTAATACAAGTAAGTAGGAAATAAATAGAAAAGCCTAAGATCAGAATAACATGTATAAAATTGCAGACTCGAATCATTTCGAGCTAAGCTATGGTACTGAGAATGAAAAAATGACATATTAATAATGTGCAATTTATTTTGTTCTAAGTTGTACTATCACATTACTTTTAAAATCTCAATTGAACGTCTTGAAAACAGTTGAGTTTAGGTATGCTACATCAAAAATACATAGCTGCTAACGACGAATCCAAATATCTATAAAAGTACCAAAGTTAGCGTGATCTGACCTGATCTATAGTAAACTATCTAACAAGGTATGATATGTTATACTGACCACATTGTACACATCCTATATCTTATGGAATCTGCAAGTATTTCAATTATTAATGCACGATTGCTTTAAAGGCTTTAATTTTACAGTACTTATTCCAAGATTTGCTTTAGACCAAAATATAATCAACTAATATAATATATTTTGGCTTGATACTTGACGCTAGGAGGTTCTTTTTTCAGAAACCACACACATGGAAAGTTCAAAAAATACGAATTACTTAATAACAGACCAAGAGGGCGACCTTAAATTTTGACATGTCAACTAACCTTCTGCCTAGTTGTTCATTCTATCGGGTATGGTAAAAAAAAAGAGAAAATTTCATTCCTGGTTACACTTAGGTATAGACTTACACTAAACTATAGACGTAGTTTAACGGTTTTCTAATTTTAGGGGGTTACATCACCTTGGCGCTCGGAAAAATAGGTATAAAAATAAAAAAAAAATTTGACGCAGCTATTAACTATATAAATAATTTGAAATAATAACGAATAAAAAAAATTAAAAAATGACGGAGATATGAGCCATCAAGTAGGACTATCCTTTGAAAATCCTGGCTGATGGTGTATTTATTTTCTCTGTCAGGCATCGTCTGAAAAATTAAAAATGATTTTTTTCGTATTTAGAAAGGTAATAGCTAACATGTAGCATACGAAAAAAATTTTAAATTTTTTTTTGTAGAAATGATGTTTGAAAAAATACTCTCATATAACTTATGAACGTGGCACCTAATCAAAAAAATCCTATGCTACATCTTAGATAATATTATAAAGAATATGTGTTGTAAATTTTAACAAAATCGGTTAAGTAGATCTTAAGATATCTTGTACATCAGTTTGAAAAAAGTAGTTTCGACAAAACGCAAAAGAAAAAACAGTATGGCGTCAGCGTCTTAAAACCAAATATTTTTTAAAATTATCTTCAACCTGCGATTCCGCGACCGTACATGAGGTCTTCCATTGTTGGCGCGATGTCCTCCGACTCCTTTTGAGCAGCTCTTTTCAATTTCCCGGCTTCTTTAGTCTCCTGTTGGGCTCTCATGTTGGCTGTAGATATTAGTTGAGAATCCAAGGTCTCGGTAAATCGCAGCGCGCTTCGGCCAATTACAAGGTTTAATAATTGCATAATTTGTAATACACTAGTATATCCATCATTAAATATAGTAGCTGCAATATAAGATGCATTCTCAACAATTTTTGTGCCACTGTAATGCATTTTTGGAACCATAGACCAAATGACAGCGTTTAAACTTTCGTTGTTATTCTGAGTGTATCCTTCTAAAGAGCGTTCTAACAAATCGGCATCAGTTAATCCATTGTATACCGGTTCAATTACTTTTTGGACAATTACAGGAATAGAATTTTTATGCTTATAAGAATCCAAAGTTCCAGAGGCCTTCGCTTTCTGATATGAACACCAGGTATCTTCGCCGGACGGGCACCTGTCATGCTGTGGCTTTTCATCAGTGGATATTTTATAATAATAACTTGCCCATATCGCATTTTTCATTGCTTCAACTGATGTATTTATACTCTTTCTAATTGAAAGACCATAGTAAACTGTTAACTCATCAGTAAGCTTGGCTGTAAACTTCCCTCTGCCACCTATACAAGAATTATCTTTTTTTTACTTTGCGTAATTGCGTACACATTCGCTTTTGCACGTGACCTATACATTCCTTTTTTTAACAGCTAAATTTTTATATGGATTTGAGTCAACAATTCCCTTATAAGTCCGATCGCTACCTGAGTTTCGGGCCGACTCTATGCCGCGCTCACGTCTAATTGCTATAACTTTGGAAATAATTTGAATTTTGAAATAGTTAAACGTTTAAAATATTCTTAAAAATATAAACAATTTATCTAGCCAAAAAAATAATTCGATTTTTTGAAAATCTCAAGATGGTGTAACTGTTTAAGTAGTATTATACAGAGTTAGTTTGTAGTAAGTATTAGATAGGATGGAATTTCAGCAAATGCAAAAAGTATATTACAGGTAACATAAGTAGTGGAAGATGGGGCAAGAAGTTCCCCTCGTAAGTGTTTAACCAAAAAAAAAAAACTATTATGCATAAGTTGTAAACTTTATAGACCAAGAGGGCGACCCAAAATTTTGGCCTGTCGTCTAACCGCCTGCGTAGTTGTACATCCTATCCCAATACCCTGGAATGACCAAAACGCTACATCCAAAAATGGACTTTCGTTAACTGCTTGAATCAAGTACCATAACATTTGCTGATACTAAAAAAGTCGAGAGCCCCAAAGGACAGATGCAAAAGGCAGACGCCGCGAATACCGAAGGAAGAAGTTGGACCCCGCTTTTTTCAGCCAAAAACGGTCGTTTTTTCGGGTTTTTGAATAAATAGAACGACCGTTTTTGGCTGGAAAAAACGAGTCCAGCATCGTTCTCCGATATTGACGGCTTCTGCTCTTTGCAGGTTCCCCCTTATTTATCAAGAACAAATTAAATTTATTGACTTATATGGTTAAATGACGGTCCATTTTTGGATAGACGTTTTTGGTGCCCTAAAGCTGGGTCCGGTCTCGGCGGCGTCTGCCCTTTGGGACGCTCTACTTTCTTATTGTCAACAAATGTTATGTTACTTGATTCAAGTGGTTAAACGACAGTCCAATTTCGGATGTAGCATTTTGGGTATTCCCGGGCACGGGGGCCGCAAAATCAACGTTAAAGGCTTTTATTGTACTCGCCCGAGAGAATGAACAACTAGGCAGACGGTTAGATGACAGGTCAAAATTTCGGGTCGCCCTCTTGGTCTATAAAGTTTACAACTTATGCATAAAGTGATATTTCATACACATTCCTAGTTTTTTTTTGGTTAAACACTTACGAGAAGAACTTCTTGTCCCATCCTCCACTACTTATGTTACCTGTAATATCCTTTTTGCATTTGCTGGAAATCTATCATACCCAATACGTACTACAAACTAACTTTGTAAAATACTACTTAAAATTGGAAAACCGTTAAAGAGTAAATTAACTACTACAGTTTACCTCCTTGGTAACTGTAACCAGAAATGAAATTTTACTAACTACCTTTATTACTATTGTGCCAACATTTTTTAAATGAAATATTACTAAACTTACTCAGTTCGGTAATTAAAACCCATTCCACTGAACTTTTCCCGACCTACTGATCTGCCGGCAGTAACCATAGAAATGGTGATGCCTAACATTTAAATCAATGTCTCTTGGGCTGGAAAGTACAAACAATTTTATTAGTTTTTTTATTATTATTTTCTATGGACTTAAAATTGAAAATCCAACAGCATATTCCAAAAATATTTTTAGAGTAAAAAATTTCGTAAAATATCGGCTTGGCAATTTTGTATACTTTGATCCGTAGATATTTTATTACGATTTAATTTTGTCAAATAAAAATTTAAAAAAAAGTGGTAATGAATTGCTTGGCTCATTACAGCCTAAACCTACTTTTACAGGTATAAATAGAAAGTAATATTTGGCAGATAGCAATTTATTGAAACAATTCTTACATAGTAAATGATTTTATTACATTTCAATAAAAGTTCACTATACTTTTTTCACGCTAAAATTTTCAGAATTCTCCATTCCTAAAAATAAAAAAATTATGCGTTAGTTACCAGAACATCTTAGTGTTGCAAAAAGTTTTTGAGAGGTTATGACTATTGAATCTTTATACAAAATAAAGTACCTCGGCAGGGCTAATTTAGCTATAAATAACTCTTAGTTTGAAAATTAAATTCGTCTCAAAACAAACTAATCTAATTTCAAAGTATCTTAAACTTTCTTTTGATTTTCTCAAATTTTTCAAGATGTTAAACTGTTAAAGCATTTAGTTATAAAGAAAAGTTACCACCAAGAGAATTTGCTGCCGTTTTTGTGAGTGAAAAATAATGGTATGTTAAGTAGGTAAGAATTCTCCTAGAGTACTGCATCAAAGGAGTCCTGCAGTTTTTTTTTTCGTTGAATTGGCGTAGAAATTTGGGAGTGACTTTAAACTAATTTTTGTTTACGTTTGTGGGAAAAACCCCAAATTTCCATTTTTCATTTTTAAAAAATTTATGACAAAAAATCGAAATATCAAAAAATAATTTAAGTATCATTAGCATGGTCTGTGCTCGGAAAGTTACAATCTACATGTAAATTGGACATCTCAGATACAATAAAAGCCAGAGTGGTCGATCACTATGTACTGCTGTTATTAACACATGGGACTGAAACGGGGCTTTAAATAAAAGTATCGTCGAGTTAAAAAACTCCTTTTAACTCAACGAGCAATGGAGAGGAAAATGCTAAATATTAAAGTTGAAGATCATATTCTTAACATCGAGATACACTGAAGATCAAAAGTGACAGTTGTAATACAACGAATATGTATATTGAGGTGGAATTGAGCGGAGCATCTAGCAAGGATGAATGATTACAGATGGACACGCCGCACAGTGGAACCGAGGTGGCGAAAAGTCGATTTTATAAAAGTATGTGGAGAAGGATTATAAACACAAAAATTTGAAGAGAAATGTCTAAATTCAAAGAATCAAGTGTAATTTATTATGGTTACCTATCTGAATAGAGTATATTCCTTATATAGATCGCTCAAATAAATTACCTCTGATAACACATTACATTCTTACGTTTTTATTTCATATGCTGCCCACAATTTTTTAAGAACACTATGCTATATACATTTTTTAATTCAAAGTTTGATATAAATAGCTGCATTAACACGTATTGGTTTCGTTTCTGATGCGAATATTTACGTGCCAAATTAAATAATGCCAAAGAACCAAAAATCTTCATAAAATTGTATCTTTATTTAGGCGTAACTATTTATCTACACTTTCCTACAATCGAAAATTAATTTTTATTAGAAGATTACATTGTTATTTATCATATCCAAATGGTTTTAAGTGCGATCAAGTGCGATTACGAGTACAATTAAATCATATATCCACGAACGTACAATTTGACTAAGTGAAAAAAGGGATATATAATCTCATTTTCGCCACATTGCGAAAGATTAAAGTTCTGTCAGTAGACGAAAAATTGCCTGTTTTGTACAATTTCCTTTTAGGAGAGACAGTTAAATATTCTAAATGCTAAATATAACTTGGAATATAGAGAAATTAAATTATATATATAGTGCACTAGTTTTTTTATGAACTCTAGCTGTGTAGCGTATATATTAAGCCCTGAGAAAGAGTCATTCATATGCGGAAGGCGTGTATATAAATGTCTTAATTCACAATCAATATACGAGAGTTGTCTGAAAATAATGGTTTTGACGAATAACACCATCTTTATGTTGAAACTCAAAACTTTTCAGACTACTCTCGTAACATATTTGAATTATCGCCGAACTATATAATCTCTTTACGAACATATGTCGTCTAAGCATGAAACAAATGATTATTATGCAATCTTTCGATTGTTCTTTACATCTAAGGAATTGCGTATCTGTTTTGTTACTATGGTAACCGTTTCAGTGACCGACTCACAAATATTATGCGTTTGGTTATAACGAACGGTTATCATTTCGAGCGCGTTGAAGCTTTAGGGTTAAAACAATTTGACGTTGATAGTCCTCTTACATTTGCAACTTTGCAGCATTATTAAACAATTAAAAATCACTCTGTATAATAAGGTAAGTAAAATATATTATTATAACTTTTATATATTTTGTTATGTATATGATCATGAATAACAATCGAATAGTTTTAACCATTACTCATTATTTATTAAAAAGATAATGACAAATGAAATAGATCATTACTTTTTAATAAATAGCGACAGTGACAACTTTTGAAGGTTACTCAGTATTATGACTTTGGCATCATATGTCAAGATCCATCTATATCCATCGTCATATTAAATCCGCCATTTTGAATTTTTGAAATCTGACAGCGTATTTGAATTCAGCGACCCTAAAAACCTATAATAACATGCATGATGTGAAGATCCGTCTGTTCCTCGAATTGCGCGACTGAAAAGGTTAAATATATGTGTTCGGATTATGTGAATTTTATACAAATATATTATTTTTAATTATTATAATGCCACACAAATAGTTTATGTGATCAGTCATTTCATATTTAAGAAGTAATATAATTTTTGCCGCGAATCGGGCAAATGGCTCCACTGTGCGCCGTATGGTTGAATGGAGGCCTAGAGAACATGAAAGATTCAGAGATCAACCACAGACAAGATGGACAGACGATATCAAAAGATTAGCAGTACACGATTGGATGCAAAAAGCAAATAACAGAGCTCATTGGAGACAACTTGCTGATGATGATGATGCTGAAAAAATACTACATTGGTAATTTCATCTTTAAATTACTAACTGCTATCTTCATATCATTATTGTCAAAAAAGTTGCATATTATTAAGTCAAAAATATACGTATCCGTAGACGAGTTCCTTTACACGCATTGTCTGATTCTTTCTTCTCCTCCCTGTTTTGTCTGGAATCTGCAAGTTTCATGGCATCAAGGAGAGGAAATATTTCTGCAAATATCTGCTAGCTGTAATCATTTTTGACGACATCGTTTGGAGAAGGGCTGTGAGTATTCGACCAACAGTTTAGTTGTTATATTATACAGGCTTAACCATCCTAGGTAGTACATCTTGCCTGATGAATCTTTGTCTTTTATGATTGAATGTATTCCAACACATCTATATGATTAGTCGGTTATTCCTTAAAATACATCAAGCATTGATGTTAGATGTTATTTTTTTCTTACACGATTCTGAAGGAACAATTTTCTTTTGATCTCATATAGTGTGTAATACTATTAACCAGAACATTTACCACTCTTACATTTCTCTAATGCCAAAAGAATTTGCAAATAATAATATTTTATTTTAAGGAGAAACTGAATTTAATAAGTTATATTACTTGATAAATTTCTCAAATATCATGACCTATTTTAAAATATGTCTACAACTTACCAATAAGGAGAGTAAATTAACCTAACCCTCAATTTTATACGGTTTCCAATTACGATTAACACTAACATATGATTGTCTAAATCATAGCTCTAGCCGCTTCCTTCTTCTTATTAACTTAAGAACTTTTCTAGATGTACAGATAAAATCATTAAATGATTTAAACGCTTTTTGACAGAGCTAACTAATAATAAAATCCAATTATTGCCCGACTTGTTTGCAATGTTTAAATGAATTTAATATTTCACCCAACCATGACAAAACATCAATAATAAATTATGCTTTTGACAAAAAAAAAAGAAATAAAAACAAAGGTAATAAATTGAATTGGAAATGAAATTTTCGCGGGCTGTCGCTTGTCCTCGAAAAATTAAACTTTACCGAAATGTCATTTTTCATTAGAGGTAATTTTTTTTCTGGTGGAGAATTGTACAACGGAAAAATGGCATAAGTGAAGGGAAGTTTTAGTTGTAATTCGTGAAATACTTTTTGTATATAACTGCAAAGGTGAATCATCTACGGATTCTTTTGAACCAAGGCTAAGAAGAAAATAAACTGTTAAAAAAAAAGATTTAGCGTATCTTTATATATACATATATATATATATATATATATATATATATATATATATATATATATATATATATATATATATATATATATATATAAATATACAGTAGAACCCCGGTTATCCGAGGTAACGTGGGGGGCACCCTCCCCGGATAACTGAAAACTCGGATAATCCGGATTTGTTTTTTATTCATTCAAAAAATAAACACCAATACTTTAAACCAATGTATTAAACGTTTTTAACATATAAATAGGTACATACATTATGAAACAGTGAAATAGGTATCTATGCGCTCTGTTTCATATTGCATCTTCTTTTTCTCGCTGCAATGTTTCTCCATCTATTAAGAAGAAGCAAATCCGCTGGGGTTGTCTCTGGTTGTTGTTCGATATACCTCAAAGCTTTTTCTAAAGAAGCAAAAACTTCTTGATGAGAGATCTTAGTGGGAGACTGTTTATCCACCGTCGCTTCGTCATCGTCATCGTCATCTGATTTTTCGGTTTTCTGAAAGGCATTCGTTATTTCTTCAATACTCCTTTCTTCTTCTAAATCATCTGCTGTAATCCTCTTCTCTTGCCACATTTTCGAAACCTTTTAATTTGTGCATTAATTCAAATAAACTTTTTTCTTTTTCTTCTATCTCGCTGTCAAAATTTGAACAGGACATTTCTCCATGGCTTCTTAATTTCAAAGCCAATTCATTTAATGGAGTATCATTTTCACTGTCATTATAGTCCTTAAAATCAATAACTTTTGACCAAGATTTTTGAATAGTGGTAGTACGCACAGAATCCCAAGCTTGACTTACCCATTAAATAATATTTTTCAGTGTAACCTTTCTCATCCTATTAACAATATCCTCCTTTTCTGTGTTTTCTAACAGATGTTCAAGATATAAACGCCCATAATTTTTTTTAATGTTTTCGAGGATGCCTTGTTCTATTGCTTCCATTATGCTGGTTACATTTGGAGAAAAAAATTTTACAACAATTTCGCCCACATCAAGTCCTTCTCCAGGGTGAGAGGGGGCATTATCCATTAACAAAATTGCTTTAATAGGAAGACGGTTTCTGTTCAAAAATTTAGTCACAGATGGCACGAACTCTTCTTCAAACCAGTTAGTAAATAAGGTCGCATCCATCCATGCGCTCTTCTGACTTTTGTAATAGACTGGTAGGGCTTTGGGTGAGATGTCTTTTAAAGCTCTTGGACGTGCAGACTTCCCAATCACCGTTAGTGGGATTTTGTACTTGCCAGATGCATTGGAACATACCAATATAGTTAATTTTTCCTTACATCCTTTGTGCCCGGGAGCTGATTTTTCCTGTCGAGATGCCAATGTTTTTCATGGAAGCATTTTCTAATTCAGACCAGTTTCGTCACAGTTGTAAATTTGATCACATGTGTATCCACAATCTTCGATTTCCTTTTTAAAGTCCTGCTTAAACTTCTCAATTGATGACACATCAGCAGAGAGTTTTTCACCACATATAGTCAGTTATCGTACACCGTACCGTTTTTTTTTTTTTTTCCAGCGGTCAAGCCATCCAGAACTGGCGGTAAACTGATCTATCTCTGGGAATTGCCTAGTAATCGTTATTGCTTTCTGTTGTAAAATTGGACCTGACAGAGGCACACCTTTTGATCTCTGTTGGTTAAACCACATAAATAAAGCTCCGTTAACCTTTTCATATTCGCCCGGTTTTCATTGATTTTCCTGAGGACGAGGAGGCTTGATTTATACACCACTCTTCTATTTTTGTGCGATTTCTTTTCCAATCTCCAACTGTTACCTCACCTACTCCATAATCTCGTGCAACAACTTTAAATGTCTCTCCTGCTTCAATTCTCCTGATGGCTTTTAATTTTTTCTTCAATAGGAACGACGATTCTTTTACGCTTGTTTTGCTCCATTATAATACGACAAACAAAAATTCAAACAAAGTAGTCCGTATTAGTTACACTTAACTACCAGAACTCCAACCAAATAAATTATGTGAGTATACTCGTACTTCTCCGTAGTAAACGCTATAACGCACTGCATTCACGCAAATTTACATGCTGAAAGAGTCCAAAAACATAAATAGGGGAACCCCTCACACGGGCCAGGGGGATTCTCCGAAGGCCCCGACGATTTTAAATGCAAATATGTACATACATGTTTTAGAAGCTCGGTTAATACGCAGCAAAGACGCGCGTACCTCGGATAATCAGGTTCTTAGATTGGCTCGGTTAATCCGGAGCTCGGATAATCGCGACTCGGTTAATCGGAGTTCTACTATATATATATATATATATATATATATATACATATATATATATACATATATATATATATATATATATATATATATATATACATATATATATATATATATATATATATATATATATATATATATATATATATATATATATATATATGTAACTCAGGTAGCTTCGAGCGGCAACGGCAGTAAGATCACAGTATCGAGTAGCACTTGAAAATACTAAATGAAATTTTGGCGAAACGTCTTGCAAATTCATTGCTAAACGAACGGATTGAAATCCGGAATTTTAAGGTGTTATATTCCACCATCCGTGAAAACCTCTATTGTAACATACGAGGCTGGTTTGAAAAGTCCGTGCAAAGTCCGAGAGATGGCACCACCGGCGCGTATCGAGGTCATGTTTAGTTAGTAGCAACTCTTGAATGAACGCACACCAAGTTTCAGCCATATTGGTCTATTTCTTTGTGTTTGGCATTCGTGTGAATCAAGGAAGTCGAGTGATTTTCAAGAAATGGACGAAAAAGAATTTCGTGTGGTGATTAAACATTATTTTATGAAAGGCAAAACGCCTCAGGAGACTAAAGAGAAGCTTGATAAACATTATGGTGACTCTGCACCTTCGATTAGAACAGTTTATAAGTGGTTTCAAAATTTTCGGACCGGCCATATGAGCACAAGTGACGCTGAACGTTCTGGACGGCCTGTGGAGGTTACGACTCCAGAAATCGTTGATCAAATCCATGATATGGTGATGGATGATAGAAGAGTTAAGGTGCGTGAGATTGCTAGTGCTGTGGGCATCTCGACTGAACGGGTACATAATATTTTGCATAAACATTTGGACATGAGAAAGCTATCCGCAAGATGGGTGCCGCGATTGCTCACGCTTCACCAAAAACGGAATCGTGTGAAGTGTTGCAAGGATGGTTTGCAACTGTTCCAGAAGAATCCGGAGGACTTTAAGCGTCGTTTCGTCACTGTGGATGAAACATGGATACATTACTATACTCCTGAGACCAAACAACAATCTAAACAATGGGTTACCAAGGGGGAATTTGCACCAAAAAAGGCGAAGACCGTTCCTTCGGCCGGAAAGGTTATGGCGACTGTCTTTTGGGATTGGCAAGGGATAATCCTCATCGACTATCTGGAAAAGGGTAAAACTATTACAGGTGAATATTATTCATCGTTATTGGACCGTTTGAAAACCGAGCTGCAAGAAAAAACGCCCGCGATTGGTCCATAAGAAAGTCCTTTTCCATCACGACAACGTACCAGCACACACCTCAGCAGTTGTGGTCGCAAAATTAATGGAAATAGGATTCCAACTCGTTTCACATCCCCCCTATTCTCCAGACTTGGCTCCCTCGGACTACTATTTGTTCCCCAATTTGAAGAAATGGCTGGCGGGACAAAGATTTTATTCAAACGAGGAGGTGATTGCAGACACTAATGGATATTTTGCAGACTTGGACAAATCCTATTATTCGGAAGGGATCAACAAACTAGAACATCGTTGGACGAAGTGTATAAGCCTAAAAGGAGACTATGTCGAAAAATAAAAAAGGTTGACCCCAAACACATAAGTAGTTTTTATTTTCGCACGGACTTTTCAAACCAGCCTCGTATATATGTGTATATATATTTATTCTTGTAATTAATAATTATAAAAAAAAAACCCTTGCACAAATATCTACTTTATGTATGTATACGATTTCTCTCTAAAAAAGCTGCCTATGTTCATGCTTCACGATTTTCGTAACTTTAATCCAATATGATGTTTTACTGCCGTTGCTGATGAAAAAAAAAGTTTAAGTAGCAATTTTATTAGTAATTGATTAATAAGATCAGCTTGCCGAACATCCACAAATCATAAGCTTGATGACAGTTATTGGTCTAGGGACGATAAATCAAATGGATTATTTAATTTTACAAAAAAGTAATTTTCATGGGAATTCCTTGATTCGACAAGAAATGAGTATGTTATGGATATTCACATAATTGAAAAAAAAATATCAAATAAGTTTTTTTGTTGTATTTAATATTTGTAGCATACAATGATTGTTGGATACTGATTTCAAATATCGGGTCTTCCATTAAGGACTTGACAACTTTTTTTTTAAATAAAACGCAACCCATTTGAGACATTTCGAAAATTTTACTATCGGCTTGAAGCACAATCAAAACATTTTTGTATGGAATTCGACTTCATTCATATGTCCACCACGGGCACGTTTGCAGCGGTCGATTCGTTGAACCCAATTTTCGATGACTCGGCCACACATTTCGACGGAAACGGCCGCTATCTCTCTTTCAATATTGGCTCTGAGCTCCTCTAACGACGCAGGCTTGTTAGCACAGACCAATGATTTAACGTACCCCCATAAAAAGAAGTCTAGAGGTGTTAAATCACACGATCTAGGCGGCCATTCGACGGGACCATTGCTCGATATAACACGTTCACCGAATTTAGATTGCAGTAAGTCGATTGTTACACCCGCTGTGTGGCTTGTGGCGTCGTCTTGTTGAAACCACATATCATTAATGTCTAGCCCATGCAATTGATCAAAGAAATAACGTTGCAACATGCCTCTGTAGCGATCTCCATTGACTGTAACGTGACGGTTATTTTCATCAACGAAAAAGAACGGGCCAATGACACCACCGGCTTGAAAACCGCACCAAACAGTAATTTTTTGTGGATGAAGTGAGGTTTCTTCAAGCACATGAGGGTTTTCACCTGACCAATAACGCATATTCTATTTGTTGACGAAGCCGTTTATCCAAAAATGCGCTTCATCACTCAAGATGATTTTGCGATGAAATTGGTCATCTTCTTCCAACATTTCTAGAGCCCAATTCCAGAACGTACGTCGCTTCATATGATCGAGTGGCTTTAGTTCTTGAGTTAACTTTAACTCATAAGGGTGCAGGCCAAGATCCTTTCGCAAAATTCGCCATAGTATGGTCTGAGCGATGCCTAATTCTTGAGAACGCCGTGAAATCGACTGTTTTGGTTCATTTGAGATGGACGCTTGAACGGCAGCAATATTCTGGCCACTTCGACCAACCCGTTGTCTCACTGGCACGGGAACATCCAGCAGCGAATATGTTGTTAGCTCAAATTTTTTCACTAGATTATGAATTGCTTGTCTACTGGGACGAGAATTACGACCAAAAATTGGCGTTAACGCTCTTAAAGTTGCAGTCACCGACTCCAAATTTTGGTAGTAAATTTTAATTATTTGTAAATGTTGTTCGTTCGTGTACTTCACCATGATGAAAATGTTGACTTTACTGAATGTTTTGACGTTGACAGTTTGGTGATTGGCTTAAGGGTGCGTTCACAATGAAATTTCAAAGTTGTCAAGTCCCAAATAGAAGGCCCTTTATAATACTTTGGTACAACGGTAACCGATTTCAGCTTTGTGATTTGAAATTGAATAACCCACCTACAAGGAGCGGTGACATTTAAACTATCACTAAAATTTAGCGCTCAATGTAAGTAACAAACTAGGAAATTGTACGTCTGAATCCACTTCAGTTTATTTGACAACTGGAAATGCATTCAAACATCGAACAATGCATTATTATTTTTTTTACTAATGAAGGCGAAGGCAATTTGTCCAAGAATTAGACAGTTGGGTGAGGATACATTTTTAGATATACGGGTAGACGACTATTAATGGTGTAAGGCGTTTAAAGATGACCGCAAACGTGTAGAGATGAAGCCGATTTCTAACTGCCCAAGAACATTACCTACAAAACAAGTTGCTACTTATTTGCAGCCAGAGATATTACTTCTACATTGAATATGTAGTGGCAATCCTTAATCAAAGAACGACTTAATTATCGAAAAGTATGCGCACGTTGGACTTTGATACTGTCAACGGCCCACTACAAGAAAACTCGCTTCATTCTCCACTGGTACTCTTTGAAATGTATGGGGATGTCTTTCCAGAGGTTCTGGTAACTACTGATAGGCGAAGTAGGCGACAGTGACAACCAGCTAACCAATCCTTTGTCACCAAAACCAACAAAAGTCCCCTTTTTTTAGCAGGTAGCGGCATTTTATACATATATTTACTAACTTAACAACATAATGTAAATTTAGAGTACTACTCAGACTTACTGGAAGACCCGCTAAAAACTGTCATATGGAAGAAGCGTAGAGAATACCGGCAATCTCTTTGTTCCTTACAAGATAATGCTCGCACTAAAATTGAGGTTTATACGATAGCTGAAATTCAGAAATCGAAATGGACTGTTCTTTCTCATACACTCTGTAATTCTGACTTTACAGGTTCAAATTGCCACATATTGGGAACCTTCAAAGAATTTTTAGGGGAAAATAATTTCACTTTTGTGAAAAGGTCATTAAACCTGTTCCAAAAGGGTGCGTCCGCAACCACCAGATTTTATTTTCTCTAGGAATACGAAAGATTTCTGAGCGAAGGGGACAGTGTATTCAAAGGAAGTGAGACTATATTGAAAAAATAACCGGTCAAGTGCAAGTTGAACTTGCACAATTAGTGTTCCGTACGTTGATTGCTTTTAAAATAAAAAATGTTGTTACGGTGGTATAAAATGATCAGTGACTTCACAAAACACACCCCAAATGAGTTTTCAACAAAGTTTCTTTCCAATCTTTACTGAAAATTGATGACCTAGAAATTTTTGGTTTTTTTATATACCAGATAAATTATTAAAGGCAATGCACTCGTGATAATTTTCGTTCAATCTAAACCCCCTGGAGAATATTCCAGAATTTTTTCAAAATTTTTTGATCACTACTTTTCGAGATAAGGCGGGTGGACAGCGATTTTTTCGCGATTTTTTAAAAATAATACAAAGAAAAGTGCGCGCAAGTATTACATTATATATATATTTTTTACTCGTATTTTCACAAGCTTTCATTTGACACCACACTCGATTACCTAGTAAAAAAATTTCCGATTTCACCCCACAAAACTAACCCCTTAAGTCAAAATTTAACTTTCAAAACTACATGGCTCTGATGAGGCCATCAATTCCTATATTATTACCAAATTTCAACTTTCCATGACAAAGAGTTTCGGAGAAAATCGGGTGTGACAGACTGACAGACAGACAGACATCGAAGTGATCTTATAAGTGTTCCGTACGGAACACTAAAAAAATGTTATGTAATATTAGTTTCAATAATTAATTTTTGTATAATTATTGAATCATAGTTTAAACTTAAATGATTCTAGTATTTTCTCCAAAATTTGTATTACCTAGCCTATAATATATCGTATCCTTGAATTAACACACCACAGTTTCGAATAAATTAGCATTTCGAAAATAATCAAAAATTCCAAAACACAATGGTAGTTAGTAGTTACAATGTAGAATAGAAAAAACTATCTTCATAAGTTTATATATATATATATATATATATATATATATATATATATATATATGTATTTTTATACATATATATATATATATATATATATATATATATATATATATATATATATATATATATATATATATACGTAGGCTGAAAAGCTTTTGGTTTAGCTACTTAATACACATTTTTAGTGTTCCGTACGGAACACTTATAAGATCACTTCGGTATCTGTCCGTCTGTCACACTCGATTTTTTTTTGCAAAATCGACTTTATTCATGTATATAGCTTCCTTCAAGAGCGATACAATCAGTCCAACGCTTTTCTGATATTCCTATACCTTTCTTGTAGAAATATTTGTCTTTGCCTTCAAAATAGGCCTCAGTTTCGGCAATAACTTCTTGGTGCGAAATTTCTTTCCTGTGAGCATTTTTTTAAGGTATGCGAATAGATAATAGTCGGTGGGGGCCAAATCTGGAGAATATGGTGGATGAGGAAGCAATTCGAACTTCAATTCATGCAATTTTGCCATCGTAACTATTAACTTGTGTCACGGTGCATTGTCTTGATGAAAGAGCACTTTTTTCTTGTTCATTTGGGACCGTTTCTTTGTGATTTCTGCCTTCAAAGGAACCATTAACTTTATATAATATTCGCTATTGTTAGTCTTTCCCTTCTCAGCATCGTTGATGAAAATTTTTCCATCCGCATCCCAAAATACAGAGGCCAAACCCTTCCCAACCGACTGTTGTGTCTTTGATCGCTTCGGACGGCTTTCACCGGCTGCTGTCCACTCAGCTGACTGCCGATTTGATTCCGGTGTGTAGTGGTGGATCCATGTTTCAGCCATTGTCACATATCGCGTGGAAAAATCCTTTTTATTGCGCTTAAACAGGTTCAAACAGCGCTCAGAATCATCAGCACGTTGTTGTTTTTGATCCACTGTGAGCAAACTCGGTACCCATTTCGAACAGAGCTTTCTTATGCCCAAATGTTCATGCAAAATATGGACAATACGTTCTTTTGATATCTTTAAGGTGTTAGCTATTTCACTTGATGGTCATCCAAAATAATTTTGTGGATTTTTTTATGTTTTCCGGTATAACCACCTCATTTGGGCGTTCAGAGCGTTCAGAATCATTTGTGACTGTACGATTGCGTTTAAACTCAGCATACTAGTAAATGAAGAGTGATTTTCAAGGGGTAAAGTCTTTCTAACATTTATCAAGCCATTGCTTTGCTTCAACAGTATTTTTTCCCATGTGTTTTATCAACACACGAAATTCGATTTTTTCTATTGTTTTGAAAATATCAAAAGTAGCGTGACTAAAACCACTATAACATGTAAACTAATTGTCGAAATGTCATGAAATTTTGACACGTATCGTTTGAAGGTTGATACTTCCTAAAAATCATATGGAATTTTTAACAAGGGTGACATCTATGTGTCAGACTAAAAACTTTTCAGCCTACGTGTTTCCGAGTTGGTCCGTCAGCCTTGGTAATGATGAAAATGTTTGGCAACACAATCACAGACGTTAAATATATATTACGTTTATAATTTTTTTCTGACCTCGTATTTTACGCCCCTGGATGAAATCATACGCACGATCTTTTCTGAGTTCATAATATCAATGAGATGGAAAAAATTGATCTGTTTCTATAAAGGTCTTAACAGTGTTTTCGTTTTACTTGTTCGTTTTTTAACGGTTACCGTTGAATATATATACTCTATTTGCCTATAGAGATAGCAGTACAAAATCGTATATATATATATATATATATATATATATATATATATATATATATATATATATATATATGTATGTATATATATATATATATATATATATATATATATATATATATATATATATATATATATGTATGTATATATATATATATATATATATATATATATATATATATATATATATATATATACATATATATATGTGTATATATATATATATATATATATATATATATATATATATATATATATATATATATATATTTATTAGTAAGTACTACCTTAACAGGATGGAAAGAGCTGCTAGTTCTCCAGCTAAAGTAACCAAGCCGATGCAATGAGATTCCAATCTGATCGATTTCACGTTCAAGTTCTCCTATTTCCCTATTGTAGATTAGAACTTTTGAAGGTTGTCCTAAAGCCTCCTTTTTGGTTTTAGTGGTGGCCGACGAGTTATTTTTTAAGGACGTTTTTCTTCTAATCTTGAACAATTTCTGTATCACTTATTACAAGTTTTGGCGGTTTGACATCAATTAGCGCTGGCATTTTTTGGCTACTAATTTCTTTTTATGATAGTTTTAAATCTTTGCTGCTTGCTTAACTGTGTTGATAGAGGCAGACCATTGCCATCTTCAATTAGTCTGCCGACGAGCTCTAAAATGGAGCAAAAAGGGCATGTCCTTATTTGATGTTTGATAGACTATGTATCTAAGTTATTCGTTATTTTTGGACCTCTCATATGTTTACAGTAAAGGCAAATCTGGTAGTATGCGTCTCATAAGCCACTATAACTCTTGGTCACATACCAGGTGCGACAATTAACTTTCGGTCCTGGTGTTGTAAAGATTAAATAAACCAAATTTTTTCAATTTTCTCTTTTTAGTGTTCCGTGTTATGGGATCACTTCGGTGTCCATCTGTCTATCCGTCTGTCTGTCTGTCCGTCTGTCACACCCGATTTTCTCCGAAATTATTTGAGAAAGTTGGCACAAATATTGGAATTGATGGCCCAATCAGAGCCGTGTAGTTTTGAAACTTAAATTTTGACTTAAGGCGTTAGCTTAGGGGAGTGAAATCGGAAGTGAAAAAAAAAATTATCAGGTTATCGAGTGGGATGTCAAATGAAAGCTTACGAAAACACAACTTGATGATGATACTCGAGCAAATTTTTCTTCATAATATTTTAAAAAATCAATCGAAAATCGCTGTTCCCCCCCCCCCTATCTAGAAAAGTACTGAGCAAAAAATTCTGGAATACTCTCTATAAAGTATGGATAAAATTCTCAAGGTTTTCAGTTTTCAACAAAGATCTGAAACAAACTTTGTTGAAAATTCATTTAGGATGTGTTTCGTGAAGTCACTGATCATTTATACCTCCGTAACAAAAGTTTTTATTTTGAAAGCAATCACCGTGCGACACACTAATTGCGCAACACCGCCTTGCACTACGCCGATTTTTTTCCGATAATCAGTGTACTCTCTTCTTAATTTCGTTCAACTTTTATGACCTTTTAATGGTGATTCAAATGAATTTTCGAGTTCATTTTGTGCTATTGTCTGCAAAGCCCATGTAGAAGCATTAAAAAGGACCTTTCCTCTTCGAGAAGGCGTCCTCTTAAGCTAATTTTTCTTTTAAGCAATAGTAAAAAGTCATAAAGTGCTAAATCGAGTAAATATGCGGAACGGTTCAACACCAGACTTGATATCGTGTTAAATATGACCAACAATCAGTTAAGTAAGTATTACTTGATACATTATCGTATAACAATCACCAGCTGTCTGGATTACGATATTCAGATCTTTGATAGTTTGACTATTTGTAATCAGTATTGGTTTGGTTCTTGATAGAACTTTTTATATTTTGTTCGGGTTGATAATTTTTACTTCCATACTGTACTTTGACTTGTTATTTATCGCTCCTGATGAAAATACTATGTTTCATCACCAATAATAATTGATTTAAGAAAGTTTGGATTTTTTCTAGAAGTTTGTACGATTTTCCTCGAACATCGTACTCTCAATAACTTATATAATGAATAAATTTGTGACGGTCCTTTTAAAATTGTTCCAGTGGTTTCTTTGTTGTCTCTTTGAATCATTTGTGTGTTAAAATTGATATTGATTTTTATATATGTTTGTTTTCTTCAAGCTATTTTTATTCTTCTAAAAAATATTTATGCAATTTTATAAAATTACATTTTTGATAAGCAATCATTTGTGATAAGCATCATCCAGCTCTGACGTTTGATATACTTAATATTCATAATGATAAACCCATGCAATTTGAAGAATACGTATATGATTATAAACATGCTATTAATAATTTTTTGATTAATGTAAACTGGGATCAGGTACTAGTTAATCACATTGATATTGATATTGATCTTCTCTATCAGTTAATTTATAATTGCATTGATACTTTTGTACCTAAAATGCTTATAAAGAATAATTTTCGATTTCCAATATGGTTTAGCCAGGAACTTAAAAATATTACACTTGAAAAAAAAAGCAGCATATAGGCAATACAAGCGTACTAAATCAGCTAGCGCCTACGCGAAGTTCTCCAATTTACTCATGTTATGTAAAACTAGAGCTGAAATAGATTATAATTTGTATATTCAAGAAACACAGAATAATTTAATTACTAATGTAAATGCTTTCTGGAAATTTATTAACTCAAAAAATTATAATCAAATGCCTTCAGTAATTAAATGCAATAACCAAATATTTGAAAGTGGAAATGATATGAGAAGACAACAATTATTTATAATACCATCACCAATAGTGAACTTGGATTTAACTTAAATGTGAGCACATATCATGCCAAAATTTCAGACATATATAACAAATTAGCCACTATTGATTTAACTAAGGGTCCTGGTCCTGATAAGATTTCTGGACTAATTCTTAAGAATTGTGCTTTTTCATTGTCAAGGCCTCTATGGCTATTATTTAATAAATCTCTGTCGGATGGCTTATTCCCGGAATATTGGGAAACCTCATATGTGGTGCCAGTTTATAAAAATATTGGCGATAAGGACAGAATTATAGATCAATTTCCCTACTATCGCTAATACCTAAGTTATTTGAATCACTTGTGTCTGATTTTTGTTAATGACGTATTTAAAAATATTGTTATTACCCAACAAAACGGCTTCTTGCAGGGTAGGTCTATTACTACCAATCTTCTTGTGTACCGTAAGCATATTGATGAGGCCTGGGAGTCGGGATATGTGACTGACTCTATTTACACTGGCTTTGCCAGGGCTTTCGATAGGTTCAACATTGATATTCTTATAAAGAAGCTTGATGCTTATGGGATACATGGAAACTTGCTGGATTGGCTAAGGTCTTATCTCTCCAATAGGAGACAAATTGTAAAAATCAATAACTTTCTATCTAGTCCTGTGAGAATCAACTCTGGGGTTCCTCAGGGTGCTCATTTGGCACCGATTCTGTTCAATATTTTTGTGAATGATGTTACACAATGAGTTTTTAATGTATGCTGATGACATCAAGATCTTTTTACCTATTTTGGATTCTGATTCAGCCTTAAGGCTACAAAGTGATCTCAAAAGATTTTATGAGTGATGCACAAACAATAATTTATCTCTAAACATTCCAAAATGTAAATATATTCAATTTAGAAGGTTGTACAATGTTGTAATAAATAAATATCACCTTAATAATGTTTGCTTGGAAAATGTTGACGTGATTAGAGATCTTGGTGCAATTTTTGATAGTAAACTTTCTTTTCTTCCGCACATAGAGGTTTGCAGAAACAAAGCGATGCGAATGTTAGGCTTCATTAAGAAGCATACAGTTGATTTCAATAATGTAAAAGCCATAAAAATTTTATATACCTCGCTGGTGAGACCACACTTGGAAAACTGTTCTAGTGTGTGGTCGCCCTACTTTTTATCGCATCAGAAAAGGTTGATGGAGTTCAGAACAAACTTCTCAAATACATAGCCTTTAAGAGTCATATAGTAGTGGATTCAATTGATTATAATCAACTTGAAAATCGCCTTCTTATTCAATCGTTGAAAACTGGAAGGGACTCAGCAGATGTCATACTGGCCTATAAATTGTTGCATGGGCTGTGCGATTGTCCGGAATTGGTTTCTGTATTCAATTTTCATGTGCCACCGAGATCACTTCGAGATCAAAGATGTTTTTAGCTTCGTCTGCATAGAACCGTGCATGGTCAATATGGTGGTATTAATAGAATAATGATGAACTACAATTTGGCAAATATAGATTTATCTCATGTATCACCATACGAGGCTGGTTTGAAAAGTCCATGCAAAAATAAAAATTACTTATGTGTTTGGAGTAAACCTTTTTTATTTTTTGACATAGTCTGCTTTTAGGCTTATACACTTCGTCCAACGTTGTTCTAGTTTGTTGATCCCTTCCGAATAATAGGATTTGTCCAAGTCTGCAAAATATCCATTAGTGTCTGCAATCACCTCCTCGTTTGAATAAAATCTTTGTCCCGCCAGCCATTTCTTCAAATTGGGGAACAAATAGTAGTCCGAGGGAGCCAAGTCTGGAGAATAGGGGGGATGTGAAACGAGTTGGAATCCTATTTCCATTAATTTTGCGACCACAACTGCTGAGGTGTGTGCTGGTGCGTTGTCGTGATGGAATAGGACTTTCTTGTGGGCCAATCGCGGGCGTTTTTCTTGCAGCTCGGTTTTCAAACGGTCCAATAACGATGAATAATATTCACATGTAATAGTTTTACCCTTTTCCAGATAGTCGATGAGGATTATCCCTTGCGAATCCCAAAAGACAGTCGCCATAACCTTTCCGGCCGAAGGAACGGTCTTCGCCTTTCTTGGTGCAGATTCCCCCTTGGTAACCCATTGTTTAGATTGTTGTTTGATCTCAGGAGTATAGTAATGTATCCATGTTTCATCCACAGTGACGAAACGACGCTTAAAGTCCTCCGGATTCTTCTGGAACAGCTGCAAACCATCCTTGCCACACTTCACACGATTCCGTTTTTGGTCAAGCGTGAGCAATCGCGGCACCCATCTTGCGGATAGCTTTCTCATGTCCAAATGTTTATGCGAAATATTATGTACCCGTTCAGTCGAGATGCTCACAGCACTATCAATCTTACGCACCTTAACTCTTCTGTGATCCATCACCATATCATGGATTTGATCAATGATTTCTGGAGTCGTAACCTCAATAGGCCGTCCAGAACGTTCAGCGTCACTTGTGCCCATATGGCCAGTCCGAAAATTTTGAAACCACTTATAAACTGTTCTAATCGAAGGTGCAGAATCACCATAATGTTTATCAAGCTTCTCTTTAGTCTCCTAAGGCGTTTTGCCTTTCATAAAGTAATGTTTAATCACCACACGAAATTCTTTTTCGTCCATTTCTTGAAAATCACTCGACTTCCTTGATTCACACGAATGCCAAACACAAAGAAATAGACCAATATGACTGAAACTTGGTGTGCGTTCATTCAAGAGATGCTACTAACTAAACATGACCTCGATACGCGCCGGTGGTGCCATCTCTCGGACTTTGCACGGACTTTTCAAACCAGCCTCGTATAGTTTAAAAACATTCTTAAAGATGGTCAATCTTTAGGGGGTGTGGAAGTGCTGCCAGCTACAAGATATGTGTTTAACTATAAGTTTTAAATGTGAAAGCCTATTTTTTTAAAATTTTAATATTTTCTTTTTTTTAAACGTGTCTTTTTAGCATTGTTTGTTGTTATGAAATTTATTTATTTATTTTATTTATTTATTCTTTAATCAAATGGGCAAAGCCCAATCAGTTACAGTAGTACCTATAATTGAATATAGTATACAGCTATAACCTAAAAATTAAAACTAGACAGAGGCCTTTCCCGAAGTATATATATATATATATATATATATATATATATATATATATATATATATATATATATATATAACATATATATATATATATATATATATATATTGATTAAAGAATAAATAAATAAAATAAATAAATTTCATATTTCATACACCTTTTTTTAACATTTTGGAAGTTTCTGAGTTTTACGTGTAATTTAATTACAGCTCCGTTTTCCGCGTTATAATTGCCGCAATGAAATATTTTAACTGTTAAATAAAATATCGTTTTTCAGCCATCAGTCAATATTTCGTGCTCGTAAAACTTGGTATTGTGTTAAAATTAAAACCTTTTTGTTTTAATACCGTATTTAACTCGACTCATGCGTTAAAATATCAATTTCAGCTCGTACTGTCACAATGTGTCTGCAAAAGGAACAAAAAAGGGGCAAGCCAGAATTTTTTCACGTCCGTCTGTTTTGTCTAAGGGTAATAAATGAAAGTTTTGTTGTTTCTGGCGTGCGTGAAAGAAAAATTTTTCGTTTTTTTGAGAAAGGAATTTACTGGGTCGTAGGTTATTGGCAAGATAAAATAGAAAACACGAAAACTGTTAAAAGAGGTGATAATAAATATTTTAATGTGAAAGAAACCTAAATACAGCATACAAAAAGTTAAAACAAAATTTTATAGAATAGCTATGGCTTTCTCTACCAAATCAAGCAACTTTGATTAAATTTATTTTCTTTTTTTTATTAATACCTTCTGGGGTGCTACATTATATTTTGAAACAGGAAGAAAATCATGCTCATTCATAGCATCTAGTTTTTCAAGTTTTAAGACAAGTTTCATTGTTAAATAGAATATGTAATTGTAACTATATTCCCTATATAAAATACACCCATGTCATTATTCTGAAGGTGAAATGATTTAATATCTTTTGAATATAGTGTTCTGCGAGTTCCTTGTTTTAGTTGCAGAGCAAAGAACAAATTTTAAACATAACTTTTTAGAGTCATATTAGGTATTACAATATGAGGGATAGGGATAAGAAGATATTACTTCTAATATCACTATCACTATAAGCCTAGTTTTATCCAATGCAGGATGTAGGCCTGCCCCCTGAATTTCCATCTCAATCTATTTGCAGTTATCGTCATCCATCCAATGCCCGCAACTTTCTGTATGTCATTCCGCCATCTTGTTTTGGGACGTCCTACTCTCCTTTTCTGTTCTCATGGTCTCCATTCTAATGTTCGCTTGGTTCATCGATCATCGGTCGCGCGTACTATATGTCCAGCCCATTGCCATTGTCTTTCTGCTACGTGCTCTATAATGTCCTTTAATTTCGTTTGTTCAGGTATCCATTTGTTTCTTTTTCTATCTACAAGTTTTATCTCGATCATCTGTCTTTCGTGTACTCTGTAGGTTCGAGCTAGTTTTTGTATATCGGCTTTATTCAATGTCCAAGGTTCAGCGTCATATGTAATTATGGGTAGGATGCACTGGTCGTAAACTTTGGCCTTTAACTTATTTGGGATGGCGTTATCTTTGAATATATAACTTAATTTCCGGAATGCGCACCATCCAAGCCTGATTCTTCTTGAAATTTCATCCGAGACACTGTCTCTCGTCGTACTAATTTTTAGCCCCAGATACACATAATTCTTAACAATCTCAAGAGCAGTCCCTTCCAAAGGATCCCATACATATCTTATGGAAAATGGCTCTCAGTTAAATTCGCTCAAACTTTGCTATCTTCTAGTTTTTGTTATTTTGTATAAAAGTTCCCATGGTCACAACATGATCTGATGAGCCGTTTTTGAAGTATAGGTAATAATAGCTCAATCATATACGTATATCAAACTATTTTTACTATTTGTAACTACTTTTTTACTAACTTTTTAACCTTTTTCACGTTAAGTGTAACAGTATAATACTGTAGTATTGTATGTGTATAAATGTGACTCCCGCTCTTCTCCCATTATCAGCCTCTCCGCGAGTCACGTCATCAGGTTGGAAGCATTGTCTCGAGTAGGGCGTCGGGCTGTCCCCTCTTTGCCTACATAGGCACAGAACAAGGACATTCTCTTGCCGAACAAAAGTATACACTTACACTACACGTAGCCCTGTACCAATAATGAAGTGGCTAAGAACGTGTTTTATTTTCATGAAATATGTAATATTATGGTCTGATATATAATGATACATTAAAACTTATTGTTCTAAAAGATGTGCAAGGTTCGAATGGAATAATTCGATTCAGAATATTTTGCAATTGAGAATATTAAACGTATTTTGCATTAATAGTATCTGAACTTCAATACCTCTGGCAGATCTTCTGATATAAACTATTTTTTCGAAATAAATATTATTTCATGTTTTTCATTTTTAATCGAGACTAATTGGTTTCGTTAGTATAAGTAGTTAGTTAGTAGTAGTAGTATCATAGACTTGCCTCATACAAAAGTATCAATATTTAGTTAAGAGAACTGTATTCACTTCCTCTAATATTCAGTTGAGTGTAATTAAAATATATAAAATATCTTTTTATCATTAGTTAGTATTTTGTAGTAATGATGAATGCAATCCGTGCTGGAAATAGACGTCATTGCTATGTCTGTAATCGACTTTATAATTTTAGGCAAATGCGAAATTGCTATTCAGCGTCGTGAAGTAGGAAATTATTCTCCACTCATGATAGCCATAGATACAAGAATATGTTTTAACTGTAACTAGCAATGCAGAAATGCGCGATATGGAAAGAGATCCCATATGCATCAGACTTAATGTTTTAACGCAAACAGCAAGTTGCTCATGTCTTATATGTAATTCACCAAATAATGTACAGAGGCTTTCTATTCAAAGCAGGACAAATGTTTATATAAAGAAAGATATTTATATACCCAATAATATTAGATGCTGCCCATTATATTTAAATGAACAAGGATACATTTTACCGAATTTGCTTGAAGGATTGAGATACATTAATAGACCTTAGGTAAAGAATTGTTGGGTTTCTTGCAGAATCTACCCATAGTACCTAATGATAATTATGAAAATAGATTCAGTGATGAAAATACGTTTAGTGAGAAGGAATTTATAGTAATGACTTCTGTCACTAAAGATCAATTCTGCGAGCTCTTCACGTATTGTGACCCAGTACTTACTGGATGTGGTACTTCGAGACATGTCAGCAAAAAGGATCTCTTAGCGTTTCTTTGTAAAATACATCAAGGATTATCTGACGATTTTTTAACAATTATTTTTAAATATAATACAAGCCAGAGGACAAGTTTTGCAATTGCCAAGGTTTGTAATCATTGATGCAACGATTCGTTCCGCAAAATATAGGGTTCAATGCAATAACCAGACCAGAATATATAGAAAGTCATGTACCTCCATTTGCGAACGAATTATACAATCCAACCCCGGAAAATCCAAAAACTATATCATACATTGATGGTTCTTATATAATGATTTCAAAAAGTACCAACTTTCGAGTTTTAAGACAATCATACTGCGCGCATAAAGGTCGCCATCTTCTCAAACCTGCACTAGTTGTAGCCGCAGATGGTTACATTCTTGACATTCAGGTATCGTATTTAGAATTTATTCTATATTTAGAAATGCTACTAAGCATCAGCTGTGGATTAAATACGAATCAGATCAGAATCGAATACATAATGAACCGATAGGTGAATATTATTATACGTGCAAAGTTGGTGCTCGAACCCTCGGTGCTTGTACTCATGTTACCAGCATTTTGTGGTATTTAGGTTACGCGCGATATGGAAATGTAAAATACCCATGAATTTTGCTATTACATGTAATACGAGATGCCGGTAACCGTCTAACACTTTTTAAGTTAAATGAAGTAATACAATAATATTATGGATGATTATATTTCATAATCAATTTTCATAACACACACCACATACACACACACACTCGTGCGCGTGCGCGTGCGCGCACGTGTAAAGGGTCAAATTCCCTCCACGTCTACCTCGTTGATCCTGGATAATGCTAAAAACGGGAGTCACATTTATACACATACATTACTACACTACATTTTACGTGAAAAAGGTTAAAAAATTAGTAAAAAAGTAGTTACAAATAGTAAAAATAGTTTCACATACGTATATGATTGAGCTATTATTACCAATACGTGAAACCTTATAGAACAAAAACGGCTCGTCAGATCATGTTGTGACCATGGGAACTTTTGTTCAGAATAATAAAAACTAGAAGATAGCAAAGTTTTAGTGAATTCAACCGAGAGCCATTTTCCATAAGATATGTGCGGGGTCCTTTATAACTATGTTGTTATTAGTGTTGGTTAACATCTTTGTCTTGCTTTTATTCATCTTAAGACCAATTATCTTTGAGTGATAATTTAACTTATTTATCATTTCTTGTAACTCATGTGGTTTACTACTGATGACTGCGATATCGTCGGGGTACCTTAAATGACTTAGATACAAAGCAGTCTGTACTTTTTAATTGTAAATACTACGGAACATCGCTTTCTGCTTAAGTATTTCTTGTAAATAATATCCATAATTATAAAATACCTCTCATCTAAAATATTATGATATGTATCTTTAAACAAAGTTTTTTTTTAGTGTAAGAAAGTTACATTCACTATTTATTATACAGATAAATTACTCTACCCGACTTAATTTTTTACCTTAAAAATAACTTTGGCAACAAAATTATACACTGTGACAACCAAAGAAAGTATGAACTTATATTGAGGGTACTATAATAAAAATATTATAATTATTTTTTGGTGAGGCCGCGAACTTTTCAATCCATCCTCGTAGATTTCAAATCAAAGAAAACACCAATACCGCTTCAGAACAAGGTGGAGGAGGCTGTTAAATATTATATGGTAACAGCAATATAAAGAGAATTTTTCTTCATCTTTTGTCTAGATAATATACAAATTTTAAAAAACTAAGAGGGATTTTTTTTTCATATATAAAGTTATATGCTTTTTTCAGGATTCTTGCGGACTAGGAACCTAAAAATTATGTTTTCTCTTTGCATCATTTCTGATTTAAACAAGAATAGTATATAGACAAAATGTCAGCTTTTTCTTGTAAATATTTCTAACGTCCTTCCTCTGCTCAATTTTTGGGATGTTTTTCGCCATAAAGTATATACCATTTAAATTATCAAGTTGTCATTAAGTAAGTTTTTTTAGGTATGAGAAAGTATTTACTTCTTTTGATCAAAAAATAGACTTTTGAAATAAAACGCAAACGGGTTATTTATTTTTCCAAATTTATTTCGTTCCCTTCAAAGTAATCCTCCTTGCATACAAGGCATTTATGCCAACATTTTTCCCAGTCTTCGAAACAGTTGTTGAATTCGGTTACTGGAATGGCCTTTAAAGCCTTCTTCGATTAGGTTTTAATCTCCTCAATCGACTCAAAATGATGTCCTCGAAGAGGTTTTTTTGAGTTTATGGAATAGCCAGAAGTCCAATGGAGCTATATCAGGCGAATAGGGCAATTGCGGAATGATAGGAGTTGAATTTTTTGATAAAAAGGTCGTGAAGAACCAATGCTGTGTTAGAAGGCGCATTATCGGCTTATAATTCCGGCCTCTAAAAACGCACTTTTGTTGTTGAACGAATGCAAGCGAATCTTATTAACTACTGACGCTATGCTCTTAAAATTTTATACAGATGGTAGTTCAGGTCCTAGCAACCTAACGAAGAGAAAATTAATCTGATTTGGAAATGCCCGGGCGATTTAAATTTAAAAGTCTTACTGTTTTTTGATCACAGTAGTATTTTGGAACTAATGTTGCACCGACGTAATATAAAATCTAGATTATACTCGTAGTAAATAAATATACATAGTGTCTTTTCATTTTGATTATTTGAAATGCCACTAGATAAAGTATAATATATGTAGAAAAACTTTTAATACAGCAAAGCAGTCTTTTTCTTTTAATGTTACGAAGTTGTCCCTCTTTAGACGTGTTTTATTAGTTAGTTATTTTAATTAGACAAATCCTGACATTTATACAACTGCAGACTCAAAGTTTGATTAAATGATATTGTATTTCCTTATCCGAGACCTTGTAATTTAAACTTTCAGCTTTCTGTTTGAGAATTTGTATGTGGATGAGATTTTGGAGCTAATTTCTGTCAGCTCTACTTCGAAATATCAAATAAATATTTTGGAAAATTACTAAGTTTCAGGTTGTAAACTTTATTGAAATTAAAAAGGTTTCGTTTAAGTTTTATAAACTTATTTAATTTTTCATAGATTTTAGTTTGGAAAGTGTGTTTATAAAGCAGAATCTGTAAGAGTTTATTTTTGAATTATTATTTACAGCTATTGAAAAAAAAAATAATATCAGGTCAGCCAATAAGTTTTAAAAGCATTGAGCATCACTTGAACCAAATAATGAACATCATTTTTGAAGCTTTAAATTTTAAGTCGACCTGTCAAGTCATTTATTGTTTATCAGCTGGTTAAAGTAGACGTGTTTGAGTATTTTTTAAAAACAGAAAAAAATCGTATATGGTGCAGTGATAAACTTCTTTGTTTTGGAAGGTTTATCGGCAACTAAAATCCATGCAAAGTTAGTGAAAGTGTTAACGGACTCTGCTCCTTCATTTCCAAGTATTCATAGATGGACTTTGGAGTTTAAACGTGGTCGTACAAGCGTCAATGATGATCTACGTTCAGAACGTCCAAAAACTACAACGACTGAAGAAACTGTTGTGTAAGTACAGGATATGGCAACTGAAGACCGTCCATTAACCGTGAATGATTTCATTGAGGTTATAGACATCTCACATTTATCTATACATAAGATCTTAACTAATGTTTTGGGTATGAGAAAGCTATTCACAAGATGGGTGCCGCATCTGTAAACATCGGAACAAAAATGTACTCATTTCACAAGCAATAAAACTAATTTGTTGTGTCGATTTGTAACTGTGGATAAGGTTGGGGTTTACCAGTATGATCTTGAACGGTGACAACAGACCGAACAATGGACTGAGTCCGATTGTTCAACTCCAAAGTAGCCAAAATGGTTAAAAGCGCCAAAAAAATCATGGCATCAGTTTTCTGGGATGCAAAAGGAATTTTGTTAATTGATTACCTTCAAACCGGTAAAACAATTGCAACCTTTTGGACCAGTTGGATGAGATAATTCGTGAGAAAGAACCCGGTTTGCAGAACAAAAACCATCTTTTATCATGACCATGCACCTGCTCACAGGGTGTTTTGGCAACGGCAAAACTGGTCGGGTTAAAGTACGAATTGTTAGAACATCCACCCTATTGGCCAGATCTGGCTCCATCTGACTTTCATCTATTCCCAAACCTCAAAAGACTTCTAAGTGGTAAGCGTTTCTCAAAAAATGATGAGGTGGTGGCATTTGTAGATGGATATTTTGAAGATCGTCCGGAAAATCACTTCAGAGAGAGGGCAAATGAATTGGAAAATCGCTGGAAAAAAAAAATGTATTGAAGTTAAGACAGATTATACTGAAGAATAAATGTATTTCGACTCATTAATTCATCTTGTTTCATTTCCGCTTTCAAAACTTATTGACTGACCATAAGTGTAAGAATATAATTTTCGCGCCTATAAATCTTGTTTAATGAAATGCTTTATTAACGGCAAAATATATTTACATCGTGCTGTTACATCATGATCATTCTATAATAGGAAATAATAATAGAGAGAGAGAAAGATCAAGTCGCACATTGATTAGAATAATGTTAGGTATATCTCAAAAGAACAAAAATTTGAGAAATTTGCAGGTATTGTCTATTTTGGTAATATTTAGCAATACAATTATGTTCGCTATGGATTAAAAATATGTTTCATAGGATCTTTAAAAAGTCCCATGCGCATTAACTTGCACTATTCTCCAGCGGACTGAGGCTATCCAGGCAATTATGAATGTTGGTTATTTTAAAATTATTGAAGTATATTCGTCTGCTACGAATTTAGCATTCTGAATGCTATGTACGATACTTTTACACAAATCTAGGTTTAATATTTAAAATGTACGTCGTTTATGAAATGATTTACACACTACTAAAAAGAACGTTGTATAAATAGCATGATGTAGTATCTAGGATATTCATATTTTTAATGTATCTAAGTATTAGTAAGAGTAACTGATGATATGCCTATTTATATCTGTTAAAGAGACGGTCGTTTTTGACTGACTAATTTACTTATATATCATCAGACTTAGAGTATCGAGTCTATTAAACTGACCAAAAATCATAAATCATAAAGTACGGTAGTAAAAAAGAATCGTTACCTTAAATAAATTTGCAACATTTACTACGAAGAGGTGGAAAATATGACAAAGTGGGAACCAAGATATAATAACCGGCCAAGTGTAAGTCGGACTTGCGCAATTAGTGTTCCGTACGTTGACTGCTTTTAAAAAATAAAAATGTTTGTAAAAGAGGTATAAAATGATCAATGACTTCACAAAAACATCCCCCAAAGGAGTTTTCAACAAAGTTTGATTCCGATCTTTGTTGAAAACTGATGACCTGAATTTTTTTTATATATACTAGATACATTATTAAAGGTAATGCACTCGTGATAATTTTCGTTTAATCTACAATCTCTGGAGAATATTCCAGAATGTTTTCAAAAGTTTTTGATCAGTACTTGTTGAGAAAAGTGTGCGCAAGTATTACATTATATATATTTTTGAATGCGTATTTTCATAAGCTTTCATTTGACATCCCACTCGGTAATTTTTTTCCCTTTCACTTCCCAAAACTAACCCTCTAAGTCAAAAATTTACCTGTCAAAACTACACGGCTCTGATAGAGCCATCAAATTAGTGCCCAATTTTAACTTTCTATGTCAAATAGTTTCGGAGAAAATCAAGTGTGATATATGGACAGGCAAACGGACAGACAGACGGACAGGCACCGAAGTGATCTTATAAGGGTTCGGTACGGAACACTAAAAGTATTAAGCGTAGCAACACTGTGACATTACAGGTTATTATCAAAATACCTGCCTCTTGTTTGTGACATAAAATTATTGGCCTACCTACTGAAAAACCTTAAAACTACAGGGTCCATTTCCTCATCAGTTCTTGAGGAGCGACATTTTTAATTATTTTTGTGCAGTTGCATTTGATGCAATTATTTGCCTCTCTCAGTATATTAAACGATTTGCGTAACACCTTCTATATTATTATATATACATTGAGAGTCAACTGAGTAAGGCTAATTGGTTCTATTCTGTTGAATAGGTCTGATTGGCCGCGCACTACTAAATACGTTCAAGTAAGAAACAGCAAATTTTTGACAATGACTTTTATAAAAAAAATGTGCGAGTAAATATGTTTCGTATAGATTGCATTCTGGTAGTGTTGAGTAATTTATAGTTGACCTGCAAATACCATTTTGAATAAAAATTTTTGTGGCGATGTAAATATAAATTTAATGAGTAGAAATAATGTTAATATTACTAGCTGTATTAATAACAACATAATAGGGACTAGTTATAGCAGGCGCATTTTTAAGTAAGTACCGTTTTGAAATATGTCTGCTGTACCGTTTCGGTCACCGTCTGAGTACCTGTATCTATCGGTTAGCTACAGACGTCATTACCGAAGCATTTGTTCGACTTTACGTTTGCTTGTGCGTCTTTGAAATTCCTCAGACCATTGAAAATCTCGCGGGTTGTGAAATAAGCGTTGTAATTTATTCCTTCAATGCAAGAGATCTGAAAGCTGCCGAAATGCATCGGCAGATTAGTGAAGTGTGTGACAAAAACATTATGAGCGTAAGAAAATGGTTTAGAGTGTTTAAAGATGGCCGTACAAACGTGTACGATAAGGGACGAAGTGGGCATACTCATTAATGATGATCTGGTGCGGAAAGTTAGTGGGGAAGTTCGAGAAAACAAACGCTTTACGATTTCATCATTATCTAATGTATTTCCTCAAGTTTCAACAAGTAATCTCTATGAAATTGTGGCTGAACGCTAAAATTATCGGAAGTTGTGCTCATGCTAGGTACCAAAAATGCTGACTGAGGTGTATAAAACCAATCGTTTTAACCAATGCTTTGACTTTCGTCGAGAGGTACAGTACCGAAGCTGATCAGTTTTTAAGTGAAATTGTCATGACGAAACCCGGGCGGCTCACGTTATATACCGGAATCAAGACAAGAGTACGTGCTGCTCAGCAGTTGTGAGCGAACACAGCTGGTCTTACTATACGATAAGTGCCTTAGTATAGGTAAAAATTGTGTTGAAGAGCAAATTAAGGTCAGGTCCTGGCGTTCCTGTGAAAATAAAATTGTTAAAAAAAGGCCTTGTGTTTTTTTAATAACAAAACAATACTTATTTTAAAAACGAGCGTCGTATTAAATCTTGAATTTAATAGTCAGGTTGAGTTAACCAAAAATAGTAAACGTACTCCTATGATTAAAAAATACATGGAAAAATTACAACATATACTAAGGCAATGATAAATGAGTTAAATTGCCATTCAAAGACTCTAGGTCTTAAGATGAATAAAAGTAAAACAAAAATATTAACCAACACTAATAATATATTATAAATTTGGAAGGTACAGCTCTCGAGACTGTTAAGAATTACGTGTATCTGGGGCAAAAAATTACTATGACAAGAATCAGTGTTTCGCATGAAATTTCAAGAAGAATCCGGTTTGAATGGTGCCCGTTCGGGAAACTTAGTTACATATTTAAAGATAAAGCCATCCCAAATAAGTTAAAGGCCAAAACTACGACCAATGCATCCTACCCGTGATTACATATGGCGCTGAAACTTGGGCATTGAATAATGCCGATATACAAAAACTAGCTCGGACCTAGAGAGCACACGAAAGACGGGATAAAAGTTAAAGATAGAAAAAGAAACAAGTGTATACGTGAAAAAAATGAAACTAAAGGATATTATAGAACTGTAGCATGCTATGCATAGTAGAAAGAAAGTGCCAATGCGCTGGACATGTAGCACGCACAACCGATGATCGGTGAACCAAGTGAACATTAGAATGGATATCACGAAAACAGAAAAGGAGCTTAGGACTTCCCAAAACAAGATGGCGGGATGATATACAGAGGGTTGCGGGCATTGGATGGATGATAATAGCTGCAAATAGATTGAGATGAAAATTTAGAGGGAAGGCCTACATTCAACATTGGATAGAACTAGGCTTATAGTGATATAGTGTGATACTAACGAAACACGAGCGTGATACAGATAATAACCAGAATGTTGATCTGTGTAAAAACAGTACTTTATTAGTAAATTAACTGATTTCATAATGAAACTCGCAAAAATATTTGAATTTAGAAATTTAAAAAAAAAAAAATTATTTACTGCATGAATTATCATTTCCAGCTTAAAGAAGGAACTTAATTTTCCATTTGATAGAAAATCTTAAAATCGGCAGGTGTTAGAAAATCTTTTTGCTTTTTTAAAAGCACAACTGCGCTAGGTTATAGGAATAAAATAAAACTCAGAATTGCAGCTCAGTCATTACACAGGCTACCAAACGTAGTGATGTGCTGGAGTATCCGGAGAAGCAGTGACCTTATATACAATGCATCAGATTGCGGACATATTCTTAGATTACTTCGAAACTATGTAAAAATTTAATGACCAAGATAAAAAACAATTCTAAAAGTTCTAAAGACAATATTTTTGACATTCATAAGACAAAATGAGATGACTAGTGTTATAAAACCCATAAAAAGTATTCTTAATTGTTCATAATATTTTATCTAAAATTTTACAAGATAGCCATAAAATTTTACTGAAAGCTCTAGTTATTTAATAAGTTTAATATTTAAAAAAGTAATTTATTCAGACATTGTAAAAAGGGCTATAATAGCACCTGTTTTCAAAGCATAAGTTGAGGAAAGAAAATTATAAGCTAACCCACCTAATAATGTGGTTAACAATCTTTTTAAAAAATTAAGAAAATTTTGGTTGGATAGCGATGTAAATAAGAATTGTATTTTGTGTAACTCCCAATACGAATTCTGTGCTAGAACGAGTGCTGGGCGTGGCTTCGTACATATATACGGGAAAAAATTTGATGAAGACTTTAAAATAATGAGGATTTTTGTTCATTTAGCTTTGGAGTATTTTAGTAGTAGTAGAGTAGATACATAAAATGGGACAAACTCTGTTCAATTCTAATCAGCATGGGAACACCTATATATCTTGTAAACCTTCCGATGCCTGTATGAGAACACAAATGGCAGAATTAAACTGAATAATTCTTTTTCCGATCCGTTTAACGTAGAAGCCAGCGTCAGACAGGGCTGTATTTTGACACCCTTACTTCTTAACATATATCTTCTTCTTCTTCTTTTAGCCCTCCATCGTCCATCTTTGGACATAGGCCTCTTCCAATTCGTGCCAATGCTGTCAGTTCTGAGCTGTTCTCATCTATCCAAAGCCAGCCACCCTTTTCAGGTCGTCGGCCCATCTCATTTGAGGTCCTCCCCTATTTCTCTTTCCATTATACGGTCTTCACTTTTGTATTACAGCATTCCATCTCTCATCGCTCTGCTTTGCATTATGGCCTGCAAAGTTCCACTTCAATCTTGCTACCCGATCAACCACCTCTTTCACTTTTGTTCTCTGTCTAATCCAGATGTTGGTCCTCCTATCTCTCAAACTGACACCCAACATAGATCTCTCCATTGCTCTCTGCATCCTAGCGAGTCTGTCCATGTTTGCCCTGGTCAGCGTCCACGTCTGGCAGCCATAGGTCAAAACCGGCAGCACGCACTGTTCGTAGACGCGAGTCTTCAAGTATTGTGGTAATTTACTGCTCTTGAGGATGTGTCCCACTTTTCCGAAGCTTGCCCACGCAAGTCTTGTTCTTCTCTTGATTTCGGCAGTTTGATTTTCCCTGTTTAGTTTTATTACCTGACCCAAGTATACATATTCCTCCACACCCGCAATAAGTTGGCGTCCCATACTGATATTTCTTGCATCGTCAGCATTTGTCATCGTTTTCGTCTTTGCAAGATGTACGTTTAATCCTATCCTCTTAGAGGCTTCAACTAGTTGTGTAAACATTGTCTGTAGGTCTTCAAACTTGTCGGTGATCAGGATGATGTCATCGGCAAATCGTAGATGATTCAATCGTTTTCCGTTGATTTCTATGCCCTTTCGTTCCCAGGGCAAGGTTTTAAAGATGTCTTCCAATGCCAATGTAAACAGCTTTGGCGATATTATGTCTCCCTGTCTTACACCTTGATGGACTGATATAGGTTTCGTAGTTTCCTCTAATTTAATTATCATACATGCTTCTTTGTAGATGTTATGTATTAGGTCCCTGTAACGGGAGTCAATTCTACTGTTATTCAAGGCACATTCTACCGCCCACAGTTCCACTGTGTCGAAGGCCTTTTCATAATCGACCAGGGCCAGGTACAGTGGCATGTGGTATTCCTGGTTTTTTCTATAAGGGTTTTCATAGTTAACAGGTAGTCGAAAGTGCTGTAACCCTTTCGAAAGCCGGCTTGCTCAACTGGTTGGTAGGCATCCATTTTATCACTCAAGCGGTTTGTGATTATTTTCATAAACAGCTTATAAATTTGAGACAGCAGAGAGATCGGTCTGTAATTCGCTAATTCGCGCTTGTCTCCTTTCTTATGCAATAGAATGGTCACTGCTTCATTCCAGCTGCTAGGAACCTTTCCATAATGCAAGCAATCGTTAAACAGCTGTTTAATATCTTCCATTAGTTCTTGCCTACCTTCCTTCAGCAATTCTACTATCACTTCATCCTGGCCCGGTGCCCTGTTATTCTTCATTTCTCCCTAGGGCCTTTATTATTTCATATTTCTCGATGTCAGGTAATTCTTCAGAGTTCACATTCATGATCCTTTTTGTCAATTGCTGTTTTGTCTCCTCTTCTGGAACTATCTTAGAACTGTACAGATCTTTGTAGTACTTTTCCGTTATTGTGGCTATGTGTTGTTTACCTCTGTGTTCTCTGCCATCAGGACTTTTTAAAGCGATTATTTGAGTTCTACCCAGTGTTGGTCGCAGGCTCTTCATTCCTCTATTATTCTGTATTATTTTTTCTATCTTTTGTTCATTATGTTCTTTGATATCTTCTTTAATCATCCTTCTTATTGTCTTGTTTATATCTGTGTATTCCACTGTGTTTCGTTTGTCCTGTTCTAATAGTTTTCGTCGATGTTTCAGCGTGCCCTTTGTATTAATGCTGATTTTTTCTTCTCTCTTTCGAGCCACTTTCAACCCCGCCTTCAAAACAGCCTTCGTTATTTTCTCATTCTTGTCATTTATGCTCTCACCGGTAGTTTCATCGTGTCTGTCCAGCTCTTGCTCCAATGCCTCTCTATACCTGTCACCCTTCTCCCTGAGTGCTCGCGTGTCTATAGCTGCTATTCTCTTGATAAGTTTTAATCTTTCCAATTTCTTATTTATATGTATTCTTGCTCTAACCAAGCGATGGTCACTTCCCGTACCAAATGACTTCATCACTGTGACGTCCTCAAAAACTCCTCTGTTTGTTGCCATGATGTAGTCTATTGCATTTCTTGTTATTCCATCCGGGCTTATCCACGTCCACTTTCTTTGTGGCTTTTTTTTAAAGAAGGTGTTCATAGCGTACATGTTCTGTTGTTCCATGTATTCCATTAATCTGTCGCCTCTTGGATTTCGGGTGCCGTAACCGTAGTTTCCGATCTTGTCCTCGCCCTCTTCACTTTTAATGCTCAGTTTGGCATTAAAATCTCCCATTAAAATTGTTAGATATATATACATATATAGTGAACATATATATTGAGGTCTATTTTGGTTGGCTAGCGTCGAGTTGTGATAATCGGTGGAAAAAAGCTAAGCAACCTTAGATATACGGATGATACTGTTATATTTGCAACGTGAATACAAAATCGAGAATTAATTATGGAGCGTCTTGAAATTACTTGCAAAAACTATGGATTGACAATTAGTAGAGCGAAAACCAAAGTAATGATTGTTAGTCGTAATGAACATCTATTACACATAAATGAAATTGCTGGTTTCACTGTTGTAAACCATTTCAACTATTTGAGATCCCTCATAACTAACAACGCTCTGAAGTGGAAGTAATAAGATGTTTGGCTATGGCTAGAAATCCGACGATCAAACTCACTAAGGTCTGGAAAGATCCAGCTGTCAGAAAAAAAGTTAAAATGGCTATCCAGACTTATATTCCCCATAGCAATTTACGCATCGGAAACATGGACCATTAAACAAGCTGACAAAAGAAGAATCGATGCGTTTGAGATGTGAGCGTATCGAAGAATCCTCAGAGTATCATATACCGGACACCATACTAATGTCTCTATTCTTGAAGAGCTTAGTATAAATGACTGAATTAATAGATAGGACATGAAATATTTTGGTTACATTATGAGGAAAGTGGATGTCATGGAACAGCTTGCAGTAACGGGGAAGGTAGAAGATCAAGGGAACTGTCTTCAACAAGATGATCCGACCAAGTAAGATCTCTTCTTGGTATAGGTATACACGAGTCAAGTCAGATTGCGTAGGATCGAGATGCCTGGAGAATGATTGTTGAGGCAGCAACTGCATAGTATTACCGACACTCCTATTGGGATGAAAGGACTGAGAGAGAGAGAGTGTAGATTTTAATTCTTCGAGAACTTCATAATATTGGAGTTAGGAAGATTGCATCATATTTATTCCAATTACAGTTCCCATAGGAGACAAAGTGTCAAGATTAATGGTATATTTAGGGAAAGAGTAGTGCTTGGTGTACCCCATGGCACAGTCCTGGATTCCAGAATCTTTCTACTCTATGGGATTGAGTAGTATGCGGTACTGCCTGATGTTTATGTTAACTATGTATTTATGCTGATAATACTTTCGTCATGGATGATTCTGCTGCGAACCTGTCGTAAGGGCAGAAAACTGTATATCAAGGAATAAATTATCAATAGACTAGAATATTTTAATAATGAATGCGAATAATACTTATTGTTTAGCTTGTTCGGTGGGCAAAAAGGGTAGTACCATGTGCTATAATTGTGGATGATGATGATGAGGATGGAATGGCTTGTCAATTTGTTGATGTCACATCGGTCATTTTATCAAACTCTTCTATCGCTATAGTGGCAAGAATGGCAGAGTGGTGTGAAAAAAATTACCTTTGTCTTAATGGAAATAAAACGGGCCTTATATTATTTAGTAAAAATAAAATACCCACACAATCATTATATATGCGACATGAACTAAAGTCAATACCCAATATAGAGACGATAAAATTTTTGGGGGTTAATATTGACTCAAGTATTTGTTGGGAAATACATGCAGCGAAACTTCGGTCTAAGCTCAATAGTGCGTGTGCTCTTATTAGAAGACTTAGATATATTGTATCATCAAATAGCATACAACTTTTCTATTTTGCTTATGTTCAATCTTAATTAAACTATGGGATTTCTTTCTGGGGATCTTCAAGATTTGCTAGGGATATCTCTAGGGCAAAAAAGAGAATTGTGAGATGCATGCGTTATTTACATCCTCTAACGTCGTGTCGACCATACTTTATTGAAATGGGGTTACTTACGGTCCCAAGTCTCTACTTCATGGCTTTGGTCACCTTTGTTAAGAAAAATCCATCATTTTTCTTGACAAATAGGGATGAATATGCTCCAGATATGGCAATCACGACCAGAGGTAGAAACGAATTACGAGCGCCCTACCATGCTACTTCTTTCTTTGAAAAAAGGCCATATTTTAAATGCATAAAGGCATATCGGCTTCTCCTATTGGAGATCAGGAACATTGAGGGGATTGAGAGATTCAAAAGGGAAGCAAAAAGATTTGCTCTCTCAAAATGTTTCTATACTTTTAATTTTGATCAATAATTTTAGTTATCAATAGTTGTAAGATTTTGTCCTCTGTACGGTGTCTTATATTTTGTTGGCTATATGCATATATTCTACTTTTTTGTGACGTTGCTTTTTTTACGTTATGTAATCTTGATGGCAATAAAGGAATGAATATGTAATATATATATATATATATATATATATATATATATATATATATATATATATATATATATATATATATATATATATATATATATATATATAAGCAGAGTGCTTGATTTTCTATGTGTGACTGCTTCTGCTAGCTGCACTTGTGAGCAAAGTATATCATCAAAAGACCATGTAAAATATTTTGGAGTTTTTGTTATTAAATATCTTATGTAGGATACTCATGTAACTTACATAACCTCTAAAATTTAAAAAACAGTTGATAAATTTTACCACTTTGAAATGGTGAAAAATTAAAAAAGTAATCTATTAACTTTAACATAAATACATACTAAGAGTATGTAATACCATATATGCAAACTAATTTTAAATATAGAAGTAGAGTTGTGCATGGTTTCTTTACAAGATTTGTCGCGAATAAGTGTGTAGCACTTTCATAGTCCGCCCACACAGTCACTTAGATTCATATAGGGTATATAGGTCATAAATTATTTAACGTTCTCTCTATGAACGTCAGAGTTATTTTAAATATACGTACATTTTCTCTTAGAGTTGGGATTAGGAAAAACTACCAACAGAAAACCAATGAAGTTTCCTATTTAAATTTTTAATTTATCTATCTATTCAGTTATTATGTTACATTTTATATTTGTAACTATGTATTTCGACCATAACTGGATTATAAATTTTGCATTTATTATAATCTACCAGCTAGAATTTCAGAGGTAATCAAATTTAGACAAGTTACCCCGTAACTTTTGTATTTTTTTAAATGAAAAATGTCTACTTCCCTCTGGACATTGCTTTTTAAATGTGGGTAAGTTTCATTGCTCCACTGTAGGTAGAGGTTCTTCTTGCCCCTGACACTTGATTTTAATTCTACTGTATTGAGAGGGCTCTAAGCAAGTGGGACAGAGTCTTTTTTCTATCAAGGAGTTTCGCTTTCCAAATGTCGTTTGACACTGGAACAACGAAAAATGGTTGGCGGCTTGAGCCTATTCTACAAGTATTTTCATGGAAAGTGTTCGACGGATGTAGCCCGCTTAATTCCTCCCAGAGCGGTGCATGTTAGAAATACACGTCGCGCTAATGCTTCACATCCGTATGAGGTTCAGCTTGTTACTCCTAGTACAACGCTTTTCAAGCAGTCTTTTATATGGAGAACATCATCCCTTTGGAATAATTTGCCCAGGACTGTGTTTCCCATCGAGTACAATTTACAACGATTTAAGAACAATGTGAATCGCTTTTTCCGCACTCGTGTCGCCCCTGTAGCGCTTTAGAGACTTCCCTGCAGCACGTGTGCTAGACCCATAAAAACAAAAAACAACTGATCGAGATTGATTCTCTAGTCTTCTCGATCTGTTTTTAACCACCGTGAGGTTCTTCCGACCACAAACTATTGTACCGATCAGTGGAAGAGAGGCGCCTAAATCGAGTAAGATTTGGTTGGTTTGGTTTCGGATGTCATTCTGGGCTATGAAAGCTTACATTTCGTTTTCGAAGAAATGCCCTTTCGATCTTAGTTTGACCGAAAATACAAAGAAGTTGTTGCTTTTAAACCTCTTGTCTACCAACAATGGCGTGAAAATCCTAACGTCGTAACTTCGTAACATCTTTGTTCGTGTCCGGAATAGACGCAAATATATTATCGACGAAACCAAGGAGGTATACAATCAAAGAACTAAAAACAAATTTTTAGCCTGCCCCAACCATTCTAAGTCGCTCTGGTTAGTCGCTAAGGCCATTAGTCAAAATTTTAAGAAATCTACTATACCACCCACCCATGGCCAGATAATACTTTGCAACAACACCTGTTAAGAAAGCCAGCTTGTGGGCTAAACTCTTTGCTTCACATTCTACTGTCGATTTTCAAGGAAAATTACCATCCACTATCCCCATAGTGTAGTCAAGGATGCTCGATAGTATCTTAACAGCGTATCATAAAACGTATTTTATTTAATATAGTTACTTACCAAAAAGTTTCTGTCGCTGATGGAATACCTGTCAAAGTACTCAAAAAATGCATCAGTGAACTAACACCAGTCTTCCGTGGACTTTTCAGCTTATCCTACACAAAGGAAATATTGCCCTCCTGCTGGAAATGCTCTACTATTCAGCCGATTCCCAAAAAAGGCAAGAAGACCTTGCCAAAGAAGTACTGGCCAATAGTCCTGCTTTCAATAATATCGAAAGTTATGGAAAAGGCTATCGAATATCATCTTTTAAAATATCTAGAAGGATTTAATATTATTATCGACTATCGATATGTAAAAAAAATCGAAAGAGGGGTCCATCTCCCACGTATCACCGTTGGTTTCTGAAGGCAGCTTCGGCGGTGCCCCTTATTACTACAACTGAATTTGAACCAAAATTTAATTCTTATTCCTCATTCGATTTTATACTCTAGTTATAGTTTTCATATTCATATAGTAACTATTTTGTTTATTCATAGTGAGGTGCCCGTTCTCAAATGTGGGATACTCCCCCGAGGTACCTTCAACCCCCATTATCAATATGGTAAGCAAAGATCTATAGGAGTTCTTCTGACTTATATAATACCAGTTTGGAACAATGCAATTAAGCATTTTGGACAGTCTCGACTAGTTGCACTTGATATATCAGGCATTTGACCCTGTTTAGCATGGCGAATGGGTGGCTAAGCTACTCCCTTATGATCCAACCTACAGCTTTGCAGATGGCAGTACGGTTATTCCTACATTCATTTTGGTTCCTCGAACATCGGCTAGTCGTTTAACTCAACAAAGACCTAAAAGAAATTCTATCTTGAGGTAACAGTAACCAAGTAGAATTAAACACTACAAAAATCCCGGCAGCAGTTCTAAAAAAGTTATTCAGCTGCGTTACTCAATTTGCTGAGCGTTAACGTGGCTTGTATAGCAAAGAACGCTCAAAGCTCTCAATCCAAAGCTCAAAGCAAACAGCTGGGAATATTATTTCGAACTAGCTAATTTTACAGTCCACACGCAGACAACTATTAATTCTGTATAAGGCTCAAATTCGACCATTGATGGAATACTGTTTCCATATTAGGGGCTCTGTTTCGAAACATACACTCCATTTGTTGGATTCTATTCAGAAGAGCACTGTTAGCCTGATTGAAGATCCAGAACTTTGAGTCTATTCTACAAGTATTTTTATGGAAAGTGTTCAATGGATATAGCTCGCTTAATTCCACCCAGAGCGGTGAATGCTAGGAATACAAGTGCTAATACTTCACATCCGTAGAGGTTCAAATGAGGACATATTTGAAAACATCAAAAATAGTATTGAAAATGCCATTGACAGAACTTGCCCAAAACAATAAAAAGAACAGAAATTAAATCAAAGAGTAAAACAGCTAATGAAGCATAGGATAGAAATGGCAAATAAGACTACAGATGGATACAGAACTATAAATAGAGAGATATCGAGGGAAATTAGACAAGACAAAAGAAAAAAATGCAGAGGAAATTAAAAACGTTGTACACAGGACAAAAGCTTAAAAATCTTGAGAAGGAAGAACACAGTGGGAAGGAAAAATATATGCAAGATTAAGGACATGCATGGTAATATAATAACAAACAAAAGAGATATTTTACAGATCATCGAATTATTTTATCAATAATTATATACCTTACTAGTATGGAGTATGGAAACGACCATCTGCTTATAGTTAAAATTCTCATTGAAAAATGTATCGAATATAATAAGCCTCTTGTACTCATATTTGTTTACTTCGAAAATGCTTTTGATTCTGTAAATCAGCAGAGACTTTTGGAAGCGCTTGCTAAGTGTCATATTAATCATCGATATTCCAATGTAATTAAGTACATATATGAAAATGCCACCACTTATGTTAAAAGACAAACTAACCAATCCACCAGGAAATTTTGAACCGAAAGAGGAGTGCGGCAGGGTGATACGCTCTCACCTAAGCTTTTCGTAACACTTCTAGAAAGTATTGTAAAATTAATAAACTGGGAAAGAATGGATCTTAACACTGACGGTGAAAAGTTAAATCACCTTTGTTTTGTCGACGACATTGTTTTAATAACAGACATAATACAAGAAGCACAAACTATGCTACACATCCTTCAGGAAAGGTTGGTCTAAAAATCAATCTATGACAAATCTTGTATTAAGCGACGCTATAAAACTGAATAACGTAGAAAGAGAGATACCCATATAAATACCTGGGACATTAAATCAGTATAGGACGAGATAACCACACACATATAAAGTCCTTCAAGTTATGTGGTTTGTTTGTAGAAATTAAAAATGTGTTTTTGACAGTGATTTAAAATTAACACCCCATACAATGAACTACTTTCTAAGAGCAAATTTTGAAGAAGATTTCTTCCGAAGGTCGAAACGTCAATAAATATATAACAGATCCAAAAATAGTTTTAATGATCTAGCTCCAAGAACAAGTAAATTATAATATATATATATATATATATATATATATATATATATATATATATATATATATATATATACATATATATACATATATATATATATATATATATATATATATATATATATATATATATATATATATGTATATATATATATATATATATATATATATATATATATATATATACATATATATATATATATATATATATATATATATATATATATATATATATATATATATATATATACATTGGTGGAAAAAAGCTAAGTAACCTTGGATATGCGGATGATATTGTTATGCTTGCAACTTCAATATAAGACCTAGAATCAATTATGGAGCGCCTGGAAATCACTAGCAAAAACTATGGATTGACAATTAATAGAGCAAAAACAAAAGTAATGATTGTTAGTCATAATGAAGATCTGTCACACCTAAATGCTGGTTTCATTGTTGTAGACCTTTTCAACTATTTGGGATCTCCCATAACTAACAATGGTGGTTGTAAAACGGAAGTAAGAAGACGTTTAGCTATGGCTAGAAACTCGACGATCAAACTCACCAAGGCTTGGAAAGATCTAGCCGTTACAAAAAACATAAAGTTAAGATTACTATCCAGCATCAGAAACATGGATCATTAAACAAGCTGACAAAGACGAATCGATGCGTTTGCGATGTGGGCACATCATAGAATCCTCAGAGTATCATATACCGAACACCATACTAACGTATCTATTCTTGAAGAGCTTAGTATAAATGACCGACTTTCAAATAGAATTAATAGATAGTACCTGAAATATTTTGGTCACATTATGAGGAAAGTGCATACCATGAAAAAGCTTTTAGTAACGGGGAAGAAAAAAGGTAGAAGATCAAGGATATAGTCTCCAACAAGATGGTTTTTTTCATGGATAAAGACTTATTTTAAAACATATGCGCTCGTCCATATAATTGTAAAAAAAGTCCATTGGAAACGGAACTTTTTTTTTTGAGGTTTTCTGTTGTGAAAAATGTTTACCCTTTGGTCATTGATTTTTAAATTGAGTGTTATGTTTTTAGAGTTACATTGAAAGTAAGAGTACTTTTTAAAAAAATATCGGCGCCTTGTGGTTATCGATTGTTAATTTATGTGTCAGTTATTAGAGTTATTCTGTAAGTAGTTTTTTTTTTAAGGAAAATCTGTCCTGTGTCCATTGGTAGGTTTTGGTACTCCTTTTCAATCTCATGGTCTTGCTCACAGTTGTTTCTGTCTCAAAAAGTATTTTTAAAGAATGTTATTAACAATATTTTAGTTTCTGATACCTGTATATATAAATATATATATATATATATATATATATATATATATATATATATATAAAAAATATAAATATAAATATATATATATATATATATATATATATATATATATATATATATATATATATATATATAGTTAGCTTAGAGCGACAGCAAGATCACAGTATTGAGTGGCAGCAGCAGCAAGAACACTTGAAAATGCCAAATGAGATTGTGGCGAAAGGTCGTGCTAGTTCATTGTTAGACGAATGGATTGAAACCGGAATTTTAATGTATTACATTTCATCATCCGTGAAAACCTCTATTGTAACATATATATGTATATATATATATATATATATATATATATATATATATATATATATATATATATATATATATATATATATAGAGAGAGAGAGAGAGAGAGAGAGAGAGAGAGACAGCGAACTATCGACGTATGGACAATTATTATTAAAAAAATCGATGACGGAGGAATATTTAAAAAAGAACCCTAAAAAAATTTTCATCGGGAGAGATATGATGTCTATCTATATCCGTATAACTATTGATATACCATTAACTATCGATTTTTAATAGCTAGTGGCATATCGATAGCTATCAGTATATCGTTAGTTATCGATATATTAATAGTTATCGATACCTGGACTGTTTTTTTGATTCACTTGTCTTGATTCAATATGTCGATAATTGTAGTACTATCGACATTCCTACTCGAAATTTTTTTATTTGTACAGATCTTTTATTAGGTAGGTATTGATAAGCAACTCAGTAAAGTTTCCACTATTTTCAAATTTGTTCGATTCCCTTAAAGTCCTCGATTAATCAACTTGCTCAATCGGTTCACTTTTCCAGTTTCCTGAATTGCAATCCATTTCGCCACACGTCATTACCCCTGATAAATTAGCAGGTGGATACGTTATATCCTCCGGGATACTCTGTTCATCAGCTGATGTACTCCAGGGATTCATCCGGGAATATCGTACTGTTGGGCATAGTGCGATGTTGTCTAGTTTTGTGTGGATTTGAAAAAACCTGAATATTTGGTGTGATAATGGAAAAATATAGAAACGGATAGGAGTGTGGAATGAATGAGGTCAACACTTTTGGACACTTGCGGGCGTCGGACAGTTATGTTTGTAATTTAGCACTTCAACGCTACTTTAGAATTTATTTTATTTTTAGAAATAACATAAGTAAGTAATATTAATTATACATGATATTTTGTTTAAATACACAATACAGTCTTTCAGTTACTAAGCTCATCCTAGAATTTTATATATAAATGTAAAACCATTTTCTTCAAATAAATTTCTTTTGGTATGTACGAATCTTTTGTTAAAATGTGTTTATTTCGTCTGATTTGTTAGTAAAATGTAGAACTTTGTGAAAATTGTTTATTTTATCTGATTTTTGCATAAAGTATTTTTAAAAATTGTAAAAGTTTGTGGGGTGGAATGTTAAATAATTGTATAAAAATATGATTTATTCTGACTATTTTTACCTAGAATTTTACATAAATTAAGTTATTGTTCTAATATACAAATAAAACCTTGTAAATTGTATATTTCGATTGTTGTTCACACAGAATATTTTTACAACTTGTATATTTCACTTTACACATTTCGATTAGAGAGTCATCAACCACGTGAACAAGTGGTAGACAGGGATAGAGCACTTTGGACCATCTTCAAACAACTGAACTACTAGTGGAAAAAGCAAATGAATATAAGGTCACCTTGTGGATAGCAATGGTTGACTATGGAAAAGCATTTGATTCGATGGAGATATGGACATTCCTTAACGCCTTAAGTAATAGCAGAGCCGACGAACGATACACATCTCTTTTTGAATATGTATATAAAAATGCCACATCACAAATAATGCTTGAAGAAAAAACAAATAAAATCAAAATTGAAAGAAAAAGTAGACAAGGCGACTCAATATCCCCAAAGCTGCTCACGTTGACTTTAGAAGACATGTTCAAATCGCTGAAGTGGGAAAATAAGGGAATACTAATAGACGGTGAACAAAATCACTTAAGGTTCGCAGATGATGCTACTCTGATCACCAACACAAAAGAAAAATTACAAGAAATGGTGATAGAACAAAATAACAACTCTGGAAAAATAGGTCTAACAATAAACGTTACTAAAAACCAAATATTTTTACAACGAAATTGAAGATAACAGCCAGGAACTGTTAATAGAAGGTGAAAGAATAGGAAAGGTACAAACACTCATATATTTAGGATAAAAAGTCGAAGTATCAAAAAATAATTTAAAGGCTGACTTGGAAAGAAGTGTCTCGATAGCTTGGTCTGCGTTCGAAAGGTTACAAGCCACACTTAAATTGGACATCCTAAATACAATAAAACCCAGAGTGTTCGATCAATATGTACTGCCGGTATTAACCTATGGCACTGAAGCGTGGGCTTTAAATAAAAGTATAATATATAAACTCCAGGTAACCCAAAGAGCAATAGAAAAGAGAATGCTAAATATTAGATTCCAACTTTGTATTCCTAACATCAATATACGAAGAAGATCAAAAGTGATAGATGTAATACAACGAACGTTAAGGAAGAATTGGGCTGGGCATATCACAAGAATGAATGATAACAGATGGACACGCCATATGGTTGAATGAAGGCCTAGAGAACATAAAAGATGCAGAGGAAGATCACAGTCAAGATGGACGGACGACATAAAATGATTAGCAGGACACGATTGGATGCAAGAAGCAAACAACATAGCTTAGTGGAGGCAACTTGAGGAGGCTTAGATCCGACTATGGATGGAATAAGTAAATGATGATGATGCTATTTTACTTCATGTTCCAGAGATTAAAATATTAATTATTATTGTTATTTTATAGTTTATACTAATATAATTTGTGAGTAGAGAACAATATGAAAGTACTAAATTATAATAAAATATTTCAGAATCTCCTTTTTCTTCCAGTTCTGTTTGCGTTGCGAAGACTTGCAATCATCAGTCAGGCGTTTACGTATTATTGATACTGCTGATCTAAATATTGTTCCTTTTTTGTGCAGTTAAACGAGTCTCGTAAGTTCCTTAATGATGAATGCCGTGTTCTTCCTAAACATCTCTGTCCTCGAATGATGATACTCTCCCCTTATAAGATGTCTAAAGTATTGTAGTTTCCGTTTTTTCAAGGTAATTATTATACCTTTTTTTCTTCTTCTAAAAACCTTTGTGTTTCTTATTTTCTCTACCCATTTATTTTTCAATAATCTGCGGTACTACCATAATGAGTCTAATTTCAGAATATTCAATTTCTTCTATACTATAAAACAACTCTGAGAACACATAACATACCAATAACTATCTAGCTTCAATCTTAGACTTACATCATTGCTATATACTCGTTTTATCCTCAGAGCTTATTTTTATCTATTCTATTCCAATTTTATTATACCTGAGCAGTCCTTCTTTTTATTTATAATTGTATTTAGATATTTTTTACCTGTCAACTTTTTGGTTGTTTACATATACTCGTACTATACATGTTCATTAATTTTTGTTAATCTTAAAATTAACATAAATTTTATCTTTTTTACCTTTAGCGTTCTTCTTCACTCGATGCCATTATTTTATTAGTGACTGCTGGTCATTTAGGTTGGAGGCTATTAGTAGTCCACATACCTTATGTTATTGATGGGCGCTTTTTTACTTCTACTTCTCTCCTCTCCTATTGGTGCTCGTCTTATCATTTTGTCTGAGTGTAGGTAGAAAAGTATCAGGATTTCTTCAAATTAGATTATTATATTCTAACAATCAGTTTTTAATTTGGGAAATTTGAAATTATTCCATCGTTTTGGGTGTTAAGTTGCCTTCCCTCAAGAAGCTGAATCAGTTGATCGTGGCGTTTCTTGTCGATATATTTGTTATAGTTGCATAGTATGCCTAAGTAATCTTGAAAACTAATATCTTATCGAAATTTCTTATTTATACGCAGTGTTTGTTTTGACTGTGTGGGATCAAAAACATTAAAGAAAATAAGCATCTTTTCTGATTTGTAAATATGTTTTAGTTATATGAATGTTCTGTTAGTACCAATACTACAAGAGACGGAAATTGGTGAAATATTCAATAAAGGAGGAAAGAAGAAAAGTTTGTATGTTGGTGTGTTTTATTTTAATATCAGCCATATAATATGTATTAAAATAAAACATACACAAACATAAAAAGTTTTCTTCTTTCATCCCCTATAAAAGTTAACGGTATCTCCGGCAATAACCTACGGTATGCCGATGATACAGCAAAACTAGTTGAGAATATCTGTGACTTACAAGAAACAATATTCTATATCAATAGAATAGAAAAAAAGTATGGTGTGGGTATTAATTAAAGCATAAGCAAACTGCTGTTAGTAGGTCGATCTAGTTACCTGTTACATTTTATATATTTAAATTTGTCAAAAAAAAGCTTTTATAATAAAATTTGAAGTAAAATCTACATATAAAACCTTGGAATAGGTTGAAAAGTAAGATTTAGAATTTTAATGTAATATTTCATTTTTATAGGTTTAATCATAAATAATAAAGAATTTTCTGGCTTGTTTTTCACAGCATCATAACTTTAGTTTGCTTACCGATGCTTTTGTCAATTTCTTCTTCTTCTTCCTGCTTATAGCTAGGCACTATTGTCTGTTTTCTTTGTTCGCCGATCTATATATAGTTGCTCTATCTTTTTCTTGGACGCCCCATTGATCTTCTTCCATTAGGCGACTTGTCTCTTGCTATCCATACTATCCTGTTGTTTACCATTCTTCTATGTGTCGATCTCATTTCACCTTTTTTTCTCTGGTCAACTGGTTGCTATTTCCTATATTACATGTGCATCTTATGTCGTCGCTTCTTTCTCTATCCCCCAGTGTCTTGTTTGTAAATCTCCCGAGTATTCTCATTTCAGTTGATTCCAGCATCCTCTGTGTCATCATTATTATTAGCCTTGTTGATTTGATGTTTTACTTCTTCCTCGATTTTTCCGAGACTAGATATTTTGATGCGCAGGTAATCGACCTTCATCCTATTGATTTATCTTTCACCACCAACTTGTATATTATATCGTTTTACTACTATATAGAATTCGTATAGCAGCGTTTGCAGATTGTTCTCGGTCTGAGCCATTATTATTACGTCAGCTGCATCTCATATAATTTTGAGTTCTCTGTTACTATTCTATATTCCTTCTTTCTTTTAACTTTCTTTATAATTTCATCCATGACATTATCCTTGCATGATTACAGATTCATAGTTGATTGATTTTGTCATTCAATGTGCTAATCTTGCAACTATTTTATTGTCTTTATATATATTTTCGATAGTTTTGATTAGGTCTAATGAGATGTTCCTGTTGTTTAATAGATGAATAACGTATTTTATTTTTACATTGTCGAAAGCTTTCTGTAAGTCTATCAGAAACAAGTAAGCTGGAATGTTGTATTGTGTGGATTTTTCTTTTACCTGTCTCACAATGAATACGGCATTGGTGCATGAGCGCCTACTTCTGAATCGTGTTCTTCTTCCAGTTCTTTTATCGCGTTTGTTTTTATTGGAATAATGTTTGTTGTTAATTTCAGTGAACAGTTTAGTAGATTTATACCTCTATAGTAATTTGGATCTTATTTTTCTCCCTTCTTGTGCATTAGTATAACTGTCACTGTTCTCCATTCGTCTGGGATTCTATCGATCTTATAATCCTCTGTATAAGTATTTAAAATTGCCTAACCAGAGTCCTTTCTTCACGTGCGTATATTCTATTAGTTCTTTCACCTCAGTTCTTTTCAGTCTTATTAATCCCCATAATTGTTTTTTTTGACCATAGAAGTCTGATTCTAATTTTTTTGTGTATCACTTTCAGTATTCTGTTTTTGTTCTTCTTACTAATTTGTGGGTTTGTGTTCCTACTCTTTTATATCTTTGGTACGATTCATCTGTCTTGATTGACCTATACTCTAGATAGCTTTCTTTCTTTTTACGCTATTTCTCTTTGATTTCTTCACTGAACCATGATGTTTTTGTTCTCCATTTTTTTTTATTTTTATCTATAGTTTTAGTCCCTAATGCTTCATATGCAGCTTCAAATACATTTTTTTATTTGTAACCAACCTTCGTCTATGTTATCATTGTGGTTTATTTGATTTATTCTGATTTTTTCTTTCAGTTTTCTCTGGTGTATAGATCTCTCGTTGATTCTTTCTTTGTTTCTAGTTCCATATTTTAGTGTTGCTTTGAGTAACTGGCATTCCACCTTAGTTTACACATACTTATCACTTCCTAAATTTGGTGATATCAAGCTTCGTACGTTTTAATATATGGCGTGGATGTATTTTTCTGTTTGTTAGGACATAATCTATCATTGATCTGTTATCTAGTATTCTAGGATCTATATTTATATTGTTCCTTATGGTCCAAATATGTATTATTTATCCTGAAATTTATCATAAGCTCCCCGTTGTTATTTTTTATGTTTTCATTATAACTGTGTTTAACTCCTTTTATTACCTCATTTTCAACTCTCCAACGTAATAGTCGCTCATTATTCTTATTTTGTCAATTTGAACTCTAAAATTGTTAAATTAGACCAGTTTATAGGCAGTTTAAGAACTGGATAACCGACTCCTGGTTTATACGTTATTGTAGCAATTTGGGTAGGCTAGCCTGACGGTCGAGGTTTAAACTTTACCTCCAACATAGTCGTACATTTTATTTAGACCAAGCCTGAGTTAACAATCATTTCTTATAGGACTTTTTTTCATTAAGTAACTTTTTGGTACTTAACATCAAGTCAACCAAAAACTAGTGACTAATAGAACGGATAAGTAATAAATTAGTAAGTCATGTTGGTTATTAAGACAAATTTCCTAGTAATTGATATTCAAGTTATGCTTTTGAATCGATGAATATATTTTACCAAATCAGACCATGACAAGAAGGTTATGTCGGAGAGATACCAGGTTAAATCTCAGACGAAATTAGTATAATATTAACGTCAGTACCATCACAAAACGTCGGATTAGATTATTAGCTTTTTATGGTCTTAAATACCTTAAGTTACTTAATTTAATACGAGTACACATATTATTTTTTTGTTTTCAATAGGTCATAATGTATTAAATAAAAATGACATTTTGGCAACAATGTTTTTTCTCTTTTTCACATCATCCGGTTTCATGAAACGTAAAAATCAGCATAATGTGGCGAACGCCAGATAAAAGTCTTGTTGCGCTTCGGAAAACTGTCTATGGGTTTCAAAACTTTCGGCCTCTTTTAAGTTTTTATCGGTTTTTATCTTTTTTTTACAGCGCGTTTTGGTTAAAACTTCGCAAGTTTTATGGAGAAAATTGAGTTTTAAATAAGGGCTCGCATGTGAGTTTTTTAAAAGTGTTTTCCTTGTTATTAATTGTGACATACGTAGACGTTTTGAATTTTTCTTTTCGCGAATAATTATATTTCTGTTATTATGAATGAATCATGGAAACAGTCACCAATAGCGAATAAAGTTCATGCCTAAAAAGCAGTAACTTCATTTTATTTATTTACCTGCGGGCCCATTTTTTTAAATCATGGTAATCAGAAGAGTACAGGTATCGATACCTGTATTCTAACGGTAACAACATACGGAATACAAACAATGTGTCTAAAGCAGAAAAACGCCAATAGACTGAGAATAATGCAGAGGCAATGGAAAGGTCAATGTTGGGGTTGTCTCTGAGTGACAGAGTCCGAAATGAAGTGATCCATTGAAGAACAGGGGCTACAGATGTTATAGAGAGGAGTGCCGACCTGAAGTGGCAATGGACTGGATATGTCACAAGACAGCAAGATGAAAGATGGCCACCGAAAAATCATACAGGGGTGACCTAGAGAGACAAAACGAAGTGGAGGTAGACCCCAACTGCGATGGATAGATGATGTTAAGAGGATAACTGGTGGAGACTGGCACCAGAAAGCACAAGACAAGGCAAAATGTAAAATATTAGGAAAGGCCTATGTCCAGGAGTGGACAAGCTAAAGGTTGAAGAAGAAGAATTAGAAGAGTAGAGTGACACACACAAATATTTAATATGTTTATTATTTCTTCAATTTTCTCCTTGTTCTCTAATAGGAATAGTAGTGAGAATGATCAAGATAGGTTATTAAAAAGCAATTTGTTAGTGTTGGTCCATTCTTAATATTCATGGACACTTCCATGTTGTATGAGTTGCAAGGAACCCTAAATTATGAAGGCAAGCCCAAATATGTAGCCTAAAGAGTCAAAATTTTGTGATAGATTTGATATTAAATAAGCGGTCAAGTGCATCACTCTCTTTATTGAAAATCAAGATAGGCTGTGCCTCTTTCTCACAATTTTGAACGTATAAAAAATTTCAGTTAATGAATGTGTACGTATTCTATCTTAACCTAAGCTCTTATAATAGGAATCCTATGCTAACTTAAGCTAGAAAATGTGTTTAGTATATACATGAGTTTCTTAATGCTAGGACTTAGAACTAAGACTACAACTACCTTAGACTAAGACTTACGCTAACTTAAACTAGGACGTAACAATGACTTAAATTAGGACTAATTTAAACTTAACCTAGAATGACAATCTTCTTATCACGGCGAGAGAGGGGGGGGTCATCGTCTTGGTCCGAGAGCAGCAGCCAGTCCGACGGTCTCGGGAACTGGCGGCTGGCTTGAGGTGGGAGTCGGAAGGCGTTCCTGATGCACGGGTTGGGGTGCTGGGATGCCTTCTCGAGGAACTTCTGTTAAATTTTCCTCATATGTGCCTTTACGGTAGGCACACCGAGGCCCCTATGAGGTTGCCGGTTCCTCATGAACCATGGGGCTCCCGTGATCATCCTCAGGGCCTTGTTCTGCACTGCTTGAAGCTGAGCTCTCCATGTTTTGGAGAGCTGGCACCAGGTGGGGCAGGCGTACGTGAGGCCTGCCTTCACGATGGAGTTGTAAACCAGAAGCTTGGTCCGTGTCAGCAACTTACTGGAGCGATTTAGGTTGGGATAGAGTTTCCCCAGTAGTTACTTCGCCTTCTTGGTTGCGGTCAAGTGCAAGTTGAACTTGCGCAATTAGTGTTCCGTACGTTGATTGCTTTTAAAATAAAAATTTTTGTTACGGAGGTATAAAATGATCAGTGACTTCACAAAACATACCCCGAAAGAGTTTTCGACAAGTTTGTTTCCGATCTTTGCTGAAAACTGGTGGCCTTGAAATTTTTATTTTTTTTTTTATACCAGATACATTATTAAGGTAATGCACTTGTGATAATTTTCGTTCAATTTACAAGCGTGGAGAGTATTTCAGAATTTTTTCACAATTTTTTGGTCAGTACTTTTCAAGATAAGGGGAGGGACAGCGATTTTTCGCGATTTTTTAAATAATAATAAAAAGAAAAGTATGCGCAAGTATTACATTATATATATTTTTGAACTCGTGTTTTTACAAGTTTTCATTTGACACCCCACTTGATGACCTCGTAAAATTTTTGTTTCACTTTCGATTTCACTCCCCAAAGCTAACCCCTTAAGTAAAAATGTATCTTTCAAACGTACACAGCGCTGATGAGGCCAACAGTTCCTATAATAGTACCAAATTTCAACTGTTTATGTCAAATAGTTTCAGAGAAAATATGGTGTGACAGACAGACAGACAGGCGGACAGACACTGAAGTGATCTTATAAATGCTCCGTACCGAACACTAAAAATATTTAAAAATATAGTAATTAGGTTTTTATTTACATCTTGTGCTCATTTAACTCCCGCCCTATGTTTATAGAAATTTTTATTTCATATTTAGCCATCTATATTTTTGCTTCTCTTGCTAGTACTGCGGATTTACAGTAACAGCGTAAATCTCTAAGTCAGTAGTTAAAAATATGTCAAGAAGACTGTCAAACTCTCTGTCAAGGTCAGGTTAGTTTCGTATTGATTCATTGATAAGCTGAATTTAACCACAACTGAGAATGATTCAGCTTCACGTCCTTGTTCGTTGATGTTATTTGAATACTTAAGTTAGTTGATGTTGTGGACATTAAATTCATCCAGGATATCAATTTGGGCCCTTAGAATCTGTAAATGACTGATGATGTCTGCGAAAGCGTTCTAGAATTAGTATCACTTTTTAGTTGATAGATACAATCTTGCCGTTTGTTAAGTTGTTATGTTTAACCATATAACATCAAAGTTTCGGAACTCCAGAGCCTCCCCTCGTTGGCCAAAAAGCTTGTTTCTGCCACAAAGACAAAGTTACGCCTAAAGCGAGAATAGAAGTCGTACCCAGGATAGAGAAATTTGAATGTGCTGGATGAACTGATCTTAGTTGACTAGAAAGCAAATATTTTTTTTTATGGGTCTAGCACACGTGCTACAGGGGAGTCCCTAAAGCGCTACAGGAGCGACACGTGTGCGGAGAAAGCGATTCACGTTGTTCTTGAATCGCTGTAAATTGTACTCGGTGGGAAACACAGTCCTGGGCAAATTATTCCAAAGGGATAATGTTCTCCATATAAAAGACTGGTTGAAAAGCGTTGTACGAGGAGTAACAAGCTGAACCTTATACGGATGTGAAGTATTAGCGCGACGTGTACTTCTAAGATGCACCGCTCTGGGAGGAATTAAGTGGGCCACATCCTTCGAACACTTTCCATAAAAATACTTGTAGAATAGGCTCAAGTCGCCAAACGTTCTTCGATGTTCCAGCGAATCAAGCCCGCCGGTCAGTTCCGGGTCTCCAATCAGACGAACAGTTCTTCTCTGAATAGAATCCAACAAATGCAGTGTATGTTTGGGAGCGGAGCTCCAAACATGGGGGCAGTATTCCATAGTTGGTCGAATTGGGGCTTTGTAAAGAATTAAGAGTTGTTGTGGAGTGTAAAGCTTTCTGGTTCGAAATAATATTCCCAACATTTGAGAAGCTCTCCTTGCTATGCCTGCAACATGTTCATGCCAGGGCATATTTGCTTCTAAATTAACGCCCAACAGATTGAGTGACGATGTTAGAGGAATGAAGTGCCCCGACACAACTATATCGGGTTTAGCAACGTTAACTTTTTTAGAAAAACCTGTCGCCTGGGTTTTTGTAGCGTAAAATTCCACTTGGTTACTGTCACCCCAAGATAGAATTTCTTCCCGGTCTTTGTTAAGTTGAATGACTTCTCGCTGTCTGCGCTGAATGAAGAGATAAGTGTACTGTCATCTGCAAAGCTGTAGATTGAATTCTCGGTCTTTTCCAGCAGATCGTTAATATAAATGAGAAAGAGAGTAGGAGACACTATGGAGCCTTGGGGTACACCGGCGTTGATAGTGAAGGTGTTAGAAAGAAATCCGTTGACTGCTACTCGTAAAGAACGCTCTCTGAGGAAACATGAGAGCCACATACCGAACTTTTCAGACATACCATAAGAACGTAGCTTAGCCAACAGCCCATCGTGCCAGACACGTATTTCGATTCTTTTATATATGAATGTTTGTACCTTTCTTATTTTTTCACCTTCTATTAACAGTTCCTGACTATTATCGTCACTTTTATTATTCAAATATTTGGTTTTGGTGAAGTTTATTTTTAGACTTCTCTAGAATTGTTATTTAATTCCATCAGCATTTCTTGTAATTCTTCTTTTGTGTTGTCGATTAGCGTGACATCATCTGCGAAACTTAAGTAATTTAATCGTTCACTGCCCATTAGCATTCCTTTATATTCCCACTTTAACGATTTGAACATGTCTTCCAGAGTCAACGTAAACAGCTTTGGGGATATCGAGTCGCCTTGTCTAAATCCTCTTTTAACTTTGATTTTATTTGTTTTTTTCTTCAAGCATTATTTGTGAAGTGGTATTTTTATATATGTATTCAAAAAGAGTTGTGTATCTTTTATCGATTCTGCTATTACTTAAGGCTTTAAGAACTGCCCATATCTCTACCAAATCAAATTCTTTTTCATAGTCAACCATTGTTGTCCACAAGGTGACTTTATATGCATTTGCTTTTTCCACTAGTATTTCCATTTGTTTAAAGATGGTCCAAAGTGCTGTATTTCCGTCTAAATCCCGCTTATTTACGTGGCTGATAACTGTCTGATTTGTTCGTTAATCTATATGTCTTAATTCTAGTGAGTATTTTGTATGGTACAAGCTAACGGGGGAATTTTAATTTGTTCCTATTTTTAAAAATAAGTTTATTCAAGTGTTGGTATTTTACGTTCTATAAGACACTTGTTAAATAGAGCTTGAAGAGATTGTCAACGCTCCTCCATACCTCATCATTTTTATAGTTATTCCATCGCCCCCTGGTATAATATTTGATAATATATCTATGTAGCTTCCTTTATCTCTTTGATTTGTGCGATCTGTTGGTTATCGTTATTTACAAATTTTATTATTTGATGCCTCCTTTCATTCATTTGTTTGTTTAGGTGTTTCAAACCTCTCCCTCTTTCACAGTTTCTTCTATTTTCGAGTTTCTGTATTGTCTGACGTCTTTTCTGATCTTTTTCTTTATTTTTTTTTATCTGTTTTTGCCAATTCTAATTTGTAATTTGTTGGATCATTTCTTAATAGTCTTCTCTGTTTCATGAGATTTTGTGTCTACTGAATATTTGTGTCTTTTTTCGTTGTTGCCATTTATTTTGTAGTCATGAATAGGCTGTTGGTTATTTGTGCGTTTAGTTCGTCAAGTTCTGTTTGGTAGTTTATGTGTTTTATATGATTTTCCAGTGCTTGATATTCGTTTCCGTTTTGCTTTATTATTTTTGTTGGTATTTTTATCTTGAATGCGTTATCAATCTACATCTCTCCTGCTTCAGATTTATTCTTATCTTTGCTCTGAGCATCAGATGGTCACGGCCAATGCTTATCGGGTTTAGGACTATCGTGTCGATTACAGTATTCCTATCATTTGATAAAACATAACCAATTTCGTTTCCTATTATACTATCTGGACTTTGCCAAGACCATCGTTTGGCTTTTGCAAACATATGTTCATAACGCACAAGTTATTTTCGTTTACAAAATTTGATAACATTTCTCCTCTGCTGTTTTTCTTACTCAAATCAAATCCCGACACTCTTCTCATTTATATTCGCTGGTTTCCCTATTTTGGCACTGAAGTCGCTGATTACTAAGATATATCTTGTTTTAGGGTGTAGCAATGCTTTGTTTATATCTTCGTAGAATTGAACAATTTCTTTTTCCTCGCTGTTTATGTACAGTACAATCCCGATTATCTGAATCGCGATTATCTGAAATCCGGCTTATCCGAAACAAACTGTTAAAAAGCAAATTGTATTCCCATTAAACAAAAAAATCCCCATTATTCGAAACAGGCGATGAGTGGTTTCCTTAACGCGTTGGGGACTCGCTGACGTCTAGAATTTCACCGCTGCCTATGTTTTGGTTAGTCGACGAGTGTTGTAAGTTACTCATTACATCTATTATTATCGTAGAGGTAATAGTTTCGTTTTAATAGATATTTTACAAAATGGAGCGTCATAATAATAAGCGTAAACGTGTTGTTATTACCTTAAAAAAGAAACTTGAAGCAATTCAACGTTTAGATAATGGTGAACTTCTTAAAAATATAGCGAAGGATTTAGGTGTAGCCGTGAGTACTGTTTCAGAGTGGAGAAAAAATCGCGAAAAACTTGAAAAATGGTGTAGTGTTTTGTCATCGCCCAAACAGGCACGAAAAAGTATGTAAAGCGCTAAATACCAAAAAGTGGATGATTCTTTATTTTTATGGGTTACACAGAATCGAGAACGTGGAATGCCAATTTCAGGAACAATTTTAAAACATAAGGCAGCCAGTTTAAGCGAAGAGTTGCCGGTTATTGAAGCGCCTGTAAATTTTTCTGCAATTGATGGATGGCTAGACAGGTGGAAAAAAAGACATGGTGTACGTCAACTGAAAGTTTGTGGAGAAAGATTGTCGGCTGATGTATCTGCTGCAAAAAAATTTGCGGAGAATTTTTGAGCAGCTTATGAAAGAACATGGTTTACAACCAGACCAAATCTATAATTGTGATGAAACAGGCTTGAACTACAAATAGTTGTCGTCAAATACCTTAGCGTCAAAAACGGAAGCTGGAGCACCTGGTTACAAACGTAGCAAAGAACGTATTACTCTTCTTGCATGCAGTAATGCTTCTGAAAGACACAAACGCCCATTATTATGCATTTGTAAGTCAGCAAATCCACGAACCATTAAGAATATTCGTCGCAATACTTTTCCTATTTTGTATAAAAATCAAAACAATGCCTGGATAAACGCGACTCTATTTAAAGACTGGTTTTTTGGAGATTTTGTTCCCAAAGTGGAACTTTTTGTAAAAGAACATGGATATCCTAGAAAATGTATTCTATTAGTAGATAAGGCCCCAACTTAAAAGTAGGGAAATAAAAGCAATGTTTTTGCCTCCTGTTGTAACTTCTTTCATTCAGCCTATGGATCAGGGTGAACTGGAGCATATTTTAGAAGAAGTAGATGAAGGTGGCAATCTTACTGATTGTCTAAAAAAGATAAATTTGAAAAATGTTATATATTGGATAGCTTCAACCTGGAATTAAGTAAAGAGTAGTACTCTGGAAAAATCTTGGTCAAAATTGATTCCACAAGAAGAGAGACATTACTCAGAGGCAAAAACAGAAGATAATGAAAGTTTACATCAAATTATTACAAGAATATCAGGATGTGAAAGTGTTACGGAAACTGATGTTTGTGAATGGTTAAACAGTGATAGTGTGGAAGATGAAATGACAGACCAAGAATTAATTAAAAGTGTATGCAAAAATGCTAATAAAATAGATAGTGATGACAATGATGATAATGACGTAGAAAACACTGACACTATTCCAGTAAAAATGTCACATTCAGAAGGACTAGAGGCCCTAGAAAAAGTGTTAACTTATGTAGAACAACAAGGAAATGTAACCGCCGCGGACGTTTTGCTTATCAAACGTTGGAGAGACATTGCAGCCAAAAGCAGAACTAACGCAAAATGAGTGCAGTTAAAAATTACCTCATTTTTAAGACATTAAAGTTAAGAATGAAACTGTTTTATTTTCGATTTTCCGTACATATACATAAAATAAGTAAACTAATTTTTCTATTCTTTGTTTTAATAAATACCTATGTACGTATTAGCATATCGTATAAATGCTTTTAAGTCAATCTGCAATGTTGTATTCATTATAAACTTCTATTTAAAAAAAAAATCGGATTAACCGTTATTTCGATTATCTGAAATCACTTTGGTCCATATTATTTCGGATAATCGAGATATACGGTATATATATATATATATATATATATATATATATATATATATATATATATATATATACATATACATATACATATACATATATATATATATATATATATATATATATATATATATATATATATATATATATATATATATATATATATATATAGGTAGATAGATAGATAGATCTTATTAATTTTGGAAATATATAAAAAATAATTTCTGCGGTCTTGGTAATGTTAAAATAATATTGCCAATAAAAACAGTTTCACTTTCCATACTGTCATTAACGTTGGTTAGTAGGTTGGGGGCTATTCAAATCTATATCAAAAATGTCGAGCAAAGTAGGCGATGTCATATATACAGGAATGCCCAAGTTCAATTTTAGCATTAAACTAGAGACAAGTGCAGTAATATTTTAGACAATAATTCAAGCATATATTTAGGAGGATATTAGACGGGACTACCGCAACTAAGAAATATATATTCTCTTAGATAGTTAAGCGTCTCTAAAAGCTTTAGATGCCTATCAGGCCAACTTCAAAATTGCGATGGAATGTACATGTGACCTGGTAAAACTATCCACTAGGAACAACAGGATTAAACTGCTGTGGGTTGCATGACATTCGGCGATAAAAGCTAATGAAAAGTGGCGAATTAACAATATTCGGAGCTATAAAACCATACAGGGGTTCAGAACCAGTGTTTCGTATAGCAACACAGGTGATAAAAAACGACAGTTAACAGATGGCCATATCAGCAATATCTAGATCGTTGGCTGGCAACATATGGCCGCCCCTCGAAGAAACTAACAAATGACATCGTTTGTCCAAAAAGGACCCAGGCTAAACTAATGGAGAGGCTGGTCATTGGCCACTTTCACCTGACGAAATATTTACAGAAAATGGGTATCCACAATGCTCCTACGATATACAGATCATGTGGCGAATATGAAGAAACCTCTATCCATCTCATATATGAATTCAGAACGGATATAAACTGTTCGAAGATCTACTTCGTGGCGACTTGAAGAAAGCTAATGAAACTTCTTAAAGGGATGACGTTCATGCAGTCAAGAAAATAGAAACATAAGAGACAAAATGGCTGCAGTGCATAAACAGGCACAATCACCTATTCCGCCTATAATTTACCAATCGGCCATTAAAGTGCAAGCCAAAAATGGGCCAGTAGCGACGGCCCAAAATATCTGAAAGGTGAACAGTTTCTGTGCCAGATGAACCTGTCAAAGGGGCAAGTTGCAACTGCCCACGGCACTTTTTTTCCTGCAGCTCTTAGTCTAATGGTATTTCCTGATTTGGAGATTGATAGGCGCACGTCCGGGTTGTACATTATTTTTGACTTTCCGTACTTTTAACCTTATTCAAAGCGTACTGATATTCTTTGACCTATCTACCGTTATATAATTTTTTTGGATATTTCTTTCACATAAAATATCGAATATGTTAAGAAAATTAAGAGATTTCTTTTATTTTTAGAGTAACATCACTGTTTTACGGTATAAGGAGAAGAATGATAACTGTTTTAAAAACATATAATGTAACTTGCCATTCACGTTCGCAAATACCTGCGACACATATGCAACAAAAATGAAATGATTATAATGCAGCTAATATTTTGCTCTAATCTTCTCTTTGTTATTTTCAATGAAAATTTTGTTCCGGGAATATACTTTCCTCTTAAAATTTAAAGCTAGAGATCTTTTTTATTGTTACTACTCAAATTTTCTTGATGATTTTGCATATCTCGGAAATAATAAATTACAAACGCTCACGACCATTATCCAAAGCGAGTTTAGAATAAGCCAGAAACCTTAATTTTCCCAGTTACCTGTTCGGTGCACAGATTGCAGCCATGTGAGTATTTCTCAGACAAAGCCTTTATATTTTCAAGATTCATGCATATACATGTAAGCTAATTACGCAAAGCGTATTACCTTAGTAAACCACTAAATCTTTGATGCTGAATTAACTCTAAACGTCAAATTAGGTAAAGATGAGGGAAGGGAATTGTGAATTATTCCAGTTTGTGGATTTGTTTTGTATATAAATCGTAAAAGTGCATTTATTTGCATTAGAGATACAAAGAGTATTGAATTTGGTTGGACGCCGAAGAGATTCATATACTTTTCCATACATATTCTGTTAATTAACGTTTATGTGACTTAGTGGAACGCCTAATAAACAAGAATTATATTAAAGCTTTACCTAATATTCGTTTGACTAGGGGATTCTTTGGTCAAATACCGAATACTTGGTTAAATTGTTACTTGTGGAAAATCTCTACATGTTCAACGCGTTAGCTTTAATTAAACTCGTTGGAACCTGTATAACGAATATCGGCGTCGCGGTGTAGTTTTTACTCATATAACACGTAGGCTGAAAAGTTTTTGGTCTAGCTACTAAAAATATATATTTTTTTTTGGCAAAATTCGACTTTATTCATCAATATAATCTCCTTCAAGAACGATACGATTAGTCCAACGCTTTTCTAACATTTCTGTACCTTTCTTATAGAAGGATTTGTCTTTGCTTTCAAAATAGGCCTCAGTTTCGGCGATAACTTCTTCATTGGAGCCAAATCTTCCCCGCGAGCATTTTTTTAAGGTCTGCGAATAGATAATAGTCACTGGGGGCCAAATCTGGAGAATACGGTGGATGAGAAAGCAATTCGAACTTCAATTTATGCAATTTTGCCACGGTGCATTGTCTTGTTGGAAGTGCACTTTTTTCTTGTTCATTTGAGGCCGTTTCTTTGCGATTTCTGTCTTCAAACTCAGCAATAACTCTACATAATATTCGTTATTGATGGTATTTCCCTTCTCAGCATAGTCGATGAAAATTATTCCATGCGCATCTCAAAATACAGAGGCGAAAACCTTACCAGCCGATTGTTGTGTCTTTGGCCGCTTCGGGTGGCTTTCACCGGCTCTTATCCAATCAACTGACTGCCGATTCGATTCCGGTGTGTAGTGGTGGATCTATGTTTCATCCATTGTCACATATCGCATGAAAAAATCCTTTTATTGTGCTTAAACAGGTCCAAACAGCGTTCAGAATCATCAACACGTTGTTGTTTTTGGTCCACTGTGAGCAAACGCGGTACCCACTTTGAATAGAGCTTTCTCTTACCTAAATGTTCATGCAAAATATGACCAACACGTTATTTTTAGGGTGTCAGCTATTTCACGCAATTTCACTTTACGGTCATCCGAAACAATTTTGTGGATTTTTTTTTTGTTTTCCGGTGACACCACCTCATTTGGGCGTCCAGAGCGTTCAGCATCATTTGTATCTGTATGACCGCATTTAAATTCAGCATATCAGTAAATGATGAGTGATTTTTCAGGGGCAGAGTACCCGTAACATGTATCAATCCATTGCTTTGCTTGAACGGTATTTTGTCCGATCAAAAAACAGTGTTTAATCAACACACGAAATTCGATTTTTGCCATTGTTTTGAAAAGGTTGGTACTTCCTAAAAATTATATGAATTTTTTGAAAAGGGCGACATCTATGTGTCAGACCAAAAACTTTTCAGCCTACGTGTTTTATTGTCATAGGCACAAATATATTAATATATATATATATATATATATATATATATATATATATATATATATATATATATATATATAGGTATATTTTAAAAAAAATGCTTTATTTACTCCAAGAGACATACAAAAAAAAAAACTATACTAGGAGTCAGCTTATTCTAATATAATTTAGCACTATTATAGAAAGACACAAAATAAAAAAAAAAACTCAAATACAAACCTAAAACATCAAAACAGAAATTCAAATTTAAAAATTATTAATTTTTTTCTCTTTTTTCCCTTCCTTAAGAATTAACAAATTTAGACTTATAGATTCTGGCGCGGTCAACATAACGATACAAATAATATATATCATATAAAGAACAAAAAGAAAAGCGAAACAACCAAAAGTACGACACAAGTCAAGAAATCCTATACAATGGCACTACCATATTTAAGAGACAATCATCATACAAAAAAAAAAAGAAAAATACATATGTAATAGGCAATAGAACTCACAATCGACTGAGAATAAAATGTTTTAATTTAACCTTAAACTGTTTTCTATTTTTACTTTGTTTTAGGACCTCAGGTAAATTATTGTATAATTTACAACCTTGATGAAAAATTGATTTATGGCCCATATTTGTCTTTATTTGTCGTAGATATATATTGTTCTGTTGACGCGTTAAAGGACTATGTATATTTCTAAGATGAACAAAATTTATATTTGATTGCTTTTTCTTACCATCTATACAGTGTACATACAACCGAATCTTATACTCACAAATATTTGTTAAGCTAAGAAAACCACTAGATGAATACAATTTATACCTCAGTGGGATACCTCAGGGGTAACCTGAAAAGATTTTTTAGAGCCCTATTCTGAAGTGTTTTTAATGGTTTTAGCAATGAGGTGCTAGCAGTCCCCCAAATAGATATTAAGTAATGGAGATGACTATAAATAGGTGCATAGTAGGTGCATAGTAAAGCTGCTTACGCAATCTATGTTTTAAGAAGTAACCAACTTTGTACAACACTCCCCCAGAAATGGTGCAATTTTTTTCCTTACATGTTCTATATGTTGGGTAATAATAACTGACTATCTATATAAAGCCCTAAATATTTAATTACAGATAGATTTTGTAACGGTTGATTCTCAAATACATTCTGTGGATTATTTTTTATTAAGATTTCTATGGCTTAAAAACATATTTCATGAACACTAAACCCAAGAAAATTGTAGAAAGTATATATATATATATATATATATATATATATATATATATATATATATATATATATATATATATATATATATATATATATATCATCATTATCATTCTTAGCCACTTCTCGTACGCTCCTGGACATAGGCCTCTCCTCTCGTTCCTATTCTGAACTGTCCGATACCAATATTTTCTCTCTTCTTCGTCCTCGTGTTGTTTGCCTAGACCGTCAAAATGTTATTCTTGATGTCCATTTATTACCATTATCCCTTGGAATATGTCATGTTGAACTCCATTTCATTTTTGTAATTCGTTCGATAATATCTTTTATATCCAAGTTTTTGAACTCGAAAAACGACCGTTTTTGGCTGGAAAAAGCAGGTCCAGCTTCGTCCTCAGGTATTGGCGGCGTCTGCCTTTTGCAGATTTCCTCTTATTTTATCAAGAACAAAATAAATTTATTGATTTCATATGGTTAAATGACGTTTTTTTGGTCCCTAAAGTGTCAACAAGTGGTTAAACAACAGTCCATTTTTGGATGTAGCATTTTGGGCCTTATCTGGGCATTCCAGGGTACGGGGCTGCAAAATTAACATTACAGGCTTTTTTTCGACTCGCCCGATCGAAAGAACTACGTAGATGATTAGTCGACAGGTCAGAATTTCGGGTCACCCTCTTGGTCTATTAGGATTTTACCATATATTCTACTAAACATGCTATTTTTGATGTTATTGTAATGCATCTATAGTTTTCACATTTGTTCCTTTGTCCCTTTTGGTAGATAGGGGTAATCCAACCAACTTTCCAAATATCCGGAATGGCTTCTCCATTGAGGTATCTTTCAAACAGGCGAACTAACATTCGTATTAATTTTGATGACCCGTTTTTAACGAGCTCGGCGGGGGCTAGGGGTGTTTTATGTGTCTCGTTTGATCATAAATTTTTTATAAATTTCCAAGCTTCAGAAGATCTCGTCCCTCCTAGATACATTCCTGTTTTTAAGCATTTTTCTTCTCAACTCTTATATTTTGCTTCCAGAACCATTGTTTTGAATTTTGCTCGCTCTTTTTTGTAATTCTATCAATATACTTGTGCTTTGCATGTAGTCCATTTTTTTTTCTGTTTGAGATTTTTTTGTTTTTCTATTTCGTTATTCCATATTAGGTTATTTCATTTGTGTTGATCATTGTTTTCAGTTTTTGCTAGAACTTCACCTGGTGCTGCCTTTATAGCTGATACGATATATTGGTAAAGTTTGTTTGCCGTCTCTAGTTTTAAGATATCTTTTAATTTTTGGTTCAATTTGATTTTACATAGTTCCCGAAAGCTATCTTGTTTTAGTAGTTCTATTTTATATTTTATTGTATTTACTGCTTCACTCCCGTTAGGTAATTTGGTTGGAAAAGGTTTTGCCATTTCTATCTTTACATGTACCAAGTAATGATCTGATCCACATTCTTTACCGCTAAATACTCGTGTATCGTATATTAGTTTCTTGTTTAATTACAGTGTAATCGATGATTGACTGAAGTTGTCCTGTATTTACTTAAATAACGAAATCCTTCAATATAACTATCTATACTAATACTTTAACATAGAAAATTTAATAACAAATTTCCAATATTGAAATAATACTCTTGAACTCTCTTATTGTTTTTCAGTTGATTAAAAACCTAAAAAAATCAATCCTAATTCAGAAACACGAAATGATGGCGGCCACAGTAGCGTAATAGTCACTGTTTCCTAATTGATCTATGAGAACAAATGTTGATTTGATAGATTTTATGGTTACACTTTATTTATAATTCGCATTTTGGTGTTATATTGTATACAAAGTAACTAGAATTAAAAAAATGTTTTCTGAAAGTTCTACAGTTAAAATTCACGTAACATATGGTCTTTCTTTTTTAAATCTTATTCGATGTTAATATTAAAAAGGTAATCAAATGTCTTATCGTGTTGCCATACCAGTAAAGGTTATTATTTTTTCATATTAAGCATTTTGCTAACACAATTTAACAACTATTCCTCGACATATCTGACATGAACAAACACATATTCAGTCTTACTGACGTTTTTCTAATGTTTAAGCCTGTTTGAGAAATTAAAAATGTGGAAAATACTAGGTTTTGATGTCCTGTCCAAAAACATATGCTTAAAATCTTATTGTCTCAAAAAAAACATTCTGATATTAGAAAATTTTCAGAAAAATGAAACAAATAACAAAAAAGTGATTTGTAGTGTGTCCAACTAATTTTACTCGTAGATAATCTGAGATGAAAATTTCTACTAATTATATTAGAAACCATTTAACTTCATAACTTTCGCAATTCAAATTGCTTGAACAAGGTAAACAGGTGAGTTTTATTAAGTTATCTTACCTTTTAGGTAGTAGAGCGCATACTTCTTATTACCTTTAAGTTTCTGTTTGATTTAAATACGGTCAAGATGGGTAAGGTAAACTGTTCTAACAAGATATCGTCAGATGAAAGGAGAAATCTAATATTTATTAGTCTATTGGCAAAATATTAAACAATTTACTAAATAATTGATGATTTATTTCAAGAATTTTAGACTTTGATGTACTCATTTAAAATTTTAGCAATTTTTCCTTCTCTTCAGATTATTTTTATATTTTATATATTTTATACTTGTTAAAACGAAAAAATTAATAATTTTGCGTTATAAAAACCTTTAACAGTTGATTGATATTACGAGTTTAGTTTTAAAGAATTTACTACTTTACATTAGAATTACAATTTTCACCAACGAATAGATCTCTTATGTAATATTGTGCTTTTACGAAAAAAATTATCGGAAACACTGGTAAATTCTAACGAATATAGAAATGGTAATAACCTTGTCATAGATCTTCCAGTAGTAGACAATAATCAATAATTTTTGGGAAACACACATGTATATATATATATATATATATATATATATATATATATATATATATATATATATATACAGTGGCGAACAAAAGTATGGAAACATTTTCTTAATCAAAAATATAAAATACTATTCTTTAATAAGCACATTTCTAATAAACAATAACTGTTTTAGTTGCATGTTTGTTAGCATGTACACGATTAATAAATAACTATTATAATTGTAAACCGTTTAAATGTTAAGATGAGAGATGGGAATTTAAATGTTTCCGTACTTTTGTTCGCCTCTGTATATATATATATTATATATATATATATATATATATATATATATATATATATATATATATATATATATAGAATAGAGTTAGAAAACAATGTCCTGTGTACTGAAATATATCTTTTTTCATATTCTAGATCCTTTTAACAGTTTAAAAATATCTAGTACTTTTCGTAACATAAAAAATTCACAACTTTTAAGACTATTTAATTATGAGTTTTCAATTATTGGTCCTAATCATTGCAAAAAAAAAACTGATTTCTTGCAAACGTATTTATATATTATAGAGAAACTTCTTACAGCAAAATTTATAACTTTGACTAATATATTAAAAACCCCATGCACGAAACAAAATTGATTGAGAAGTAGTATTCACAAAGTATTGAAAAATAACCATAATCATCTCACTTTATCTCAGAGATATTTGGAGGTCAACATATGACACCTCTCTTGAAAATCAATTTATTCGAGAAAATTTTTCGAATTACTGTGAATAAGTCAATCAGCTCCACATATCACTCAGAATTAACAGTAATAGATGCTGTGCGATCTCTGTCATCCTCAAGGAACTCTACTATTACCTATGTAGTAACAATAGATCTTAAGCCATAACTTTGCTGGAATGCTTTACTTTTGGATTTGTCGGTCAATGTTGAAAAGCATTAATACATCTTATTAAAGCAGTTAATCCAGACATACATCTTTAGCGAGAATCCGAGGTACATTTACGTACCGTAAATGTGGTCGTTTGCATATTGAGACGTTGATATTCCCTCGAACTGACACTTGAACGCACTCTATATTTACTTCGCGTCTTGATGTCCTGCTCGTCTTGTCTAAGAACTATTTAAGTTAAACCAGTTAAAACGTCGGATTCCATTTTTAGTTTTCCGTACGGAACACTTATAAGAGCACTTTGGTGTCTGTCTGTCTGTCTGTCTATCCGTCTGTCACACCCGATTTTCTCCGAAACTATTTGACGTAGAAAGTCCAAATTTGGTACTAATAGAGAAATTGATGGCCTCATCAGAGCCGTGTAGTTTTGAAAGTTAAATTTTGACTTAAGAAGTTAGTTTTGGGGGGTGAAATCGGAAGTGAAAAAAAAAATTTACTGGGTCATCGAGTGGGGTGTCAAATGAAAACTTGTAAAAACCCGAGTTCAAAAATATATATGTCTTACATGCGCACACTTTTCTTTGTATTATTTTGAAAAAATCGCGAAAAGTCGCTGTCCCCCCCTCTATCTTGAAATGTACTGATCCAAAAATTTTGAAAAAACTCTGGAATATTCACGGGATGCAGATTGAACGAAAATTATCATCGTTTCACTTGTGCAAACGCAAGATGAGGAAAGGGCCAGGTTGAAGCACAGGAAGTAACCCTGGCTCTTGGATATCTAGTTCAATGGAACGTTCCATCGGAACGAAGCGTACGTTTTGAGCGCGAAGGTTTTACAAAACCAATAATTCTTTCTTGACCAAAATTTTATTTCAAGATTATTTACATAACTTAAATGAAGTTTTGAAAATTAATTTAAATAACCGGTCAAGTGCAAGTTGAACTTGCTCAATTAGTGTTCGGTACATTAATTGCTTCTGAAATAAAAACTTTTGCTAAGGAGGTATAAAATGATCAGTGACTTCACAAAACACACCTCAAATGAGTTTTCAACAAAGTTTGTTTCCGATCTCTACTGAAAACTGATGACCTTGATTTTTTTTTTATATACCAGATAAATTACTAAAGGTGCTCTCATGGTAATTTTGGTTCAATCTACACCCTGTGGAGAATATTTCAGAATTTTTTCAAAATTTTTTGATCAGTGCTTTTCGAGATCAGGGGCGGAGGAAAGCGTTTTTTGGCAAGAAAAGTAGGTGTAAGTATTACATTATACACATTTTTGAACTCGTGTTTTCACAGGCTTTCATTTGACACCCCACTCGATGACCGGGTATTTTTTTTTCATTTTCGATTTCACTCCCCAAAACTAACCCTTTAAGTCACAATTTAACTTTCAAAACTACAGGGCTCTAATATGACCATCAATTCCTATATTAGTGCAAAATTTCAACTTTTTATGTCAAATAGTTTCGAAGAAAATCGGGAGTGGCAGATGGACAGACGGACACTGAAGTGACCTTATAAGTGTTCCTCATGTAACACTAAAAAGATGCCCAACTTCTAGTAATTTGGTTTTTAGCAAACAGGAAATAATGATGCAATTTAGTGTTCAATTGATTGTACAATTTCTAGTTGCCCCTACAAACCCTAAATGTTTTAGCTACAGTTGTTTACCGTTTTTTTCCTATGTTACCGCGACCGATGTATTTCTCAACTCACCTCTTCCTACACCACTGACAAAAAAGGAATTACATATTTCATCAGTACACAACATTGCAACACAAAAAACTTAATTAATGGGGGGGTTAATTTAAGGGGCAGCAAATGGGGTGAACTGCAAAATGGCTGCTTCAAAATGGGATTGATGTTAAAATATTTAATGGAAACGAGCTTCGGTGCATTTCAAAACGCTGTATTTTTAGTTTTTATGGCGGAAGTTTTATTAATTTTTCCGTAACAACTTTTTTAATAGGTTTTGGCATTGTAGAGAGTAGTATTAAAATTTTGTATTTTGGTGTGTTTCCCGTTTCGAGAAATATGCGACGTGTTGTCAGTGTTAATAACGTTTTTATCAAATAAATTAAAATTGATTACTGTACTATTATTTTAATTTTATTATTTCTTATGCTTCGTAAACTTTTTATTATATAAAATCTAAACAATAACTACTTTTTAATCCGAGAGGTACTAAACAAAGTAATAAAAATTGTATGTGAACCAAATTTGAAGCCCTTAGAAACAGGAGCTCATGATTTCCTTGATCTAAGGACGTTGAAGGATGCCCACAGAAAGGATTGCTATTGTAACTCCTTTGGAACTTAGTGGGAGATGAGCTGCTAACTCGATTAAAGTCACAGGACTTTTACGCCCAGGAACATGCTGATGACATAGTTATATTCAGGGAAGAATACCGCCAATGTGACAGAGCTGAGGCAAAGAGCATTGACCAGTTTGCAAACCTGAAAGTCAACGCTGCAAAGACTACAACCTTCTTCAGAGAAGGGGATAAAACTATTAATGAGTACAAAAATTTGGACTTGACACTAGATATGAAATTAATATGGAACAAAAAAACTACAAAAAATCTTAATAAAGCAAAAATCATGAGATGCAGGAATTGGTTTGGGAAAACCTGGGGCCTTAAACCAAAAAAAAAAGTAGAGTAGAGAACGACAACCACGACACCATATATATATATATATATATATATATATATATATATATATATATATATATATATATATATATATATATATATGTAAGGCTTTTAATAGCGCCTACCGAGTGGGGAAAAGAAACAACAACCTGCACAATTTGGACACACAAGAGTTATGGATATAATCCATAACACCTTGGGATAGGGAATCTGATATACGACAACATCGTATAATTTCGAAAAACCATATAGAATTGGATACAATCCAAATCTATGGATGAAGGTAGAGACTCGGACAAATGCAATAGGTCTAGTCAATAACACAGATAGATTAAAAACTTCGAATGGAGTAGGTGCTGGCATATATGCAGAAAAGCCCAAGTGAGGCTTTAGCATTCCACTAGGGGAAAGTGCAACAATATTTCAGGCAGAAATTCATTCAATATAAGCATGTGTTTACGAGAACATGAGACGGGACTACCGCAACTAAGAAATAAATATTCCCTCCGTAAGTGAAGTTGCTCAAAAGGCTTTAAATGCCTATCAGGTTAACTCTAAGATCACGATGAAGGGTAAACGTGACCTGCTAGAACTATTTTGTAGGAACAAACCTGAACCACTATGGGTTTCAGGATATTCGGGGATAGAGGGTAATTCAATAGCGGACGAATTAGCAGGATTCGGATCTACAGAAGCATACAGGAGCCCAGAACTAGCTTTTGTTATACCAAGACAGTGCGTAAAAACGACAATCAACAGATGGCCATATCAACAACATCTAGATCGTTGGGTCTCAATATCTGGCCAAAGACCAGCTAACAATTGGCGGTCCCTCAAAGAAACAAACAACTGGAACCTTTGTCTAATAAGAATCCAGATCAAACTAGTGGTGGGACTGATCACTGACCACTATCTCCTGCGGAAAGATTCACAGAAAATTGTTATTCTCAATGTCCCCACCACATGCAGACTATGTGTAAAGAGGACAAAACCCGTATGCCCAGTCTATATGCTTGGTTTTAACCCGGAATAGACATAAATTGTTCGGAGATTTACATCGTGATGATAAATTAGCATATAAAGGGCTTGGAAGAAAGTTAATAAACTCTCTTAAAGGGACGACGCTCATGTAACTAAGAGAGAGGAGCACAATAAGTCAAGAGGGTGCAGTGCAAAAACAGGACCAATCGCCCACCTTGGCGATAACGAACCAACCAACCAATGATCTTGACACGTGAAGAAATACATGAATCTTAGAGGCCCATTTTTCCACAAATACAATCCCAATTCCCTTTAGCAAGAAAAGTAAAAAATTATATTTTAATTTGCCTCAAAATATAACATTCTATACTGACGTGAAGCATCAACCTCTTTTATGGTCTTTGGATACTCGTATTAATTCAACTCAATGCACCTAATCTCATATCCATTTATTCAGATTCCGTCTACAACAGAGAAAATGTTAAAAATAATAACATGTTGCTAGAATAAAAGTAAACGTATTATCCATCAGCTAAATATCCAATTTGTTATTCAGTACAGTATACAACACAAATTCTAGCTCTGTCTGTGTAATTGCAATAGTATTTTTTTAACCGAATCCATGATTGGTTCCAGAAATTTTCACGACTAAAACTGCAAAAATAGAGTTTTGTCAATTAGAATATCTAGAAGCATTCACTATTAGAGACCATCAATACAACTTTCTTAAGCGAAGATC
>CM032453.1:73218757-73226257 GCA_019049505.1 Pachyrhynchus sulphureomaculatus | reverse complement strand
AGATTCGCTTGAACTACTGATACATGATTACAAATTACCCTTAGAGGAGAGAAACTTCCCTTCTGGAATTGATGGATCTTAGAAGTTCCAGCATCTGAGAAAAAAATATAGGCTGTATTTCTCCATCCGGCCTGAGGCTACGAAAGCCTGTATTTTTTTCCTCAGATGCTAGAACTTCTAAGATCCACCAATCCCAGGGGATAGTTTCCCCCTCCCAGGGATCATTTTCGACCTTTTTAGGAAGATGATCTAGTTGTCTTGAATGTTTTGCATAATGAGATAAAAGTACTTGATCCTTTCCGAATTTCAGTAACATCCATGTGAGCATAGGGGTAGTTTCTACTACCCTCTAAGTGTAGTTTATAGTCGTGTATTGGTGGTTCAAGCGAATGTACTCCATATTTGTTCACCCTGCCTAAAACTATAAAAGCCTGAACTTATGAGATACCTCCGTAGGTGGGGGTGATTTTTTTACCCTATAGGGGTGAGTTTCAACCCTTTAAGAGTAATGTCTGGTTATCACACCAGATTCAGATATTTTGTCCTAACAGCTACAAAAATTTGTCCTTTGTACATGTTATTTAAACTCGCGTGCGTTATTTGAGTTTTAGGGGTTCTTTTCATCCCCTAAGGGGGTGGATTTTGGTTTAATTAACTGAAATAGCTTACTGTGGTTTGAATGCATATTCTCGTCTCTAGACTATAAAATATCTACCATTTTTTATATTTCATTAAGAGTCATTACATTATTATTATAGTTTTATCCCATTTCAAGGGATGTTTTTGGCCAAAAAAAAATAAATAACAATAAATCTTTTTTCAACTACCGATTCGAATTTAGCGTCAAAACTAGATCCACGTGTTTTGGTTTGTGGTAATGAACTTTATTTTTGTTTGGCTGTGTTATTAATCAGGATCCCAGTCCAACTAGTCCAACTTTGCGTATATACTTGTTAAGGTACTGTCTTTCTTTTTGGCATCATGTTATAAATTATTGGACAAATATATTTAAATAAGTATTTGTTCTTTTTTGTTTTACATATAAATATTTCTAAATTATTTTAAATTCTTGTCTTAAGATTATGAATGTTATTTTTAAATTAAATTTTATTAAATAAGTAGTGAAATATTTTATGTATAAAAGAATTCAAGGTGATTTCTACTTTCCTTATTTTAGTTTTATCAAATTAAGTTGATTGAATATTTGTGATATGTATTCGCCAGGCAATGTAAGACAATTAATATATAAAATTTGCAATTTTATTTGTTGTTGTAATTGATATTTTAATGGTAAATACTTATTAAATTAAAATCATATGAAATGATTACTTTAAAACATACGTTTTGTACTATGACTTCTATTTATTGATCAAAATATAAATATTGATCAAAATCTATTCTATCTATTTTCTTCAGATTGTAATACTGGGATTATTAAATCATCATTAAGAGTAACTTTAAAGTGAAAATCAATTTTTGTTTTTGATATTTAATGTTTTCTATCAAAAGTAAATTAGTTTTTGTTTGCTTATTTTTAAACGATGGTCATTTATAATTTTAAAAATATTAACCGTATCTCCATTGATCAAAAATACAAAATTATGTAGATCATTAAAGTTAAATGGACTATAAATTTGAATATTGTCAGCAAAAATGAAACGGAAGGAAATCAAAAGTAAAAATATTGGTTTAATAATAGATCCTTAAGGAACAGTCTTGCTAGGGAATTTGAATATCGACAGTATATTTGTTTGAAATTATTAGCCATTGGATTTAAGTTCAGTAAATTATTAGCAGAGTAGTGACAAGTTAAGTTTAACCAATAATGTTATTACTGAAAGTTTCAAGAACTTTAGCTAGATTAAGAAAATTATTTTTTTAAAAAATTATAATCCTTGCTGATTTTGAAGACGTGTAATTAATAACAGGATTTCGTGGTATAAAGAGTCTCCTTCACAAAAGTTATCATTATTATATTTTTAAATAAGGTGAAATGTAATTAAAATTGCTGTTAAAGAGAAATTTCCTAGAGAATTTCGTTTAAAGTAACTATTTTAGAATTTTTTAATAAGCATTCAAATGCATGACGAGCCTTCACCGTTGCTCCCTGCTACATATTATATTCAAATAGCAAAATTCTTCCGTATATTTAGAAATTATACACCTGATGTGTACAAATTGTATTTATTTTTATAATTTCGCCTATTTTCATAGTATTTTTGTATTTAGTTTTCTAACAATAGGAGGTCTTCATGAAGCACTACTTATAGTTAGTTCGACGGGTCAGATCATCAAGAATATTTTTTTTAGAAAGCATATTAAATATGTAGGAATAAATACGATGCACTAAGAAAAAGAGCAACATGGAAGTATGATTGCTTAATACGACTAGACCTACTACTAATTCTAATTCAGAAATACATGTGTAAGCAATCCATAAATCTGTGGCTACTACAGTCTGTCAAGTAAGAACGTGTCCGCTATAATTCATTTTTGGTAGATGCGATTCTAGCGATTCAACAAAAAATCGGTAGAGAGAACCTTTGTCTACGACGCATTTTAGTAAAAATATCCGTCGATTCCGAACTTTCGTCGAAATCACGTGAACTCCAAAATAAGTTACTTGTTTGCGCGTCGGTTCGAGGCAGTCTTTCTATGTTCCCATCCAAAGGGGCTTAAAATGGCGCATTCTGCGGCCGCTAAATATATTAAAAAGTCGGTATTGTTTGTGAAAAATGTCGATGACTTGCCAAAACGTGGCTCTTTTTTTTTTTTTTTTTTTTATAGGTCTAGCACACGTGCTACAGGGAAGTCCCTAAAGCGCTACAGGAGCGACACGTGTGCGGAGAAGGCGATTCACGTTGTTCTTGAATCGCTGTAGATTGTACTCGGTGGGAAACACAGTCCTGGGCAAATTATTCCAAAGGGATGATGTTCTCCATATAAAAGACTGCTTGAAAAGTGTTGTACGGGGAGTAACAAGCTGAACCTCATACGGATGTGAAGAATTAGCGCGACGTGTACTTCTAACATGCACCGCTCTGGGAGGAATTAAGCGGGCTCGATAGGCAAAATCACTCCGAAAATCGAAAAAAAAAAAACCAATCGTGTCTTTGTTTTCACAGGACTGGAAATTGACGGTTCCTCAAGGGACGACAAAATTAAGAAAATCGAGTTTGAATATATCCCATGAGACCATTCGACAACATCTTCGTGCTCATGATGTCAAATTTCGAAGCACGTTGACTTTGACTTAGTTGTCTCGGAAGATTCGAAAGATTTGCAAAGTATGCAGAAAATCTCGTCGACAGTATGCCTTGAAGATGCCAGGGATTATTGATGCAGGGAGCGATTGGACAATTTACTAAGGTAATTGCGCCGCTGTTAGCACACCAAAGAATACATTGATGTAAAAAAATATTCTCAAAACACATTTTTTCAAGAATACGAACGATCACGTTCTTACTTGACAGACTGCATATTTCACTAAAATAATGGATAATAGTTGTTCTATAAGATAAAATTATTAACTACGTATTCGTAAAAATTTAAGCTACGAATGTTTACCCATCGTTTGCCAACGATGCATCAAGCTGTTTACTCCCGATAACCTTATCTGTACAATTATCATTATAACTTCTTGACTTTAGTTTGTAATTATTGTCAGCTAACGTCTATTAATGACTACTGTTCTTATGAAATCGGATCGGGAATATGAAAGAATTACCAATAACAGTTTTTTAATAATCGGCACGCAAACAAGAAGTTTGAGTTTGACTTTTTTATACTAAAGAATAACTTAACTAAGATATTAATCATAAAAAGAGTTTCGTGTTGAAACTGAAAACTGGCATTTTCATCTACACATTTTTTTTTGTTAAAATCGGAAATGATGAAACAGTAACACAAATTTCAGATTTTTCGGCTCAACTCAAAAAGAGGCGTCTAAAACATTATATTCGAAGCAACCTCTCTAACTCCTAGACCTCTTTTGAGTTCTTGTATGTTTAACTACAAATAATTAAGCTTAAAATGTATTCGTTTTTGTTTAAAGTATACAATATTATTTACCCTTTTCCATCTTTTTCACTATCTTCTCTTAAAGTCATGTTGCTTAAAAATGTAGGAATTTTTCTTATTTACTACTTACTGTATTTGTACCAAATTTGAAATCTATATCTTATTCCATTCGAGCATTATTGTGTCAACCGACAGACAAATCAATAGACAGGAAGACCAACAGAAATTGGAAAACTGTTTGTCGTAAGCAAGAGAGCTTGAAACGTGAAGAAATACGTAATAATTCAAATACGCTCAAAAAGGATATTGTTTTATTTGACTTTTGTTATTACAATTTAAAAAGAAAACACATGAAAACTCTGTAATATAGGAGTTTTCTTCTTAACAATTTATAATAATTCCAATCGGGCTAGAATTATATATACACATTAATAATGTCCTCACGTCTCTAATATTTGACTGGGTAGATGTCACCTCAGGTGATCTTTAATTAGAAGATAATATATCAGTCACAATGACAGAGTCATTTTTTATGTATATTGATCAGAAGTGGGCCATTTTTGATGTTTTTCATATGCCATTTATGAAAATAAAATTTCAGTCAGTTAAAACATATTAAGATATTAATTCTAAATACTAATTTTTTAATTAAATCTTAAAATCCCTTTTTCTAAAATATCAAATCTCTTTTCCCAAATAAACAAAGGATTTAAAATCCCGTTGCAGATGCTGCATAAAAGTTTTGAGCCGGCGAACAAAACCTCGCATGATTTAAGATATGAATAAAAAGAACACCACATTCTCATAATTTATTCCATATACCAGATCTGCTGAACTAGGTTAATCTAAAGTTTTATAAGCTGGTGATGGGAAATTTGAATTGAACAAAAAATACCGTGGTAATTTAAAACCATTGCAAGTAAAAAGGATTGTATTTGTCAGCCCTCTAACAAGCTTGATATCATGCTTAGCGCTGACGTGTCTGCTCCATATTCTATTTTTTACTGACACAGATAATACATGTGATATTATTTCTTGATACTCACACATACATATATATATATATATATATATATATATATATATATATATATATATATATATATATATATATATATATATATATATATACATATATATATATATATATATATATATATATATATATATATTATATATATATATACATATATATATATATATATATATATATATATATATATATATATATATATATATATATATATATGATTTTCTACAGCTAACGCTGTCTTCTTTCTCTCAGCCTTCGATTCCATCCGTTTCTATCTTCCCAGTCTCCATCTGTTAGACCCCTGTCCTCCATAGCCTCGTCCACATCGTCTCTCCGCGATCGTTTGGGTCTCCCTCTTTTTCTTCTCTCTATAGGGCTCCACTCCGTTATTTTCTTTATCCACCTATTATCTTCGCTCCCTCTTATGTGTCCATACCATTTTAATCGTTTTTCTTCAGTGGTGTTTATTGCGTTCTCTTTGATGTTCATTCTGCTTCTTATTTCTTCATTTGTTATTCTCTCCATACGTGTCACTCTACAACATCTTCTCCAATACTCCATCTCTATTTAGATTTATTTCTTTTGTTGATTGTCCATGTTTCTGACCCATATGTCATTATGCTTTGTATTATTGATTTGTATATGCGTGTTTTGTTTCTCTTTGTAATGTGTTTGTCACACAGGATCGAATTTAATTGTCTTACGCATCTCCGCGTTTGTCCTAATCTAGCTTTAATCTCTTCTTCTGATGTTGCGTTTTTTGAAATGATGGTTCCTAAATATTTAAATCTATCGGTTCCTTTGATTATTGTTTTGTTATCTACTTCTAGATTCTCCACATTTCCCTCCTTTGTTGTTAGATGTTCTGTTTTATTAAAGTTTATTGCTAATCCTGTTTTAGTGTATTCTTCTTTCAGTTTTTTACCATATAACTGAAGTCTTCCTCATCTTGCGCTGTGATTACTTGGTCGTCTGCGAAACTTAGAGTATATAAGTAATTTTCTCGTATTGGGACTCCCATTTCACTACATTTTTGTTTCCATTTTTTTAATGTTTGTTCGAGGTATATTTTGAATAGTGTTGGGGATGTAAAGCATCCTTGTAGTAGGCCTTTTGATGTTTGGAGCCTCTTCCCTATTTTATGTCCTATTTTTATGTTCACTGTGTTGTTTTCGTAGAGAGTTTTTACTGCGTATATTAGTTCTTTGTCAATGCCTATTTCTTTCATTGCGTTCCATAATCTTTGTCTTGGTACTGAGTCATAGGCCTTTCTTATGTCTATGAAGGCTAGATGAACTTCTATTCTTTGCCAGTTTTTTTTTCCCATTGTTTGTTTTATAGTGTATATGTGGTCTATACACGATTTTCCGGCTGTAAAGCCTGCTTGGTCTTCTCCAATTTTTCCTTTTATATTTTCCCCTATTACATTTTTAATAATTTTTTTATACAAACGTCTCATATTCGATATTATGCTTAGGCCTCTATAGTTTGTGCATTTTCTGCGGTCTCCCTTTTTAAATATAGATACTATATAGGCTTTTGACCATTCCTCTGGTATTTTTTCTCCATTTATCGCTCTGTGGAACGTGGACCCGTACTTAATCATTTCATTTACCACACCTCCAGGCCCTGCAGATTTATTATTTTTGAGTATTTTTATTGTCTTTTTTACTTCTTCATAGTTTAGTTCTATCTCTTTTTTTTCCTTATTCTGTTCTTCTTCAGGGTTCTCTTCTTGGAATTCTTGTCCGTCTTCGGTTTTTTATAATATTCTTCCCACTCGTTTTCTGGGATATACTCTATATACGTCTTCTCTCTATTATTGGTCCTTAATGCTTTAATTATTCTCCATGACTCTGTGCTTCTAGTTCCTCCTATATATTATTCTACATGTTCGCACGATTTTTCCCATCTCTCGTTCTTTTCTTTGTTTATTATCCTTCTCGTTTCTGTATTTTTCTCTTTATAGTTCTGTAGATCTTCTTCTGATTTTTTTTCAGCCATTTTTCGTATAATCTTTTTTTCTCCTTTATAGATTCTTTGGTTTTTTCACAGATTCTAATTTTATGTTTCTTATTCTAGTTGTCTTTCTTACCTAATGCTTCTAGGACCGCCTGTTTGATGCATTCTTTTATGTGGTCATACATCTGTTTTATTTTCTCGTAGTTAAATTCATTTAATTTTTGATCTAATCGTCGTCTATATAGGTCTCTTATCGTTTCGTCTTGCAGTAAGTGTATTTTGTATTTTATTTCTTTGTCTGCTTTTTCTGTTATCTCATTAATATTTCTGTTTTCTTTATCTATTGTTCCTGTTTGTTTTATTGTCTTGTGCCACAGTACTTTTATATTTGCTACTAATAGTCTGTGGTCTGTTCCACATTCTGCCCCTCTCTTTACTCTTACATCTTTTATTTTGATAGTGGTATCGTTTTTAATTTATAATGT
>CM032453.1:73133757-73213757 GCA_019049505.1 Pachyrhynchus sulphureomaculatus | reverse complement strand
GCTGTGTCAGCCCACGATGAAGTATTAGGTGTGCGTACTTGGTATAATTCGTTGTATCTTACCATTAAATTAAATACATTTTTAACAGTGCAACTAATTTGACCTTGAAATTTTTGGTTTTTTTTTATATACCAGATAAATTATTAAAGGTAATGCACTCGTGATAATTTTCGTTCAATCTACACCCCGTGGAGAATATTCCAGAATTTTTTTAAAATTTTTTGATAAATACTTTTCGAGATAAGGCGGGTGGATACTGATTTTTCGCGATTTTTTAAAAATAATACAAAGAAAAGTGCGCGCAAGTATTACATTATATATATATATATATATATATATATATATATATATATATATATATATATATGTATATATATATATATATGTATATATATATATATATATATATATATATATATATATATATATATATATATTTGACACCACACTCGATTACCTTGTAAAAAATTTTTTTTTTAACTTCCGATTTCACCCCCCAAAACTAACCCCTTAAGTCAAAATTTAACTTTCAAAACTACATGGCTCTGATGAGGCCATCAATTTCTATATTATTTCCAAATTTCAACTTTCTACGTTTCGGAGAAAATCGGGTGTGACAGACAGACGGGACAGACAGACACCGAAGTCATCTTATAAGTGTTCCGTACGGAACACTAAAAACCAATTAATCGGCGACTATTACAAAAATGGGAGCGGATGTTTGAAGAAACTGGTTTGATTAAAGTAAAACTCAAGAAGGGCGGAAAAGACATGCAAACATGGCGTGCATTCAAGTGTCAGGTCGAGAAGTTCTTGATAACTGTCCTAAATGTGCCTATAGTAACATATTCTTGTCAAAGTTGTCTTGGCGTCTCCACAATTTGCAGAGACTCAACTTCATTAATGAAATGTTCTTATTTTCAAATGGGACATTTTTCCATCTCAACGGAAACGTCAATAAACAAAATTGCCGTTACTGAAGCCGGACATTTTCAAAACTAAAGTATCATTAACATTCCCGTAAAGTTACAGCTTAGCCCATAATGTTAGTGCATGGATAATCTACCCGTAAGTATTTGATGGGGACAGGGGCCGCATAACAACTGTCGTATGACTGTGGGACAAAAAAGGTTTTGGTTCCAATCTAGGGTTTGTTTTTATACATAAACTCAAGCTTGGTACCAAACCTTTTTTGTCCCACTGTCATACGACAGTTGTTATGCCAGTTCCTTATGGAACGGGATTAGAAAGTTTTACAGTTTTCCAAGAAAATTATTTCAAAAAAGAAATTTCCGAAAATTATATAAATAATATATTGTATATAAGTAGAACTTTGACTCGATTCTACATTTAGTAAACACAAATCATACTGGCTTATCAATAAGGAAACCCAAATATGCACGTGAAAAACTTTAAAATATGCGAATAAATATGCAAATAATTTTCTCAAAATATGCATATATATGTTGTAAATATGCAGTAAAAAAATCGAAATAGACTTGAAAAATGTAATTTTATTGTTTCACATTACATGATACGAGTACTATACAAATGTAGCAATAAAGAATCCATTTTAAATTTTCAACATACAGGGCGAATGAACTAAATCTAAATATAATATTATACAAAGTAAAAAATAAATATAAATAATAATGTATTTTATTACTTTACTTAAAGATGAAGATATAATAATAATAATAATAATAATTCATTTGCTATCATCAAATGGTCACAAACAGACATAGAAAATATTCACATCCTTATACGATCTCAATTCACCAAATACAGGAAATTACACCCCAACGCATGCAAAGAAAGACTTAGCATCGAGAGGAAGGCAGGAGGAAGAGGAATTATAGACATCAGATCATTACACACAAAACAAATACAAGCACTTAGGAAATTCTTTCACAGCAAGCAAACCAGCCTCCACACAGCGACAGTGAAAGCAGACAAAAACTACACACCTCTCGACTTATCCCGGGCAGACCACTCAGCAGACACACACAGTCACACCCAATTACAACAGGAAAAGATGAAAACGTGGTCAGAGAAAACACTCCCACGGAAAACACAGATACCACATAGAACAAGACCACGTAAGTAAAAAACAATCATACACCTGGTTACAGGATGGGCAGCTATTTCCTGAAACAGAAGGCTTCTTACTTGCCATCCAGGATAAAGTCATATTAACCAGAAACTACCAAAAGCATATCATCAAAGACCCGACTATTGCAGAGGACAGATGTAGGAAATGCCACCAGCAGAAAGAAACGATCGAACACATAACGAGCGGATGTAGAATATTGGCCGGAACAGAGTACACAGCCAGGCATGATTCAGCTGCCAAAGTAGTTCACCAAGCACCACAACATACAAACTCATAGAAAACACAGATCCCTACTACAAATACACGCCAACATCCATACTTGAAAATGAAGATTACAAGCTCTACTGGGACATCAGTATCCATACAGATAAAACAGTCTCCGCCAATAGACCCGATATTACTTTTCAGTGCAAAAAAGGAAAAGTCACCTATCTAATTGACATAGCTGTCCCCAACGACACAAACATCCAAACGAAATACACAGAAAAAATTTCCAAATACACAGACCTTGCAACGGAAATAAAAAGGCTATGGAAACGAGAAAAAGTCATCATTGTCCCCCTCATTATATCAGCCACAGGCCTTACACCAATAACATTCACACCACATTTAGTACAATTAGGACTCAACACAAACATACACAAAAACATTCAGAAGTCAGTGATTTTGAAAACATGTAACATTGTCAGGTCATTCCTTAATACATAATAGTAATAGCGTTTGTGCTGACTTGGTTTTGGCCCGTCAGCCAAACATGGAACCACATTGATCAAATGTGAGAAAGAAGAACTTTTTGAAATAAATAATAATAATAATGTAGGTACATATTATAAAAATTTATATACGTAGTAAACAGCATAATAAAACACATTTTAAATTTGATACATACAGGGCGATGCAACTAAGTAAGTGGAAATATGCAAATATTGCAAAACACGGGATCGCCGTTAGTTATAAAAACAATAAACTACTAAATGTTTCTCAAAATTCTCCCTTAAAAAGTTTTGTCTTCTATCGTTGTATAAAAATTTATAAATTGAGAAACTCCTTTCCACATCGACTGATGTAATAGGGGCGTTTTTAAAATTATTTAGTAGCATAGGATCTAAATCAGTGGAATCAGTAAAATTCCCCTTTAAAACATTAGCTACTTGGTTGACAAATTGAAACCCACTATTTTTTTCTATAACATTCCGAAATTTTTGAAAAATTTTGCTCTCAATTTTACCTGCGACATTTTCAAAAGCGACCTCACATTGTTTTATTAGTTGAACACTTCGGGTTAATGGCAAATTAGATTCCTTCATTTGAGTTATGGTTTTAGAATCAAAGCTATAATTTATTTTAAGAAAGGAAAGTTGTTGTTTTATCTCCTTGTTTTTGAATAATCGTTTAAGTTCTGTAAGGGATTGGGAAGATTCGTCTGATAATTCTGCAATTAGACCATCTAGTTGACAAAAGTTGTCTTGTAATAACAGGTTGTTTGGTAGTTTTTCTTTGTAGAACTGAACCCTTAAAGGCGCTTTAAGGAAGATTTTCTTCATGTTAGAAATTAAGCTATTCACAAGCGGAAAATTATTCCTAATTTCCTCAGCAACCTTATTTAAAGCATGAGCGAGACATGTTACATGTATTAAGCTTGGATAAAAAATTTTCAAATTTTGTCCGGCCTTTATCATGTACGGTGCTGCATCTGACAAAATAAGCAAAAAATTATCTCCTGGAACAGGCGTAGGAAGAAAAAACTTCGACAGTTCCTCTTGAACAAATCTGGCCACTGTCAATACGTTTGTTTTTTTTTTAACTGTTTGAAAGCAATCAGATAAGATTTTGGCAAAATATCGTCGCTAAGAACTCCAATCAATAAATGTGCAATATACCGTCCTCTTGAATCGGTGGTTTCATCAATACATATGTAAAAATGTTCGTTGCGAATTTTACCTTTAATTTCCTCAATTACCTGTGAATACAAGGAGCTTACGTCGTTTCTCCGTATTGTTGCTTCACCTGGGATATTAAATTTGCAATACTTCTGGAGGAAGGAAGTAAAGTTTTGATTACGTAGCTTCGATAACGGAATGTTTGATGTCATCATTGCACGGCATAGATCTCGGTTAAAGATGTCTTGAGCTCTTTATTTTTGTACCTTGGTTGGAAACATTGCATTAATGTGTGTTGTGGCCTATCTCCAGGTTTCGTCTTATTCAATTTGGCAATATGGCAAGCAGTTTTCACGTGTTGCTCTATTTGAAATTTTTTATCGCATGGTATCTGCAATAAAAAAAAGAAAATTTAATTAAAATCCCAAGGAAAAAATTCGTTAAATAGAAATTTCGTTAAATAGAAAACTAGGTGCTTAGGGCAGGCAAAAATTAAAATTCTGCTTTGTACCTTTTTTATTAGATTACCTACATAGGTTTACGTATGTATTTCTATTTCGTGATTTCGTTAAATAGAAATTTTGTTCGTTAAATGAAACAAAAATAACTTAAATAACATTGAAAATAGCATCAACGGCAAAATCCTGACAAAAATTTCGTTATGTTTAAATATTAAAAGAAAATGAAATACCCTGTATATTCAATAGGTATTCAAAAATTATACTTACAATTCTAACACATGCAGAACAGTAGATTTTTCCCATATCTATTCTTAGTTCTTTGTATGGTTTAATCCACACTGACACACTACTGGCTTTGGGCATTTCACTGTAGTAAAATACGACTCACAAGATAAAAAGCACAAATCGACGTAACCACTTTAAAAGCACAACCAAATTGAAATCTAATAAATTAATATTACAAGTATGCTCTGATGGCCGCCTGGGGTTTACTGAGTGGTTTTTACTGACCATAAAATAATATAATTGATTTGGGGAAAACCACCGGCGCGGCGGCGGCGGCGTAAACATTGACCCTTATTCCGAAAAATGATTGAAAACGCCTGCCAAAGACCTACATTATTATCAATTCCTTCAAATATGCACATATATGCTATTTTTAAAGCATTTATGCAAATATTTAGAAAAATGCATATAATATGCAAAATATGCAATATATGCGCTTTGCATATTTGGGTGTCCTTACTTATCAATTTATTCTCTAAATTTCCAAAATATCTTGACTTAAATCCGGTGTAGGAGAGACCATTTGCCTCAGTTGCAAATTTAGAATAATATTTACCTACCCATGACCGGCAGAAAGTAATGAACTTTTTGTTAACAATCCTTGCAATTTGCAGCATATTAGCACAAATATTTAGATCATATAAGCTTTCTAGCACTTTCAAACCACTTAGAATTTAAAGCCAACCGTAATAGAGAGATTTATCCAGCAAAGGAACTTAGTAGGTTAATTTGATGCAACTTTGCATGGATTTGCTGAAACTAGCTGCAAGGAGATACTTATTTTTAAGACTTGCTTGAATCAAAGCACTTATTTAGGAATAAAATGTTTATCCGGCAGGCAGGGCAAGGCACTCAAAGCTATTTTTTTTTTTTTTTTTATGAGTCTAGCACACGTGCTACAGGGAAGTCCTTAAAGCTCTACAGGAGCGACACGTGTGCGGAGAAAGCGATTCACGTTGTTCTTAAATCGCTGTAAATTGTACTCGGTGGGAAATACAGTCCTGGGCAAATTATTCCAAAGGGATGTTCTCCATAAAAAAGACTGCTTGAAAAGCGTTGTACGAGGAGTAACAAGCTGAACCTTATACGGATGTGAAGTATTAGCGTGACGTGTACTTCTAACATGCACCGCTCTGGGAGGAATTAAACGGGCCACATCCTTCGAACACTTTCCATGAAAATACTTGTAGAATAGGCTCAAGTCGCCAACCGTTCTTCGATGTTCCAGGGAATCAAGGCCACCTGTCAGTTTCGGGTCTCCAATCAGACGAACAGCTCTTCTCTGAATAGAATCCAACAAATACAGTGTATGTTTGGGAGCGGAGCCCCAAACATGGTGTAAAGCTTTCTGGTTCGAAATAATATTCCCAACTTCTGAGAAGCTCTCCTTGCTATGCCTGCAATATGTTCATGCAAGGACATACTTGCTCCCAAATTAACGCCCAACAATTTGAGTGACGATGTTAGAGGAATGGAGTGCCCCGACAAAACTATGTCGGGTTCAGCAACGTTAACTTTTTTAGAAAAAACTGCCACCTGGGTTTTTGTAGCGTTAAATTCCACTTGGTTACTGTCACCCCAAGATAGAATTTCTTCCAGGTCATTGTTAAGTTGAATGACTTCCTGCTGTCTGCGGATATTCGTCTGAGTAGCCGATGTCCGAGCGTTGAAAGTGAATGAAGAGATAAGTGCACTATCATCTGCAAAGCTGTAGATTGGATTCTCGGTCTTTTCCAGCAGATCGTTAATATAAATGAGAAAGAGAGTAGGAGACAGTATGGAGCCTTCCGTCGACTGCCACTCGCAAAGAACGCTCTCTGAGGAAACATGAGAGCCACAAACTAGATATAGAAATAGAACTATTAGGCCATGAAGTTTTCGAAATCGACATTGTAGGACTAACATAGGCATATAGAGAATAAGTTGCATTTTGACAAGGAGTACACACTCGACAGTTACCCCTGCAACCGTATAAAGATTTTATTTTTGTTTCATACACATGTGGCATTTATATAGTTTCTATAGTATTATGAGAATTTATCCTAATTTTTGTTTATGATAATTAACCAACTGTAAGCGATATTCTTATTGTCAAATATGTACGATATTCAAGAGGCAGGGAAAGTTGTTTCTAATATAAGTAATATCTACTAGACGACATCTATAACGAAATGTGATATGTGAACTAGGACCATTCAATAAGCCCTTTTTTCTTCCCAAAGGCAGATTTATGTACTATAATAGATAATTTTAAAATAGGTCAGTAATATGCTTTTATATAGTGAACTCAAAAAACGAAAAGTGAAAAATGTGAACTACTACCTATTTGGCCTTAAAAATTAATCGTGTACTTGTAAGATAGCGGGTATTGTTATAACACCAAAATTGTGGTATCTGTACTGCTGACCACGGCTTCATCTATCGTTATAGGTTACGTGAGATTTATCCTGCAATCAATCCTCTACAGCACCAAAGTCCTTGAATGTAGATATTTGTAGTTATTTATGTAATAATTTTTATAGAAGTTGCAGCAAGATATTTTGAATATATTTTGTGTGATGTGATAAAGTGCAAAGCAAAACCATGATCATATTTTTATTCATTGCTTCTCTCACAAAGACATAGTTCTAAAATTAATACTGAACACACTAAAGTATAACCTAATCCAAACGTTATAAGACGACATTACTTTATGGTAAGATATTAATTACATAAAAAATGAGCAGTTTAAAGGATTTAGAGATATGTAGAACTGAAATCTGACACGTGAAAATAATAAAAAAAAACACAGTTTTAGGATCCACCGAATTCAAAAACATGGGTAACACGATATACACGAAGCACTCTCTTTTAACACCTTGGCCGCCCTTTTAGGTCCTAATATATTTAACTGTAAATCATTGAAGTCCATGAAAAAATAACAATATTTTTGAATTCCCTGACTTTGAACTCTGAAACCGTCGTATAACAGGATGAAACCTCTTTAACCCCTCTCCCAACTCTTTAACGCTTTGTTTAACATTAAATAATAATAATGCTAATCTCCTTCTCTGTCACCTCCTTCCCCTGAAGCGATATTGCTCAAAAAAACTAGAAATTCTATTCCTACTTACAGTATTGTATATGGATCAAATTCGCAGTCGATATCAGGTCTCGTTCGAGTATTTTCGTGCGAACGGACAGACAGCAGGAATGGGAGTTTCTTTACGAATATAATACTTCCCTTAGCAAAGAAAGTAAAAAGTAGGTAATTAGGTAGAATTTTGTATTTAAAATTTGCTACCAAGTGTGTACAAACCTCCTTCAGGCATATAAAAGATTGTTTTTTAGTAAGGACTTGTCTTTTTTAAACATAATTCTTATCTTTTTCTAGTCTTATTATCCAGGATTCGTAAAAAGAATTATACAGTTAAATAGTCAAGCTCCAATGTCATTTTGCATCTAAATAGTTTTTGTAGTTTATAAACTTGTAGTGGTTATGGAGAAATAAAAATTTAAAACTCTTTAATTTCCATTTTAGAACACTGCTAAAAATATGACGGTGGATTGAAAAGTCTTGTAAAAAACAACGTAAATAACATTTTCTTGCTAAAACATTTTTTTCTTCTCATGACATTCTCCATTGAGCTTAATCGATTTACTTCAGCGAGATTCCAATTTTTTTTATTCTGTCAGAAAGAAAAAATATGTGTATGTCTCTCTTTCAGGGCAGATAACCTATTCATTCATGTCATTTTTTGAGGTCAGGAAACAACCATTTTTAGCACTTCATGAAAAATATTTTGTACGCGTTCATATGAGATGCCTCTGTAATCTCAGTTGCAGCTTAATGCGGCGATCTCCCATTTCTTCAGAAAGAACTTCAGTCGGACATCCTTAATATGCAGCACCTATAGTGGTCGTACTGACACGTTTAAATTCATTTATCCAGTCATAAAGGGTCCTGAGGGCTGGTGCAGTATCCATGAACTTCTTTCGGTTTAGTTTCTATCTTTTTTTGTCTGTCTTTTTTTTAAATAAAAATGTTTTATCACTGTACGGTACTCGACTTTTTCCATTTCTACAGAATGTGTAACACCTATCACTTACGATAGCTACCACCAAACATTTGCGCGTTGTATCTGTTTACAACTTTGAACACAACCGTTACAAGAGTCGCTTACCAACAGCCATGTAGCTTAACAGAATTTCACGCTATTTCATAGAAATTTACCAGACTTACCAATCCACCCTCGTATCTTAATATTTTATATTCAGTCTATATCTTTGACAACAAAGATTCTAGTGGTACCTTTATAATCATGATGAGATATACATGTATTAGTTAATTGAGCCTTTAAAATTTTTAAATGTATATTTCATGCCTATTGTGTCTAGTAAATACAATATTGTTCAAAGTAACTCCGAAGTAATTTTTAATAAAAAGTGGGCGATGAATTGAGGGCACAGAATAATAGAGTATAATGTCAGAATAAGGTCTACAGAGTAGATAATTTAAGACTTATATTTATATTAGCTTAAGTTGGTTCAGGTTATGATTTTCTGGTTCTTTTGCTAAATCTGATAATATATTTCTAAAAATACTCTTTGCTTTTGGAAATAATAAATATCAACGAACCGAAAAACAAAGGGACTACACAAATAGAAGGTTAATGTTTTAGTGTACCATACGGAACACTTATAAGATCACTTCGGTATCTGTCCGTCTGTTACACCCGATTTTCTAGGAAACTATTTGATATAGAAAGTTGAAATTTGGCACTAATATAGGAATTTTTTTACCGGGTCATCGAGTGGGGAGTCAAATGAAAGCTTGTAAAAACACGAGTTCAAAAATATATATAATACATGTGCACACTTTTCTCTGTATTATTTTTAAAAATTGGCGAAAAAATCGCTGTCCCCCCTTATTTCGAAAAGTACTGATCAAAAAATTTTGAGAAAATTCTAGAATATTCTCGAACGAAATTTATCAAGAGTGTATTACCTTTAATAATTCATCTGGTATATAAAAAACAAATTTCAAGGTCATCAGTTTTCAGTAAAAATCGGAAAAAAACTTTGTTGAAAACTCATTTGGGGTGTGTTTTGTGAAGTCATTCGTCATTTTATACCTTCGTAACAAAATTTTTTCAGAACACTAATTACGCAAGTCCGACTTACACTTGGCTGATTTTATTTATCAGGTCTTAGGTAATTTTAGGTACGTTAAGTTTAGAGAGCGCTATTTTTTTCTTGTTTTAGTAAGTCTGAACAATCATTATAAGTTAATGACAGATTCTACATAATAAACATGTACTTCAAGAATATAGGGTGTTATAAAAGTAGTTCAAAATATTGAAATGAACTCGAGCGAAGATAAAATTCATATTATATTTTTCCTATATTGGAACATAGTTGAAAATTTTATAAAACCATCTAATCCTGAACTTTACCTTATAATTGCTACTACACTGGTATCATACCACGGATATTATCCAAAATCAGAATTAGAGTAATTTTTTTAAGTTGATTATCAGAGCTCCATATGTTATGATTCATTTACAGCGTGCGTGTGGTACTAGAAATTATTTGTCGGGAAAAATTGCCGACTTTTTGGCAAAAAAATCATGTTAAATATTTGTGCACACATCTGGATGCTTGGTGGTGATAATTAGTGTTCCGTACGGAACACTTATAAGATCACTTCGGTGTCTGTCTGTCTGTCCGTCTGTCTGTCCGTCGGTCACACCCGATTTCCTCCGAAACTATTTGTCATGGAAAGTTGAAATTTGGTAGTAATATAAGAATTGATGGCCTCATCAGAGCCATGTAGTTTTGAAAGTTAAATTTTGACTTAAGGGGTTAGTTTTGGGGGGTGAAATCGGAAGTGAAAAAAAAAATGTTTACTAGGTAATCGAGTGTGGTGTGAAATGAAAGCTTGTGAAAACACGAGTAAAATATATGAATATATATATATATATATATATATATATATATATATATATATATATAATGTAATACTTGCGCGCACTCTAATAATAATAATACAAAATTTTTAAAAAATCGCGAAAAATCGTTGTTCACCTGCCTTATCTCGGAAAGTACTTATCAAAAAATTTTGAAAAAATTCTGGAATATTCTCCACGGGGTGTAGATTAAACGAAAATTATCACGAGTGCATTACCTGTAATAATTTATCTGGTATATAAAAAAACAGAAATTTCAAGGTCATCAATTTTCAGTAAAGTTTGGAAATAAACTTTATTGAAAACTTATTTGGGGTGTGTTTTGTGAAGTCACTGATCATTTTATAACACCGTAACATAAATTTTGACTTAAGGGATTCGTTTTTGAGGGTGAAATCGGAAGTGAAAAAAAAATTTTTTTACTAGGTCATCGAGTGTGGTGTCAAATGAAAGCTTGTGAAAACACGAGTAAAAAATATATATATAATGTAATACTTGCGCACACTTTTCTTCGTATTACTTTTAAAAAATCATGAAAAATCGCTGTCCCCTACCTTATCTCGAAAAGTACTGATCAAAAAATTTTGAAAAAATCCTGGAATATTCTCCACGAGGTATAGATTGAACGAAAATTATCATTACCTTTAATATTTATCTGGTATATAAAAAAAAAAACAAAATTTCAAGTTCACCAGTTTTCAGTAAAGATTGGAAACAAACTTTGTTGAAAACTCATTTGGGGTGTGTTTTGTGAAGTCACTGATCATTTTATATCACCCTTACAAAACTTTTTATTTTAAAAACAATCAACGTACGGAACACTAATTGTGCAAGTTCAACTTGCACTTGACCGGTTTTTTTTTTATACGGTTTCGTTATGATGAAGATGTGTGCCTGACAAAAAACTTCAATATAAGGTGGAATCTAATTTTGAACCTCCATTTGAAAGACGTTTTTTGACATTTCTAGAAGCCGTGTTTAAATATAATTAAGTACTTAAACTTATTTGTAGTACCTTTTTTGCAATGTGTAACTTTTTAAACTTTGACCAAAAAACTAATTGATAATTCCAGTTGAATAATAGTTTTTCTTTGAAGTAGAACTAGTATATTTTTAATAGAGAAAATCATTATAAATACATAATTTTGATAAAATTCATTTTGGATGTTATTATTATTAAATTTTATTTTGCCCCAAAATACAGATATATCTAGATTTTTAATATTTGTTTTAATGAGGGTAAAATAACATATAAAATAAAACAAAGTCTGAATGAAACAAAATTTAAATTTATTTAAATACAGATAAAATTGAATATCAATTTAATAAGTTGAAAATTAATGAACGAAAAATTATAATGATTAAAAAAGGGGCGTGGATTTTTACACATCAACTGGCTGTTTTATTGAATTTAGTTATGTTATTAAAAATACGTCATAAATAGATTTGACTAATGATTTATTTAAATTAGGTACTTGTTTTATAAATTGAATATTAGTCGTTGCAACGTTATGGAATTTAATTCCGTTAAATCTGAATTAGAAAAATGTAAATCAATAGAAAACATAAAAACTAAAAATTTATTTTAGTATTTCCATATATATTTATTTATTTTTTATATGTAATTCATACATATAAATATAGTTTCATGTATAATTCTAGCAAATTTACTCTATAAAAACTAAATATCGAAGGAGATATGGCTCCATCAATCTTTTTAGATGTTTAATTTCAATTTATGTGCTTATCTACTTTAATGGGTCATTTACTCGATATTGTTAAGTTCTCCTTTAAAGCTCTGCGTTCGATTCTTTTTTCAATAAAATTCATATAATACTTCAGACATCCTGTCGTCTAGATACAAATGATATTCGTAAACATTTTCCATAGTGCCGAACTAAGTACAAATTAAATTAAAGTAACGAGTGATTTGTGAAAAGAAGTTGCATAGATTCTATGGAGGTTGCTTATGCATTTTCTATCGTTATGTTTTATTCACTTTTGACCAACAAATTTCTAACGCATTTTTAGAGTACTTTGGAACTACAGGTAAAAAAAATTAGCTAAATAAAAATTATATATATATATATATATATATATATATATATATATATATATATATATATATATATATGTATATATATATATATATATATATATATATATATATATATATATATATATATATATATATATATATGGAGGGGCATCGATAATACAATCTCTTTAAGCTCTATTTAACAGATGCCTAATAGAAAGTAAAATACCAACACCTTGGGTAAACGCCTTGATTGTGCTTGTTTTTAAAAAGGGGAACAAATTTAAATTCAAGAATTGCAGACCCATTAGCCTGTTATCGGTACTATACAAAATCCTCACAAGACTCACAACATGTAGATTAACGAACAAATTAGACAATTATCAACCATGTGAACAAGCTGGATTTAGACGGGGATAAAGCACTTTGGACCATTTTCAAACAATTAGATTACTAGTGGAAAAAACAAATGAATATAAGATCACCCTGTGGATAGTAATGCTTGACTACGAAAAATCATTTGATTCCGTAGAGATGTGGGCAGTCATTAACGCCTTAAGTAACTGTAAAATCGATGAAAGATACACAAATCTTCTCGAATACATATATAAAAATGCAACTACACAAATAATGCTTGAAGAAAAAACAAATAAAATCAAAATTAAAAGAGGAATTAGACAATGCGACTCGATATCCCCAAAGCTGTTCACAATCGATAAAGTGAGAAAATAAAGGAATACTAATGGACTGTGAACGATTGAATCATTTAAGGTTAGCAGATGATGTCACTCTGATCGCCAACACAAAAGAAGAATTGCAAGAAATGCTGATGGAGTTGAATAACAAGTCTCGAGAAATAGGTCTAAAAATAAACTTCACCAAAACCAAATATTTGAACAACAAAAGTGAAGATAACAGCCAGGAACTGTTAATGGAAGGTAAAAGAATAGGAAAGGTACAAACATTCATATATTTAGGACAAAAAATCGAAATATCAAAAAATAATTTAAAGGCTGACTTTGATAAAAGAGTCTCGTTATCTTGGTCTCATCAAAAGTGATCTTCTTCGTATCTCGATGTTTGGAATACGATCTTGGAGTCTAATATTTAACATTCTTCTCTCCATTGCTCTTTGGGTTACCTGGAGTTAATTTATTATACTTCTATTTAAAGCCCACGTTTCAGTGCCATATGGTAATACCGGCAGTACATATTGATCGAATACTCTGGCTTGTATTGTATTTGGGATGTCTAATTTAACTGTAGATTGTAACCTTCCGAACGCAGACCAAGGTAACGAGACTCTTCTATCCAAGTCAGCCTTTAAATTATTTTTTGATATTTCGATTTTTTGTCCTAAATATATGAATGTGTGTACCTTTTCTATTCTTTTACCTTCCATTAACAGTTCCTGGCTGTTAACTTCACTTTTGTTGTTCAAATATTTGGTTTTGGTGAAGTTTATTTTTAGACCTATTTCTCTCTAGACTTGTTATTCAAGTCAATCAGCATTTCTTGCAATTCTTGTTTTGTGTTGGCGATCAGAGTGTCATCATCTGCGCACCTTAAATGATTTAATCGTTCACAGTCCATTAGTATTCCTTTATTTTCTCACTTTATCGATTTAAATATGTCTTCTAGAGTCAACGTGAACAGCTTTGGGGATATCGAGTCGCCTTGTCTAATTTCTCTTTTAATTTTAATTTTATTTGTTTTTTCTTCAAGCATTATTTGTGATGTTGCATTTTTATATATGTATTCGAGAAGAGTTGTGTATCTTTCATCGATTTTGCAGTTACTTAAAGCGTTAAGGACTGCCCATATCTCTACGGAATCAAATGATTTTTCGTAGTCAAGCATTGCTATCCACAAGGTGATCTTATATTCATTTGTTTTTTCCACTAGTAATCTAATTCTTTGAAAATGGTCCAAAGTGCTTTATCCCCGTCTAAATCCAGCTTGTTCACGTGGTTGATAACTGTCTAATTTATTCGTTAATCCACATCTGATGATTCTTGTGAGGTAATTCTTCAATTTAAATTTGTTCCCCTTTTTAAAAACAAGTACAATCAAGGCGTTTACCCAAGGTGTCGGTATTTTACTTTCTATTAGGCATCTCTTAAATAGAGCCTGCAGAGATTGTATTATTGATGCCCTTCCATATATATATATATATATATATATATATATATATATATATATATATATATATATATATATATATATGTAATTTTTATTTAGCTAATTTTTTTACCTATAGTTCCGAAGTACTCTAAAAAATGCGTTAGAAATTTGTTGGTCAAAAGTGAATAAAACATAACGATAGAAAATGCATAAGCAACCTTCATAGAATCTATACAACTTCTTTTCACAAATCACTCGTTACTTTAATTTAATTTGTACTTAGTTCGGCACTATGGAAAATGTTTACGAAAATCAATTTGTATAAGTATAAAATGAATTTTATTAAAAAAAGAATTGAACGCAGAGCTTTAAAGGAGAACTTAACAATATCGAGTAAGTAACCCATTAAAGTAGATAAGCACATAAATTGAAAATTAAACACCTAAAAAGGTTGATGGAGCCATATCTCCTTCGATATTTAGTTTTCATAGAGCAAATTTGTTAGAATTATACACGAAACTATATTTATATGTATGAATTACATATAAAAAATAAATAAAATCTATCCGGAAATACTAAAATAAAATTTTTAGTTTTTATATTTTCTATTGATTTACATTTTTCTATTTCAGATTTAACGGAATTAAATTCCATAATGTTGCAACGGCAAATATTCAATTTATAAAACAAGTACCTAATTCAAATAAATCATTAGTCATATCTATTTATGACGTATTTTTAATAACATATATATATATATATATATATATATATATATATATATATAAATAAATAAATAAATATAAATATATATATATATATATATATATATATATATATATATATATATATATATATATATATATATATATATATATATATATATATATATATATATATATATATGTATTAGTATATATGTATTTACTCGTGTGATAAATTTCCTATACTCTATTTATTTGAAACTGATAGTAATAAAAATGCCAGTGGACTGACCGGCGGTCCTATAACAGAGGCGTGCTATCTATTTCCAGATATTTTTCAGGTAACAATGCTCTTTTGTAACGAAGTTTTATTGCTAATCAAATCATTTTATTTACATTCCTTCCTGTTGCTCCAACTATAAATACATATTTAGAGCAGCATGCCCAAGTGTCAAGCTAGTTAGTGACAAGTCAATTAGTGTGTTAACAAAATGTCTTCTCTAGCGAAACGCCAAAAGTTCGGGCAGCTGACCCATAATGAAAAGCGTATAGTTAAAAATGTATTTGGCTACGTTAAAAACGATCACAATTTTGATTTAAATCTGGACGACTGTGTGACAAAATGTTCCTTAACTACCGGAGTCAGTCAGTTTACAAAATTTTAAGAGAAGAAAAGGAGGGGAGTATCGACTCTCCAAAAAAGAGACCAGACAGAAAAGAACTTCAGCTGATAGAGAATACCAAACAAGCAGTAAGGCGTACTGTTCATGACCTTTTTATGGAAAAAAGAAGTACTCTGGGTCCCTTGCTACTGCTTGATGCTAATTTGCATAACTCTAGATGATTTATTGCTGTTATTTTCAAATAAATAGAGATAAAAAGGAATTATGCGCTTGGTGATATATTCAAACTAAAATTTTACATAAGCTCCTTTATTGAAGAGAGTAGTTATCCAAATATTTTGAAAAATTAATAAAACTGACATTGGATAGTTTTGTAAACGACAATAGTGTTTTGTATAATTTTCAGTTTGGATTCCGAGCTAGAACGAGTAATAAGCATGCCATCGTTCCTGTTAAAACAATAGGGATGTTTATTCTCTTAGCATGAGCATTTGGTACTGTGTTAGACCGAATGTTCTTTTAGAAACTTTATAGTATTGAAGTAAGGAAGACTGCATACAATTTATTTAAATAATCCTTAACAAATAGGACTCAAAATGCCAGAATTAATGGTACATTTGGTAGAGTGGAAAGTGTGAAATTTGGTTTTCCACAGAGTACAGTTTTTTTATGGGTATAGCACACGCGCTGCTGGGAAATCTCTAACGCGCGACAGGACGCTTATGCAGAAAAAGTGATTTACGTTGGTCTTGAATCTCTGTAAATTGTACTCGGTGGGAAAGAGGGTCTTGGGCAAATCACTGCAAGGGTATGAAGTTTTTCATACAAGACTGCTTGAAAAACGTTGTACGAGGAGTGACAAGTTGAACCTCATAAAAATGTCAAGTATTAGCGCGACGTGTATTCCTAGCACAAACCGTTCTGGGAGGAAGTAAGCGGGCTACATCTTTCCATAGAAATCCAAGTAGAATAGACTTAAGTTGGCAACTTTTCTTCGATGTTCCAAGGAATCAGGGTTTCTGCTGAGTTCCGGGTCTCCAATCAGACGAACAGCTCTCTTCTGATTAGAATCCAACAAATACAGTACATATTTGGGATTAGAGCCTCAAACATTAGCAGCAGTATTCCATCGTTAGTCGAAGTTGAGCTTTGTACAGAAATAACGGCTGTTGTGGAGTGTAGAGTGTTGCTGGTTTGAGATAATATTTCTAGCTTTTGAGAAGCCCTCTTTATTATGCCTGCAGCATGTTTATGCCAAGACATAATTGCTCCAAAATTAATGCCCAGCAAATTGAGTGACGACGCTAGAGGAATGGGGTGTCCCGTCACATCTATGTCGGATCCAGCAACGTTAACTTTTTTAGAAAAAACTAACCTGAATTATCGGTTGCATTTAAATTCTGCTTGGTTGATGTCACCACAAAATAGGTCTTCCAGATCTTTGTTAAGTGGAGCGACTTTCTGCCGTCTGCGGATATTGACAGAAGTAGCCGATGTTTGAGCGAAGTGAAGGTAGAGATAAGCGTACTAGATGGTTAATGTAAATGAGAAAGGAAGTAGGAGACAGTATGGAACCTTGGGGCACACCGGCCTTGATAGTAAAGATATTAGAAAGAAATTCGTCGATTGCCACTCGTAAACAACGATCTCTAAGAAAAGTGCTATAAACTTTTCAGACATATCATAAGAACGTAGCTTAATCAACAATCCGTCATGCCAAACACGGTCGAATGCCTTGAATATATCAAGTTCGACCACTCGAGATTCTCTCAAGTGTTGGGTTGCATTGTTCCAATGATGTGTTACATAGCCTAGAAGATTGCCTGTTGATCTTTGCTTACGAAGCCATATTTATGATCGCTAATAATAATGAAATCTTCCAGATTTTTAGGAGATGCCGATATTATTAAAAGCGATGCAACTAGTCGGCAGTGGTTCGGCAAGGTCTTTTTATCTTTTTTTAGTATCGTATTTCCAACAGGAAGGAAATATTCTCTTTATGTAGGATATGTTAACAAGTCTACAGAAAGCTGGTGTTAGTGTGCTAGCGCATTTTTTGAGTACTATGGCAGGTATTTCGTCAACACCCGACGCTGTTTGGTGTCTAGCTTCATTGTAACATAATACGTTTAATAATACAATACTTTTGATCTTATATGAATGACTCGTTTATGGTATTACCTATATTTAGAGTAATTACGTACCGTATGCTCATGAGACAGTTATCATGGTCAAGGATAAGTCAAAGACAAAATTATGGGTGGATCAGAACTTTTTGACAATAAATGTGAATAAAACTTGTTAGTTGACCTTTTCAATGACCAGAAAAGGCAGTCCAGTGTACTCCAAGTTAGGAGTGCATAATTTTCATGTTGGACTGGACCTGTTAATTGCATTTGTGAGAATAGTGTATTGCAAAGGACAGTGTAAATACCTGGAGGTTTTCATTGACAAATATATTAAATACGATTCTCATGTAATCGTTTTTCTAAATTAGACAAACGATTTGTACATTTAAGCAACTAGAGGATTTTTTCTTTATAAACCTTTTAAAGATAACTTACCAAACAATGCTGGAGGCTATTTTGGGTTCCAGCGTAAGTGTGTAGGAAAGTGCACGTTGTGAGTTCCGTCGTTTATTGTTTGTTACTCAAAAGTATATAATTAAAATATTTATGAATGAAAATAAAAGATATTCTGCACAAAATATATTTAACTATCAACTTTCACACAACTGTTAAAAATGTCTTAAGCTATATTCAAATTAATTTTAAATACAGTAGAGTTTTGCGAGGTATTTTTACAAGATCGATGGCAAATGAGCATGCAGTCACTTTACAATCGGCATACAGATCTACTCAGGTTCATCTATAATATATATAAAATGCAACGTCTCTCTGTCTGCCTGTCTGTCAGTCTGTCTGTCCGTTAGTGCGCTTGTCGCTTGAGAACCACTTATCCGATTTACGCGCTTTTTTTTAAAAAACATACATATGTTCTCTGGCCAAGTTATAGGATATATTTTATTACGCTAGGTAACATAAGGAATAAGCAGTGACGATAATAGTGAATCAATATAAAATATAACGTCTCGCTGTCTGTCTGTTCGTTAGTGCGCTTATCAGTCGAAAACCACTTATCCGATTTACGTTTTTTTTTTTATTCATACATATGTCCTCTTTCCAGGTTATATAATAATAATAATAATCTATAATCTATAATATATATAAAATGCAACGTTTCTCTGTCTGTCTGTCCGTTGGTGTGCTTATCATTCGAGAACCACTTATCCGATTTACGTGTTTTTTTTTTAATTCTTAACTTAATGTTTATCAAAAAAAATCTATAATATATATAAAACGCAAAGTCTCTTTGTCTGTCTATCTGTTTCTCCGTTAGTGCGCTTAGCACTTAAGAACCACTCATTCAATTTTTTATAAAATACTTATGTTGTCTGCCCAGGTTATAGGATATATCTTATTACGTTAGGTAATATAAGGAATAAGCAGTGACGATAATAGTGAATCAAGTCTACGTGAGCAGAGCCGCAGGCACGCTAGTAAGATATACAAGACCCAAATTATTTAAAGATGTTTGGGAGGTACAATAAGGGACAAAAATGTGTGAATTTTTAATTTAATTAATATCTTTGTTATTCTGGCATTAAAGTAAACAAACTTATAGTCATAATTTTATTTTTTATGTAATTTTACTTCACAAATATGAATTTATTTGTTATTAATTAATTTTAATTTAATATTTCTTATATTTTTTTTAATTATTACTGAAAAACTTTTGGCAGTAAAAATGCCTTGAATCCAATTTGAAATAATAAAATATGTATTTTTTTTATTTTTAAGATAAATGATAAAGAGTATCTCAAGATACTTCATGAAAAATCAGACCGAAAATATATAACGGTAAATTTTATTTTGTTAAAAATTAATAAAATAAAATAAGTCGTTTGTATATAATTAAACGTGACAACACTGTAACTTATTAGTAATTGGTAGTTGTTCCTTTCCTGCATTTTTACAAACTAAAGCATGTGTACGCGCATTGATCTTAGGGTTCACAATATTAATACCGTTTGAGATTATTGTTTGGAATTTTATTATGTGTGTTTATTATTTATAGAATACTAGCCGTGCCCGCGGCTCCGCCCGCATGGACTTGATTTACCTTTATCGTCACTGCTTATTCGTTATGTTTATATTATTATATAGCTCGAGGGGCCTTAGAGGTCCATGGCTTGGTTGCATACTCGTCTCCACTTCATTTTGTCTCCTGTTAGCTTTTCCCAGTGCGGGATTCCCATCAACTTGCTTTACTGCCTAAATCCATATAGACAGAGGTCTACCCTTGCCTCTTCTTCCAACCACTCCTCTTATTACTACTTGCTTTGCCTGTCTTTCTTCCTTCATCCTTGCCACGTGTCCCAACCATCTTAATCGCTGGCTTCTTATGATTTGGCTTATAAGGGGTCTTGTATATAGGCATTTTAATTCGTAGTTTGTTCTCTCTTCTCCACAGTCCCTCTTCTTTCCTTCCTTCATAGATTCTTCTCAAAGTTTTCCTTTCCCATACCTCCAACGTCTCCTTTTCTTTTGCATTCAGTTTCCACGTTTCGTATCTATATGTCACCGTGGGTCTGACAACTGTCGCATATATGTTTTATTTTGCTTTTCTTGATGCATTCTTTGATTTCAATATTGGATTCATTGCCCCCAAACATATCTGTCCTTTCACTATTCTTTCTTGTATCGCCGTCCTTTTTTGTCCACTCTCTGTTATTGTTACTCCCAGATAATTAAATTTGTCTACTTTTTCAAACATACATATATCTTTTCCCTAAGTTATTTATTATATCTAAACTTTTGTTGTTTTTATTATCCTTCTTCTTTGTAATTTCCATGTATTTTGTTTTTTTCTCATTTATCTTTAGTCCTGTCATCCTTCCCCTTTCTTCTTTCCTACTTATGGCTTTTTTGAGGTTCTCTTTTGCTCTTGCAATCACCGCTACATCATCCGCATAGGCAAAGCATTGGCAGGTTTGTTGGTATATCGTTCCATTTGTTTTTATTTCTGACTCCCGGATAATCTTCTCTAGTACCAAATTAAATAGACGTGTCGACACTGGTTCCCCCTGTCTTAATCCTCTCTTCACCTTAAACCTGTCTGATACTTTGCCCTCAACCAACACTCTATTTTCTGTGTCATTCAGGATCATTCTCAACATGCGAATTAATTTACTTGGAATTTTTAGCTCTTCCATTACCTTGTAGAGTCTTTTTCTATTTATAGAGTCATATGCTTCTCTGAAATCGACAAAGACCAAGTGTAGTGCCAAATTTTGTTCTAAGTTATTATCTTGGATTTGCTTAATCCAAAATATCTGGTCTGTAACCGAACTATTTATCCTCAATCCACACTGGTAATCTCTCAGAATAGACTCGACTTTCCCTTCTAGTCTGTTTTTGATAGTCACCACTACTATCTTGTACACGACATCCAGTAAGGCTATTGGTATATAATTAGCACATATAGTTTTTTTCTCCTTTTTTGTATATTAGACAAATGAGCGACTCTCTCCAGCTCACTGGCATCTTTTCTCTTTCCCATATTTCTTGCACCAACCGGCATCTTTCATTTTCCAGAGCTACTCCTCCAGCTTTTATCATTTTTACTGTTATACAATTTCCACTGGGGGCCTTTTTTTTTGGGTTCTGAGTATTTCTCTTATTTTTTTCCCTCCTGCCTTCAGTTAATTTTGCTTCCTATTTCTCATTCAACTCCTCATTTTTATCTCCATTTAATGTTTCTTTAAAGTATTCCGGCCATCTATTCAGTCTTTTTGCCAAGCTTACTGCTAAACTTCCATCTTTTATCCTACTTATTAGCATTTTGTCGCTGTTATTCCCTTTGTATTTTATAAAAAAAAACATGTAAATCGGATAATTGGTTCTTGAGTGCTAAACGCACTAATGGCCAGACAGAGAGACGTTACGTTTTATATATATTATAGATTTTTTTTGATATATATTAAATTAAGAATTAAAAAAAAACACGTAAATCAGATGAGTGGTTCTCGAATGATAGGCACACTGACGGACAGACAGACAGAGAGACGTTGCGTTATATATATATATATATATATATATATATATATATATATATATATATATATAAAATATATATATATATATATATATATATATATATATATATATATATATATATATATATATATATATATATATATATATAATATAGATTATTATTATTATTATATAACCTGGCCAGAGAACATATGTATGAATTTTAAAAAAATGACACGTAAATCGGATAAGTGGTTCTCGCGTAATAAACTCACTAATGGACAGGCAGACAGACAGAGAGACATTGCATTTTATATATATTATAGATTATAGATATTCTCTGCTACATAATATTGTTCCATATTTAATGATTTAGGCTGTGTATTGCAAGGGAACGCGCAAGCGGCAAACTTTTTTCTGATTTCATTCACTATTATCGTCACTGCTCATTCCTTATGCTGCCTATCGTAATAAAATATAGCCTATAACCTGGCCAGAGAACATATGTATGTTTAAAAAAAAAAAACGTAAATCGGATAAGTGGTTCTCCAGTGATAAGCGCTCTAACGTACAGACAGACAGACAGACAGAGAGAGACGTTGTATTTTATATATATTATAGATAAATGTAATGAAAGACTAATATTGTCAAATGTCCACTTTATTTAGTTTCACTGAAACTGTATGACGCGTTTCGCTATACTATAGCTTCTTCTGATACAAAATGATATATATAAAAAAAAAAAATATATATCATTTTGTATCAGAAGAAGCTATAGTATAGCGAAACGCGTCATACAGTTTCAGTGAAACTAAATAAAGTGGAAATTTGACAATATTAGTCTTTCATTACATTCGTTACGAATTTCCATCAAGTAACAGCCATAACAATTCACAGTTTATTATAGACTAGCCGTGCCCGCGGCTTCGTTCGCGTGGACTTGATTCACTACTATCGTCACTGCTTATTCCTTATTTTACCTAACGTAATAAAATATCTGCCATTATTTCCCCTTATCTCCCATTATTTTCCTTATCTCCCATTATCTCTCCACAATTTCCATTATCTAGGCTTATCTCTGCTCATCTTCCATTATTTCTCCTTATCTCCCATTATTTCTTCTTATCTCCCATTATTTCATCTTATCTCTCATTATCTAGGCTTATCTCGACTTATCTCGCATTATTTCTTCTTATCTCCCATTATTTCTCCTTATCTTCCATTATCTCACCATAACTCCCATTATCTAGACTTATCTCTGCTTATCTCCCATTATTTCTGCTTATCTCCCATTATTATACTTATCTCCCATTATCTCACCTTATCTCCCGTTATCTAGGCTTATATCGAATTATATAGAACATATGTATAAATTTATAAAAACACGTAAATCTAATAAGTGGTTCTGAAGTGATAAGCGCACTAACGGACAGACAGACAGACACAGAGATGTTGCATTTTATATACATTATATTCTTTGCAACATGATATTGTTCCATATTTAATGGTTTAGGCAGTGTATTGCAAGATAAGGCGCTAACGGTAACCTTGTTTCCGATTTGATTCACTATTATCGTCACTGCTTATTCTTTATGTTACCTAACGCAATAAAATATATACTATAACTTGGCCAGAGAACATATGTGTGTTTTAAAAAAAAACACGTAACGCACTAACGGACAGAGAAACAGCTAGACAGACAGAGATACGTTGCATTTTATATATATTATAGATAGATAACCTGGCCAGAGAACATATGTATGTTTTAAAAAAAAGCACGTAAATCGGATATGTGGTTCTCCAGTGATAAGCGCACTAACGGACAGACAGGCAGAGAGACAGGCAGACAGACAGATAGAGAGACGTTGCACTTTATATATATTATAGATATAAGATTAAAGATAACCTGGCCAGAGAACATATGTATGTTTAAAAAAAAAGTACGTAAATCGGATAAGTGGTTCTTCAGTGATAAGCACACTAACGGACAGACAGACAGACAGAGATACGTTGCATTATATATATATATATATATATATATATATATATATATATATATATATATATATATGTATCATAGATGTAATAAAATATATATCTATAATCTGGTCAGAGAACATATGTATGAATTTAAAAAATTACGTATATCGGATAAGTGGTTCTCGAGGGATAAGCGCACTAACGGACAGACAGACAGACAGACGTTGTATTTTATATATATTATAGATATAGATTATTATTATTATATAACACTGGCCGAAGAATATATGTATGAATTTAAAAAAAGACACGTAAATCGGATAAGGGGTTCTCGCGTGATAAACGCACTAATGGACAGACAGACAGACAGAGAGACTTTTATTTTATATATGTTATAGATTATAGATATTCTCTGCTACATAATATTGTTCCATATTTAATGATTTAGGCTGTGTATTGCAAAGGAACGCGCTAGCGGTAAACTTTTTTTTCCACTCCATTCACTATTATCGTCGTTGCTCATTCGTTATGCTACCTATCGTAATAAAATATAGCCTATAACCTGGCCAGAGAATATATGTATGTTTTTAAAAAAAAAGTACGTAAATCGGATAAGTGGTTCTTCAGTGATAAGCGCACTAACGGGCAGACAGACAGACAGAGAGACGTTGCATTTTATATATATTATAGATAATGCCGAAAACTGAAAGTTATCGATGAAAGGAAGAAATAGTGACTGAGAAGGTTTATTTCAAATGATTAGAACAACTACTTGGCCTAAAACGAAGAAAAGTGCCAGAAAACAATGATAAAGCTGGAGAGCATATGGCAAGTGCAATTGTCAAATAAATTTAATTCTTATTATTTATTTACGTTAAAGGGATCCGAAAAATAATTATTCAGTTTAATTCTGCCATTTATGATATCATACAGGTATCGGATAAGGTTTGTTCTATCGTTTGCAGTCGAAAGCTTTAGAGTAGTCTATAAAACAGATATAGGTTGTTATTTGGAATTCCCTGAGTTTTTCTATTATCTGGCGTATGTTAAGAATTTGTTCTCTAATCTCTCTTTCTGAAATGAAGCCTGTTTGTTCAGTAGATATTTGCGGCAGCAGAAAAGTAGCTTTAGTTTTATTATAAGCAATAATGATATAATTTCATAATTTTATCCTATTTCTTTGTTTCTAAGCATTAACGTAAACAAAATTTCACCTTTTAAACCGGTTTACTCTTGAAACGCCAAAAAAGCTCGTATTCAACACTCCCTGCTCCAAACTTTAGAGCCCCTAATTCTTTATAAAGAAAATAATTCAGTAAAGTAATTACAGTGTAGCTAAGTGAATTCCCCTGTTAAAAACATGAAGAGTCTGTCAAGTGCAGGGAGAGGGAAAACGTGGAATAAGAAACTTTTATTAAATTCTAATTTAAAGAGTTAGCTGTTTTAAATGAAACTTATAAACAGAAAAGGTTTCATCTTGCTCGAGTCCTTTTCGTTTAGCCTGTTTATATGTTTTTGTTAAAATGATAAGTAAGAAAACTGACTGTTATTTGTTAAACGAACTGACTTTGATGGCAATCGGGCCAGAAATATGTTATTTATAATGTTTTTCAGAAGTTACTACGGACTGCCTAAAAAAGGTGGACTAAAATTTTCGTACTGTAAAAGTTACATCAGTATGCGTTTCTCTTACGTTTTGTATTAAGTTGGTAGCATCAAAAATGTGTTATGTAATGGTATTTCATGAACATAAATTTAATTAAATTAAACTTAATATTAATTAAAGTTAATTTAAGCTAAGGGGACGCTGGATCTTGGCAGACGGCGGCCGGTATGGCGTGAAGGGGGGCAGTAGGCGGTCCTGACTGTGGGATTTGGGTGGTGAATTTTAGGCTATTATTATTTACACCAATATAGCACACAATAAATTGTGATCTATTGTGCCAAAGGCCTTAGAGAAATTGATTAGGATCAGAACGCCTAGATACCCTTTAACATCCATATTATCCGTCAGCCTCTAAAGAGCCATCTCACAGTTATGCCTCGGCTTAAAGTCCAATTAAAAATCTAGCAGATCAGAAAATTTGTCAGTATAGCTGTGTAGTTGGATTTCCATAATCTTTTCTAGAATTTCTTAATGCACGATTCCCTTCCAATTCCAAACACGTTTGTGAGGCTACATCCTTTTTTAACCACTATCTTTTTCGCATATTATTGGCACTTTTCATCATCTGTTATCAACTGCCTTAGAAATGGTTTAATGTCCTGACGTTTTTTGTAGAGATTCGCAGATGAATATTCGATCGAGTAATTTTTTTGGCTACTTACAAGCCGGTCTTCCCCAATTTTTGCCGGCATTTTACCCACTTTTTCTGTCATTCGTCGACCAGTGCAAGTGGGCCTTTTTTATATCGAAGCAAATGAACCATCTTCTGGTTGTTGGTTTTGACAATATACATAGCTGGACCATAAAGAGCACAAATTCCTACGTCGGCCTACGTAAAATTTATCGAACCTTTGCAGAAATTTTACTCATCTGCAAGATGCTCTAAATTAAGTCCAAATAAAAGAATCCCAATAATTTTTGCATGGGTGCTACTGTCAAATGTAAACTTTTAACTGACGCTAAGCGTGACACGATGCCAGTTATATTACCTGAGATATATTATAGTAAAGCTATCTAACGAGAAAGAAACTAAATTAAAATATAAATAACCTTTACAAAGAAAGTATTAAGTAAAAAACTTACAAATTTTTTAAAAGCTCAATCTGTATAATTAAAAAAAGAAAAATTAACAAAAATGTGACCACAGTTGGTCCATGGTACGTGGGCAGTCTGAAAAGTTGTCGGTCTAACAATGAAAAAAAATTTTTTTTTTGACGTGAAACATTTTTTTTTTTTTCAATATAATCTCCTGAAACTTCTATATGTTTATTCCAACGTTTTTCTAATAATTCAGTACCATCTTTAAAGTGTGATTTCGGAAGGTCTGGAAACAGTTAAATGTCAGAGGGAACCAAATCTGGTGAATACGCTGGATGTTCAAGCAATTCGTAATTTAACTGAATTTTGCCATGGTCAAGACACTTTTGTGAACATGTGCATTGTCTTGATGAAAAATGATGCTTTTCTTCTTTAAAGTAGATTTTTTCTCACAAATGTGTGCATCCAACTGAGCCAAAAGGTTACAATAATATTCAGAGTTAACTATTTTACCTTTCTGAAGATAATCGATCAACAAAACACCTTTGTAATCCCAAAAAACTATTGCCATCACCTTCCCTGCTGAAGGAACCGTCGGAAACGACGCTTGAAATCCATTTTATTTTGCTTAAAAGTATTCAAACACGCTTGAGAAATATGCATTCGAATGTGTTTTTGGTCAGTTGTCAGCATCTTGTATAAAGTTTTTTCATATGTAATTCTTCATGCAAAATATTTCCAATTCATTCTTTTGAAATGCTTGTAGCCTCAGCTATTTTGCGCACTTTCACTCGTCGATCATCTATACATACTATATCATGGACTTGTTGAATGATTTGTTTGCAGTTTTTAGACGACCTTCGCGTGGATCATCTTGAGGCTTGTACGACCAAATTTAAAAAGAGCAGTCCATTTTTTCACAGTAGAAAGTGGAGGTGATACATCCTTATACACCTTTAACAATTTTGGATGAATTTCTGTTGGTGTTAAACCATCCAAAACAAAGAATTTAATCACTACACTATATTCATTTTTTTCCATTTTGAAAACATCAGTGACATGTCAATATTAAACAGTTGCTACTACTCGAATGAATTGACAGAACAAAATAATATTTTACGTGTGTTTATATAAAGGATGGAACTTTCCAATACAATTAGCGTTTCACAGTTTCTAACGCCATCTATGTGTCAGGCCGAAAAGTTTTTAGACAGCTTAGGTATGTATATATATATATATATATATATATATATATATATATATATATATATATATATATACATATTACTTTAAAATTTTCTTGAACCATCAGTTAATATTTATTTTCAATTTTTGGGATTTGGGTTCATTTTATGAATATTTAGTATTCAAAATTAAACTTAAACTGAAGTTTCGCCCTTTGGTTTAGGGCATTTTCATTTTTTTTTCTTTATTTCTTGAATCTCACATGTTTTATTTACTATTCCACGAGTAGTAAATAAAACATGTGAGATTCAAGAAAAAAATGAAAATGCCCTAAACCAAAGGGCGAAACGTCAGTTTAAGTTTAATTTTGAATACTAAATATTCATAAAATGAACCCAAATCCCAAAAATTGAAAATAAATATATAATACATATATATATATATATATATATATATATATATATATATATATATATATATAAATATATATACGAGGCTGGTTTGAAAAGTCCGTGCAAAGTCCGAGAGATGGCACCACCGGCGCGTATCGAGGTCATGTTTAGTTAGTAACATCTCTTGAATGAACGCACACTAAGTTTCAGCCATATTGGTCTATTTCTTTGTGTTTGGCATTCGTGTAAATCAAGGAAGTCGAGTGATTTTCAAGAAATGGACGAAAAAGAATTTCGTGTGGTGATTAAACATTACTTTATGAAAGGCAAAACGCCTCAGGAGACTAAAGAGACGCTTGACAAACATTATGGTGACTCTGCACCTTCGATTAGAACAGTTTATAAGTGGTTTCAAAATTTTCGGACTGGCCATATGGGCACAAGTGACGCTGAACGTTCTGGACGACTCCAGAAATCATTGATCAAATCCATGATACGGTGATGGATGACAGAAGAGTTTAAGGTGCGTGAGATTGCTAGTGCTGTGGGCATCTCGACTGAATGGGTACATAATATTTTGCATAAACATTTGGACATGAGAAAGCTATCCGCAAGATGGGTGCCGCGATTGCTCACGCTTGACCAAAAACGGAATCTTGTGAAGTGTTGCAAGGATGGTTTGCAGCTGTTCCAGAAGAATCCGGAGGACTTTAAGCATCGTTTCGTCACTGTGGATGAAACATGGATACATTACTATACTCCTGAGACCAAACAACAATCCAAACAATGGGTTACCAAGGGGGAATCTGCACCAAAAAAGGCGAAGACCGTTCCTTCGGCCGGAAAGGTTATGGCGACTGTCTTTTGGGATTCGCAAGGGATAATCCTCATCGACTATCTGGAAAAGGGTAAAACTATTACAGGTGAATATTATTCATCGTTATTGGACCGTTTGAAAACCGAGCTGCAAGAAAAACGCCCGCGATTGGCCCACAAGAAAGTCCTTTTCCATCACGACAACGCACCAGCACACACCTCAGCAGTTGTGGTCGCAAAATTAATGGAAATAGGATTCCAACTCGTTTCACATCCCCCCTATTCTCGAGACTTGGCTCCCTCGGACTACTGTTTGTTCCCTAATTTGAAGAAATGGCTGGCGGGATAAAGATTTTATTCAAACGAGGAGGTGATTGCAGACACTAATGGATATTTTGCAGACTTGGACAAATCCTATTATTCGGAAGGGATCAATAAACTAGAACATCGTTGGACGAAGTGTATAAGCCTAAAAGGAGACTATGTCGAAAAATTAAAAAGGTTTACCCGAAACACATAAGTAGTTTTTATTTTTGCACTGACCAGCCTCGTGTATATATATATATATATATATATATATATATATATATATATATATATATATATATGTATATATATATATATATATATATATATATATATATATATATATATATATATATATATATATATATATATATATATGTTAGTATCTTTAAGTATATATTATTATGAATTGTTTTCATTGAAAATGTTTATGTCTTTTTACAAAAACAAATACATCTCTTAGAAACTAAAAAAAAGAATTAAAATTAAATAATTTGATCGCTGTGTCTAGAGATGTAAAGATTTTGCCTGAACATCAGGTATAATTTTACCGAAACCAACTTTTGTTCCATTTTTAGTTTAATCATTCGTTTTTAGACTATAACCAATTGTTGATTGTTAAAATTCTATTTTGGCAGATAAACACTATATTCTCATTCAAAGTATTGCATTTTAAAATCACGATTATTTTTAAGGCAAAACATCTTTTTATTTCTCAATTGAATATATTTATTTTCCAAATTAAATTTTCCACGTCAATGAGACACTGCACCGGTATTTTAAAAAGATCGCTTTTTCTTCATTAGATATACCTTCCGGTTGTTGATGTTTTCCCCGTGCGCGTTTTGCTTTTTTCTCTTATTATCGCATGTTTTCTTTTCATATACTACCTTTCGTAATTTTCTTTTATGTACGGGCGTTATTATGAAACATAATTATTATTTCGTTTCAACTTCTTGTGGAAAGTGTTAAAAAAGAGAAATAAAACTCTAGAAACATGATTAAAGTGTGTTTATGGGTTCAAAATATTGCCTTTGTTAAATAAAATTCTCGTATTCATTTTTTTTTGTACATAATTTTTTTTAACAAAGTTTACACAGGTTACTTTAAGGGGTTACATATACCTGGGCACTGCAAAAGGTATATATATTTAAAAAAAATATTTTAAAGATTATTATATATTTTTATTGTTCTTTAAATTAATAGAATTTTTTTTTAAATTTTTTTTTAAATGTTAACATTTTTTTTATCGGGTTAAATGGCCGACTGATGAAAACTATGGCTCTTTCTTGTCTGCAGGATAACTTCACAAAAAATAATCTAATGTGCAAAAATAAAAATTAAACCATGTATCCACTAGGCAACAATTGATGTGCAGCACGTGACGCTCAACATGTTCGGCAACGTTGCACAACAGCGCGCGACTTTGCCAGATGGCGCAACATGACGCGCGGCTTGTTTGTTTCCGTGCAACACGCAGTTGCGTATCAAATGTTGTCATGTATAGACGTATGCGCAACAATGTCCATAGTGTGGTCTAACAAACGTGTAATTAAACTAATCACATACTAAAACTAACACTCTAACACTAACTATCACAAACTAAAACACACTAAAGTGTGGACAGACAACGTTGCTAAACAAAAGTTCCACGTCGACGTTCAACATGATGAGCAACATGTTGTGCAACATGTTGTCTAGTGGATACATCTTATAAAATAACGAAGAAGTTAAAAATTGTCGCAGTTTTTCAAAAATAAAGAATTTACGATGTTTACAACTTTAGTATGCTATTTTCGATCAAAAAATTTATGTTTAATTATTTACAAAAAATTCTCTAAAAGAAAAATTAAAAAACCTCTCAACATTTTGTAGAAAAAGTAATTATTAAGATTTAAAAAAAAAAGTTAAAAATTGTTTAAAATTGACTAAATAACATTGCATTGAGACAGGTAGTGGTCCCAATCCGATGACAGGTCTTATTTAATGCAGTAACTTTGTAATGGAATGGAATCTTCTTAATTTTTTTTTTGTATAATTCTTAGAAATAGGGAATAAAAATCCGTAAAAAAAAAAAAACGAATTTTTGAAAATTCGAGGTGTATTAACTCCTGCCCATACATAAGATTATTAATTACATTAATAACTGAAACTTTGAAGTTATACTAAGATTGACATTAATAATAGATTACAGCAAAAATAAGTAAGACATTATAGCTAAAATAGAAAAATTAGGTTGCTTAGAAGACATTTAAAAACTTAGCAGTGCAATTTCTTTTTTGAATTTATTATCTGGTACCAAATTTTATTAAAATGAATTTTGCGGTTTTCAAGATCCACCGCTGCGGTACTTGTTCTTAACATAATAACAATTCAATTTGTGACATTTATTGTATTTTTGAGTTCGGCCAAATATACACTCCTCCCGATTAACCGTTTTAGCGATAGTATTTTAAAAAGTTCTAGTGAACTTGTAAAATGTATGTGTTAAAATAATATGATCGCTCTTAAATATACAGTCTCTCAAGTAAGACGTCTCCGCTAGTATTCTTTAAAAAATGTGTTTCGAAAATATGTTTTGCCATTAATGTATTATCTAGTGTGCTAACAACGGCGCAATTACTTCAGTAAGTTATTCAATTGGCTCCTGCATCAATAATCGCCTGTCGACCAGATTTTCTGCATACTCTAGATTTTTCATATCTCGTGAGATAGTTGAGTTAAAGTCTTCATAGTCTTTCTTTCCTCTGAGCTTTCTTTTTACAAGGGACCAAACATTTTCAATAGGGTTGGCATCCGGCGATTGTGAGGGCCATTCTAATATCTTACTGTGGATCCAAGCGAGCAAAGGTTTCTTCAACGTGCCTCGGAATTTGACATCATGAGCACGAGGATGTTGTCGAATGGTCTCATGGGACCCATTCAAACTTGATTTTCTTAATTTTGCTGCTTGTTGACGCAGCGTCAAATCGGGTCCCGTGATAACAAAGACACAATTCCTTTTTCGACTTTCGGAGTGACTTTGCCTACCTCGCCACGTTTTGGCAAGTCGTCGACATTTTTCGACTCGTTTAAATGATTTACCCACTTCTTCACAAACTATACTGACTTTTTAACATGCGCGGAATGTGTCATTTTAGGCCCTTTTGGATGGGAACATGTAAGTATAGAAAATTAACAGTACCTTGAGGAGCGCCAAGCAATCACATTTTTTTTTTTAATTACAATCAAGTGTATGCTTAAAATATATTATTTCGAAGAGAAATGAAGAAATAATAATACGAGGGGGACCCAAAAGTAACGGGAATATATTTTTAAAAAGTTTTATTAAATTTGTCTACAAACAACTATTAGTCTCCTTCAAAATACTCTCCAATGGAGTTAGTACACTTATCCGATATTTTATTTCATTGTTCAAAGCATTTTTTAAATTCATCTGATTCAATTTCCTTCATAGCTTGTGTAGTGTTTTCGTTTCGCCCCTTCTATATCTGCAAAAGGTCCTCCTTTTAGGTCCCTTTTCATCCTGGGAAACAAAAAGAAGTTGCGTGGGGCGGGTAGGGTGGGTGGGGCAAAGGACAAAGCCGTTTTTTGTCAAAATTTAGTCACCACTCTTCTCATTTCTAAAAATTTTGATAAAATTCGCTGAATCAAGCTCCACATCAACTGGGATAACTCCACTAGTTCATCAATAGTCATATGTCGATCTTTAAAAATTAATTCCAGAATTGTTGACATTTTCGTCATTTCGAGAACTTGAAAGAGTCCGGAAAGTGGTTGGTCTTTAATCGAGATTTCACCTTTCTTGAAACGGTTAAACCATTCGTAGACTCGAGTTTTATTTATAGCATCCTCTTTGTACGCAATTTTTAACATAACAGCAGTTTCTGCGTGTACGACAAGTACACAAACATAATTTTTACAAAAAAATTAGGAGCCTCTCATAACCTTCTATACCTAGGCCGCTTGGCAGACTGACTTGGGAGGAATTTAACTACATCACCCTAGCGGGCGAACCGTATACTATAAGTACCAACCTGACCACAACACAATTCCCGTTAGTTGTGGATTCCCCCCAAATATATTTTTCTCAGGCCCACCAACAGGAGATTATGCTAGTAAAAATCCTTTATTTTATTAAAAAAAACACCTATAACGTAGGTTCAGTTTTTAACTGGCCTATATTTTAAGAAGAAATTTTTGAATACAAGCTTTGATTATTTAAATTTAAATGAACTGCTCTCATGTTGTTCAACTTTACACAACTTTTCATGGGGCTAATGTAGTATACTGAGTTACCTATCTTTATATTAGATACTAACCTAATCACTTGTCTATGTATATGATTATCCCTAAAGAATTGCGGTGTAGTATATTCTTTTAGTTAATGGCTCCTGATATATTCAGTCTAACTTCAGATATGCATCTTATTCGAGAATGAAAAGGTTAGTTTTCATCAGCAATTTTTTCTAGTTCAAGAGGGCGTCCACCAACAACATATTGTAGGTATTTGCTCTAGATCTACCTAAGTTGGTCCTTCGATATGCTTTCCACCCGAGGGCCGAACGAAAAAGTACACTGTGTCTATTGACAGCCTTTCCAGTTCAAATAGATTTCCACCAACAACCTGCCTTTACAGCAATATCATCATTAAGAATTTGCTGATACACGAGAAATACGAGAGATTAATAGAAAGTGAAAACTACATTAATGATAGAATACTGCAAGTGACCATAACCTTGGAGAGAAAATAATGATATTAGGAAACCTGGACGCGCGAATAGGAAACGAAGGGATATAACACAGCGATTTAACGAAGGAATACTGAATAAACATGGCGATCTACTCAAATCAACACATACTTTGACCATCTAATGAAGTACAAATATACATGGCAGAATACAAGAGGCCAACAATCGGTATTGGATTACTTCATGACCAATAGATTATTTATGCCGAACCTTAAACGGAGCTAATGTTGGCAGCGACCACAAATTAGTGCTCTACAAGCTTCGATTCCGCATACGAGCACACACAAAACAACAAATATGCTATGTAAATAAATTTAATATCAAGTCGCTTGAAAACGACAATACAAAACAACTATATATAAACCGAATGATTGATGCAATAGAAGAACAGCCAATAAGAAACGAAGATAATATTAAATAACAATGGGAAACGGTAAAAGGCAACATTTTAAAGGCAGCCAACGTAGCAATAGGACAAAGACGAACAAAAGTCAATAAGACAAACAAAACACCATGCTTCACATCAGAAATAAAAGATCTATCCATCAGAAAGAATAAAGCGTACATGAGATACATCAGACAAGAACACAGGAAAACTGGTTCACATATACACAGGAACGAAATACAGTAAACGCAAGAATAAGAGCTATAAGAGAACAATGCTAGGAAAATTTCACAGAGGGAATGGAAAAAGACCTTTTTGGTGGTCGAAAGAGAGTATGGAAAATATTGAGAAGGAACAAAATGGAAATAAAAGACATAGTACAAATAAACGAATTACAACGAAAGAATGGGAAAAACCGCTTAAAGCATATGTACCAAGACAACGATGAGGAACAAACTATTATATGAGAGGATATAATAAGAAAGGAAGAAATAGAACTAAAAGAAATCACCATAAATGATACGATGAGAAACCCAAAAAAAAAGCCTTTATGGTGGTCAAAAGAGAGTATGGAAAATGTTGAGAAGGAACAAAATTGAAATAAAAGACATAGTACAAACAAACAGAATTACAATGGAAGAATGGGAAAACCACTTTAAGGATATGTACCAAGACAACGATGAGGAACAAACTATCATATGAGAGGACATAATAAGAGAAGAAGAAATAGAACTAACAGAAATCACCATAAATGATACGATGAGAAACCCAAAAAATAGAAAAAGTCCGAGACCAAATAACGTAACGAACGAGATGATAAAATATGGAGGGGAAAGACTATACGAGGAACTAAATAAACTCTTCAAGAACATAGCATAAACGGGAGAAATGCCAGGAGAATGGAAAACTAGTACAACAATCCCCATTTTCAAAAAGGCGCATATTAAAACAATCCTGGAAAAAATAAGCAAGAACATCCCGATAAGAGAAGAACGACAAGAATTTAGGAAGAACCGATCCACCATTGACGCAATCTTTATCGTAAAACAGATTGCCGAAAAAGCCCTAGAGTTCAACACACCAGCAATGGTGCCATGACCAAAAGTATTCGACAGAGTCAATCTAGCTGACGTGATTACAATCCTGCAAGAAAAATAAACAAACAGCAAATAGATCCAGCTAATAAAAAACATAAACCAAAACTGCAAAACAAAGATATAGCTCAGAGATACACATAAAAACCCCAGCCCATTCCTGTTTAACCTTATAATGGATCGAATAATTGAAAACTTACCAAGAACAGAAGGATCCAAAATGGGAGAAACATATTTCAACGTGGTAGCTTACGCAGATGATGCCGTACTCATCACGGACTCTGAAGATAAACTCCAAAGACTATTACATGTATTTAACCAAACTGCGAAAAAAAACTAAATATGATCGTTAGTAGTAAAAAAAACAAAATGTATGGTGATAGCCAAAGAACCGTAGAGATGCAAACTGGAGCTGGACGCAAGATTATCGAACAGGTTATGAAGATCAAATCTTGGACAGTAACATAACAAGTGATGGAAGACTGTAAAGCGAAGTCGTGGAACAAACTATGAAAGCCGCGCGCATCTCGGGCTGCCTCAGGGATATTGTATGGAAAAATAAATATCTGAACACAGAAAGTAAAATAAAAATTTATAAAACAGCGATAAGACCGGTAATGACATATGCTGCTGAAGCACGGTCAGATACTGCTAAATCAGTGCAAATCATGAACACAACGGAAATGAGAATACTGAGGATTATACACGGGAAAACAAAATGTGACAGAGTAAGAAACGATGATCTCAGAGAACAGAGCGGAATAGAGGACGTAACCAAGCTAATAAGAAGGAGAAAAAAATACTGGAAGAAACATATAGAAAGAATGAACGAAGACAGATTGGTGAAGAAAGCACAAACACAAATACCGATGGGAAAAAGACTACAAAACAGACTATTAAAAAGATGGAAAAAATGCTGGACGTCCTCGTGGCAAGAGGCATAAAGGGAGAAAAAACAGGCAAAAGCCTACATACACAGCGCAATCTATGTAAAAGAAGAAGAAGAATTTGCCGGCTATCAGCTTCGTGACAGCCTAACGTGGTAAGTGATCTATTCAAATACATTTAAATAAATAAGTATGCTGACACAGTAAACCCGAAGTATTCGTATAACGCAGAGTTAGAGATGTCAGTAATGAAAGTTTCCACTTACGACTTCGACCTTATGAGATTACTTTCTTTCTCTACTTAAATACAATATAACTCAGTAGCATCCTAATTAACTATATTTTATTATCATTATCAAAAATTTTTTGAATAGAGGAGCAACATTTTCATCTAACAAATCAAAGTGACTGTATTGATGACGAAAATCAATAGGTAAAAGCCTCGTTAATTTAATGAAAATGTTGTTAGGGGGAAAGAAAAAGCTTTTTTCTTTTAAAATTTGTGCTTTTGAAAGCAAACTAATTAGGTAAAATGTATTTACTTTCGTTTGAAGAGAAAAAAAAAATTGGCGTATAATAATCTGTTGCTGATTTTTATCATGAAGTTTTACAGATATTCGTTTTTTTTTGAGAGACGGAAAAACAAATAAATTATTTAATATTAAGATATAAAGGAGGGTTCTAATTAGTTAAATTAAAAAGTTGCTAATTATATCTGTAATACAGGTTATCTATATAACACAATTCTTAGGACTATCGCATAATTTAACTATTGAAGTTGGTTACAATAAGTCCAAAAAGGTTTGCTATTCATTAACATTTTGGCCTTACATGTTGTTAAGAAACCCTTAATATCGCCAAAAAAAGATATTTTTATATCAAGATCGATATGCTAAATTTTCTTGCTTAAAAGATTGTTCCATTTGTGTTCACAAAATGGCTCTAGAAACAAGGAAATATTTTGGAAACAAAAATAATATTAATTTGAATCTATTTATGCCCAAATTAATCATAATTTAACTAAGCTAACCAACTGCATACTTTCTTATTACAAAAAAAAAGTTAATCATTGAAGATTAAGGTTTATGAATTTGAAATGCACCTGGACCATATTACTCAGAATAGAAGCACCATTTTTTTCTGTACAATTTTTCCTAAATAAGTGAAAATGAGTCTCGTTTTAAACTTTATTGTACCGTTTAAGGACATTTGTTAAAGATGGTCATTAGACTTTACATAGTAAATTTTCTATTTTCTATTAGGGAACGTAAAGTCAAAACATATAAAATTATCAACTATTTATTCTTCTTCTTGTTTGGGTACCATGACCATTTACCGATCGTTTGTTATCTGGTTGGGTACCATGTTGATGATATATGGAGAGCCGCTCGGGAGCGTTGAACCGTAGACTTTCTGTCCACTGCCTCAAATTTTTCAACCACGATGTTTTCCTTCTCCCTGGACCACGTCTGCCTGAAATCTTTCCCTCTATAATCAGATGCAAGATTTCATATTTCTCTGGATGTTTCATAATGTGGCCAAAATATTCTAATTTGCGTCGCTTGATGGCCGTGATCACCTCCAATTCCTTTTCTAAGCGAGTAAGAACGCTATTGTTATTAATTCTGTCGATCCAACTGATTTTCAGCAGTCGTCGATACATCCACATCTCACATGCCTCCAGACGTTTAAACATTGCTTCAGTTAGCGTCCACGCTTCCATGCCGTACAAGAGAACCGGAAAGACATAGCAGCCTCCATTTTCATCCGTAGTTTCAATGATAGATCGTGACTAGTTAGTAGTTAATGCTGTTATCAGCTGTTTATTAGCGTGTTTTAATTTTCTTTTACAGAATATTTTTCTTTTGAATACCTAATCCTATTCTGTTAAATTTTTTATAGCTCATCTTTCCAATATTCTTTAGCATTCGACCTAATTAACTTAGCAAACTGCTGCCTGTGTTTCCTATCAATGCTTCATGAATCTGATAGTTTTACTGTAGCATTCTTTAAATGTCAATGTCAATCGAAGTTATTGTCAATTCGTATTAGCTTGTTTGATATACTTTTATATGATATTTTTCTTATTGCACGTCAGTACCAGTATGTACACTTTATACATGAAATTATCCACAGAAGGAAAATATATTAATGATAGTCAAAATAATGAGAATAATAAATTCTAAAACACTTTCTACCTACGTCAAAATAATGCAGCTCACGTGTAATTTACTTTCATCTTAGACAGAGACTCATTGACTGCTCTATGTTCCAGAAAAGATTAAGTTTATTGTAGAGAACAATAGGTATCTAATAATTTTGTCTTCACAATAACAAACCTAGTAGAATCTAACGTAGAACAATAAAGCATCAAAAACATTTTTATATAATTCAGTTCCTGCCACGTACAGAGACCAACATCGTAATTAGGGGAGGAAAAAACGATACAAAATACAGAGGCTTCAGTGTGGACCATACACGTTGTATTCGTGATTTCTGTGTTAGTGATAGTCCTTACTGTTTTTGGTTTTGGAGTTAAATCAGTAATAATCTTTTGCATAACCTTAAAAAAATTTATTTCGATTTTTTTATGAAAATGCATGTTATTATTTCTGAGTGGAAGTGAGGAATTGTCATTATTTTTTTCGACCATAATTCATACTTGCGTGGGTAGGGACCACAAGATTGTCATTTCGGATAGGAGCAAGAATACTGTGATTTCCAATCTTCATTATTTCCCGATTTACAATACATTATTAAAACGAAATCTATATTAGTAAAAAGACTTATGACTACCTCCAGACACTATTCGGACCTACAGAATCAACTCCGGCAAAAGTGATAAAATGATGTGATATTAAAGTTAACTTTTTAAGCTTGGTAATAGCTACTTGTCAACTATACATCTCTCATTCATAAAAATGATTACTATACATAGCAAAATTGACGGATATGAACAGTACGTTTAAAAAACTGGTGGCGGCCCGTGTCTCCGTGACGTAGTACTTGCTTGCGCTGCCGAAGGTTTCAACCCCGGCAGGTTGGTTACTTATTTATTAATTTATTTAGGTATATTTGGCCTGGCCACATAACGTCCATGGTAGCACTACTGCGTTGTCTAAAAGGTGCTGTGAAATACAAAAATGTATGTTTCGGCACTCGGACAGCATTGACGGGTATTACGACCTTCTCGCCGATATCCTTAGGATATGAAAAAGGGTCGAATCCCTACTCAGGCGGGAAGGGAATAATTAAAAAAAAGAAAACTTTATGTTTTTGTTGTCAACGTTTCGATTTACATAAAATCTTCTTTAGGGATAAAAAAATACGTTCTTTTTTCAGGTTATCTAATATATAAAATAAAATAAACAACGTGAGACACAACAGATACATAGACACACAAGATGTAGCATTGAATTTCCATGCAACCAGCTACTTTATACATTAATAAAAAGTAACGTTTGTATGTCTGTGTTGTTTATTTTATTTTAATACTAAATCTCCTAGAAAAACTTTTTTAGCCTCGTCTGGAATATTCCATAATTTGACATCTATATTATAACTGGTTACTTCAAAGATTATTTCTGTTGTTTTTACTAAAGTAATTCACTGTATTTTGTTATGACATTAAACATTCTGTTTACTACTAACGTGTATATTTTAATTTATCTAGAAGGGTAAGTTAATATTTACATAGGAAGTGTCATAATTAAAATCTCTGTATAACTTTATTAGAAAATTTACTCTCCTGAAGAAGATACCTTTTATTTTAATTTTTTAATTAAGTATTCCCTTTCCACCATGTCGATGATAAAATACAAGCAAATCGTGCTTTCGAAAAGCGGCGAAATGAGGTCTTTAATAAAACAAGATTTTCTGAATAAACTCCATTAAAAGTTAATAAATAATTTTGACTAACGAGACTCGCAGGTAAAGGAACAAAAGCTCTAACAAAGAAAATCTTTGCTCCCTTTCCACCTATATGAATTTTAGAGCAACTTTGGATTTCCTTGGAGAAATATTAAAATTGATCAGCAGGACTTCTTGTTCCTAATGCAAAATTTTTAGGCTATGGTTCTATTGACTTTTTATGCGGGGCTCTTTTATTATTTAGAATAACAAAAAAATCTTTTGGGAAATTTGAAAAAAAAACTCCGCTATGTGTGGCAATCTGGCAATTTCTTTTTCTTATCCTGGCTATTTCCCTAGAAAATTATGTTGATTTAATACGTCGTGGGTTTTTTAAAAATGTTAACGTACAGTTACAATTAGTATGAAATATAAAATTATTGTTTACTAAGACATCAGAAAGCTAAACATTTTTATAGCTTGTAAAAAATATACCGGTCCCAGTATGTGTTATAATAAAATTGTATTATTTTAAATATCTATTCCATTTTTGCAATAAAATAACATCAGTCAATAAGCAATATAATAAATTTAATTTTTACGAAAATTGAGGAAATGTGAAAACAACGTTAGTAGTGATAAGTAATGGTGAACAGTAATAAAAGTCAAAGATAGATATCCATCTATCAAAGAAAATAAACCAAAATTGTAAGATTTTTAAAAAAATCAACAGACAATAAAAGAATATTTTCGAACCTAATTTTGAACTTAAAGTTTTTGTTTTAACTCAATTGTTCATTATCATGACTGTTCACTCAAATGTCCACTTTTTGTCGATTGAGTTATTAGTCATATTATTTCGTTTTAAAACAAAATACTGTTTTCCCCCTTTTTTATTAACATTATTTAGGAAAATGTCATTGATAATATCATTTGGTAAATTTTTTAAAGTTTGATTTATAATCCCATCTAGACCAGGAGCTTTTTAATATTTAAATTTTTGAAATTATTTTTAGATCTATCAAAATCTGAACGTTTTCGTGAGGGTGATTGATATTTTCTTTTATTTATTCTGGCTTCCTTGTTTAAGTTATAGGCGAGATTTTCATTAAATCGTTCATATAGGGAATTAGCAAAAATCTTCTTTTATATATTATAGAGGGATCAGTTGCAATACTGTTGTTGGGACCTAAAAGGTGATAAAAAAATAAAAAAATAGATTTGGTAAGAGATTTCGACATTTTATATACCGAATTATCTCGCATGTTTAAATTATTGCTTAGGTTTTGCCATTTTTCAATAATTTAAATTTATTTTTAAAAATTTGGATTGCTCTGTTAGTTAATCGTGCAATGGTAGGATCACTAGTATGGTACGCCAGATTTTTTTTCGAATTTTTATTTCTAATTTTGTTTTTTAAGTTTTTGATTCAAATAGGCGTATTTGGAAAATTTTGAAACTTCTGTTCGAGAGGACAGAGCTGGAGATGTATTAATGTCATTTGTAGTTATTTTAATTATCGCATCTTCGAGCATAGAGGCATTTGTGACATGTTCCAATGGTTCAGTTTCTTCAAGAATATTCCTGATTCTCAACCAGTTGGTTCTTGTCGTAACAACCACTGGCTCATAACCCGAGGATCCCCAAAGTGAGTGATTACTTGAAGGTGATCCGAAGTTAAATCGTTTACAACTTGTGTCTATGAAATTCTATTACTGTGGAGAATGTGATAATTAAAATTTAGTGAATAATTCATACAGTGTGAGTCCAAGTTATTTGTTCTGCAGCACTGAGAGTTACTTTATATATATATATATATATATATATATATATATATATATATATATATATATATATATATATATATATATATATATATATATATACATATATATATATATATATATATATATATATATATATATATATATATATATATATATATATATATATACGAGGGTGAATCAAATGAAAACCTTACAAGTGCAATAAAATTGCACAAATATGCACCGCATTTTGTGTAGTTTCAACGTCGAAGGTAATGCCTTTATGGAAAAAATTGTTACAGGCGATGAAACCTGGGTTCACTATCACCAACCAGAAATGGAAAGATCAAGCAAGGAATGGCGCTGTAGCTCATGGCCGAAACCAAAAAAATTCCGTACTCATTCATCAGCAGGAAAAGTCATGCTCACTCTCTCCTGGGATGCAAAGGAAGTAATTTTGGAATACCAGTAATCAGTACTTCTTATTCAAGTCTGCTTAAAAATCAATTTCGCCCTGCAATCAGGAGTAAACGACGAGGACTTCTGACTTTAGATGTATTGTTACAGAATGAAAACGTCCGACCACATACTACCTGTTTGACAGGAAAAGGATATCAAATTTGAAGGTCTCATACCTTATCCACCAGACCTCGCTTCTAGTGACTTTCATGTGTTGGCACCTCTCAAAGAAGCGATGGGAGGCAAGCATTTCAAAAGTGATGAAGAGGTGAAAACCACGAGGCACGAGTGGCCACAATCAGGACCAAAAGATTTCTTTAATCGTGGTATCCATGCCCTTTCGAAGCGGTGAAATACTTGCATTCAACGTCATGGGCACAACGCCAAAAATAATACGTTTGATTTTGTTCTTAAGTCTCCCCAAGTTGTCTCGAATGAGCTCTGTTGTTTGCTTTTTGCATCTAATTCTGTCACGCTATTCTCTTTATGTCGTCCGTCCATCTTGTCAGTGGTCTACCTCTGCTTCTTTTATGTTCTCTAAGCCTCCATTCAACTGTATGGCGTGTCCATCTATTATCATTCATCCTTACGATATGCCCCGCCCAATTCGACCTTAATATGCATATTGGTTGTATTACATCAGTTACTTTTGATTTTGTTCGTATCTTGATGTTAGGAATACGATTCTGGAGTCTAATATTTAGCATTCTGCTATCCATTGCTCTTTGGGTTTCCTGGAGTTTATATATCATATGTTTATTTAAAGCCCACGTTTCAGTGCCAAATGTTAATACCGGCAGTACATGTTGATCGATTACTTTGGCTTTTATTGTATTTGGGATGTTCAGTTTAAATGTAGATTGTAACCTTCCGAACGCAAACCAAGCAAACGAGGCGCTTATTTCAAAGTCAGCCTTTAAATTATTTTTTAATATTTCGATTTTTTGTACTAAATATATGAATGTTTGTACCTTTCCTATTCTTTCAGCTTTTATAAATAGTTCCTGGCTGTTATCTTCACTTCCGTTATTCAAATATTTGGTTCTGAAGAAGTTTATTTTTAGACCTACTTCTCGAGACTTATTTAATTCCATCAGCGTTGCTGTATCATTCGCGAACCTTAAGTGATTTAATCGTTCACCGTCTATTAGTATTCCTTTACTTTTCCACTATAGCGATATATATATATATATATATATATATATATATATATATATATATATATATATATATATATATATATTTATTTATATATTATATATATATATATATATATATATATATATATATATATATATATATATATATATATATATATATATATATATATATATATATATATATATATATATATATATATATATAAAGTAACAGATGTGACAATAGTTTAAAAATATACACCAATCCGATAAATTTATTATTACTACTACTACTATTACTTATTATTGAGGGCGGATTCGCTGGTACAGTTATGTATATCATTATAGAGTTTTATCTGTCAAGATCGTCTTGTACACAGTCTACCAGTAAATATAACTTGAATATTAAAAAAAATATGTAACTGAATATCTGCTATCAAATATACCTAAAAAAAAGTTTTTTGTTCCTTAAGTTTTCTAAATAGACTGTTGAAAAGAAGGCCAGCAATTTTGAAATAACAGCAACGATATTTTTTGTTCTGTAAAGAACGAATTCAAACTATTTTTACGCTTCAGGTGCTGCTTCAATGAAATTATTTAAAAAAAAAATGTTTTCAGAATTAAGTGGAAGGTTCTCAAAGAAAATAAATTAAATCGTACAGAAGCACCACCAAAAGAAAGTATTCGTTTGATCTTACAAGAAAATGATGGCTCATTATAAAAGATAACTAATTATTAACCAAATTTCTTGGTAAATGCACTAGGCCATTTCAGACAAAAGAGCTTGAACCTATATAATCCTTCTGAGAGACTACTCATCACAAGTATACTTCAATTTTGTATCTATAGGGTCTGTTCAAAAATGAGAATATATTAGTAACAAGCGAACCCTTGATAAAAAGGACCTAATTAATAAGCCACGATTTCAGCAATGAAAGTTATTATGTTTATATAACAAACGATTTTAATCTACTAGCTTTATTTGAAATACTTTATACAGTTCATACAAATCCTGCATAGTATTAGTTTTATTCACTTCTCATCTTTAAAAAAAACATCTAATTAAATTTTAGGTACAGTATATATTAATATTCAACATTAGTCTTTTCTTTAGAGCCTTTAAGACGGTAATTTTACCGGCAACGTTACCTGTAGGATTCCCGTAAATTACCGGGAGCATATAATTCCACTTATCTTTGTTCCTGAGCTGAATTTTTATGTTTATTCTTTTCAAAACTTATACCTTACCTGTAGTACAAATAAAGATAGGGAAAGCATTCTGATCATGTTTTTGGAAAGATGCGAAGTTGTTTCACATACAATTGCACGCGGCCTCAGGGATCTTTATTTTTCAAGATTAGAACACTTAATGAAATTTAAGTCGACATGGTCTAATCCCAGAAATCACGATTTCTAAGACGATTTTGACTGTAACTCTTGACCTTTTAAAATAGCATTCCCTTGAAGAAAAAAATATCCCAATAGGTATAATTCTTCTGGATTTCTCCTGTGTCGATTTAATTAGTGACGCCAATCCTGTAGGCTTCTTCAAAGCTTCTTCCGAGAACTGACTTCTTCGGAATGTGCTAAGTACGTGTTAGATTCTGAAGAAGTGAGTTCTTGAAACAAGTTCTGAAGAAGCTGGCAGGATCATCGTCAAACGTCAGCTTCACTTTTTTAACCGGCACAGGAGAAATCCAGAAGAATTATACTTATAAGCTCTGTAATCTGTGGAGGTTTCCAATCAAAACTAAAATATTCTTGTATTTAAAAATTACGGAAAGATTAAATAACATACAAACTATTAATTTATTTATCCAAATCTAATGGACCTCATTTAAAGTACCGCTACAACATATTTATGCCAATATTTTTTACATTCTTCAAAACCATTGTCGTGTTCTATTTCCGGTAATATTTTTGAGGCATCCAGCAAATTATCTATAGCTTCTATAAATTTAACACGGTATCCACGGAGTGGTAATTAAAACTGAGGGAACAGAAAAAGTCACACGGTCACATATTGGGTGAATATAGTACTTAACGAACCGTCATTATTTTAGTTTTACTTAAAAAGTTACAAAAAATTATTGCATTGTACGATGGTGCGTTATTCACTACAATTCAAGCTGTTATACGTAAATCTCACATAACGCTTAAATAACTTATTAACTGTCTGGCCTGCCGAAAGGAACTTTTCACGCACAAAATCACAGAAATCGAAAGAAACAGGGCAAACATGGCCTTGATTTTTGACTGACTTCGTGTGTTTTTTGTGCGCTCTTCAATTGACTATTGGGCTGTTTTCGGGTTGTACGAAGAGATTCATGCTTCCTCGGTATTTCAAAGCGGAGTCATTTAAAGACAACATCTGAAATAACTCATAAGATACGACCAAATCGTTCTCCAAAACCGATTATATTAATCCATTTAATATTTCAGTAAGGTCTACAAGATCTCTAATCCTTAAATGACGATTACTGAGTAGAGGATGTTTGATTTTGTGGATGTTATATTCTGTGGTTGCGTTGATCTTCCAGGACACGATTCCTTATCAACTGCATCTTACTCTCTTATGATTGGTACCACTTGAGAACTTTTGATTTTATTCAGCGTTTATCACTATTCACCTTTCTAACATTTTTAGTACTAACGTATCGGTAACAGAAATTTCGTTTTTGAGATCAAATTTAATAAAAAATTTTTAACTCAACGGATTTTTCTTTCTTTTTAAAAAAACCAGCAACAAATTTTGACAATTACAAAACACGTTTTTAAATTTTACTTCTCTCTCAATTTTTTCATCTGAACAGGCAGTTGCTGCCTCAACAGTCATTTTCCTGCTAGACCTGATTTGATTCGTGCTAACCCGACCAAAAAGAGATCTTACTTGGTCGGACCATGTTGTTGGAGATCGTCCCCTTGATCTTCTACCTTCCTCGTTACTACAAGCTTTTCCATGGCATCCACCAAATATTTATGGTACTGTCTATTAATTATATTTGAAAAACGGTCATTTATACTAAGCACTTCAAGAATAGATACATTAGTATGGAGTTTGATATATGATACTCTGAGGATTCTTCGATATGCGCACATCTCAAACGCATCCTTTTGTCAGCTTGTTTAATGGTCCATGTTTGCGATGCGTAAGTTGCCATGGGGAATATGAGGTTGGACACCAATCTTAACTTTGTGTTTTTTTGTGACAGCTGGATTTTCTAAATCTTAGTGAGTTTAATCGTCGAGTTTATAGTCATAGTCTAATGTCCTCTAACTTTCATTTCACAGCCACCACCGTTAGTTATGAGGGAGCCCAAATGTGAAACCAGCAATTTCATTATGTCTAACAGATCTTCATAGCGACTAACAGTCATTACTTTGGTTTTCCCTTTATTACTTGTCAATCCATAGTTTTTGCTACTGATTTCAAGACGCTCCCTAATTGATTCTAGATCTTGTACTGACGTCGCAAGTGAGTCAGTATAATCTACACATCTAAGGTTAGCCATCCAAAACAGACCTCATTCACTATATATGTTAAAAAGAAAGTGTGACAGAATACAGCCCTGTCTGATGCTGGTTTCTACGTTGTTCGGAAAAAGAATTATTCATTTTAATTCTTCCACACAAATAGGAGATTTAACCTAATCAAGCATATATCATGACAATGTTTGTCACTTATAATAGTTTCATCAACTTAATAACAAATATTTTAATAGATGGTAGTAAGATGCATATTTTTAAATAAATTAGTTCCCCTAATTTTTAAACATTAATACATGTGCAATAACGACAATAATTAAAATAAAATTTATTTTAAAACAGAACATTTATGGTGACTTGAATATTGTGACTTTATAGTCAATGCAAAACAATGGGCTTGTGAGAATACTGAAGGTGAAAATTCAGTCTTCAGGTTCCAGATCTATTTAAAATATTACTGCTAGATCGCGCAGAAGAAAAGACCGTCAAACTTCTCAATCGGTGTCGATAGGCCCATATGAGCCTTCTTAAGCAAATTTAGGTACAAGAGGTAAATAAGATGTAAATATCCGGACACCTTCATCTTATAGTGACAATGTTTTGTGATAAATCTTCAAATTATGCCTATATTATCAAGAAAAATCGATTTGAGAAGAATTGCTAAAATTACCCGTTATTTACTTTTTTTAATTCTTGTTAATTTAGCACTATAATTTAAATCTTATGGGTAATTTTAAAATCCTACTTTGGCATTTATAATTAATTTAATTGGTCATCAACCTCAGCATTAACGCATTTTGAAAAATAAATTTAAGATGGACTGGCCCGTAATACAGAAAATACATAAATATCATTTTGTATCAGAAGAAGCTATAGTATAGCGAAACGCGTCATACAGTTTCAGTCAAACTAAATAAAGTGGAAATTTGACAATATTAGTCTTTCATTACATTCGTTATAAATTTCCATCAAGTAACAGCCACAACAATTCAAAACATAAAAGTTTCTTTTTTATTTCGTTCCTTTGTATCAAATAAACTATGGCAATCAAATTATAATAATTAAGTTACTGTTCAACTTTTCTTGAAATTAGTTGACTGTAACGAATTGGTAAAGTTTATAGTGTTGTCAGACTTCCAAAATTTTATAGGATTTCTAGGTTTATCGGCTTCTACGATATCATTAAAAATCTTATCTACTAATGTGCATAGTTTCTACTAATAGAGAAAAAAGGTAAAAAATATTATATTTTTAATTAACAGCTAAATATTTTTTAAATTTGCATTTTATTTAGTTATGTTATGTTATGTTATTAGGGTTGCAATTTAGTCCACTGTTTTCTACTTGCCCTTATCGCACTCAATAAATTTTAAATGGATGGTAGATATGGCGGACACCTATCTCACGAATAACATGGTTCGTCTCCCCTTGGATATAAAATATCTTTGGTTAATAAATAAGTTTGGAAAAGCATCTGAATTAAGTCCAATTTGTCTAGTATATTTAATTTAATAGTATTATTATTAATAATATAGTTAATTAGTATTAACAATAGGAAGGAATAAAATTATCTATAAAATTAACGAACAAATAAACAAATAAAAATATAACAAATACCGGTCAGGGAGACGAAACTTCTTTTTCCAGAGTACGTTTCCATTTAATTCAAATTCCCATCATTTACTTGAAGTATCTTAGCAATAACATAACTTATAGTATGCTAATAATGAAGAAACAGTGTAATATAACATTTTCAGCTCTAACTCAATGGCATTTTTGAATAAATATTAATATATACCGCTTTTGGAAGAAGTAGCAAAAATTAAAGATTTCTTTATATTTAATTTTCCGAATGGCTCGATTTTTTTCTAAAAATTTTTTTAAATCTGCTGAGAATATCACAAATTAAGTTAAACAGTTTTTCCTTAGTTTTGCATAATATTAAGTGTGAAGAGTAGTACTAGAGACACAGTGTTGCCAAAATGTTTAAAAATTGAAATTTAAGATTTTCAGATAAATGAAACCCGGTATTAAATTTGTATAAAATCGGTTCAAAATATAAGGAATACCATTTTCAACGTTTATCAACAAAACATCTGTGCCGATCGGATAAGATGAGAATTAACGTACCCTCCTAGAGTTTTCCATTAACCCTGTGCCCAATACGTCGCCGTGGCCACGGTGACATTTTTTTTAAATTCGGTAAATTTTAGTTTATTTTCATTCATCTCCAAAACAAAAATAATATAAACAAAATATTTTGTATTTTTGTAAATTAATTGTAATAATCTTTTATTTCAAGGTTAAGTCCTCAAACTAGTGACTTCGGCTATAGTTATATATAAATTTACCCAAAATGTTTAAGTATGTATAATTACTGATTTAATGGAGATTATCTTTAGCATTCCTCAAATCTTACTTTCTAAATTAAAAAAAACTGTCACCTAATATGATTTCAAGTCTTTTTAGCAGAAAAACTTGTACAGACTTATGTTTTTGGTGGGAATTAATTTTATTGCGGTGAATTTTGTTGGATTTTATTTTGATCGCACCTTGTATAGCACTCACCTTAATTCCAAATTTATTAATCTTGCTTTTCCCATTCTCTTTTGTCTCAAACATTTAATTAAATAATTCGTGTGCCTACCTCGGTCCCCCAGGTACTCCAAATTAAAGCTAAATAAAAAGCAGAGTTTAGGATCCTATTTATATTTAAGTCTGTCAAATATATTCGGGGCTTTTTTAATTAAAATCATAAAGACTCAAAGAATTAAATCTTAGGTCCGCTTTTAATCTCGGCTAGTTTGCAATAATTAATTGGAGAACATGAAATTGGATCCAAAAATTGAATATATGACCAATGTGCATATGTGTAACTAGGATTTTTAAGGAAGTAACCTTGCCAGCAAAATTCCGGTAAATTATCAATAAAATTGGAGTTAAACTTACCTAGAATGTAATATTTAATTTATAACGAGTAATTTTATATTTAAGGACATTTTAACAAAACCTTTCAGTATTTTAAAGGGTGTTAGGCAGGCGTGCTTACTGTCTCCAGTATTATTTAATATCTGCGTAGAGAAAATATTTCAACTTGCTTAAGAAGATGAATGCAGAGGGATAAAAGTTACTGGAAAGGCTATAAATAATATTCGGTATGCAGACGATATCGCAATAAGCTGAATGAATTTGGAATATGGTTCATATATAAATATTGGGAAGACCAAAATGATGGTGATTAGTAGACACACCCGAGAGGATGCATCTCTCTTTGTAAAGGATTAAGAGATTGAGAGGATTACTAAATTCAAATATCTTGTCTCTGTCGTCAACGAACCATGGGGTTGTGATGGGGAGGTTAAACTGCGGATTGGCATGGCAAAGGATACCTTTCTAACGTTGAAAAATATGCTTCCTTAAAGACAATTGCCAATTGCCCTGCGCCTGCGAGTAATAAAATACTATGTCTGTCCGATCCTCTTATATGGTGTAGAGATATGGTCGTTAAAAGTAAGATCATTGCATCGTATGGAAGCTTTGTAGCTATGGATATTGCGACGTTTGCTACGAATTTCTTGGACAGAACACCTAACCAGTGAAGAAGTGCTTTGAAGGGCCGGGGTGGAAAGGCAACTACTTAATATCGTAAAATAAAGAAAGGTGTGAGACATACACTAAGAGGTAAAAGCTACTCGATTCCAAAACTTATTCTTCAGGGAAAAATAGAGGATCGGCGAGGACCCGGTAGAAAGCAGAACTCATGGCTCCGCAATATCAGGGAATGGTGTGGAGTTCCGAACTCTGCGTCCATTTTTCGACTAGCAGAGAATAATAAGTTCAATATAAACTGAAGAAATGGTACAGAGATCCCGACGTTTGTGAATATATGGGACAGGAAGAAGAAGAAAAGAATTTTACATTTTATGAATGTATTTTCACTTATCTTTATTCTTAAACTGTATTGTTTATATTTTTAAACATTATTCTTGTTACAAATCTAAAAAGAATCACATTCTAGTCGCTAGATTGCACTGAGAAAGAGAAGATCAAACTTTCAAATTGTAATCAGGCCATATATGAAACGCTTTTAGATAAGGCTGTATCCTACAGAAGCGTCTGCACGGTAGCGACGGGCACAATGGGCTGAATCTCGATTCTAGCTGGACAAAATTTAAAAATCAATGTTAAAATGTAGAGTTTGCAAATAAAGAAAATGTTTCTTAAGAGTTTAGTAAACTCAATTCCACCCTCACTTTATTATTATAGCAAATAATAGTGTGTAAAAAGTTATTGTGTAAACGGTCGAATGCGAGTAAAGCGTGAGACGCTCTCACGGTACATTTATGTGACCTTCTTTTATATTATTTGTACACTGACAGGATTGTTTATTTTCGTGTGAGTATACATTTTTCTGGTTTAGATACATTCTGAGAAGAAGTTTTAAGTACTGGAAACATCCGATTAAAGAGGTAAGTAAGTTCATACCATTACAATGTAAGCGAGTGTGATTTTGCTTCGTGGAAAGTGAAAAATCTTTTATATTTTAATGCGCAACTTTTAAAGTCCGCTTCCGTCCGGCTTCTAATTTCCAGAATTTATTTATTATAATATAACTAATAACATATTCAAAGGGGAACCATAAATAGAGATATAACAAAAAATCTCAAACGAAAAACCAAGTAAGCAGTTAACCCATTAAAACGCATGCCTAGACCAATAAAGATATGAAAAATACAATAATTGGAAATACGGCTGAAGCGTGAAAAACAATATTTTACCTAAAAAGTATGTTGCAAAAATCAATTTTGCAACAAATTGTTATAAACAAATTATTAGATATTGGTCACAGAACAAAACTGATTACGCCAACAGATTCTACGGAAAAAACTATGAAAAAAAAAAAATATAACTTTATGTCATATCTTTCTTTGTTTATGCAAAATAAATAAATATGGTATATGAAACTTGCTCCAATTCATGACTCTGTAGACCAGAGAAATTAGCAACAATCATTAATTCTAATTTCATCGGATCCTGTTATTACTGGCCTTAGAACGTTCCAGACAGTCCCGTTGAAGGAGCTGACTCCTGATGCAAAGGAACTACTCACGGATTCTGTGGAAGAGGTTGAGCAGCATAGCGATGCGGAGAAGGATTCTCCGAGCGAATCGGAAGGTTCTGATTTTGAATTTATATAAAAGAATAGTTCATTTTATTAGCAAATACATAAATTTAGCAATTAGTATCTCTATTTTATCTTTCCATTTTCTTTTATAACAATTTTTCTTAAGAAAATATATAAAACAATGCAAAACAAAATGCAGTAAAAATTCAGTTCTGAATACTAAAACACCTATTTTTTCCTTCATATATATTTTTTATTACTTTTTTTTGGCTATTCGAGTCATTTGGACCTTGTTCAGCCCATAAAATACTTTTGTCCAGCTAGAATCGGGATTCAGCCCGTGCGACGTGAACAATAAGATCAAAAGAATACATTTATGTTGAGGTATCCTACGTAGAAGCTACACACGTCTAGCACAGTGAGAGCGATATTTGAAGTGTCTACGCTAACATATTTTTGATTTTTTTGCGTGACTCTCGTCAGCTGTTGATTGGTTTTGGCGAATGTTACAACCTGTCCCAAAAAAGTTAAATAAACGGACACATTAATCAACTTGTAAAATTGTAGAAATTTCTGGAATTTGAACTATAACAACTATCATATTCGCTAACTAACTAGTTGGGGGGTGGAGCCAAATTGGTTCAAATTTCGGAGAAATAAGGAATATTTTAAATTATTACAAATTTTTCTAAATTAATATTACCTATACGCCTGTTGCAAAGTTTCTGATTGAAATTTCATTCAGTCTTGACGTAAAAGAATCAATTAAACTAACTAAAAAGTTGAAACTTAATTTAATAAGAGATATTGTAATTTTAAAATAACGTTCTAACCCAGTCTGCTAAATAAGCTTACTTGAAGAAAATTATAAATTACAGCTCTTATGTTTCTATAATGGATGGCGTCACATAAAATAGAGGTACAATTTTATACAGATGAAGAATCTCAGTACATTTAAATATATATATACTACAGTAGATCTTTCATTAATAGTAACTTTTTATCATTACTTCACCAACCAGCATTATCAGGATCTATGACTGAATAATGTTTTGCTGTGTTAGCTCTCCTTTTGTTAATTTTAAATCAACTCTCGAAACAAAAAATATCCACCAATATGATTTTTTTTTCAAGAATTCACACAGTGAAGCGAGTATTGAACTGAATATGAAATAATTCGACATCGGGGATACGATTCTGTGAGTACTTTTTGATATTACTTTTCGTTATCTCTTTCGAGAGTATGAGGAATTTATTCCTTAATAGAAACAACAGAAATAAAATATTCTTATTTTGACAGTCGCTTTCCTTATTTTTTTACAGAATCTCAGCCCTGGTGCCAAATTATTTTTAAAAAACATATTGTGACTTGTCAATTTGCCCGCACATTGAGGCGCTATTTTTGCAGTCCCTCTTTTCTATACTTTTTTTTATAATTTCTAGAATGAATTGAGTGGGTATTAATATTAAAAGAACTAAAGAAATTAAACATACACTAGCTCAGTTTTTCTTGGTAGAGTAATATGGGTAAGAGATAATTTTTGTACGTCTTTTGGAAATAGTCTATAGTTGTTTAAAATTTTTGGTTGTACAAATTTTGGGCACCATTCATTTTAACATAAAAAGGATCTAACTTCAGCTAAAAAAATGAAAAAACACTGAAGGGTTATGTAGTTGTTAAGGAAAATTTTGATATGGTATAACCCTTTTGTCCTGAAAAGTAAAATAGGTGGTATAGTGAAACACTAGCCTTAAATAAGAAAAAAAAGATTTATTAATGACTTAACTAAAAGTTCTAACTTTTGCGGTTCTGTTATTACAAAAAACCTTAGCCTAATAAGTGGTATTGCTAAATAAAGTCCTTAAATCAGGATTTTTACTTTTAAAATTTTGCTACACCCGATATTGAAGATTCGTGAGGTTCACTTCACGAGTTATCAGTTCAGTACTATGTGAAACACACTTATCTGCGGGAAAATAGGTCTACGGATGGATATTCTGGTGACTTACGGTTTTTCTACGAGGTTCTAGGCCTGTCCCGGAGGGATGTTCAAACACAGATGTCTCCCCCTTGGTTACTTCAGTTCCCTTTAGGTTACTAACCTTTTCTTTGGCCCCTAAAGGTCTGGGAATAAACAGGATATTTTAAAGAAAAAGGCCTTGAATTGAGCACTAAAACCGTTTTCACACTACTCCATCACTAATATATTAGTACGGCTACATGATGGAAAAAAGCCCATTACGGCTTTATGTTGGAAAAAGACCTACTACGGCTTCATGTCGAAAAAAGCCACTACGGCTCCATGTTGGAAAAAGCCACGTACTCGACTTGGCTCTACGATGGAAAAAAGCCAACTACGGCTTCACGTTGGAAAAAAGCCTAGATCCGTGTCATCCGGACCCTTAAATATTTCTCTCCCTTTCGCCTAAATCACGTCTTCAAGATGGCTACTTCCCGGATATAAATGTACAGCCAATCGACGCATTAGAAACGAATTAAATAAATCCGGTAGAAAACCCGCAATACACACTGTAATACAAACGGCTTAGAAATTCGAGTGAACTACACTGCTTAAAAGGTAGTAAACACTGCCTGATATAAAAATGGAAAAAAAATGTTAATTATAAGGAGAAAACAGTAACATAACATGATCTTAAAATCTAGGAAAAAATGAATGTTACAATATATATTTTTTTTAAACAAGATATCTTGTATAGCGATAATCGTTCTTTTATCTTGATAAAGCTTTTCAACACAAATTTAAAACTATACATTGTGATAGTTTTATTTTTTATGCTTCTCTTAAAATTAGTAAGATAGTGGTGATAAGTAAACCTGAAAAAAATATTATAAAATCAAAATCTGTCAGCTGTAATTTTCCTCATAAAGATGAGTTAGTAACTGTTGCAAGTCTAAAAAATGCATAAGTTGCTAAAAATTCTATTTAATAAAAGTTCTTAAATCACAATATCAGGTCAGTCAATAAGTTTTGAAAGCTACACCTATAGAGCATCACTTGAACCAAATATCGAACACCATTTTGAAGCTTTATCTGTCATATGAACACACCTTAAATTTCAAGTCGATGTGTCATTCATTGTTTATTAGCTGGTTAAAGTAGATATATTTGAGTATTTTTTAAAAATGGAAAAAATCGAATATCGTGCAATCGAATATACTTTGTTTTGGAAGGTTTATCGGCAACTGAAATTCATGGAAAGTTTGAAAAAGTGTCTGTTCTTTCATTTTCAATTGTTCATAGTTGGTCTCTAGAGTTTAAACGTGATTGTACAAGCGTCGATGATGATCCACGTTCAGGACGTCCAACAACTGCAACAACTGACGAAACTGTTGTGCAAGTACAAGATATGGTAATGAAAGACCGTCGATTAACCGTGGATGATTTAGTTGAGGCTATATACAACTCACATGGATCAATTCATAAGATCTTAACTAATTTTGAGTTTTGGGTATGAGAAAGCTATTCACAAGATGGGTGCCGCATTTGCTAACATCGGAACAAAAACGCACTCGAGAGAAACTTTCTAAACAACATTTGGCTCGTTTACAAAGAATGAAACTGATTTTGTTCATCGATTTGTAACTATGGATGAGACTTAGGTTTACCAGTATGATCCTAAACTGCGACAACAAACCGCACAGTGGATTGAGCCCGGCTGTTCAGCTCCAAAGCAGCTAAAGTGGTCAACGTCGTTCAAAAACATTATGATATCAGTTTTCTGAGATGAAAAAGGAATATTGTTAATTGATTACCCTCAAACCGGTAAAATAACCACGGGAGAATATTATTGCAACTTTTTGGACCAGCTGGATGAGAAAATTCGTGAGAAAAGGCCCGGTTTGCAAAATAAAAAAATTATATTTCATCCTGACAATGCACCTGTTTACAGAAGTGCTTTAGCAACAGCAAAACTGGTCGGATTAAAATATGAATTGTTGGAACATCCACCCTATTCGCCAGATCTGGCTGCGTCTGACTTTCATCTGTTACCAAACTTCAAAAGATTTCTACGTGGAAAACGTTTATCAACAAATAATGAGGTGATAGCATCCGTAGATGGGTATTTTGAAGGTCTTTCGGAAAATCACTTTAGAGATGGGATAAATGAATTAGAAAATCTCTGGAAAAAAATGTATTAAGCTTAAGAGAGATTATACTGAAGAATAAATGTATTTCATTAATTCATCTTGTTTCATTTCCGCTTTCAAAATTTATTGACTGACTTTTATTTAAAATATCCAACATTAGGCCGCAACAGTATATCGCATATATCGACACTTAAATGGTCTGGTATCCTAAGTTATCACTAAGCACATTTAAAAAATAAAAGACTCAATATAAAAAAATTTCTTTTGTTCCATTGATCGATGCACTGTGCGACGGTGTGGAAAATGGGAATTAAAGATTTACTACAGATGACAGTTCCACGACCGCTAGTTTTTTAAATCAATTACAACGATCGATATACTTAATTACTAATTTATAAATCCACAGTAATTCTATAGGATATCTTCGATTGGCTTTATCAATGAATTATGAAATGAAAACTGGCAGCCATCAATTTCGCCTCTTTAGACTTAATTGATTAGGACGCCTAATTAGTTTCTGATTAATATTATGCCTCCCTGAGAGAGATGTATGTTCATGCTGTAACAAGATTTAACTATTTTTATTTATTAAGATATATGAATAAGAAATCGTATTTACATGCTTCATTAGACCACCAAGGTGGATTTTTGACTAAGAGAATTAAATTTACATTTTACACAACGTGAGATCATTTTCGTTTTAAAATTCCAATAATACACAGTAGGTAAAACACAGGCAAATATAATTATTTTCATCTTTTACTTCAGTTGATATACTTTTTACAGTAGTATTAAGGGTCGTGGTGACTGCCACTTAACCATTTTCATTGGGGCCATATCGTTTTTTTCTTTTATCGGTAAAGGAACTAGCAGGAAGAAAATTAATACACAGGATGCCAAATCAGGTTAGTTCAGGTTAGTTCACATTTGGCGACACACAACAATCAAACTTGGTTCTTGCTTAAAAATACAATATTTCACAGTGTCCGAACAAACCATTTGATTGTTTCAAGAAAGTTTAAGTTCTTGCGAACAGCCAAATGTTGTGCCCGGTAATTCTTGAATTTCAAATTCATCTCCAATTAATCTTACAGATGACTTCTGATTTTCTTTAATGATATCACTTTCCTTTTGAATTTTAGGACAGCCTGACCTTTCATCGCCCTCAAACTCTTTAAGGCCACTTTAAAATCGCTTAAATCACCATTTGTGTTGGGAGAAACATTCAACATCGTATACTTTGGTTTTAGTTACCAAATTTAAAACAAAAATCAATTGCAGCTCTTTGTACTTATTTTCTGACCGTTTGTCAAGGCACCCTGTCACTCTTGTGATTACAAGCTGTCATCTAATGGAAAAAATATCACAAGAAAGCTGACGCTAAACGAGTTTAAGTGTGAGTGATTTTGATACAATTATTGTGCAAACACTACTGTGTGAGTTTCAAGACTGAAAATAGTACACTTACTAACCTATATCAATCATATAAATAAAGAATTTCCCTTTGTATAAGACTTCAAATGCACAGAGTAAAATAATCTTGCATTACACAGTATATTAGTTGTTTGACATCTGAAAATTTAAATTGTTCGACATAACGGTGATTAAAAAAATAAAAACCAGTTGATTAAAATCAAAATTATTCATATATTCAGCGATCAGTAAACATGAGGGGCACAATAGCACCTATCCCTATATTTTTAAACTCAGAGCAACCACCTTTATATGTATATACACGTATATAACCAATATATTGCTCTGTCAATAAAACTAAGAACCATAAACGACACTACCTTGCGATGGTGAGTTTGCGCGCTGATATAAAAACCTGTGGTTTTCATAAGATATCACACATCCGGCAATTAAACTCCGAAAATTTTTAGTGATTTATTTTTATTACTCTAGGATGATCAATTCACTATTGACATTTTGATGAACGTTACGAATAGTTTTTAACATTAGGCAAAACGTAACATTTTATAACCTTCTTCTTCTTATAAGACAAGGTTTTGGTTCGTCTGTTTTTAAGCTTATATTTCTTTCGTGCTATCTTTTTGGTGGTCGACCGGGAGGTCTTCGTATTTCTGGGTTTCAATCTTTTATCCATCTTAGCCAGCTATTAGCTGGTATCTTACTTACATGATCCCTCCAATATCGACATCTTGATCTTATGAAACAGACGATATCTTGAATCTTGAGTTATTTTCATATACATAGTTGTACTTCGTACCTGGTCTCTCGGGGTTATTCCGTTGATAGTGCGTAGTGGTTTCATTTCTGTAGCTTTCATGAGGGTTTTTGTTTTAGATGTTTCCGCTCTTGTTTCTGCTGGATACGTTAGTACCGATCTCACCACGGTTCTATATATTCACACTTTGCTTTCTGTAGACATGTAGGCATTTTTCCATACCGAGCCCCTTAAACAACCAGATAATCTCGATGCTTTATTTGCCTGATTAAGTACCTCTTGATATAGATTTTTTGAGCTCGATCGCAGTACTTATGTGCAGTGTATGTTCTGTGATATTGTCTTGTTGTAGATGGCTAATTTACATCTAATGAGGTCTTTAGCTATAACCATTGATTCTGTTTTTTCCAATGATATTTCCAGATTGTTTCTGCTATTGTTTGAAAACGGTGTATTAGTCTCTGTAGGCCATATTAATTTTCTGCTGCTAATATTGCATCATCTGCAAAACACAACATTTTCAGAGTTTTTGTCCCATTATTTTGTCCATTATTAAATTAAAATTCATAGAGTCATGCTATCACCTTGTCGAATTCCAGATCATATTGGTACTGCTTCAGTTAATCCCTGCTGTATCTTTATACATACCTTATTGTTTTTATTGAGTTGTTCAACCACTGGAATGCAGTTATTGTTGAAATCATGATCTTGTAAAAATTTGTAACACGTCTCTTAATTGTACCTTTTCGAATGCTTTTTTTAAATCAACTAAGCACAGAACTCTATTTCTTTTTATATCCATTTAAGAGAATTACTTTATATATATATATATATATATATATATATATATATATATATATATATATATATATATATATATATATATATATAATATATATATATATATTTTTATAAATATATATATATATATATATATATATATATATAAGTAATATATAAATTTTTTAAAAGTTTTCTATTGTATTTTATTTTATTTATATAAATGCAAATTTCAATTATTAAACGCGTGACAAAAATTTTCTTTAACATTTAGGTTAATAAAATGATAATAATATATACATACTTTTAAATGGTTTAGGTCAGAAAATACCGGCTTCTGGTCATATTGTGTCCTTTCTCTATTCGCAAAGGTATGATTTGTGCTTTGCTAAGATTAATTTAAATTACAAATCCCATCTACATGTGAAAAAATACTGCAAAAGTTAAGCTTAGTAAACATATCTCAGATTTTTGTTCATAATTTTTTGTGCGTTAAACTCTAAGAAACTTGTGACTTTTATTTTAGATTTTTTTTTATCTTTATCAATTTGTTTTGGCAGTATACTCTAAGGATTAAAAGGTTTTCAATAACTTCAAACACAAAATATGTTTCAAAGGAAAACTTATTTTATATCCCAACACCAAGTCATGTTATACAATAATAATTTTTATAAATTTAAATTCAGTCTGGCCCAGTGTTTAGAAGATCACGATCTGCCTATGTCAATCCGTTGCTGGATTTAGCCTTTTCCCATTTCATGCGATTGCCATCTGTTCTTTGCTTTTCTCATCCACTGAGTTCCTGCCATTTTCCTAATGTCGGCTCTCCAGCTTTTGGTCTCCCTACACTTCTACGTCGAAGCTTTGGTCTCCACTCCAAAATTTTTCTCATCCATCTGCCATCTGTTCTACGGGCCACGTGTCCGGTCCACCTCCATTTTAATTCGGCCACCCTTTCTAATACAAAGAAGAAATTTATACAAAATGGACAAACTTACTAATAATAAACAAAGCTCTAATCGGGGTCAAAACTTAAGGTATAAGTTTTATATGACTGTATATTTAGTTTTTAGTTAATTTATTGATTTTTCTCAAAAATTTTTGTAGTGCGATAAGTTAATCTGCTTATATTAGTGAGAAATAAAAAATAACTGTGAGATTCACTAACATAAACCATATGTAAATTTCTATACTGAGACCCTTTATCAGTAATAAAACATTAACATATTCTACTTGTTTCGATTTACTTTTTGTACATTTCACGAAAATTTTACTACAATTACTACAATTTTAATCTCAAAATAGCTAAACAACTATTGAAAAGCATAGAGTATTCATTTCTTAAAGACTTATTTAGTTTATAGAGGCTGCCATAGCGTAGTGGGTAAGTTGCTTGCCTTCTACGCTGGAGATCTGAGTTCGAATCTAGATTCGAAAAATAATAAATTTAAAAAAACCTTTATAGCTTGACGGTCGCCTCTCTCGGGAAGGCAACCTATCAACCGGCATTAAACTGTAAGTCCCCTTTGTCCGTGAAACACTTGAAAAGGCACCACTCACAGGCAAGGGTGCCGTATCGAATGTGGCACTTCAAGAAGAAGATTCTCAAGTGTCCTAGTTTATCTCAACAATAAATTGTTATTCAATTTTATTACTTAAAAAATTGTAAGAATTATGATTTTCCTCCACTTAAACAAGATTGATAATTAAGTTGCATTTGCTCGAAAAAAATGCACACTTTGACAAACTTTTGTAAGAGTTCGTTGCGTTGTGAAGTTTTTAAGATTTTTTTTTCTTCTCAAAAATGAATGAAAGTCATTTTGACCCTTTTGGTAGTGATAGACTTTGTCACTAAAGCCAGAAATGGATCAAAATTTATTTATAAAAGAATAGCCGACTTGTATCGCAATGACAGCCCATGATGTTTTCAAACTAAATTCTGGCCTAAATATATTCCATGGGTCTGAAATTCAAATTAAGATGGCCCCATATTAGCAACAGCAGTTGAAATAATAATTTAAGAAATCGTCAGGCTTGTTGCGAATTTGATGCTATCATATAGACCAACGAAGTGCTTGATAAATGAGCTAGAGTACCTATAACTACAGTTTCCATACTATGTACGAGAATTTAATAATGAATAAAGTTTCTGCAAGATTTATCCTTACTCCAGAACAGAACTGGCAAGGAAAGAAATTCCTTAAGGATATTTGGCCGTTTTAGAGAGCGATGAAAGTTATTCTTTGCGAATTGTCATAGGCGAGACTTAGGTATTCTGGTGGGATTGAACTCATCTCCACAATGAGTTGACAAGGACTCTCCACGTCCAAAGAATGATTCAGTCGTCCTTAGTTGATGGCGACCGGTTTTTAGGTCTCCGAAGGAATTTTGCTTATTGAATATATAGAAAGAGGTACACTTTTAATCTTAACCTGAAGTAAGCCATTGGAGAAAAATGATCTAACCAAAACTTTGCTGTTACACGACAACTACAGGGTCCACAAGACACGCATAGTTCGAATCATTGCCAAAAGCTCTGGATTAACCGAGCTGCTATCACCTTATAGCCCTAATTTAGTGTCCTGCAACTACTTTTTTGGTTTAAATATGTAAAGAAAGACCTCGGGGACCAAAAAGTTTCCTTACATGATGAGTTGAAAGCTTTAAGGCCCAAATAAAATAATTTTTTTTTGAAGGAATGAAACAACTTGAGAAACTTTAGTATTAATGTAGACCCTATTTATGTAAAAATGTGTTTTTTTTTTAAGCTCTGCCAGTTTCCTTCATACCTAGATAACCTACACACCCTTAATGATTTCTCGAATTAAAATTTTTTAAACCTACTTATTGGATAAGAGTAAAATGAAGATCTCAAAAGAATAGATGCAAGTTTGAAATAAATTTGTATTTTAATTATTATTTAGGTGTAGGCCTAGGCCTAACTTATGGTTATTTAAGGCTTAGAACTAGTAATAAATCGAAACTTCTTTAGTAAATCTGGCGGTAAAAGTTGTGCAGTTATGCTGTATTAATTAATTGATTACAATATATATATATATATATATATATATATATATATATATATATATATATATATATATATATATATATATATATAAAAATGTGTTTCGAGAAAATTTTTTGCCATCAATTGGTGTGCCCACAACGCCACAATTACGCTAGTAAGTTGTCCAATCGGCTCCTATATCAATAATCGTTTGACATCTTCGAGGCATGTTGTCGACGAGATTTTCTGCATATTCGCACGACAAAGATCTCCAAAAACTGAGTCAAAGGCCCTCAGAGTCTTTTCTCTGAGCTTTCTCTTTTCAAGGGACTAAATGGTTTCAATAGGGTTGGCGTCCGCTGATTGTGAGGGCCACTTTAGTATCTTATCGTAGGCTCAAGCGAGCCGCTTCGCGACATAATTGTCGCCCAGCAAAAGTTTCTTCAACGTACTTCGGAATTTCATATCATGAGCAGGAAGATGTCTTATGGGACGCATTCAAACCCGATTTTCTTAATTTTGCCGCTCTTTGACGTAGCGTCAAATTCAGATCCTGTGAAAACAAAAACACGATTGGTTTTTCGACTTTCGGAGTGACTTTGCCTACCGAGTCACGTTTTGGTAAGTCGTTGAAATTTTTCGTCTCGTTAAAACGATGTACCCACTTCTTCAGAAACAACACCGACTTTTTAATATATTTAGCTGCTGCGGAAGGTGCCATTTTAGGCCCCTTTAGATGGGATTACAGAAAGACTGCCTCGCACCGACGCGCAAACGCATTGTCGATTTTACGTGATTTCGACAAAAGTTCGCAATCGACTGATACTTTCACTAAAATGTGTCGTAGACAAGGTTCCCTCTACCGATTTTTTGTTGAATCGCATCTACCAAAAAGAATTAACGCGGGCACGTTCTTACTTGACAGACGGTATATATAATGTGGTCATCCATAGTATATATATATATATATATATATATATATATATATATATATATATATATATATATATATAATATATATATATATATATATATATATATATATATATATATATATATATATATATATATATATATATATATATATATATATATACATATATATATATATATATATATATATATATATATATATTATATATATATATATATATATATATGCATTAAGTAGTAATAGTAGTAGTAGTTTAGGGCCTGAGTTATGTAAATTTGAGACTTAAGTCGAAATTATCACTATAAAACTTTATTTGCATATTTATTATTTGTTCCTTTAAATTCAAATCTACTACTTCCCGAGTTAGTCTCCTGTCACTTCGTAAAGCATACCACAAGTCAAAATTCGAACACCTTAGTGAATCGTACTGTTAATTACTACTTAAGCCGTTCACAATAATATCAAACTACAAATAAGCCTGCAGGCGGTACAGTAAAGATTTTATCGGCAAAAACGTTATTAGTCACTGACAGAACTGTAATAGAGCTTCCCACTCTATAATTTCTCTTATAGTCTATGTTAGTGTATCTGCTTGCTCAAAGAAACTCTATAGGGAACTTTAAAATGCAGTGGCGGGCGTGAAATTCTCAGAAACTATGTGTTAGAATTAAGAGTAACCTAGTATTTCATATGTACTAAATTAAATAAAAACCATACCACAAGCTAAGCTATAGAAGAGATAATATGCATGAAATGAACAAATACATTTCTTCCCAGAACATTATGCTGATGAGAGAATTAGTTATTCATTGATTGCAAGAATTAATTTCATGTAATGTAAAATAAATATATTCTTTTTTTAAGTGGAAATATTCTTGATAGCTCACTGAGAAAGTAAATTTCCCAATATTTCTTCTGAAAGTACACAGTTCTAAAATAAATACTGTATTTGACGTTCTAACACTAAAGAATATCTTAATCCAATCATTAAAACGCGATATTCCTAATTATAGATACTTTTAGGTAAGATATTAACTACAAAATAACCGGCCAAAGCCACAAATGAGCCCAAATGAGTTTTGAACAAAGTTTTTTTCTGATCTTTACTGAAAACTGATGACCTTGATCTATATATATATATATATATATATATATATATATATATATATATATATATATATATATATGTATATATATATATATATATATATATATATATATATATATATATATATATATATATATATATCAGATAAATGAATAAAGGTACTGCACTCGTGATAATTTTTTTTCAGTCTATACCCTGTGAAGAATATTCCAAAATTTTTTCAAAATTTTTTGATCAGTACTTTTCGATATAAGGGGCGGGACAACAATTTTCCACAATTTTTTAAAAATAATACAGAGAAATGTGTGCGCAAGTAAAACCTTATATATAATTTGGAACTCGTGTTTTTACAAGCTTTTATTTGACACCCCGAAGTTAAAATTCAACTTTCAAAACTATACGGCTTTGAGGAGGTCATTAATTCCTATGTTAGTGCCAAATTTCAACTTTCTATGTTAAATAGTTTCGGAGAAAATCGGGTGTAACAGATGGACAGACAGACACCTAAGCGATCTTGTAAGTGTCTAAGTACGGAATCATAAAAAGTTGAGCGGAGGAAGGGCTTATGTTGAAATTGGAAATAATGAAAAACATAATTTTCAGATTTCTTGCCTACAAAAACCCTGAAATCGAAATATATATATAATTTACTCAAAGCAATTCATCCAACCCTTTCCCTCATTTTTTTAACCCATTATTTGACTATAAAAATTTAATATCTAAAGTTTGTTTATTATTTCAACCTATTTTTCTATTCTATGTATATCAAATTGTAGTTAATATCTGATTTCTAACAAATAGACAAACCGATAAAAATTGGAAACAATATTTTTTCGTAATTTGGGAGCTCCGAAATATGAAGAAATACAATAATTTTGGAGATGAGCACCTCTGTTAGCGAAGAAAGTAAAAAAAGAAAATTGACTAAGGAGTCGGTCTTGTGACACTCGGTATAATATACAAAATAATTTATGAATATAAAAAGTTGGTATAAAAAAGCCGATATTTTGCTAAAATTTTGATAATATTCCCCTGTGCAAATTATATTCATTTTGGTAGTACCTAGAGCCAAAATCTCCCCTTTGATGAGAACCTGATTAAGTTTCAAATATGAAGTTTCCAAAAATTCAAAAAATGGCTCCACGCTCAATGTTAAAAGCTATCATGTTTCTTGAGCTAGTTTCTAGAGCAACTCTTGGAGAGATACTAAATACCTATAAATTTAATTTTCATTCTCAAAGACTAAAAATAATGAAAAATTAAAACGATTTTCAAATTTCTAGACTTCAAGAAAGCGGAAATGGACATATGCATACTGTGTTATCTTCTTCTGACCCACTTGTTCGCCAATTACCGTATTTTGTGAACTAAATCGAAATCTCGTTTCATTCGGAAGATATTGCAACAGCAGCAGAAATATAGATTAACGGAAATCGCTGTCTAATCTGTGGGACGAATGCGGTCCTTCAACGAAAAAAGTAAAAACAAAATCAGAAATTAGATTTACTTTGACTACAATCTTTAAACGACATTGTCCACCTTTATTTGGTGGGTGATAACAAAAATAAATCAACAAATATAAACAAAAAAATTAAACTGAACGACTGTAATTAGTCTTAAAAGTTGTTACATAACTTTATTATTTTTACTATCTTAAATAAATAATTTTAGAAATAAATGAGGCAAAATAACCTTTTTTAATTGTTATTTTAATCAGTAACGTTTAAATAGACTTTCTTAATAAAATCGATAATTTTAATCGACATTACCTAAATAAAACTTTAAAAAAAAATTAAATAGAATGAAATCATCCTATCAACTTGACATTTTCTAATGCCTCGCATATGCACACACATAGAATTGACTTATCACACTGGTACTATTCCATCCAATTAGCGCAACTCATTGCCAAATCGTCCTGTATAAATTTATGCTAAAAGAAGGCAATATGAAATCCATTAGGTGAAAATATCGCATATGCCCGCGGTCGTCTATAAGTAAGTAGTATTCTTTTTTAGGTACCGGCTTCGTTCCACACGTTGGCGATTTTCTATTTTAATTTTCGATACTGCTGATCTAAATAGTCGATTGGCCACGCATGGCGTCTTCGATCTACGCTTTTAACTTCTACAATTTTTCCTTCTATAATTAGTTGAAGCCAATTTTTCCCTTCATAATATGCCACAGATATTGTAGCTTCTAATTTTCAATGATAATCAGAATTTTTTTTCTTTATTAGCTCAATTTAATATCTCGATGTTTGTTACCCATTTCATATTCTTATTATACTTCTGTATAGCCCCATCTCGAATGCCTTCAACTTTTTTCACCATTCATACTGCTCTTCCGTAGAATAATAAAGAAAATATGTAACATTATTCCAAGCGTATTTTTGGATCTAGGTGGACTTTCTAAACTGTACTTTCATAAAGGTCCTTCTTGCTTCTCCATTTTGACACAGTAAACATAAAATACAGTAGCGATAGTCCGACTCGGCACTTTTGATCTCAAGAGGTTCGAGTTTGTAATGATTACATGACCTGTCACCATATTGCTGGTATGATGCCCGCGAATTTTTAAAATATTCAAATTCCTTCTTTCAAGAAAAATCCTATTCTGTAGAATAAAAATGATTTTTGCTGATTGAAGGGAAGAAAAAAATGATAAAAGTTTTTTTTTTAAACATTTTTACTTTTATTTATCAAGTTCTTAATAAAACAGATATAAAAAAAAACAGGGAAATGAGCAAAAAAATACAAGCAAAAAATACATTCAGCTACAACGCTTTTTGCACGTTATTCATTTAAAATTTCATTGTTTTCCAACTATTAGAGATATCAACACTTTTTGCACGTTATTCATTTAAATATTTCATTGTTTTCCAACTATTAGAGATATTTTTCGGGGGGGGGGGGGGGGGGGGGGGGGGGGGGGTTCATTTTGAAAATATATCTCTGCACGCCTTTAGTTTCGCGCTTACAATGTCAACAATCATGCTTCTTATATTTCAGCGAGTCCCAGAAATCTGAAGAAATTGAAAATAATTATAATTATCATTTTAAGATGAGATTGTCTTTTCGTGCCTATATACTACTTATATAAAAAAATTAAATCCATGGACCGATTTATTCGTGCTAAAGAATTACTACTTTTGTATGCCCAGATTGAGTATAACGTTAGTTAAAATAATATAAACCAATATTATTAACAATAATAAATCAACTGTTTTACAAATAAAATGTATCTTTAATATGAAAACACAATTATCATAATCTTTATATAATATGTTGCCTAATATAAATAGAGAATTATGAATAAATTATCTTTTAGGATCTTTGGGAAATCTAAAAAACTAACTCTTTTCGAGATACCACATATATTTTTACAAGCACTAACAGCATAATAAAAACTTCCTCTTGACATTTTTTTTAAAAATTATTTTCAATTATAACGTCAAACGAGTCATTTACTTATTGGAAAATTATTAATAATGAATTTCGGGGCACGTTATAAAGAGATTCTCCTTGAAATCCAGTTGTAAACACAACTAGCGACCACGCTAGCAGCCATGTAGTTGGTATGATAGCGACGTAGGACCTAAAAATATTCTTGAGCGTCGCTACTGTGTTTTATGTTTACTGTGATTTTGATATCTTTAAAATAATCGTTATTTTAGTTGATAACTGTCCCAAAATACCAATACTTCTCTACTATTTTAATCGGTTGACCGCTTATGTAGATGGTACAGTTTCCTTGTGCTGTCTTAGATGTCGGCATGTGTTCAATTTTGCTGATATTGAGGGTAAATCCAAACTCTTCATTTGCCTCTGTTACTTTGTTGACAAGGGTCCGACGATCTTTAAGACTGTCCGTTTGAAGAACTCTATCTTCTTCATATCGTTTGTTGCTTATTGGTCTGCCTTTTAACCTTAATATCTATATTTTCATTACCAAATGTTTTTCCTCAGAGTAGAGATTAAATAAAGTTGGTGATATAATTCCTTACAGTACGCCTCTTCTGGTTTTATTCTCATTCGAAGTCTTGACTGTGGTATAAGTAGATAGAATATCTCTATAACCTAATTTCTTTTTCTTGAACAGGTTTATGGTCGTGATGAACTATGTCTAATATTTTGTTACAGCCGATAAAACAAAAGTACATGTCCTGGTTTGTATCCAACCGTCTGTGCGAGAGTACATTAATTCTTCTCTGGTACCCATTCCTGTTCGGAACCCAAACTATTTTTCGTGCATATCTTGTTCTAATTTCTTGTATATCTGAGAATGTGTCACTTTTAAGAATATTTTTAGCCTATGGCTTATCAAATTTGATGTGCGATAATTAGTAATATTAGCAGCTTTTAGAAGAATTATAAAGGTTGATATAGTCACTCTTTTGGAATAATTCCTGTTTGGAAAACAGCTTTTGTAGAAATGGACAAACATGTGTATACATTTCTGATGTCGAAGTTTTAGAATTTCGGCTGGAAATTCATCCGAGCCTATTGCTTTTAATGTCACAAGTTTAATTGCGTATAGTAATCCCTCTTTTGTGCTATCTTGTTCGGTAATCTCTTGATACATTTCGAGATGACCTGTCTGTCTTTGGTCAACTAACTGTTCTTCAATATGAACATCGGCTTCAACCTCAGCCTTTTTTCCATATCTGTATATGTTATTGTTGGGCAACCTACTAGACCTCTTTTCGCTTATGCGTGCCTGAAAGTTCCTTTACTTCCTTACGTAAGTTAAAGGAGTCATATGCTATGCTAGCTTTCCTATATTACTTGGATTTCACTCTGCAATTGTTTTTATATTCGGTGTTCTGCTAACCATCAATACTTTTGGTTGTCTACGTTTATTTTTTCCCGCAAGTGCTTCCCCTTCTGCGGATATTCTGTCGATCATGCGCTGAAGCACCTCCTGACTATCAGTTATAATAATGGTATCATCCGCGTATCAAAGTGTGTGAACAGGTTGTGCATTCATCTTGATACCATTGTCCGACTTACTTAAGGTTCGCTGAAAACCTCCTCCGAATAGAGGTTGAATAGTAGTAGCGACATGACGCAGCTCTGTCTTACACTTTTCTCTCTTGGGAATTATGGTATTATATACCTCCCTGTTTTATCAATATTTCCGTTGCATCTAAATCAATTTTAATCTAATATAGTGAAAAACCTGTTCAAATGAGATCATACGTTAATGAAAATTAGTTTTTTGTTAGAGTCAAAATTGGACATATCGATATATGTACATGTATACATACACATATACACTCACACTAACTCATACCAATAAGTTCTCTAAAATTATATGCTGCTTCATTTTTAAAATGGCGATCAAAGATGGCCACTGTGGATCTCATGCATCGATTTGAACTTGTAACTATAAAAATTAAAATTTTGTTTATTAGAAGTATTAAAGCCTATTTACCGAACTATGTATCGTTTATTTCATTTATTTTAACAGCTACTACTACGTCCATGAGCCTTTTAACTTTAACAAATAACGCGAGAGGAACAGGAAAACATTTGAAACGGATCTCAGTGACAGTTCGCCGCTAATTTCCCGATGGTTATATTTGTCACGTGACGCCGAGTTAGTAATGGCGCCGCGCTAATTTTATGACACCTGCCTCCGAGCAGATAAATGGGGTAATCTGTCGCCTTGAGGAAATTGTGAGGAGAGATATTAGAATTGAAGGAAGTATGTTGTCTGAATTGGGAAAAATTTTTGGAATTATGGCTTTTACTTAAAAAAGAAGAAAATTGCTCTCGTTGTTTTGCCTTTATTTGTATTTGTATTGCCTCGAATATAACATAGTATGTTATACATCTTTTTCAGAGTTCAAGAGTCAAAGTCAGTACTCATTTTAGGCCCGTGTATACGTGGTATGTCTCAGAAGTAATGAGAATGATTTATTTTTAAGTTTTTTATTGAATGTATCTACAATTTAACATTGTCCTCTTCAAAGTATGCTTCTTGGGAGAGCACACAGCGTCTTCAGCCATTTTGCCATTCCTCGTAACAATTCTGGAAGTCTTGTGCTGTTAAGCTGTTTAGAACCTCTGTCGTGACTCTTTGGATGTTGTCTATTGTTCCGTAATGGTGACCTTTCAACTTCCGCTTAAGCGTTGGAAAAAGAAAATAATCACATGGAGCCATATCTGGACTGTACGGTGGGTGTGGGAGTACTGGAACGGTCTTTTCTGCCAAAAATTCTCTAACCGACAAAGAGGTGTGACTGGGGGCATTATTGTGATGCAAGATCCAAGAGCTGGCAATGTCAGGTCGCACACGCAAAATACGTTTCCGCAAACGTTCAAGGACCTCGCGATAAAAGATTTGATTTACTATCTGGCTCTCTTCCGGAGCGATGTTCATTTTCAACGTTTTCGCGGCCCTCTTTGAAAGCCTTGTATCATCTGAAAACTTGTGCAGAAGACAAAGCAGCATCTCCATATGCTGTTATTAATATTTGAAGTGTCTCTGAAGCAGTTTTATCCAGTTTAACACGAAATTTACACGTAATTACATATCGCTACTCGATATTTGCCTGCATTTTTCGTGTGACGCGGTATTGAAACGCAACTGTAAACAACTAACGATCACACCACTAACACTACACTGAGTGGAATGCACCTGTTCTGGTTGCGTACCTACCCCTTTCACTCACATGTAGTTGTCTCCAGTCTGATGCAGTGTTGCCGTATTGAGCGTAAAAAATTCATTCTCATTACTTCTGAGACATACCACGTATATAAATTTCAGTGGGTAATCTGATCGGAGAATAAAACGCAAGAAGAAATTGATCCCATTTGGCACTGTGTCTACATATTTTCAAATTTGTTATATTCATCAGGATTTTCAATATGTTATTGTCTATCTCTACCTCTAATTATTTCTGTTAATTTTTCCTGTTGCCGTTCACAGTAAACGCCTTATCTGAATATTATTCTTCTCTATTCAGCTTGTTCTTTGTATTCCTGAGTTCGTTTTGTCTGTTCTGTTATGATTTCAATTTGTCTACCACCTTTTGTTCCTATCTGATGTTCCCCGGAAAGTGTTAAGTAGGTACAGTGTATGCAATAATAATTGTCGAAAATGGCGGACACTTTTAACAATTGTTGGTGTAGTAAGTATTCATAAAAAAATCACTACAGAATATTTCGGCATTTTTTCTCGTTTTGATACTCTCAGATCACGAGCAACACCGTTTCGAATTTTCGTAGTTGTGTTGGACTGTCTCTTTGTGGCTCTGTCTTAACCAGACGGTGCATCATGGTAAGTCCAGTCCCTTATGTTCTTGATCCATGAGTACGTTTTCCTTTCAATGCCATACTTTCCTTCGATTTTTTCCTCCATAATAAGCTTTAGGAACTCGTACTTAGTGTTTCTGAACATGTGGCCAAAATAGGCAGTTTCTCTTTTGACTATTTATAAACTAAACCTCATTGTTTGTTATGTGGAGGGTTCATGGAATTTTAAGGAATCATCTAAAAAACCCATATCTCAAAAGCTTCCAGCCGCCTCCTGGCGTCTGTCTTTAGAATCCAAGTCTCTACACCATAGAGTAGTACCGAGTATACATAGCATTTAATGAAGTGGTTTGATACTCTTAGATCACGAGCAATACAGTTTCGAATTTTCATAGTTGTGTCGGTCTGTCTCTTTGTGGCTCTCTCTGAACTAAGAGTTGCATCATGTCAACATGGTAATACAAAAGTTCAGTTATTCGTGCTTTATTGCAGTTGTTTAGGCTTCGGCTTTTATTTATTGAAAATATCCACGGTGCAGCAAATTTTAAAATATCTTATATTAATAAGTTTTTCTGATCTTAATTTTGTTTGTTTTTTGAGGTATACACTACTTATTATATTTTTTTTTGTTTTAGGTAAGTTCTGTACCATCTGATAGAAGAACGATATGAGACCTCTGGTAGGTATAACAATCCTAAATTCAACCGAATTTTATTTTCAATATTTAGTTAGTTTAAATGTAATGCAGTAAGTAATTTAAAATAACAATTAAATTTTTTGCTGTTGCTTTAGCTGTTTACGCTGAGCAGGATTATTAAAACAAATTAAAATTAGGGATATGATAAATACAACAGGATTCGTTAAAGCCTTCGAGGTTTGTATACAGTCTAAATGACTGTGGTCAAAACAGGCCTATATAATTGTTAAATCATTATATAAACTACATTTGGTCAATAATAGATAAAAAAAACTATGTCTTAAGTTGTGCCCGTGTCATGCGACATAATAAGAGAACTGAACTAGAATTCACTCTAGTTTACAAAACGAAATGTACAGTTTGTCAAGTAAGACCGCGACCGCTCGTATTCTTGAAAAAATGTATTTCGAAAATATTTTTTGCATCAACGTATTTTTTGGTGTGCTAACAATGGGCTCCTGCATCAATAATTGCATGGCATCTTCTAGGCATGCTGTCAACGAGATTTTCTGCATACTCTGCAAATTTTTCGAATCTCGCGAGACAATTAACTCAAAGTCCTCAGAGTCTTTCCTTTGAGCTTTCTCTTTACCAAGGATTAAACTTTTTCAGTAGGGTTGGTGTACTGCTATTGTGAGGGTCACTCTAGTTGTAGGGCCAATCGAGCCGCTTCGCGACGTGATCTTCGACCAGCAAGGGCTTCTTCAAGGTGCTTCGGAATTTGACATCATGAGCACGGAGATGTCGAATGGTCTCACGATTTTGTTAATTTTGCCACTCCTAGATGCAGCGTCAATTTTGGGTCCCGTGAAAACAAAGACACGTTTCTTTTTTCGACTATTGGAGTAACTTTGTCTACCGAGCCACGTTTTGACGAATCGTCGACATTTCTCGTCTCGTTAAAATGATTTACCCACTTCTTCACAAAGGACACCGACTTTTTAATATATTTAGCGGCCACGGATTGTGTCCCCTTTGGATGAGAACAAAGAAAGACTGCGGCGAACCGACGCGCAAACAAGTGACTCATTTTCGATTTTACGTGATTTCGACGAAAATTCGGAATTGACTGATACTTTTACTAAAATACGTCATAAACAAAGGTTTCCTGTACCGATTTTTTGTTGAATCGCTAAAATCGCATCTACCAAAAATGAATTATCGCGGATACGTTCTTACTTGATAGACCGTATCTTTCTAGTGATACGAGTCACTTTACTTACATTATTGTTCATCTCAGCCAACTAACTTTTGGTATAGAGATTTTAAGCATGTTTAAATCCTGAGCAATTAGTAATTTTTTATTTAAAAATTAGCTAGACGGAGCGTTGTGACATTGTTAGATATCAGTTATTTCTTCCCTAGAATCGCATCTACCAAAAATGAATTATCGCGGATTCGTTCTTACCTGACAGACTGTATCTTTCTACTGATACGAGTCACTTTAGTTACATTATTGTTCATCTCAGCTAACTAACTTGTGGTATAGAGATTTTAAGCATGTTTAAATCCTGAGCGATTAGTAATTTTTTTATTTAAAAAATCAGCTAGACGGAACATTGCGACATTGTAAGATATCAGTTATTTCAATGTTTATACCCATATTCAAATCATATGACTAGATAATAAGGAGTGAAATCCAGTTTGCACAGTTTTTACTGCCTTTACTTAGGTAAGTAATAGATTCGTGAAAAAAACTGCATTCTCAGATTCGTACATTTCTTCACGTGTCAGGGTCCGTAGATCACGAATTTATGTCGCCCGAAACGAAATTATATATTAATTTTTAATTTAATATACATAAAATTCGAAGTAGAAAAGGAGCCCATAAGTTTTGAGCGATAATGCAAAGGAAATGGAGTGAAAGGGATGAGAGTTAATATATTAATAAATATACCAGGAAGGATTGAAAAGTTCGCGGCCTAGTCAAGAAAACAAAATAAAATACGTACAAAAATATTTTTATTTTTCGACGTACGAGTAATCTCCACCTAGCTCTATGTACTTTTTCCACCTGCTTTCCAAGGCATCCACACTTGTTTGAAAAAAAAGATTCCTCAAGGTCTTCAAAATACTGGTTAACTGCAGCTTCGACTTCTTCATTTGATGAAAATTTCTGGTCACCAAGGTGTTTTTTTAGGTTTGGAAACAGATGAAAGTCCGAAGGTGCCAAATTAGGAGAATAAGCCGGGTGCGGCAGCAATTTGAAACCACAATCTCGAATTTGAGCCATAGACCCAACAGACGTGTGAACGCGAGCGTCGTCCTGATGGAACATAACTTTCTTTCTCAGTAATTCTGGGCGTTTCTCTTTAATTTCTTGACGTAAACGACGCAAAAGGGTGCAATAGTAAGTCGAGTTTATTGTTTCGCCTTTCAGAAGGTAGTTTAGCATCCCAAAAAACTGACACCATCACTGTTCTAGCCGACAGAATTGCCTTCGCTTTCTTTGGGGTCGGTTCACCAGATTTTTTCCACTGCTTGGATTGTTGTTTTGACTCTGGAGTATAGTGGTGAACCAAGGTTTCGTCCATTATAACAAACCTGTTAAGAAAATCTTGCAGATCAGCCTCAAACATCTCCAAACGGTCGCGAGAAATCTTAAGTCGAATTCGTTTTTGTTCAACTGAAAGCAATCTGGGGACCCACCTAGCGGAAACCTTAGAAAATCCTAGTTCGTTGGCAATGATGTCTTGTGTTCGTTCATACGAGATGCCTATAGTGTCTGCAATCTCCCTGATAGTTAATCTACGGCCTTTCAATATGAGATCACACACTTTGCCGATGTTTTCTTCAGTCGTAGACGTCGGGACCGGCCGGAGCGAGGGTCATCTTCGATGCTTTCTCGTCAAGGCTTAAATTCTGCAACCCATTTTTTCACAATGGTATATGACGGAGCTGATTCCCCTAGTGTTGTTTTCATATCATCGTGGATCTCTTTTGGTGTTAATCTTTTTTTAAACAGGTACTTGATGATAGCACGTTGTTCAATTTTTTTCAGTTTTCCAAAAACGCTGCACTTGGTGTCACTAAACTCGTTCTAACCTAAAAACCACAAATTCTACAGCAACAAAATTTTACACTGTGACAACCAAAAACTTACTGAGGGTACTATAATAAAAATATTATAATTATTTTTTGTTGAGGCTGCGAACTTTTCAATCCATCCTCGTATATAATAAATTCTTTATATTGTTGTAGTATTATGACAATTTTTTTGAGTTCGAGATAAGATAATGAACGCAAAATGTCTTATAGTCAAACATATAACTGGTTGGATCAGGGAGGTAATTAGAGGTTTATTCTTTTAATATATTTCGTTATACATCCTTTTTAAGTTCTAGAAGTCCAGAAATCTGAAATTTGGGTTATTTTTTTCAGTTTTAACAGGAATAGTACAAAATAGCATAGTGATAATGGAGTAACCTCAAAAAAAAAATATTTATTCACCTGATCACTGTATTTACAAGCCAAGTACTGGCTACATAACTTTGTCAGTTTTCTAATTCTAAATATCCTTCATTTAGTTTAGAAGCTAAGCCACCTATGCACCTAAAAATTGATAAAACTATCATCAATAAAAATCATTTTTGGTCTCTTGCTTTGTTCTTCTTACGTCGGCGTCCCCACACGAAGGTTGGCAATTCATATAGATAAACGAACTTTTAAAAACTGCTCGAGAAATATGTTTCGATGCACACCCAAACCATCTTCTCATGTCTTTTAGCGAAGAATTCTGCCGATTATTTTGTATTCAATAACACTAGTTTATAAGGTTTTTGTTCATGAAATAAAACATATATGTTTTGTTTAAGTGTCCTCAACTTAGAAAAAATGTTTAAAAATGTCGTCAAACTTTGGTATTTAATAAGAAATATTTTACAAAAAAAAACATTTAAAGTATGAATAAATAATTAAAAATGATAAGTTTTAGCTCTTTTTTTTGTAAATATTTGTGTCTGCGTCTCTTACAACAGACCAACAGTAATCTCCTAGCATGTTCTGGTCTCAAAAACCTTGATAATTCTGCTCAAATAATTTAAGATCCCGATGAAACCATGCTTATCATCCTTACTTACAAGGTTTTCCGGAAAAAAAAAGTCCAGATGGGAATGCAAAAAAAGAATTTTGTTCATTCATGTGTGACATGTTTACACCCATTCGTAATTCTGCAATAAGTTTGCAACGATCTCTTGATAATTGTAATTTTTTCTATTACCTAAAAAATCTCGAACGACAAGTTTGAAGGAATTTCAGGCAGCCTTTTATCATCCAAAATTTTCCTGATTTGAATTTTGCCTCAGAAAGATTCGTGAATACACTGCATAAGTACAGAAATGCTGGCCTTATCTTATTCAAAGCTTTGACAAAATTTTTCATTAAGTCTAACTTAATGTGAAGCGGTGGTAATATAATTTTTTTTGGGTTAATCAAACATGTATTTTTAATGTTCATTTTACATATTCAGTTCTAATATGCCAAAATTTCTTTTTATAGTGATCCTTCTTTGCCCTCGATTCCCATAAGCACAAGAAGTAACAGTACAGTGTAGCCTCCTTACAAACCCAACAGCATACCGATGACTTTTAGGTCACCACAGATATACCAATTGTGACATTCATATTTGATCAATTTAATTAATATAGATATTGTTTCATAGGTTTCTTTACAATTCACTGCACTATTGGGATAGAAGACTTTTTATTTCCATTGTGCAAAAGAACAGCTTTGAGGCTTGTCTTCGAGGAATCGATAAAAAGGCGCCATTCTTCTGGGTTGTTTGGTTGTTTTTTCTTCGAACAGTCTATTAACATCATGACAATAACAAAATTCATTTTCTTTTGTAAAAAAAGCAGCATAGGTCTTATTCCTGGAGCAATAAATACTAACTCTTGTATCTGGATCAAGCAACTTCCATTGCTGCAACCTTGAGGCAAGTAATTCACTTTTAGACTTAGACAACTGGAAATCTCTTATAAGATCGTTGAGTTCAGACTGAGTTTTCAAATGTGGACTGTCCTCATCGCCGACAAAGTTATCCGAGCTGGACTACTCACTCTCACTACGCAGTGGAATACTGCTCGATGTAGTTGCGACATTTCGGATTTGGTCACTTCTGCCGGGTGGTGTAGGAACTGGCAAATCTTTTGAATGAGGCACAGGCTTAGATACCGATAGAACATCTATATATTCTAATTAATCTTTTCTTTTCGAGTTGAAACCAAAAATTTTAGTCAAGCAAAAGTAACAGTCGGTTGTGTGGTTAGTTAGCTCTCTCCAGACCATTGGTTTACCAAAGTTCAAAGATCTGTTTTTACCCGAATACCAGTAGTTGAGGACCAGTCTGCAGTTTGTGCAAACCACATAAGGAACCCAGTATTTATATTGATGTGACACCGGAAATCCAAAATAATGTAAATAGGCGTTTTGCAGTGAGTTTGTTATAGGATATGGCTTTCGTAAACATATATCAACAGGAGATCTTCTGACTTATGTAACACATGTTTGGAACAATGTAATTGAACACTTTGGAGAATCTCGAGCGGTTGCTCTTGATATATCCAAGGCATTCGACCGTGTCTGGCACGACGGATTGTTGGCTAAGCTACGCTCTTATGGTATGTCTGAAAAGTTCTGTTTGTGGCTCACATGTTTCCCCAGAGAGCGTTCTTTAACTGTGGCAGTCGACGGATTTCTTTCTAACACCTTCATTATCAACGCCGGTGTGCCCCAAGGCTCCATACTGTCACCTACTGTCTATCTTATTTATATTAACGATCTTCTGGAAAAGACAGGGAATTCAATCTACGGCTTTGTAGATGACAGTACGCTTATCTCTTCATTCACTTTGAACGCTCGGATATCGGCCACTCAGACGAATATCCGCAAACAGCAGGAAGTCATTCAACTTAACAAAGACCTGAAAGAAATTTCAGGGGTGACAGTAACCAAGTGGAACTTAACGCTACAAAAACCCAGGCGGCAGTTTTTTTCTAAAAAAGTTAACGTGCTGAACCCGACATAGTTATGTTTGGGGCACTCCATTCCTCTAACATCGTCACTCAATTCGCTGGGCGTTAATTTGGGAGCAAATATGTCCTGGCATGAACATGTTGCAGGCATAGCAAGGAGAGCTTCTCAAAAGTTGAGAATATTATTTCAAACCAGAAAGCTTTACACTCCAAAACAACTGTTAACTCTTTACAAAGCTCGAATTCGACCAACTATGAAATACTGCTCCCATGTTTGGGACTGCACTCCCAAACATACACTGCGGTTGTTGGATTCTATTCAGAGAAGAGCTGTTCATCTGATTGGAGACCCTGAACTGACCAGCGGCTTTGATTCATTGGAACATCGAAGAACGTTTGGCGACTTGAGTCTATTCTATAAATATGTTCATGGAAAGTGTTCAACGGATGTAGCCCGCTTAATTCCCCCCAGAGCGGTGCATGTTAGAAATACGTCGCGCTAATACTTCATATCCGTTTGAGGTTCAGCTTGTTACTCCTCGTATGGCATTTTTCAAGCAGTCTGTTTCCCACCGAGTACAATTTACAGCGATTCAAGAACAACGTGAATAACTTTTTCCGCACACATGTCGCTCCTTTAGTGCTTTAGGGATTTCCCTGCAGCGTGTGTGCTAGACCCATAAAAAAAAAGGATATTCTCGATTTAACTGAACAATTTTGCCACAAACGTAGCAAAAACGGTTTGGATTAATTTTAAACATCCTAGACGACGTTTTAGAACAATCTTTTGTATTTACTTCACTTCGTTGTTTACAGAATCAAACAAAGAAATCATTAGAACTATTGCGGGTGGATAAGAAACAGAAACGGTTTTATCTGAGAATTAGGACGTGCTAGCGGAAAACAAAAATACTTTATTAACTAGCCTACTTAGCTTATTTGAAAAATATGTTTCGTGCGATGAACAAAAATAAGTATTTTTTTTTGTAAACTACTATAATTAGATGCAGCAATTCGTACTTTGGACGCCTCATTATACGTCCGAAGTATTGAGGTTTTCGTATTCGTGAAAAAATCGCACTTGCGGTTGTTTTACCAGTCCCATTCTTAAGTTAAAATAATGTTAGTTTCAATAATAATTAATCTTTAGTTAGTTGGAAAAAAATACATTATTTTATAACTAAAACGAGATATCACAATGGAACTAAAAAAAAAAACAGTCTAATAACGGTATTACAACTACAATACGAGATTTTTCTGAAAAAAATACGGTAATCTCCAACAGCAGATGCTTAATATTTAAACACTCGAGTTTCTTCCTTAAGCTATAATCACCAAATAAA
>CM032453.1:73086257-73128757 GCA_019049505.1 Pachyrhynchus sulphureomaculatus | reverse complement strand
AAAGAATAATTACAGGAGTAAAAATATTAGGTAAGAAAACTAATACCTGGATCACACAAATAACAAAAGTGGAAGATGCCAGAGAATGGGTAGCAAGACTAAAGTGGGACTTTGCAGGTAACAATGCCAGACAACCAGACCAACGACGGAACGCCGTAATACAGCGGTGGACACCATGGTTAGGGAAAAGATTAAGAGGCCTTCTACAGATGAGATGGGGAGATGTTCTACAACGAGTGGGAGGACTACACTGGAATAGACAGGCACAAGACGGAGACACAGGGAAGAGTCTGAGGGGGGCCTATGTTCAAAACTGGACGACATAAAGGCAAAAGAAGAAGAAGAAGAAAATCTGAGCTTCTTAACTTTTCAGCGGAATTCAACACATAATTATAATGATTTATGCAACGAAAAAATCACTTAAGATATTTTTTTCTATAAGGATAGCACACATGCTGCAGGGAAATCCCTAAAATGCTAGAGGAGCGACATGTGTGCGAAAAACCGCGATTTACGTTGGTTTTGAATCGCTGTAAATTGTACTAGGAAAACTCAAGTCATTCCAAAGAGTTTTCCATATAAAAGATTGTTTAAAAAAGGTTGTTCAAGTAGTGATAAGCTGAACCTCATACAGATGTAAAGTATAAGCGTGATGTGTATTCCTAGCATGCACCGCTCTGGAAGGAATTAAGCAGGCTGCATCCATCAAACACTTTCTATGAAAATACTCGTAAAATAGACTCGAGTCGCCAATCGTTCTTCGATATCCCAAGCGAACAGCTCTTTTCTGAGTAGAAATGCAAAGTATGTTTGCGATTTAAGTCATAAACGTGGGAGCAATATTCTATCGTTGATCGAATTTGAGTTTTATATCCGGATTAACAGTTGTGAAATGTAAAGCTTTCTAGTTCGAAATAATATTACCTTTTCAGAAACTCTTTTTGCTATGCATGCAACATATTCATGCCAAGAGATATTTGCTTCCAAATTAACACTCAGCATGTGAAGATTCTAGAGAAACGGAGGGTCCCGTCATAACTATGTTAAATTCAGCAACGATAACTTTTTTAGGAAAAAACTGCTGCCTGGGTTTTTGTAGCGTTAAATTCCACTTGATTAATGTCACCCCAAGTTAGAATACTTCAGGTCTTTGTTAAGTTGAACGACTTTCTGCTACTCGTTAATGTAAATGAGAAAGACAGTAGGAGACAATATGCAGTCTTTCGGCACTTCGGCGTTGACAGAAAAGGTATTAAAAAGAAATAGGTTGGATCCCACTCGTATTGAGTGGTCTCTGAGGAAATACGGGAGGCATAAACAAAACAGACATGCCATAAGTGCGTAGCTGAATCAACAATCCGTTAGGCCAAACACGGTCGAATGCCTTGTATATATCAAGTACAACCGCTCGAGATTCTCCAAAGTGTTTAATTGTGTTATTCCAAAGATATGTTACATAAATTAGATCTCTACGGTGACCGTGTAAATTTCCCGATTGATGGTTAAAAACAGATCAAGAAGACTGGCGAACTACCCGTCTCGATCAGGAATCCGTGTTGGTTCGTCAATAAGCTGAGTTAAGCCACAACTGATTGAGAATGATTCAGCTTTACGACCCTGTTCGTCGGTAGTATTTGAATATTTAAACCAGTTGATATTGTGGACATTAAAGTCGCCCAGGATGGCAATCTCGGCACTTGGATAGTTAGTTTTGTAAATGATCGATGGTGTGTGCCAGAGAAGCGAAAAGTGTTCTAAAGTTGGTATCACTTGGTGGTCGATAGAGCATACAGTTGAACCTTGTGGTTTGTTGAGTTTGGGGGCTTCAGAGCCTCTTCTCGTTGTCAAAAGAGTTCGCTTCTGACAAAAAACAGATTCCAAAGTTACGCCTCGGGAATAAAAGTCGTACCCAGGATAAAGATAGTTGACTGTGCGGATCGATGAACTGACCTTGATTTCACAGAGGGCAAGTACATGATGATCTGTTGATCTTTGCTTACGAAAGCCATATTGATGGTCGCTAAATAATATTGAATCCTTCTATATATCTTAGAAGACGCTACTTGATAGCCTTTTCCATAACTTTTGATATTATTGAAAGTCCGATTAGTTAGTATCTGTTTGGCAAGCTCTTCTTTCCTTTTCTGTGCATCGGCTGAACTGTAGACCATTTCCACCAAGCAGGAAATATTCTCTTTCTATAAGAACGGCTAAAAAGTCTACAGAAAACTGGTGTTAGTTCGCTTGCGCATGTTTTCATTACTATGACAGGTATTTCGTCAACGCCAGAAGCTTTTTTGGTATCTAGCTTCATTAAAATATGTTTTAAGTACGCTGTCTGAAAACAATATCGGGCATCCTTGACTATAGTTTTTTCCTGAAAATCGACAGTAGAATATGAAGCAAAGAGTTCAGCTAACAAGGTGGCTTTCTCAACTGGTGTTGCAATTAAATTATCTGGCTGCGAGTGGTGATATAATGGATTTAGTGCAACTTTGACTGATGGCATTAGAGACTGGCCAAAAAGACGATGCTAAAAAATGTTCATTAAGTACTGAGACAAAGCTGTTTCTCATTGTGGTATTTTATTGTCTATTTTCTAATAAGTTTATTTTATTTATGATCCAATAATATTGACACAGTGATATTTCTTTGCTTCTATTACCATATTTTTTACTATTTTTTTTTTGTTTGTAAAATTCAATTACTTGTTCGTTATTAATTTCTTTTGTTAGCATTAATTTAACCAATTGCTAAAACTCATTTAACAAATATTCTCTAAATTGACATTTTTTACTTTCGTTTTCTTTTTTAATACAATCAGTTTTTTTGGAAGGGCGCCTTAAAAGCAAAAGAGAAAGTTTCACAGAAAGCTTCGAATATTTTATTAATTTCATAATTTAAAAAGTTGAATTATTTAGGTACATCCTCCTGTTTCATTAATTTATTAAATTCGTTAATGGCTCGACTGTTGAAACTTCTACGAGTTTGGTTATGAGTCTTATTTTCGTTTTTAGAGAATGAGCTATAATCTCAAACACCACTTACCACATTGTTGTAGGAAGCTGCTTCTGTCAAATAATAGCTGAAAATTAGCGACTTATTAGATAACAATTCATGTCTGTAAAATCGTAACCTCTAGTTTTTCAGTAACGTTAGTATATTTAAGAGAAATCTCTAATTTTGATAAGTTCTCTTCCTAAAAAGAGAAATATATATTGCTAGTATATGTCCCAATACCGCACCGTCTATACAATATCTGCCACCCTCTTATAAATTAGGATTTATTTTCTTGAAGTGCCATATCTAATTCTGACGTAGGCGACCCCCCACTTTTGCCTGTGGTTGATGCCTTTTTAAGTGTTTCCACATACAGAGGGAACTTACAGTTTAATGCCTCTTCTGAACGGCCAAAATGAGAGGGCTTTACTAGGCATATTACTACGGGTGGTTTGCCATTGCCTTCCTGAGAGAAGCGACAGTCACATTGTAAATTTTATTTTATTTTATTTTTTTGTTATTATGTCCGAAGCCATGATAGGAACTTAGATCTCTGACATAGAAAGTAGACACCTTAATCACTACGTTATGGCCGCCCCCGGATTAGGATTATTAATTGAATAGATAAAAAATTCTTATATAGATAATTGAAACCTCCCAGAAACTACGTACGAGAGTTTTCACAGAGACAGATTGTTATTTAGACAATTAAGGTGAATTTTATATATAATATAAGGGATATTATACATTGCTTCTATACTAACAACCAGTCACCTTCTTTTAATAATGAATTTAGTCCCCCATATATTTGAAAAAATCATAGCTAATCCATTAGAGATCTTAATCTGTTTCCATTTGGCTCAGTTAATTGACTCGCTCAAGCCCAATCAACCCGAATTATAGATTTATGGATGTTCGATTGAGCTTTATACCCCTGGAACAGTGCGATATACACGAATTGACATCTTGTCTACCACATATATATTACGTATATTCTGTGCATAAATCATATACATGTACAGATGCGGTTAGAATATACTAATGTCTTGTGTACTGGGTGGTCTTAGTCATGGTTCAACTTTGTAGACCATACCTTGTAATTTTAAAAAAATATTTGAGGAGAAATATTTATTAAAAAATCGTTTCTATTAATATCTAAAAAAAATGAGTTTAGCTAAATTTTTATTTTTTTTTTAAATTGTTTTCTTTGCTTAGGGAAATATCGTATGGGTGAAAAAATCATCAACCTAAATTTTCATATTTCTTCACATTTCAAGTTCCCTAGAAAACGAAAACCCGATATTGCATTTTTTATCGGTCTGTCTGTTGGCAGGATAAGGCTTAAACGAGTGAGAAAGAAGTCTATAGTTTTTTAGCGATATCGCTTTAGTGGAGGGTGAATAAGGGTTCATATTTTCGTAAGTATTATAATAATTCTTGCTTGTTTTTGGTTTAGATAATTGTCTAAACTCCAATATATAAGTTGTTAAGGGTTTAAGAAGTAGTTCGTCTACATTGTGTTATAAGGCAAGGACCCATATGACGTTCCTATGCTCTGTCTCTTTTCTATTTTTTATCACAGTCTTTTCTGCTAGGATTTTCTAGATGTTTGCAAGATTTTCTTATTTAGTAGTTTACTGATAGAGTAAACTCCACTTATAGATCTTATTTCATTTACTGTTTTATGCATACTGGTCCAAGGTTTTTATACCCATAAAAATGACGTCATAAAAAAAAAGTTTATTGCCTTTTACCATTTTTCCTAAAAATGAGTGAAAGTAATGTCGAGCGTCGTGCAGTAATAAAGTTTCTCACCAAAAAAGGAAATTGGGCCAAAAGTTGTTCATGACAGAATATCGCAGGTGTACAGCAATGACATCGCATCTTATTTTGATACAAAATTTTGATCAGAACAGTTTCGATGGGGCTAATCTCAGATCTCATAGATCCGTTGAAGCAAGAACTCCAGAAACCCTTCAGGCTTGTTAAGAATTTGCTACTCGCAGAAGACGAATAAGTATCTTAGCGCTTACTAAAGAGACTGTAACATCCGAAAATACAGTTTGTGCTCGAATATTTAAGGATGAAAATATTTCTGCACGATGGATCCACAAACTCCTTATACTAGAGCAGAAATTGGCGAGGAAAAAAATGTCTAATGATCATTTGACTTCTTGTTACAGAATCCTACCTGTGCTAAACGGTTGCTCCTATGCTGTAGATAATGGGTGCTAGCTGTAAGGACGCTACTAAATATGCCTTTCTATTTGTTTTGGGCACCACCTATTTTTATTCAACAATTGTGTTTGCCTAGCGTAGAAATAGGAAATGGTAGGTCCTAAAATGTTCCTAAAATAAACAGAATTGAGGTGTCAGTATACTAGACAATAAAACAAATAAATTAGTGTAAAATAAAACATACATTTGTTTTTACGTATTTATATATTAAACTTATACCCCAGTATAGTACCAAAAAAATGAAATTATGATATAATTAAAAGGTTATGTACAATTAAACTACTATTTGCGTAAGAAACTGTTTTCAGATTCATAAATGTTAATGGAAAGAAGTAGTGCTTACGCCGGCCTTTATAATAGGACTCCAAAAAGGGCTGGCAGAGAAATCGGAAAAACAGGAGAACATTTGAGAGAACAAGTAGCTGATAGCAACGAAGATAAAATTGTAACGGAAGCAGTAAAAGTAGCACTAAAAGTAATAAAACTATAAAAGTCATAAAACTCTGATCGACTTTGCAAAGATATTTGAGAGGTATGTCGTACTGCAAAATGGTGTCAGCCCATTTTCTATAAGATAGTTTTCTAACCCAAAAGTGACAGAGAAAATTATGATTTTGGGATGCAGCGTCTTAAAAAATAGGTGCACAAAATTGAAGTAACACTTATCGTTCGACGCTTTCCTTCGAAAATGGATTCCGCTCTGCAGCCAATCTGCCTGCTGAAAACTATAGTACCATTGAAAGTCAAGCACAAATAGAAAACTTGAAAAAGTTAAGTATTTTATAATCAAACTGATGTACTGACTTGATAGCAGACAATAAAAAGGATACTTACTTTTTTGTTCTTGCGGGTAGGAATATTTCTCTGAAGATCTAATAAAATTGAGATGGTTATGCAATTACCAGACTTTCGTTATATACTGGTAATAACATTATATCGTAATGTAAAAGAAAGAAAAACTGTAAAAATAAACGCTATATTATTTTTCACGAATTGGCATTGCCGACGAGACTTGCGTATTCTGTTGAGATACTCCTATCTAACAGAAGTTGATGCACTAAAGTCGTAAAGGCTCACGTCCAACGAAGGCGATAACTCAGTCGCTCTCAGAAAAGTTCATGGCGACCGTTTTTTCTTGAGGTTGGAAAGGAATTTTTTTTATTGAATATATAGTAAAAGGATCTACAATTAATGGATATCTATAGGAGGTCATTAGAGAAAGTCAAAGAGAAAACGTCCAAATTGACAGAGAACCAAATCGTTGCTGTAGACTCCAAAAAGCTCGAACAAGCCTTTCACAAAACTGTGGATTTTTCTAGTTACAACATCTACCTCATAATATTCCAGATTTAGTACCCTGCGTCTTCCTTTTGTACAAACATCCAAAGAAAGAATTCAAGGGCTGAAATTTTTTTGATATACTCGTAAAGCGATGTTTCTTGAGGTTCAAATAAAAGAATTTTTTTGGTTGGAACGAAACAACTTAAGTAACGCTGGACTAAGTGTAGTTATGTAAATAAAAATATATTTTTTGAAGGTCTACGACTTTTTGTTCATGCTTAAGTAAATAACTTAAAAACACCATCGTATAATTTATGATTTATGAATTCCTAGCTTAGTTCCCACTGTGTGTTCTTAATTTCGTCTCCAACTTGTATTTGTGATTTCGTTAAAAACAAACATTTTTATGTGGCACTTTGAAAGCAATAGAGCAAAAATATTTTCGGAGTTACCATACAAGTTGTAATGGCTCAACAGGTCGCATAAAGAGTGACGATTTTTTACAATAGTTAACATTGTAAACAAATCCATTAATATTTTTTTAGATTACACTGTGTATGAATACTATAATGCAATAAATAATTTAATATTATGAGTAGAGGGACGATATTAGGGACACTTTTTAGTGTTCCACACGGAACACTTATAAGATCACTTCGGTGTCCGTCCGTCCGTTCAGGGTTTTTAGAGTTGAGGAATTTGAATTTTATTTTTTCCATATTTCCATTTTTAATAGAAATAGAACGTAAATGTAGCCCGTCCTTAATAACTCACCATGAAATATCTATCATTTAAAATTAACGAGTTGTTATGCCTGGATTTTTCTTAGTGTATGAAAGTTAAATTTAGTATCTATTTAGAACTGCTGGTGTGGTAGAGAAGTACTGGGTGAATTAATTAGGAAATTTTTGTATGTATTCTATTTTTTGTACATAACAGGTAGAAAACATTAACAGTAAACGTTTTTGTAATCTTTCAGTTGCATATATTAAATTAGTTTATCTCAATAATTTTAACCAATTTATATGTGGATAAAATCTGACAACTGTTAATAAGCTCTCCGTAAGTTGTAATTACAAGAAACGAAATTATCTTGTTCAGAGTTATAAGCTTGTTTTAAACATAATTTATTGAGTTTCAGTCTACCTCCAATAATATTTTTATCTATCAGTAGCGCAGAAATAAGAAAATCTTTATATTTATTAAATTAGTATATTTTACTGCTTTTATTTTTACCTCATTTTCATATGCCTATAAGTCCCTATTTGTGCCACATAATTTTAAATTCTACACTGAAAAGATATAAGTGGATATAATGTTCGTTTATAATTTCCATCATATATATATATATATATATATATATATATATATATATATATATATATATATATATCCATATATTTATATATGTATATATATATATATATATATATATATATATATATATATATATATATATATATATATATATATATATATATATATATATATATATATATATATATATATATATATATATATATATATATATATATATATATATATGTATGTATATATATATATATATATATATATATATATATATATATATATATATATATATATATATATATATATATATATATATATATATATATATATATATATATATATATATATATATATATATATATATATATATATATATATATATATGTATATATATATATATATATATATATATATATATATATATATATATATATATATATATATATATATATATATATATATATATAATATATATATATATATATATATATATATATATATATATATATATATATATATATATATATATATATATATATATATATATATATATATATATATATATATATATATATATATATATATATATATATATATATATATATATATATATATATATATATATATATATATATATATATATATATATATATATATATATATATATATATATATATATATATATATATATATATATATATATATATATATATATATATATATATATATATATATATATATATATATATATATATATATATATATATATATATATATATATATATATATATATATATATATATATATATATATATATATATATCCGATCCAGAACACTCACAATCAACTCTAGAGTAAAGTAAATAATGAAACTACATCCAAGGAGATTAATATGTAATTTTTTGGTAGCACAACGTTGCTAATATCATTAACTAAAGAAAAGGTATTTTTATTATTGAAATTATGGGGGATAATACTAATTACGATATTAAAATTACCTTTTCTTTTGTGAATGATATTAACAATGTTGTGCTACCAAAAAATTTCATATTAATCTCCTTGTAAACTAAAATAATTTAAAGATATACTAGAAGCAACTTCTTTAGTGTTCCAAAAACAGAACACTAATGGGATTACTTCGGTGTCCGTCTGTCTGTCACACCTGATTTTCTCCGAAACTGTTTGATATAGAAAGTTGAAATTTAGTACAAATATGGGAATTGATGGCCCAATCAGAGTTGTGTTGTTTTGAAAGTTAAATTTTAATTTAAGGGGTTAGTTTTGGGGGCGCAATCGGAAGTGAAAAAAAAAAAATTTAGCAGGTCATCGAGTGGGGTGTCAAATCAAAGCTTATCAAAACGAGTTCAAAAATATGTAATACTCACGCACATTTTTCTTTATAATATTTTTAAAAAATCGCTGTCTTTTATCTCGAAAATTATTTATCAAAAAATTTTTAAAAAATTCTAGAATAATCTCTCTGGTATTGAATGAAAATTATCACGAGTGCGTTACCTTTGATAATTTATCTGGTATATATATATATATATATATATATATATATATATATATATATATATATATTATATATTATATATATATATATATATATATATATATATATATATACATATATATTCAAGGTCATCAGTTTTCAACAACAACAAATTTTGTTGAAAATTTATTTAGTTTTGTGAAGTCACTGATTGTTTATACACCTCCGTAACAGTTTTTTTTTTATCTTAAACGCAATCACCGTCCGAAATACTAATTGCCCAAGTCCGACTTATACTTGATCGGTTTTTATATAAATGACTCACTAAAAATACATTTTCTAGAAAATATAAATTGATTGAAGTTTTTCCGTTCGTGAACCACCACTGATACACACGTACATAATTCTCTCAGCTCACATTATCTGGTAATATTTTAAATTAGCGTTTCCTTGAATAAGATCACTATCAGTGCAGTAAAATGAACGCCTTTCGATTTAAACTACAAACTCCAATATGTCTGGTTGAAATATACTCTCGTCTTTTTACGAACAAACGAAATTAAACGATTTATTTTACGCTCGACTCCTGTTAAACGTGAATTAAAACAAATATATCGCTTCTCCAAAAAGCAATAATAAATCACATAAAAAATTGTTGTTTCATAGTTTGCATGTGTAACCTATGCTATAGTAAAAGTAGAACTCAATATTTATTCTTTAAATTTTTAACACCAAAAGCAATTAAATTTGTATTATATTATGTTAAGAATTTGGAATCTTTGACAAAGTGACCCTACACCAAACAATTGAAGTCAATCATAGCTCCCGATGAAGCTATCATGGTTAGCAAAAAGCGCGTCGGCTGCAAAAATGAAGTGTTCGATGTGGTGGTGATATATACTGACTAGTTGTATTATACTATTGTTAATCAGGAAATAGATCACTCCGTTTATTATATTAAAGATGTTTCGCCAAGGCTTCACTTAGCTTTTTCAATGCTGACTCGTCAAAGTTAGATGGCTTACTGAGAATTTCTTTGCTGCCGGTTGTTTTATATCAGCGCTGGAAGTTATATTGATTCTAAAAGGCCGTACTTGGCTCTGCCCCCTGGAACAACATATATATATATATATATATATATATATATATATATATATTTATATATATATACTTATATATATATATATATATATATATATATATATATATATATATATATATTTATATATATACTTATATATATATATATATATATATATATATATAACAATATATATATATATAATATACATATATATATATATATATATATATATATATATATATATATATATATATATATATATATATATATATATATATATATATATATATATATATATATATATATATATATATATATATATATATATATATATATATATATATATATATATATATATATATATATATATATATATATATATATATATATATATATATATATATACATATATATATATATATATATATATATATATATATATATATATATATACATATATATATATATATATATATATATATATATATATATATATATATATATATATATATTCGCCAAAATCTCACTTGGCATTTTCAAGTGCTCTTGCTGCTGCTGCTACTCGATACTGTGACCTTGCTGCTGCAGCAGCAAGATCACAGGCAAATGCCAAATGAGATTTTGGCGAAACGACGTGCAAATTCATTGTTAGACGAACGGATAGAAATCTGGAATTTTAATGTATTACATTCCACCATCCGTAAAAACCTCTATGTAACATTAATACCTAGATGAAAAATAACATTGTTTTTAATGTATCTAATCCATGTATTTATATTTTAGTTACTCCTGAAGAAGTTACCACATTACATTTACAATTTTAGTAGTCATACTTAAGAACTTGCACCGGCACAATCGGGGTATCCTGATTAAAGGGAAAAGACTAAATCATCCTCGGTATACGGATGATATTGTCTCAATTGCAGAGAATCTCGCTGAATTGTAAGCAATGTTGACGAACTTGAAGAGAGAATTAGCGCCTGTCGGATTGAAGATGAATTTGCAAAAAACCAAGATATTGTGTAGATAAGACCCGAACATCACGGTTGAAAACACTACTCTGGAGAATGTTGAATGCTATATATACCTTGGCAATAGAATAAAACTGGGCTACTAAAATCAAACAACCGAGTTTTATAGAACAAAAAAATTGGCTTGGATTGCACTTGGTAAAACGAGCAAAACGCTTCGATTAGTGTATCTTGTCAGTCCTAATTTACAGGACCCAAACATGGACATTTACCAAGCGCACTGTAAACTAACTGAAGACAACACAGGTGCTATGGAACGATAAATGCTGGGTTTATGTTTGATTGATCGTAAAAGCAACTCTTATATTAGGTCAATTACTAAGATCAGAGATCTAGCAGAGACGGTGGCTGAACTCAAATGGAGCTATGCTAGCCATGCTGCTAGATATACAGATGACAGATGGTCCCAATCTATATTGAAATACTCACACATGCGAAAGCGATCGAGAGTACCTATGCCCTCACACATGTTGCACTGATGACATCAAACGAACAGCTGGGTTTGTGTGGATGAGACAGGCACGGGACCGTCAAAAGTGAAAAGATATGAGGGAGGCCTATATTTCGCTATCGATCGATGAAGGCTGAAGAAGAGAAAGACAGATATATTTATATTCCAAATATTCATTTTTTTCAGATAAGATGCTTTTGGAACGAAAATAATACTGGAACAAAACAAGAAAATCTTAAAATTTAGAAGATGAAAAGTACAAAATAAACTCTTATTATTATATAAAAATAGTTGTTACACTTAACAGCATTATAATATAAAGAAAAACAAATGTTACAATGCCCTATGATTGTTCGAATTGAAAAAAATACAATCTGCGCTGCATAGTGCAGTACACCGTCAGTCCTGAAATTTTCCGTATTAAATTAAATTCCAAAAGATTTGCCCTACGCGGGGCCCTGAATAAATGAAGTCATATAAAAAAATTGCTTTACTGTCACATTATTGCCGCTGTTCTATGTAATTCGTCGAAATTTTGTTTGTTTATTGCATTTTGCATTTACGATTTTTTTCTTTCCAAAAATATCTGAAAATAATATGCGCAGTAATAAAATTCCTTATTAAAGAGAGAAAAGAACCCAAAGTTATTCATGAAAGAATGTCCCAGGTGTACGGTAATGACGGTTCATCTTATTTTTAAATAAAATTTCGGTCTAAACAGTTTCAATACTTGGAAGACATAGTTCAGGGTGACCCCAGGTGACGAAGACCAACTGGTTGAGGCATGAACTGAAAATACCATCGGGCGTGTTGACGGGTCCTTTAAACTTTTTTGTCGCCATAGTGCGCCTGTCCGGTATCAGTATTTCAACAGTTGTGTTTAAAATGAACCATTTTTAATCTCATAGTGTTTAAATAGATGTAAATCCTAAATAAGTAAAAGCGACAGTTGAAAATTTACATTTTTCTCCTAAAGACCGGTTAAAGTTCGAGGAGTGTATTAAAATCACTAATATACTGTTTTTACTTTTGATATACTTTCTAATACTACTTACTATAATTCTTTTATAGGCTTTTAGATCATAAAAGATCAATATCTTAAATGCAATATTATTCCCTATGGGATACCGTTTTTATCGTTTTGTAAGAGGGGTCTTAATGCTTCATCTTTCATCATTAACTAAGTCATGGGGCGACCCCCTACCGTTTCACACCTTTGAAGTGATTAGATTTTTGTTCTCACCCCTACAATTTCGTTAGTAATTTAGTTAAAACATAGGTAAATACCTTTTAATAAAGCTATATTATGACTTATAAATCATATTTGATAGAAACTATTGCAATTCAAATCAACGTTTTGCCACTGGAGTTGTAAACCGACGTGATTTCGCTTAGCAAAGATGATTTTGGAAAAGAGTGATAAGAAAAAGATAACCACTGTTATTTGCTTTGTGACCTGTGAAGATCACGCTGAACTTCATATGGATGTGAAGTATTACAACTAGGAATAAAAATTTAAACAACCATTTAAGAACACCACATAAGTGGTGATCTTCAGCAGTTGTTTAAATTTTATTCTTAGTTATTATGGATCTCCATCAAGTAACGGCTAAGTCAGTGCAGTATTGAAGTATTAGAACAACGTGTATTCCTAGCATGCACCGCTTTGGGAGGAATTAAGCGTGCTACATCCATCGAGCACTTTCCATGAAAATACTTGTAGAATAGATTCAAGTCGCCAACACATTCTTCGATGTTCCAAGGAATCAAGGTTGTTGGTCATTTCTGGGTCTCCAATCAGGCGAATAGCTCTCTTCTGAATAGAATCCGACAAATGCACTATATACTTGGGACCATGGCCCCAAATATGGTAGCAGTATTCCATCTTTGGTCGAATCTGAGCTTTGTATAGAATTAAAAGTTGTGAACTGTAAAGCTTTCTAGTTCGAAACAATGGGAATATTGTTTTGCTTTTGAGAAGCTTTCTGTGCTATACATGCAAAATGTCCATGCCAAGATATATTTGCTCCTAAATTAACGCCCAGCAAATTGAGTGGCGATGCTAAAGGACTGGAGTATCCCAACAAAACGTGACGTTAACTTTAAAAAAGAAACACCTGGGTTATTGTAGCCTTAAATTATACTGGGTTACTGTCACCCTAAGATAGAATTTCTTCCAGGTCTTAATCCTGCTGTCTGCGGATATTTGCGTGAGTAGCCGATGTTCGAGCTTTCAAAGTAAATGAAGAAATAAGCATACTGTCATCTGTAAAGCTATAGATTGGATTCCTGGCCTTTTCCAGCAGATCGTTAATGTAAATGAGAAAGATAGTAGAAGATACATCAAGTAACGGCTAAGTCAGTGCAGTATTGAAGAATTAGAACAACGTGTATTCCTAGCATGCACCACTTTGGGAGAAATTAAGCGTGCTACATCCATCGAGCACTTTTCATGAAAATACTTGTAGAATAGACTCAAGTCGCCAATACATTCTTCGATGTTCCAAGGAATCAAGGTTGTTGGTCATTTCTGGGTCTCCAATCAGGCGAATAGCTCTCTTCTGAATAGAATCCGACAAATGCACTATATATTTGGGACCATGGCCCCAAATATGGTAGCAGTATTCCATCTTTGGTCAAATCTGAGCTTTGTATAGAATTAAAAGTTGTGAACTGTAAAGCTTTCTAGTTCGAAACAATGGGAATATTGTTTTGCTTTTGAGAAGCTTTCTTTGCTATACATGCAAAATGTCCATGCCAAGATATATTTGCTCCTAAATTAACGCCCAGCAAATTGAGTGGCGATGCTAAAGGAATGGAGTGTCCCAACAAAACGTGACGTTAACTTTAAAAAAGAAACACTTGGGTTATTGTAGCCTTAAATTCTACTGGGTTACTGTCACCCTAAGATAGAATTTCTTCCAGGTCTTAATCCTGCTGTCTGCGGATATTTGCGTGGGTAGCCGATGTTCGAGCGTTCAAAGTAAATGAAGAAATAAGCGTACTGTCATCTGTAAAGCTATAGATTGGATTCCTGGCCTTTTCCAGCAGATCGTTAATGTAAATGAGAAAGATAGTAGAAGATACTGTGGAGCCTTGGGGCACACGGGCGCCAGCGTGGATAGTGAAGATATTCATTCATTGTTCAAATACTACCAACGAACAAGGTCGTGAAGCTGAATCATTCTCAATCAGTTGTGGCTTAACTCAGCTTATTGACGATCCAATACGGATCCCTGATCGAGACGAGGAGTTCGCCAGGCTACTTGATGCCCCTCCAACGGCAAGCCTTGGTTTGGCCGAAAATGCAAAGAAGCTGTTGCTTCTAAACATCTTGCCTACCGACAATGGCGTGAAAATCCTAACACCATAAATGGCTCCTTTGTTCGTACCCGGAACAGATGCAAAGGAATTATCGATGAAACCAAGGAGGCACACAATCAACGACAACCTATCCGACAGAAAGAGAATATTTCCTTCCTGCTGGAAATGTGCCACAGTTCAGCCGATACCTAAAAAAGGCAAGAAGACCTTGCCAAATAATTACCGACCAGACGCACTGCTTTCAATAATATCGAAAGTCATGAAAAAGGTTATCAATCAGCATCTTCTAAATATCTTGAAGGATTCAACATTATTAGCGATCACCAAAATGGCTTTCGGAAACATAGATCAACAGGAGATCTTCTGACTTATGTAACACATGTTTGGAACAACGCAATTGAACACTTTGGAGAATCTCGAGCGGCTGCTCTTGACATATCCAAGGCATTCGACCGTGTTTGGCACGATGGACTGTTAGCTAAGCTACGCTCTTATCGTATGTCTGAAAAGTTCTGTTTGTTGCTCTCGTGTTTCCTCAGAGAGCGTTCTTTACGAGTGGCAGCCGACGGATTTCTTTTTAACACCTTCACTATCAACGCCGGTGTGCCCCAAGGCTCCACACTGTCTCCTACTCTCTGTCTCATTTAAATTAACGATCTGCTGGACAAGACCGGGAATCCAATCTACAGCTTTGCAGATGACAGTACGCTTATCTCTTCATTCATTTTGAACGCTCAGATGTCGACTACTCTGGCAAATATCCGTAGACAGCATGAGGTCTTTCACATGAACAAAGACCTGGAAGAAATTCTGTCAGGCGGCAGTTTTTTCTAAAAAAGTTAACGTTGCTGAATCCGACATAGTCATGACGGGGCACTCCATTCCCCTAGCATCGTCACTCAATTTGTTGGGCGAACTTTTTCAAAATCTTTTTATCAGTAGTTTTCGAGATAAGGGGGGGACAGCGATTTTTGGCAATTTTTTAAAAAATAATGCAAAGAAAAGTCGGCACAAATATTATATCATATATATTTTTGAACTCGTGTTTTTACAAGCTTTCATTTGACACCCCACTCGATGACCTGGTAAAAAAAAAAACAAATTTTACTTCCGATTTCACACCCCAAAACTAATCCCTTAGGTCAAAATTTGACTTTCCAACTTATACGGCTCTGATGAAGCCATCAATTCCTATATTTGTGCCAAATTTCAATTTTCTATATCAAATAGTTTCAGAGAAAATCGAGTGTGACAGACAGACAGATAGACACTGAAGTGATCCGTACGGACAATTAAACATATACAAAGAAAAGACGAATCTCTAGCTGAAATACATTTCCAAGATATAATCACATACTTAGAAAATTAACCTATTAGAAACATTTTAGCAAATGGGCAGTTAAAAAAATTAGACAAATTCTATAATGGTACTGAAATATTGCAATAATTTTTGTTAAATATACTTGTCTCCTATTCTCACTATTGATCATTGGATACATTGACTATAAATCTTGTTCTTCTCATGTTACCCTCTATCTCTCTAACCTTGACATCAATGAAACTATTAAAAAAGGAAACTTGTCAACATTTTCTTGTTTAAATTACACGGTTTTGGCTTACTGAGTGAAGGCAACAAGTGGGATGGACATAAGCTAGGGTACAGCAGCGTAACCTCGGTTCTGGCAAATTTGGATGCTATTTAGCATTTTACAGAAACGTGCCATGTACGAGAGTTTCACAAAAATAATAAATTTTTGACTGTCGCACAGCGAAAATTTCGCGTTCATTTTCGTTTACAGGGCGTAAATAAAGCTCAAAGTGTTCCACTGATTTAAGAGACACAAGAGTTTGTAGAAACTAGTTTAACTTTAAGTAAAGCTCGTACAGGCCATCATGAAGAGCTACAAACGTGGATGTGTTCCAGTGCTAACGAGTCCTAAGTTTCCAATATGCAAAAGATCAAGTACCGTAAATGTTCTCAGAAATTATTTACAACATATTATTTTTAAAGATTTTACGCATGTAAAAAATACAGCTGGTACAAGAATTAAAGCCAATCGTACTGCTCACAGCTTCAACTTTGGTAATCAAATATTTGAAAGTTTTTCAAAATTTACCAATATCTTATCCTATTCTCAGGTAAGGTACATTTCTACCTTCGATAAACAGAATTGTCGTTAAATGCGACAGAATAATTGGCCAGTACTATCGTACGAGTGCAGAGGCTGCACAGAACATTAATTTCTTCTTATTTACAGTGACAGTTCTCTTTTCCTAAAATAATTAAAGAAAAATATATCACAAGAAATAGCGTTTCACGAAAAAGACAATATATTTATTGAATCAAATAGCCGTACTCGTTTGGTAACAGCTGTTTTTAACACAACTATACAATCTTTTTTCTAAAAAACAAAGAATTAGGCACGAAAGCGATAATGTATTGTAATTACATCTATTTTTGTTATCATGCCCTTTATCATAAATTACATTTCTACCTTCTTGATTTCTCTGAACACATTGCAACTAGCTTTGGTCTCAACTGGGAAATATCGTCATTAATTAGCTTTGAGAGAGTACGAGAGAGATTGCTACCAGCTTTTGGTAGATGTAAGTCCTTGAGCCTTGAAAAAGGCCTTGTGAATGCCAGATTTAGCTTTTTGTAGCGATTAGTCCGGGAGCTGGCGGCGCGTTATAGCCCAAGTAAAATTAATGCCGGTGGATTAGCGATGCGGTCCATGAAGAGATAGAAGTGTAAAAGAGGACGGGGACGCAAATGATGCTACACAATACAAAGTATACTATTATACAGAGAAGCTAAAATTGAGGGTCAGGCAGTGATTTGACGATTTATCTAGGGAAGTATTATATTCATGAAAAAATCGCTATGCTAAATTTTTACATGTCTTCACATATTGTGGTCACTAGGTCACAAGAGACGCAGTTTCCATTGTCTGTTGATCTGTCTGGCATCATAATCTCGAACGAAATTCCGACGTCGAACTTGTATATATATATATATATATATATATATATATATATATATATATATATATATATATAAAGCGTTAAAGGGATGGAGAGCTGTGTCATATATTCGTATTATATATACTTAGCAGATTTGTAGAAGACGAGTAAGCTGAAAATTATGTCATTTTCATTATTTTGAATTTTGTAAATGTAAGGGAAAATGCCATGTTACAGTTATAAATATTCCTCAAATCCTTCCTCTCTTTGTTCAGTATATCACTATAACGTACTTACTACTTAGAATATCTAGTTGTAGTGCTTACTACCTAGAATATCTAGTCGTTGTGCTTAAATTAAGTTATTTCGAAGTGTGACAAACTCCATTTGAGTATTTATTCTAAAACTGGGGGTTTGCATGGAAGTAATAGTTTAATCGTCTTTCTATGGCAGCCTTTCCTATCGCAGGTATTGTTATCACCTTCTGTCCTTTCCCCACTTGATTGCTGCCGTAACCACGGGTTCCAGGACTGCTGCGGACTAAGGGCCTTCTATTTCTTTGTCTATCCATTAATTCATTGCGGGGGGGGGGGGGGGGGTTGGCATTAAAACGCCACGCTTGCCAGGCATATTGGCGAGTCGGTAAAGGATTCGGGAAGGTTTAAAATATCGTATAGATTGGATTAGGGGTTTAGGATATGGTTCCCCTTCGTATTTGGACTGAGGGGAGAATCATAGCTTGCGTGGGCAGGGTCGTTTTCCTGAAGTAGGCCTGTCTCTGTCGGGATCACAGAGAGTGGCTACCCGCTACCATCCTGAATAACAAGAAAATTCCTCCAAGACTAAGAAGAAATGTATATAACCATTGTGTCTTACCAGTTCTCACTTACGCAGCACAAATTTGGACACTGACTAGGAATATAATGGATAGATTGGCCAAAACACAATGAGCAATGGAGCGCCAGATGTTCAATATAAAGATAAAGGATAGGATATAAAACGAATATATTAGAGAAAAAACTAAACTAATACATGTAAAAGAACATATAGCAAGCCTAAAATGGAGATGGGCTGGACATACAATGCGACAACAGGATAATCGTTGGAATAGGAAGATGCAGATTGGAGACCCTGGTTGCGAAAGAGATCAAGGGGCAGACCTCAGACCAGGTGGAAAGACGATCTAAAACTTGCAGCAGGCCTAGCGTGGATAAGAGAAGCACAGGACCGAGATAAGTGGAGAACAAAAGGGGAGGCCTGTACCCGACAACGAATGTAAAAAGGCTATGAAGAAGAAGACTAGTTTAATCGGTTTACCGGTTTTAGATGCGATATACAGGGTGAATCAAGGATATTCACAATTCTATCAAAAAAGTAAGTGTTTTAGAGAATGTCATGATTAAACATTTATCAAATATAAAAGTGACTAAAATTTCGTAAACTAAACAAGCATTTTTTAAAACTTGTCATATACGAGTATTATATCATTTATAAATTCTATGCAAGATTCTAGGCTTACTGATGTATAACAGTTAGTGATTAATTTAATAATTTGTGTGTTATATGTTAAAAAATTACACTTTATCTAAAAGTGATAACACTGTGGAATCTTAAAAATGAAATTTAGATAAAAACTACTTGCACCACTCCATCTGTTCTCTACTTTCTTACCGAAAATGTAAGCTCCTGGTTTATTTCTCGTAAAACTGGAGACAACGTTTCCGAAGTTTTACAGAACTCAGTGTAAGCTGGGATGCTGCTACTACTCTGAGCTTAGACGTGATGAAATAAAAATTGGCGAATTACTCTCTGAACAATCAAGAACCGCAACGATGGAGGAAATGATCGATTACGTTCATCATCAAATTGTGATGGTAGTCCGTCGATTAATTTTGAGAGGCAGAATAGTCGGTTGACATCTCGTACAAATGGATACACAACATTCCATATGAAAAAGCTAAGCACGTATTTGGTGCCACATTTACTCACTGTTGATTCCAAGGAAGAGCGATTAACCATATCTGAAGCATTTTAAGCAGAATGAAAATATTTTTCTTAGACTTTTCAATACTGTCGACGAAATCTGTGTCCATAATTACACTCATGAGACAAGACAATACTCGAAGCAGCGGACTATACAAGAAAGATTTATTCTAAAAAGAGCGAAAAACAACTCTGTCAGTTGTTACGGTACTGACCAGATTATTTGGAACTCTTTTGTCCTTATAGATCAGATTATTATTTAAATATCTGATGTCGAAATTGCTCGAACTCAAATACCAATTAATTCTTCATCTATGGTACTCACCAGATTTAACTCTGTCTGACTTTTTTTCTAACCTTGGAAAAGTGGCTGTCTGTGAAGAAACTGATACTGATTTAGATAAAAGCTATTGTTTTGAGGGACTGAAGGATTCTGAAAAACGCATAGTCAAGTATTGAGTTAAAGGGAAACTATGTTAAAAAGTAAGTTTTATTTGGTTTAGGAAAATGATTTTTTATCGTTGGGTCTGAAACTTTTTTATCAATACTCATATTCCATTTTTTTTTCAAATATTATATGTCTTTAAAATTTTACTTAAGATAAGTCAAAACAATATAGAACTCATCTTCATTAAGATTATTTTTTGCTTTTAACAATAAAGGGCAGCGGCGGTTTAACATAGCGACCAGCTTTTTGTTTGTGAGTCCCTATCCGAAAATGCATAATAGAGACATAATCTAAGGGAGAAGGGGAGGTTGTCATTAGTTCTACCAGCTCCTGTTTGTGTAACTTTACTATAGTTTTACTTCATTATAGAGAGAGAAAATAATAAATATTACTAAAGGTTGTGAATACAAATGAATATAAAAACAAAAGGATCGAATTTTTGAAAATTAGAGATACAATATATATATATATATATATTATATATATATATATATATATATATATATATATATATATATATATATATATATATATAAAACTATTTTTTTTTTTAAATACGACAGGCTAAAAAACAAGTCAGATAAAGAAGGTAATACGTGTAGTGGCTATTTGGGATAACTTCTCGATATTTTCTTCTTCTACTTCTCATAGTATTTATTTCATCCGGAAAGCTAATTGGTACGAGAAGCACTTTTGAAATGTTACAGTCTTGTTTTTTTCGGAACCTGTTATATTATATGTATATTTATTTATATGTATTATTATTTGATCAAAAGTGGTGAGATTTAGTTTCTTTCAATTCGTTATATTCAGTCATCTCAGGTCAATCATTTCATTCTAGTTTTTTTAATTCTCCATCCATCTCAGCAACCGACAACAAAGTTTGACACTTTTCGAATATAATTTTTAGTGCTCCGTACGGAACACTTATAAGATGACTTCGGTGTCTGTTCGTCTGTCTGCCTGTCCGTCTGTCCGTCACACCCGATTTTTTCCGGAGCTGATTGACCTAGAAAGTTGAAATTTGGCACTAATATAGGAATTGATGGCCCAATCAGAGCCGAGTAGTTTTGAAAGTTAAACTCTAACTTAAAGGGTTAGTTCTGGGAGGTGAAATCCGAAGTGAAAAAAAATTATCATCGAAGGGGGTGTCAAACGAAAGCTTGTGAAAACAGTTCAAAAATATGTATAATGTAATACTAGCGCACAATTTTCTTTGTATTATTTTTTAAAAATTGCCAAAAATCGCTGCCCCCTCCCTTATCTCGAAAAGTATTGATCAAAAAATTTTGAAAAAACTCTGGAATATTCTCCATATATAAATTGAACAAAAATTATCACGAGTGCATTACCTCTAATAATTTATCTGGCATATAAAAAAAATAAAAATTTCAAGGTCATCAGTTTTCAACAAAGATCGGAAACAAACTTTGTTGAAAACTCATTTGGTGTGTGTTTTGTGAAGTCACTGATCATTTTATACCTCCGTAACAAGAAATTTTATTTTAAAAGCATTTAACGTACGGAACACTAATTGCGCAAGTCCAACTGGCACTTGGCCGGTTATTTATTTTTATATCCAAAAAAGAGCCATAATCATAGTTACAGTAATTTAAGTACAGAAGGGCCTTCGCTAGTAACACTCCCCGATTACCATACAATAATTTTAAAGCAAGCTTATAACGTATATGTTGAATGCTAAAACGAGCCCTGGTATAATCCTAATGATTTTACATAGCCCTAAACCGGCCAAATGGTGCCATTGATTTTAACGTTTATATATCAGTCGTTATAAGTATCCCGTTTAATATAACAAGTCTTTAAATCAGTTCTTTTCGTTTTATCCTTCTACGGTTCGAAAAACACTAGTTGGAACATACATGGACGATTTCCAAGTTATCTCTAGCTGCATTGGGTAATTTCAGTTTCTGTTTTAAATGTGTATTTTCCTATTTTATAGTCCCCGACACGGAATACCGGATTTCTGGGTCATACAAGTAGATTAAGTTCATTTAAATTTTAAAAAAAAAAACAACTCGCATGTAGAACTCATTAAAGATTTGACAATTTATATGCATAATGCAATGAAACTAATTTATATTTTCTGGTTTTAAAAAAATGTTGCGTGATTAATTTTTAAAGCAAATAGTATATGGCGCATTGGTATAACAATTAAAAATAAACGAAAAAATCGTATTCTTAGAAGTTACCAATAGTATATTCTTAATTCTTAAAAGTGATAACTTTAATAATTAACCTAAAACGAATAAATACGATAAATTATTTGTAGTGAAGTAAAAAATGCATTTGAAATTGCACAGTCTAGATACAGCAATATTAAGTCTTAAGTTTTGGATATCGGAAAACTGTGTGTTTTGTTGTCTATAAACAAAATGCGTTTTTTGAGCTTAAAAATGTGAATAACTCCGGTTATAACATGTAGGCCGAAAAGTTTTTGGTTTAGCTACTGAAATCACATTTTTTTTTTGCAAAATTTGATTTTATTCATCAATATAATCTCCTTCACAAGCGAAACAATCAGTCCAATACTTTTCTAACATTTCTATACTTTTTTGTAGAAGGATTTGTCTTGGCCTTCAAAACAGGCCTCAGTTTCCGCGATAACTTCTTCATTGGAGCCAAATATCTGTCCCGCGAGCATTTATTTGAGGTCCGCGAATAGATAGTAGTCGCTGGAGGGCCAAATCTGAAGAATACGGTGGATGAGGGAGCAATTCGAACTTCAATTCATGCAATTTTCCCCGTCGTAACCATTGACTTGTGACACGGTGCGCTGTCTTGATGAAAAAGCACTTTTTTCTTGTTCATTTGGGGCCGTTTCTTTGCGATTTCTGCTTTCAAACGCACCAATAACTTTATATAAGATTTGCTACCGATGGTTTTTTTCTTCTCAGCATAGTCAATGAAAATTATTCTATGCGCATCCCAAAGTACAGAGGCTAAAACCTTCCCAACCGACTAATGTGTCTTTGATCGCTTCGGGTGGCTTTCACCGGCTGCTGTCCATTCAGCTGACTAATTTGATTTCGATGTGTAGTGGTGAATCCATGTTTCATTCATGTCATGAAAAAATCCTATTTATTGCGCTTAAACAGGTCCAAACAGCGCTCAGGATCATCAACACGTTGTTGTTTTTGGTCCACCGTGAGCAAACGCGTACCCATTTCGAACAGAGCTTTCTCATGCCCAAATGTTCATGCAAAATATAACCAACACGTTCTTTTGATATTTTTAAGGTGTCAGCTATCTCACGCAATTTTACTTTTCTTTCATCCAAAACAATTTTGTGGATTTTTTGATGTTTTCCGGTGTATCCACCTCATTTGGGCGTCCACAGCGTTCAGCATCATTTGTGTCTATACGACCGCGTTTAAATTCAGCATCTAGCAAACGATGAGTGATTTTCCGGGGTCAGAATCCCCGTAACACTTATCAAGCTATTGATTCGCTTGAACGGTATTTTTTCCTAGCAAAAAACAGAGTTTAACGAAATTCGATTTTTTCCATTGTTTTGAAGATATCAAAAGTACCATCACTAAAACCACTGTAACTTGTAAACTAATCGTCGAAATGTCATGAAATTTTGACACGTATAGTTTGAAGGTTGGTATTTCCCAAAAATCTATGCATTTTTTGAAAAAGGCGACATCTATGTGTCAGACCAAAAACGTTTTAGCCTACGTGTTATAAGTCGGATCGAGACAAAAAAAAAACATACTCTTCATAATGAAATTGCCAACAAATCCTCCTTGGTTTTAAGTCGCTCAAGTGCGTGCATAACCTACAAAATTTTAAAAAAAAACAGGCTAAAACTGACTAAGTGAACCGATCGGCTTGAAACTTTCAGAAAATACGCCTTTTGTTATAGTAAAATTATCCTAAAATTTTGGTACAAAAATATTGAGCCCGGTGGGCACAAATGAACTTGTTATTTAAAATTTGAATTGTCCTCTGTTTTATACCATTTGGTCCAAAAAGGATCTTTTTTTTTCAAAATTTAGCTCTCGACGCCAGGTTTCCGAAATTTTGAAAAAAATCCATTTTGGACCAAATGATGCCATTTGGTGGGCAATTCAAATTTTAAATAACAAATTCAATTGTGCTCACTGGATTCAATATTTTTGTACCAAAATTTCAGGGTATTTTTGCTATAACAAAAGGCATATTTTTTTGAAAGTTTTAAGCAGACCAATTCACTTAGTTGACCTGTACAATAAAATGAAAAAAAAAACAGTTTTTGCCTGTTTTTTTTTTCAATTTTGTAGGTTATGTACACCCTTGAACAACTTAAAACCAACGAGGATTTGTTGGAAATTTTATTACAAAGAGTATAGTTTAGACTTATATAACCGGAGTTATAAACATTTTAAGCTCAAAAAGCGCTTTTTGAAAACTTAAGTTGTTTATAAACAAAAGAGCACAAATTTTTCAAGATCCAAAACTCAGAACAATACTCCTAGTGATATTCAGAGAGGATAAAATCATAATATTGCTGTATCTAACCTATGCTTATCTCATCATTATTTTCACCTTTTTTTACTACTCTTTTGGAAAATTATGCAGATTTTTGGCGGATTTTAATAATCTGCAATATAATGCATAGTTTTTATAAAAACTAACAAAAAAGAGCACAAGTAGCTTATGTATTACATAGATTTTCTTGTGTATTTTTTAAAGATGTTTGGTCGTCGTCCTGAAAGTATTTAAGAAGTAAAATTCAATCAAGTATGCAAAAAATAAGCAGCTTATGATTGTTAAGGTTTTAACTTACAGTTATATTAAAGCTGTTATGTACCAACGGCTGCACCTGTATGAATGATATGATTTTCATCATTAACGTAAAAAAAAGCACATAAGAAAGTCACAGATATCTCATTACCTAACTACTATTAACCCAAACTAACTTCTGGCACTTCATTATATATATATATATATATATATATATATATATATATATATATATATATATATATATATATATATATACATATATTTGCAATAAAAGGTTTTTTCGAAATATTGGCCTCAATAACTGATTGTATTAGCCACACATAATCAATTTTCTACGAGCGAAAACGATACGAAAATTAGGTTCTTTTACAAAACGTAAACGTGGCTCTATCTATCGGCGATAAACGAAACCAGTTTCAATCTGTGTCTACGTTCTAAAAAGCCGAGACAGGTTAGAGTCACTTGAACGCAGTGGAATAACCAGGTTTAAAGGATGGAGGTTAAGAGACGGATATAAAAGACGTTTCGTTAAGGAAAAAAAAAACATTAGAACCCAATCACTTATAGAAGGAGGGATGATAATCGATAACGGGGTCGGAGCTTAGAAAAAAAAACTTATTTTGCACTGGTTTTTTAAAAGCTTAGAAACTTTTTAACCATACAGAAACCTCTCATGCAGTGGATCTTTAAAAGCCTAAATAAAGAGCCTTTCTACTCAATAGAGCTTAAAAAACTGAAACTTTATTTAAAAATCAATAACCGAAAATTTTTTACAAAAATAAATCTTTTTATATACTTCAAAAGCTTCAACGATTCCCCCAATCAAAAAAGTCCCATTGGCTATGCCACTTTTTGAACGGTGTAATGTGTGTTCATTGTTTATCATTTTTCACTTATTGTCACTGCTCGGAAAATGAATTAACGCGCTGGAATTCGTTTTTATTTCATGTTTAATGAAAAGCCCAAAGAAATGAGGCTGTAATATTATTTAAGCACAAAAAGGCCCAGCGCGGAATGGAGATATCCAAGAGACGAAACAGCTAGGAGAATGACAGCATCAAAATCCAAGGAGAATGAAATGTTGGTAGGCACCTGAACGTTTCCACCTAGAGGAAATGATATCCAATTTATGCTCTTCAAGCTTGGTGATATTCCTTGATCAATTGTCACATGATACGGCGTCAATGTGCTAATTTTATAATTGGATTTTGTTTTTCAGATCTCTTATATTAGTCAATAAGTTTTGAAAGCGACACCTATGAGCATCACTTGAACCAAATATTGAACACCATTTTGAAGCTTCATCTGTCACATAAACACACCCTAAATTTCAAGTCGATCTGTCAAGTCATTCATTGTTTATCAGCCGGTTAAAGTAGAAAAAAATCGAATATCATGCAGTGATAAAATTCATTGTTTTGGAAGATTTATCAGCAACTGAAATCAATGTAAAGTTAGTGAATGTGTTAAAGGAGTCTGCTCCTTCATTTCCAACTGTTCATAGATGGAGTTTAAACGTGGTCGTACAAGCGTCAATGATGATCCACTTTCAGGACGTCTAATAACTGAAGAAACTGCTCTGCAAGTACAAGATATGGTAATGGAAGACGGACGATTAAGCGTGGATGATTTTGCTGAGGCTATAGATATGGATCAGTACAGGAGACCTTAACTAATGTTTTGGGTATCAGAAAGCTATTCATAAGATGGGTGCCGCATTTACTAACATCGAAACAAAAACGCACTCGATAGAAACTTTCTAAACAACATATGGTTAGTTCACCAATAATAAAACTGATTTAGTGCATCGATTTGTAACTATGGATGGGGCTTGGGTTTACCACTATGATTCTGAACAAATCGCACAGTGGGCTAAGCTCAGTTGTTCAACCCCAAAGCCAAAGGGTCAAAGTCGTTCAAAAAAATTATGGTGTCAGTTTTCTGGGATGCAAAGGGAATTTTGTTAATTGATTACCTTTAAACCGGTAAAACAATCACAGGAAAGTATTCTTGCAACCTTTCGGACCAGCCAGGATGAGAAAATTCGTGAGAGAAGGCACGATTTGCAGAAGAAAAAAATCATTTTTCATCATGACAATACACTTGCTCACAGAGGTGCTTTAACAATGCCCAACTGGTCGGATTAAAGTACGAATTGTTGGAACATCCACCGTATTCGCCAGATCTGGCTCCGTCTGACTTCCATCTGTTCCTAAACCTTAAAAGATTTCTACGTGGGAAACGTTTTTCAACAAATAATAAGGTGGTAGCATCCGTAGATGGGTATTTTGAAAGTCTTCCAGAAAACCACGTCAGAGATGGGGTAAATGAATTGGATAATCGCTGGAAAAAATGTATTGAGCTTAAGGGAGATTATACTGAATATAAATATATTTCGACTCATTAATTCATCTTGTTTCCGCTTTTAAAACTTATTGACTGACTTATACTAGCTGTTTTTATCCGTAGTGGTCCTTATACAGCTGACCTGTTTTGTCCCTACAGAAGGCGTCCAGTCTTGTATAGTAGAATGGCTTGTTCTATTGTCTGAGTCTTAATTCTTGGTAGATTTTGTTATTGTGTTATGGTCTTATTTATTATATTATGATTTTAGTAGCCATTTTGTTTCAGATCTGCAGTCCAAATTGACTTAGAAACTAATATGTTCGCCACGGCCTATAATCGTAAGACATGACGGTAGACTTCAGCATTTAGATATCTATTTGCAGGTGTTGGTTTCCTGTATATCGTGTGTTTGGAATGTTCCAGTTTAGATTTAGATACAAGTACGTCTAGAAAAGGCAGCGGGTTGCCTTGTTTTATTTTTAAAATTATTTGAATTCTCTGATGAATGAAGTTCAGATGGTCTAAAAATTTGTGGAACTGGTTCCTAACGAGTGGCCGTATATATATATATATATATATATATATATATATATATATATATATATATATATATATATATATATAAATTTATATGGTAATATATTTTATGTAATATCTATGTTGATGACTTCAGTCGTATATTAAGGCTGTGAAAAACAAACACCGTTTGTTTATTTATGATGTATTAGACAGGTGTTGAATTTTATATTTATAGAGATGTTAAGTTTCATCATTATATTTTCCTACCCGAGCAACATAAACAGTTTCACACTCTCTAACTTTCCCGGCTAATTATTTAGTACCGGACGAAAGATAAAGTGAAACAGTGCAGCCAACTCGCAGTTGATTTATGATAATCCAGTATTCTTGCAGTGCAGCCAACATTGTAGTTAATACAGTAAAATCCGCCCTCCTAATTTCCCGCGTTACACCTATGCGAGATTTATGACCAGGTCAGATAAACTACAGAAGATAACCTTTAAACTGGAATATCTGTGGAGTATAACGGAATCTTGAATGCTTGAAATTATGACATATCCTAATAGAATTTAGGGCGATTAAATGTTGATTTTGTAATATTTACAAGCCTAAAACGTTGCCGATTTTTTAGGTCTTCGGATAATAATATTGGTTTTGGAGTATTTTGTGGGTGCACACTGTTACTGTGTTTGATTTTTTTTGGACCTGTTAGTAATTATAAATAGAGCAACCGACTAACTCAAGACAAAAATGAATTTTTTGAAGAATTTCAGAAACAGTCATGGAACATGTTCTTGACATGTTACACAAACTTTATATTTTTTAACTGGAACACCTGTACATTGTTTTTCAGTTTTAGGAAGTGTTAACGCCAGTATACATTTTTATGGTGTTATTCTCGTCCTCTCTAAGATTTGGGAATGGTTCATGGAGTCACAACTCCGTAGCCACACTGATAAATTCTCCATTTTGCCCAAATTTCAATCGAGATTTAGACCATGTCATAGCTGTGAGACAGCCCTTTTGGAAGTAATGGATGAAATACTCAGGGGCATCGATGGAGAGTGCTTAGCAGTTTTGACCCTCATTGATTTTTCTAAGGCCTTTGATACAATATGTCACAGCCTTCTTTGTTCTGTACTAACATTCATTGGTCTCAGTAACAACAGTTTGAAATTATTGCAAAGTTTTTTAAGTAATCGAAGTCAATTAGTGCGAGGCGAGATCGTTACCAATCACCTGTGGTGTCCCACAAGGTTCCATTTTGGGACCTCTATTATTTTCAATTTACACTTCACAACTAATACATCGGGTGAGGTATTGCAAGGTACATTTGTATGCTGACGATACGCAGCCTTATCACATATGTCGTCCTAACGAGATTCACAGATGCGTTGGAGAAATCAATGATGATCTGGTGGGGCTAGTTTCTGCTGCCAGTGACCACTCCCTATCAATTAATACAAAAAAAAGTACAGTCATGGTTTTTGGTACTTAGAGGCTCAGAAGCAGTTGCTTACCACATATTAATATTAAAATCAACGGGGAAGTGTTACGGATTGATGACAAATGTAAAAATTTAGGCCTTACTATGGACTACAATTTGAGGTACAGATCGCATGTGAACATAGTTATACGTCGTACTTTAATTTGAAGATGATTTACAATTCTAGGGACTATTTAAATCAAAAATTGAAAACTATATTTTGTGAGTCTCTGGTATTGTCCAGATTAAATTTTTGTGATACTATATATGTATTTTCAATAGAGTCATCCGATAAACGACGTATCCAAGTTCTTCAAAATTCATGTTTGCGCCTAATATTTGGTATTCGTAAAAGGAATCACATATCACACAAATTGTTTGAACTGGGATGGTTAAATATGAATGATAGACGTTGTTTGCATGTTGCTTGTCTATTCCACAAAATTGTCTTAACGGGTATTCCCTCCTACCTACATAGAAAAATTACCTTTAGATCAGATGTTCATAATTCGAATGTCCGTTTTCGAGGTCGCCTTACGCTTCCGGCTCACAACACTGAAAAATTTAGATCGTCCTTTTCTTTTCAAATAGCTAAGATTTATAACTCAATTCCAGAAAATATAAAACTATTAGATCCTAGGTCATTCAAAGCGGCGTATAGGAGGATTTTGTTAAATATATAAAGATATAGTACTTATTTATGTAAATTTTCCTTCAAAAAAGAATATCACTAGCTCTTGAGTGTATCTGGGTTCTGTATGAATTCTATTGTTTATCTCGGATATGTTGGGATGACTCGCCTGTCTGTTTAACAATTTAATTTATAACAAGGTTTTTTTTTGTTTGCTCTAGTTGTTTCATAAGCCATTATTTTTTTTCTTTGTCTTTTTTTTTCCTAACACTTACAACATTACACAGTTTTATTAAAATACTAGCACAGTTTTTTCTAAAAAAGTTAACGTTGCTGAACCCGACATAGTTATGTCGGGGTACTCCATTCCTCTAACATCGTCACTCAATTTGTTGGGCTTCTCAGAAGTTGGGAATATTATTTCGAACCAGAAAGTTTTACACTTCACAACAACTGTTAATTCTTTACAAAGCTCAAATTCCACCAACTATGGAATACTGCTCCCATGTTTGGGGCTCCGCTCCCAAACATACACTGCATTTGTTGGATTCTATTCAGAGAAGAGCTGTTTCGTCTGATTGGAGACCCGGAACTGACAGGTGGCCTTGATTCGCTGGAACATCGAAGAACGGTTGGCGACTTGAGCCTATTCTACAAGTATTTTCATGGAAAGTGTTTTCGAAGATGTGGCCCGTCTAATTCCTCCCAGAGCGGTGCATGTTAGAAGTACACGTCACGCTAATACTTCACATCCGTATGAGGTTCAGCTTGTTACTCCTCGTACAACGCTTTTCAAGCAGTCATTTATATGGAGAACATCATCCCTTTGGAATAATTTGCCCCGGACTGTGTTTCCCAACGAGTACAATTTACAGCGATTTAAGAACAACGTGAATCGCTTTCTCCGCACACGTGTCGCTCCTGAGGCGCTTTAGGGACCTGTAGCACGTGTGCTAGACCCATAAAAAAAAATTGTATTCTAAAACTTTAGTATTAGGATGCTTAAGGTAAAGAACAGGGGGAATGGTTGTACCTCCGTGGTATTACATTCCCAGCTGACCTTCGGCAATTTTCCAATTTAATGTAGCATTTTGTTTATTTAGTTTATGATGTTTTTTTTTTCTCTTTCATAATTGGAAATAAAGACCATATTTATTTATTTATTTATTGCTCAAAACAGGGAAGTTTCTAACTTTTCTAATGATGACTATAGACTTTTAATAATAACTCAGATTAACACAGGCATTTGTTTAGGTTAAGAATTTTGTTGGAAATTAGTTAAGTCTTAGTGCTAATGTGAAAATAGTTTTTTGGGAGTATGAAAACCGAGATATATAATAAATATTTATTAAAAATTATTATAATAAAAGGAAAGCATAAGGGACATACAAGATTTCAAGGACGTCAACGAAAAACCCCTAGCTTAAATATATTTCCAAGAATATACAACCACATCTTAACTTAAATAACATAAAAACAAAAAAAATTATATTGTAGAGAGATAAAAACTACCAAAAATTTAGAATAAAAATTATAAAGCAATAAGATTGTTCATTTAATCCTGATTATGGAATTATTGCTGCTACAGATAAACTAAAATTAAGTATGTGAAATTCTTACCATGACCCCATTTTATATAAATTCCTTTTTTCCATCTTTTATCTGCCAAAATGATTTGTTGACCTTGATTATGTATAAAGTTGTGTCATCCTTACCTTAATTTATTTTTTTAATAGCTTTAGGGTATCTAACACAATTAAATCTTAATTTTCAAAATCTCCTAATTGATAAGGGAAAAGTTTCGATATCTGTATATGTGATACCAAATTTCCAACAATTTCTGTTATTGTTTCTAGGGATGTTGCCCCATTTAAATTTCTATTAAAAAATATTGGTCGTATTACTCTATATATTAATCCACCAAATCTAAACAGATTAACGGCCAGAGTTTAATTTCTCTCATTTCGCGAAAATTTTTATTAGCTCAAAAGTAAATATTTCTTCTATTAAAAATTTTAGCTGTTTAGAAAAACTAATTCGTCTTTCAAAATTTTTTTATTAAACAGCCCCACATCTTGTTCCACTATCTGCTAATAAAGTCTAAACGCAATCCTTTGTTTTACTAGATGAAATGCTACGCCGGTAAAACTTTATTATATGTAATATGTTTTGTTAATATCTTCTACAGCATCTGTTAGAGAACCTTTTAAATTTTTATAATAGTGGGTACCTTTAAAATGCAAAATAATTTCCAGTTATTTATTTTCGTAGTTTCTCCTCTTCGTGTCGCCCTTTTCTTTTGTTTGAACGCCGTTTCAACTAGAATGTGCTTATATATTCTTCGAAATATATTTAAGCTAGAGATTCTTCGTTACCTCTCCGTTTTCCACTCTTCGATAAAACCATTTTTATACTTTATCACTTAGTTTTAACTTATTACTATCAAAATTTTTAATGTAACCGCATATCGATATCTATTTGCATTATTGTCAAACGTAAATAGCCAATTTTGGCAAAGTAAAATAAAAAAAAATCAATACACAAAACAAAAAACTCCAAACCCTCAGAACAACCAACAAACAGAAAACCCCGACAATAGAGCCAGAAACCAAACACTTCACTGACCATACATTTCACAAGAGTTTTGTTAGTCTTACTAACTCAACATTCACAGAAGAGGAATAAGGACTACTTGAAAAAGGCTTACAGTACAATTTAAAACCTAAGGATATCCAAAAATCAAGAGAAATCCTCGGAGTTGAATGTGAATTAGCTTTATCTAATGAAGATCCACATTTTAAATACATGATAGCCAACAAGATTAAAAAAGAATTATTTGAACAACCACAACCAAGACAAGCTAGAGAACAGAAAATAGCAATATCGATCAAAACCAAGAAGCCAAAGAAAACAACATAATATTCACTAGAGCTGATAGGGGTAAGTCTGTGGTAGCTCTTTCTAGAGAACAATATATATTCCAAACTCTTTCTTTTCTCAACACAGAAAAAATTTCAAGTATTAAATAATGACCCAACAAAAGTCTACCAAAAACTAATAAAATCTACTTTAAAAGATCTCACAATTTTCAATGATTTTGAAAAAAGTACTTTAACAATAATGAACCCACAGGCTCCCAAATTATATTCCCTAATTAAATTGCATAAAAAGGATTTCCCTATTAGACCAGTTGTATCGTTTGTTACGGCACCATCAATCAAATTATCACAAAAACTCATCCCTTTACTACGACAACATTGCAAATTTAAACCGAAATATAGTATATCCAACACCTATGAACTAATTGATAAAATTAAAAATATTAACTTACCGGAAAATTCTAGAATTATCTCATTTGATGTACAAAACTTATTTCCTAGTATCCCACCATATGAAGTCATAGAATTAGTAGATAAGCTCTTAATCAAGAATAAAGTAAACGAAATTATTAAACGAGATATTTTAGATTTACTTACGACGTGCTTGGATCAAAACTATTTTGAATTCAACGATAACTTTTATACATCTAAAGAAGGTCTAAAATGGGTACTCCTTTAAGCCCGTAACTAGCGGAAATTTTTATGGATCATTTAGAACTAAAAATTCATCAAAACGCGGTAAGCAAAAATATTGTTTACTGGTATAGATATGTTGACGATATCATTTCCTGTTTCACGGGAACAGATAGACAACTAACAATCCTCCTTAACTTCCTAAATAATTTACATCCTAATATTAAATTTATCATAGAATTAGAAACCAATAACTCTATAAATTTCTTAGACATATCTATATCAAAAGTGAACAATAAACACGATTTCTCGATTTTTCACAAACCTTTTAAAGTAAAATAAAACGTTTCTTCTCTTAGTTTACACAATAACACTACAGAAATATACATTGACGTTTCTAGAATTAAGAATTCTATAAAACTGCAAAATAATATACATAAATAATATACATTAACACATTTAAAAAATATAAAGTTGGTGTTAGATGTCAAAAACAAGAAGCGAGATTATTTTTGTTTTAACTTCCCAAGGAATTCTTTAAACGTTACAATTTCTGTATTTAACATATTTGTCTAATTCTTCAACTAGATGAGTCAGAATCAGTGATCCATTTATAACTAATAACTCCGCACAGCTATAAAAGTTTAAAAGTTCCATGAGTTGCTATACATAAGACGGTGTTTTCATTGTTCCATGTATATTTTGAGAGTGTCTAGAAGTGCAAAAAAGTCGGGGCAACTTGTTGCAACTAATTGTGACGTATTGTGCTAATATCCGAAGACCGTCATAGTGGTCAGACGATTGTCATTAGGATAGATAATCAGTTTTTCAAATAGGCCGTCCCTCGCGAAAATTTGTCTTGCAAAATATCCATCGCCTAAAGTTTGCGATTGTTTTAATAAAAATGTAATTATGATTTTATGGAATCTCTTATTTTTTAACAGAATTTTCTAAAGACATTGCACAGTAAGGAATTAAAATGACAACTTTAAGGCAAATATTGCTGAAATGCATTAATATAAGTTTTTTAGTTCGAGAATTATGAGTTGGGAAAAATCTAAAAATTAAGTCCAAGAAGGGGGCGCAAGATTTCATACATTTTATATGTAACCCTTTATATATTTTTGCTAAATACTGTAAACGTATTTGCCAACGACTAATAAGTAATTTAAGCGTCTATTTTCATCCAGTCCAAACATTTTCGACTCTCGCATTAAACTTTTACTTTTCAAGAAGCAAAAAAAAAACATCGAAAAAAGGTTTGCGATATCGGATTAGACCGAAGTTAAACGAATCAGCCAGGAAAAAGGTGAGACCGCGTCAAACTTGAAACTTTGCAGACGGATATTAATGTTTCCATCTCGGTTTTTTTATTTATTTTTTTCTTTTTTTCCGGTAGCCAAGCTTTAGCTTTCCGAGAAAATGGAACTTTAAGGCTTGAGACTACGTGAAATTTATACTGTCATTTTATGTAATTAAAAGGGTATTACAGTAAATATTTCGGTCTAGTTCCCACGATTATTTTAATACTACTTTAGAATGATACCCAGTTTTTTTTTTAAATTTGCAATAAATAGGTTTCCATAGGGGCTAGTGATTTATTCACGCTTGCTCTTGAAAACGTATTTAAGGAGTTAAATTGGAATGAGGAGGGCGTCAACATCGACGGCACTAGACTGAGTCACCTTAGGTCTGCAGACGACATAGTCGTGATAGCTAATAACTCCAATGAGCTACAAGAAATGTTAAAAACCAACTGAATGTGGTCTCTGGAAGGGTAGGTCTTGAAATGAATTAAAAAAAAAAAATAATCAGCCCTGAAGATACCAACGTACAGACAGGAAAAAACTCCATAGAACGCGTCGACGAGTATATCTCCTTAGGTCACACTATTATATTGGAAAGGGAAACCAGCATACAGAAATTACAAGGCGAATAGAGTTGGCATGGGCAGCTTTCGGAAACTAGAACATATCTTAAAAAGTATTCTAATACCTATAAACCTAAAAACTAAAGTTTACAATTCTATATGTACTAGAAACGATGTGCCTTACTAAAGCATTTGCTAAAAAGCTTGTAACCTCATAGAGAGCTATGGAAATAAGCATGCTTGGTATCTCCCTTAGAGATAGAATTCATAACGAGCAGATAAGGAAACGAACCAAAGTCAATGACATAGCTCTGGAGGCGACAAGGATGAATTGGCGATGGACGGGTCATGCGGCTAGATCATCCGGAGACAGAAGGACATATAGGGTCACAGTACGAAGACCCATAGAAACAGGAAGAGGCGTGAGACGTCCACAGAAACGATGATTCGATGATATAGGAATAGTCCCTGATCGAGACGGAGAGTTCGCCAGTCTTCTTGATCTGTTTTTAACCACCAATCCGGAGATTTACACGGTCAGCGTAAATCCACCGTTAGGTTCTTCCGACCATAAACTACTTTCGACATCGAGTATTCTACCAATCAGTGACAGAGAGGCGCCCAAAACCGCGCAAGATTTGGCACTACAAATCTGCTAAATGGGAAGATCTCATGGAATATTTTCGAACTTTCCCTTGGTTGGACGTTTGTTTTCGATCCGACGACCCATCTGACTGCGCCAGAGAGGTTTCCGATGTTATTTTGGCCGGTATGGAGGCTTACATCCCTTTTTCGAAGAAATGCCCTTCCAACGGCAAGCCTTGGTTTGACCTAAAATGCAAAGAAGCTGTTGCTTCTAAACATCTTGCATACCGACAGTGGCGTGAAGATCCTAACACCCATAAATCGTAACATCTTTGTTCGTGCCAGGAACAGATGCAAAGAAATTATCGACGAAACCAAGGAGGTACACAATCAACGGATTAGAAACAAACTTCTCGCTTGTCCCGGCAATACCAGGTCCTTTTGGTCAGTCGCTAAGGCAGTTAGTCAAAATTTCACCAAATCCACCATACCGCCACTCACACGGCCAGATAATTCTATTGCAACGACACCTGTTGAGAAAGCGAACTTGTTGGCTGAACTCTTTGCTTCACATTCTACTGTCGATTTCCAAGGAAAAACACCACCTACTATTCCCATAGTGCAGTCGGGGATGCCCGATATTGTCTTCAGACAGTGTATCATAAAACGTATTTTGATGAAGCTAGACACCAAAAAGGCTTCAGGCGCTGACGGAATACCTGCCATAGTTCTCAAGAACTGTGCGAGGGAACTAACACCAGTTTTCTGTAGACTTTTCAACCTATCCTACAGAAAGGGAATATTTCCTTCCTGCTGGAAATGTGCCACAGTTCAGCCGATACCTAAAAAAGGCAAGAAGACCTTGCCAAATAACTACCGACCAATCGCACTACTCTCAATAATATCGAAAGTCATGGAAAAGGCTATCAATCAGCATCTTTTAAAATATCTTGAAGGATTCAACATTATTAGTGATCACCAATATGGCTTTCGTAAAAATAGATCAACAGGAGATCTTCTGACTTATGTAACACATGTTTGGAACAGCGCAATTGAACACTTTGGAGAATCTCGAGCGGTTGCTCTTGACATATCCAAGGCATTTGACCGTGTTTGGCACGATGGGCTGTTGGCTAAGCTACGTTCTTATGGTATGTCTGAAAAGTTCTGTTTGTGGCTCTCATGTTTCCTCAGAGAGCGTTCTTTACGAGTGGCAGTTGACGGATTTCTTTCTAACACCTTCACTATCAACGCCGGTGTGCCCCAAGGTTCCATAATGTCTCCTACTCTCTTCCTCATTTATATTAACGATCTGCTGGAAAAGACCGAGAATCCAATCTACAGCTTTGCAGATGACAGTACACTTATCTCTTCATTCACTTTGAACGCTCGGACATCGACTACTCAGACGAATATCCGCAGACAGCAGGAAGTCATTCAACTTAACAAAGACCTGGAAGAAATTCTATCTTGGGGTGACAGTAACCAAGTGGAATTTAACGCTACAAAAACACCCAGGCGGCAGTTTTTTCTAAAAAAGTTAACGTTGCAGAACCCGACATAGTTATGTCGGGGCACTCCATCTCTCTAACATCGTCACTCAATCTGTTAGGCGTTAATTTGGGAGCAAATATGTCCTGGCATGAACATGTTGCAGGCATAGCAAGAAGAGCTTCTCAAAAGTTGGGAATATTGTTTCGAACCAGAAAGCTTTACACTCCACAACAACTGTTAATTCTTTACAAAGCTCAAATTCGACCAACTATGGAATACTGCTCCCATGTTTGGAGCTCCGCTCCCAAACATACACTGCATTTGTTGGATTCTATCCAGAGAAGAGCTGTGCGTCTGATTGGACACCCGGAACTGACCGACGGCCTTGATTCGCTGGAACATCGAAGAGCGGTTGGCGACTTGAGCCTGTTCTACAGGTACTTTCATGGAAAGTGTTCGAAGTATGTGGCCCGTTTAATTCCTCCCAGAGCGGTGCATATTAGAGGTACGCGTCGCGCTAATGCTTCACATCCGTATGAGGTTCAGCTTGTTACTCCTCGTACAACGCTTTTCAAGCAGTCTTTTATATGGAGAACATCATACCTTTGGAATGGTTTACCCAGGACTGTGTTTCCCATCGAGTACAATCTACAGCGATTCAAGAACAACGTGAATCGCTTTCTCCGCACACGTGTCGCTCCTGTAGCGCTTTAGGGACTTCCCTGTAGCACGTGTGCTAGACCCATAAAAAAAAAAAAAAAAAAAGTAGGTGGCAAAAGATGGGGAAGCATAGAAGAGGTTAGAAGAGATCTACGTCCAGGAGTAGACTAACTTGAATTGAGAAGAAGAGAAAAAAAGAAGAGATTTCAATACGTGCTATATAAAAATCTTGCGCACTTTGTCAATAACGTTTAGTTATTTCATAGAGATTAAAACCATGAAGGACTGTAAAGCAAAGTAATAAATCGCAATTGTTTTATATCGACATTAGTAATTCAGTTTTCAAATTTACCGCTAAAGGTGTTCCAAGTGATCATTTAAAGATCCGGTTTTCGTTTGCGCGTAGTGGCCGTATTTTTGGGGATTCGTTGTTAAAATGATCAACTTCTAATCAGTTTTTTAAACTGAAAGTAGTTTTTCCCGATTAAGGGAGAAAATATATTTTCGGTGCGATTGCGAGGATTGAGAGTACATTGAGAATAAAGTATGAATTACGATTACTATTTATCCTTGCATGGTGTTACCAAGGTAATGAAGTATTTGGTTAATATTTTCAATCTGCCATGAAAACTTTGACGAATAAATATATTTTTTGGCATATCAGTTTATACGAATGCACACAAAACTTTCCAGTAAGCTCTCAGAACTTCATCGATGTCGCCGCACAGCATGGTGAACATGACAAAATTAGTGCTTCATCGTAGATAAATATTTAGCCTTATATTTCTGTATGCTTAATACACATGTTATATACAAAGATAAGCTGTGGGTAAAAAAAGGTCGGTGATCATATATACAAAGCATCTTGGGTGCTATCGGGTTTTTTTATTATTAGATCTGTAACGTACAAATTAGCTGACATACATTTATCGCCAATTGCATTTTTAAAGTCATTCACCTTGTCCGGCTTTATTTCTTCTAAACAAAAAATCCTTTCTTTCTTATCGGCTGCCCGCGGCGGCAAAAAAGGATTTTTTGGGCTCCGGCTAAGTGCAGATAACTTTTTGTTTGAGGTTTGAAGAGTTAGGACAGGTTTAAGCATATTGTATCATTTTTGTTATTGACTTCTTTCTTTTTTTTTGAATCTTTCTTTTGTTTATTGATGTTTTTACCTTTTTTAATTGTATTTTTCTTCGTCTTGGCTGCTATCACTCTTCCAACATATTTTTGTAATTGATGTAATTTCCACAGTTATTTGTACAGTATTTTTTGTAGCATTGGGCATACAGATTTTACAATTTTTTGAAAGCTTTAGCGTTAAATCCAGAAGTAGACGGTTCACTATTTAAATGTGGTAATCTATTCGGAAGTTATTAAGCAATTTGCTTGTTTTTATAATTGATAATAATAGACGCTTCTTGTGAGATCGATGTGCTTTCATTACTTGAGTTTATTTAAGAGAGAGAACATTTATATTTTCAGTTTTTTTAAACAAATGTTCGAGAAAGAGGTTTTTGTCCACGGGCCAAACTCCAGTCGCCTTAAATTCGTTCACAATGGTGCCAATGATAGCAGCTCTTTGGTAAACTTCTCTAACTTAATATTGCATTACTTGACGACCTGGATTTTTTCCTTAACCATTTTTCGGTTACTCGAATATAATAACTGCTCGTAGGTTTAAAAAAGAGACATCCAGTGGCTGAAGCTGGTGAGTAGTAAGGCCTGGCAGTTGTAACGTTATTATTCTATTTGCTTTATTCAAGGTTTCCATGTTTCATCCATTTTACAAATAAGTTTAAGTTAATATACCCGGTGTCTGAAATGGTGACCACATTCTTAAAAGGTGTGCCATTCCCCAATTCAGGATTGTGTGTTATTCTTTTGGCGGCACAACCTGTCTAGCTATACTGACACAACCCAAGGTTGTCATATTAGTTCCCCTCTGATTGCGCTGGTTTGTTTCTTATTTTTTAATCCTATGACTTTTTGGATTTTTTATGAACGGTGGAAATTCTAGTTTCATCTACGTTAAATATTTTTATAGACGAAAATATATTTTTATCGACGATTTTTTCAAGCTGAAGGTAGGTTTACCATACTCTTCTTTACTTGAAAATCAGTGCTAATGATCTAATTGTTGTCGGGCGTTACCAACGAATTATTTCTTTTCAATGTCGGTCTTTCATATGCGGGTTGATTTTGTAGATGATTTGGTAAAATGCATTTTTTCTCTTTTTTTTTTAATTTTTCAAAAATTTTCGAATTTAAAATGAATTATTGAATGTGCTTCTACATGATCCCACGATTCACCCGTTTCAATATATAAAATGAATTTCATAACAGCTATATATATATATATATATATATATATATATATATATATATATATATATATATATTTATATACATATATACAAATATATATATATATATATATATATATATATATATATATATATATATATATATATATAATATACTCGTATATATATATAATATATATATATAATGCAACGTCTCTCCATCTGTCTGTCCGTTAGTGTGCTTATCACTGGAGACCACTAACCCTATTTACGTGCTTTTTTTTTTTTTAAAACATGCATCTGTTCTCTGGCCAGGTTATAAGCTATATTTTATTACGTTAGGTAACATAAGAAATAAGTAGTGACGATAATAGTGAATCAAGTCGAAAAAAAGTTTGCCGCTGGTGCGTTCTCTTTCAATACACTGCCTAAACCATTAAATATGAAACAATATCATGTAGCAAAGAATATCTATAATGTATATATAATGCAACGTCTCTCTGTCTGTCTGTCTGTCTATCCGTTAGTGTGCTTATCACTCGAGAACCATTTATCCAATTTACGTGTTTTTTTTTTTAATTCATACATTTGTTCTCTCGCCAGGTTATCTATAATCTTCTATAAAATATATAAATGCAACGTCTTTCGGTCTGTCTGTCCGTCAGTGCATTTATCACTGGAGAATCACTTATCCGATTTACGTGCTTTTTTTTTAAAAACATACATATGTTCTCTGGCCAGGTTATAGGCACTATTTTATTACGTTAGGTAACATAATAATATAAAATAAGCAGTGACGCTAATAGTAAATCAAGTCGGAAAAAAATTTGCCGCTCTTGCAATATACTGCCTAAACCTTTAAATATGGAACAATATCATGTCAGAATAAAATATATAAACTGCAACATCCCTCTGTCTGTCTGTATGTCGATCCATTAGTCCGCTTATCACTCGAGAACCACTTATCCCAAACACGTAAATCGGATTAGTTCGGAAGTAATAATCGGCCTAACGGACAGACAGGCAAACAGAGAGACGTTGGATTTTATATATATTATATTCTTTGCTACATGATATTGTTCCATATTTAATGGTTGCAGCTTATTGCAAGAGAATGCGCTGGCGGCAAACTTTTTTCCGACTGGATTCACTATTATCGTTAATGCTTATTCCTTATGTTGTCTAACGTAATAAAATATATCCTACAGAGAACATATGTATGTTTTAAAAAAAAGCACGTAAATCGGATAAGTGGTTCTCGAGTGATAAACACAATGACGGACAGGTAGACAGACAGACAAACAGATAGACAGGGAGACGTTGCATTTTATATATATTATAGAAGATTAGAGATAACCTGGCCAGAGAATAAATATATAAATTTAAAAAAAAAAACACGTAAATCGGATAAGTGGTTCTCGAATGATAAGCGCACAACGGACGTTGCATTTTATATATATTATAGATATTCTTTACTACATGATATCGTTCCATATTTAATGGTCTAGGCAGTGTATTACAAAAGAACGCGCAGCGGCAAACTTCTTTTTGACTTGATTCACTATTACCGTCACTGCTTATTCCTTATGTTACCTAACGTAATAAAATATAGTCTATAACCTGGCCAGAGAACATATGTATGTTTTAAAAGAAAAAGCACGTAAATCGGATAAGTGATTCTCCAGTGATAAGCGCACTAACGGACAGACAGACAGACAGACAGAGAGACGTT
>CM032453.1:72948757-73081257 GCA_019049505.1 Pachyrhynchus sulphureomaculatus | reverse complement strand
TCTGTTACGCTCCATTTGATACACCTAGATCTCTAATTATAATTCACCCTCACACTATCTTAAGCTTGATTAATATATACGAAGTTTCCTGCTTGTATAATTTTATTTAAAGTCGACTAAAATACGAATATATTTTTTTTTCTTTAGTATATATTAAAGCTACGAGGCTGGTTTGAAAAGTCCGTGCAAAGTCCGAGAGATGGCACCACCGGCGCGTATCGAGGTCATGTTTAGTTAGTAGCATCTCTTGAATGAACGCACACCAAGTTTCAGCCATATTGGTCTATTTCTTTGTGTTTGGCATTCGTGTGAATCAAGGAAGTCGAGTGATTTTCAAGAAATGGACGAAAAAGAATTTCGTGTGGTGATTAAACATTACTTTATGAAAGGCAAAACGCCTCAGGAGACTAAAGAGAAGCTTGATAAACATTATGGTGACTCTGTACCTTCGACTAGAACAGTTTATAAGTGGTTTCAAAATTTTCGGAATGGCCATATGGGCACAAGTGACGCTGAACGTTCTGGACGGTCTGTGGAGGTTACGACTCCAGAAATCATTGATCAAATCCATGATATGGTGATGGATGACAGAAGAGTTAAAGTGTGTGAGATTGCTAGTGCTGTGGGCATCTCGACTGAACGGGTACATAATATTTTGCATAAACATTTGGACATGAGAAAGCTATCCGCAAGATGGGTGCCGCGATTGCTCACGCTTGACCAAAAACGGAATCGTGTGAAGTGTTGTAAGGATGGTTTGCAGCTGTTCCAGAAGAATCCGTAGGATTTTAGGCGTCGTTTCGTCACTGTGGATGAAACATGGATACATTACTATACTCCTGAGACCAAACAACAATCTAAACAATGGGTTACCAAGGGGGAATCTGCACCAAAAAGGCGAAGATCGTTCCTTTGGCCGGAAAGGTTATGGCGACCGTCTTTTGGGATTCGCAACGATAATCCTCATCGACTATCTGAAAAAGAGTAAAACTATTACAGGTGAACATTATTCATCGTTACTGGACCGTTTGAAAACCGAGCTGCAAGAAAAACGCCCGCGATTGGCCCACAAGAAAGTCCTTTTCCTTCACGACAACGCACCAGCACACACCTCAGCAGTTGTAGTCGCAAAATTAATGGAAATAGGATTCCAACTCGTTTCACATCCCCCCTATTCTCCAGACTTGGCTCCCTCGGACTACTATTTGTTCCCCAATTTGAAGAAATGGCTGGCGGGACAAAGATTTTATTCAAACGAGGAGGTGATTGCAGACACTAATGGATATTTTGCAGACTTGGACAAATCCTATTATTCGGAAGGGAACAACAAACTAGAGCATCGTTGGACGAAGTGTATAAGCCTAAAAGGAGACTATGTCGAAAAATTAAAAAGTTTTACCCCAAACACACAAGTATTTTTGCACGGACTTTTCAAACCAGCCTCGTATTAATGTATCCAAAATACAAGAAATTCATTAAAATATTTTGTTATCAAATTCTCCAATAAGAACATAATCAACAACAGTCAAAAACAGAAATTTTTAAAGCTTTATTTAAAAATTATGCTTCAAAGACTCGGAAAATCACAAAACAATTTTTCCGTCAGGATGATTTTATTTGTTTTTGCCATCGTGCAGTTTTGGATGTTTCTCTATACTCATGCGCTTAAAGTGACGCTTATGGACCATTATACGGTATTTAGAGAATAAATATGTTCTATAAGAGTTTGGTAGCATATTCTTCGTAATAAAAAAAAGCGGCCAAGTGCAAGTTGATTGCGCAATTAGTATTCGGTACCATGATTGCTTTTAAAATACGATAAAATCCTTACCGAGGCTCAGTTAATTAGGTCCTTGACATATTAAGATCCAATATGTATTTCATGTTAGTCAATAATGTATAATATATACATTTAGCATCTTAGCTACCTAATAGCCAATAAATCAATCTAAATCAATCGAGAATCTAGTAATAAAAGTGTAAAGCAAATATTTACTGCCTAAATATTTATTTAGTTATAAACAAATAAAATTAAATTATGTCTTGGTACAAGAGCGACGCGCGATTGTAATCCTCCACCATATTGTCAAGGAACATGATTTTCTTTTTTCTTACCAGATAAATTATCAAACCTAATGTACTCGTGAAAATTTTCGCTCAAACCACACTTTAAGAAGAATATTCCAGAATTTTCTCAAAATTTTTTGATCCATACTTTTAGAGATAGGGGGGGGGGGGAGGGCAGGGATTTTTGGCAATTTTAAAAAAATAACACAAAGAAAAGTGAGCACAAGTACTACATCATATATATTTTTAAACTCGTGTTTTCACAAACTTTCATTTGATACCCCACTCGATGAATTTTTTTTTCACTTCCGATTTCACCCCCGAAAACTTAAGTCAAAATTTAACTTTAAAAATTCCACGGCGTGGGCCATTAATTCCTATATTTGTGCCAAATTTCAATTTTCTATGTCAAATGATTTCGAAGAAAATCGGGTGTGACAGACGGATAGACAGACACCGAAGTGGTCGCATAAGGGTTCCATACGGAACACTAAAAAATAACGTTTTAAAACTTCCAGTTAAGTTTTAAGTATAAGACAAATCCCTTATTTTTAATGCAGTTTCCTATCTAACAGAAAAACTATTATTAATAATTTTATATCAAGAAGAGGTTGCTCTGCTCTATTTATTTGAAACTGATAGTAATAAAAAAGCCAGTGGACTGACCGGCGATCCTATAACAGAGGCTATCTATTGTCAGGTATTTTTTTTGGTAACGAGGTTTTATTGCCGATCAAATCATTTGATTTACACACCTTCCCGTTGCCCCAATTATAAATACATATTTAGAGCAGCATGCCCAAGTATCATGCCAGTTAGTGACAAGTCAGTTAGTGTGTTAATAAAATGTCTTCTTCAGCGAAACAAAAAGTTCGGGCAGCTAATCCATAATGAAAAGCGTATAATTAAAAATGTATTTGACTACGTTAAAAACGATCAAAATTGTGATTTAAGTGTGGACGATATTGTGACAAAATGTTCCTTAATGACCAGAGGTGGTAAAGCTACAGTTTACAAAATTTTAAGAGAAGAAAAGGAGAGGGTATAGACTCTCCAAAAAACAGACCAGGTCGAAAAGAACTTCAGCTGACAGACAGCACAAAACAAGCAGTAAGGCGTATTGTTCATATCTTTTTCATGGAAAAAATAATTCCAACTTTGAATATAATCCTGCATGCTGCGACAAGCCACCCAGAAATGCCGAAAATGAGTAAAGTAAAACTATGGAGTGTTTTAAAACGTATGAATTTTTATTGCAAAAAGTGTGAAAGAAAATCTTTATTGGTAGAAAGAGGAGAAATTGGATATATTGCTTAGATGAGACATGGCTAAATAAAGGGTACACAGTCAAGACATTTTGACAAGATGGGAATATCGAAAATGCTTGCCAAGCATTCAGTGAAGGTCTCTCTACTGGTCTTAAACCGCCATCTGGTAGGGACGTAGGTTAATTATTACGCATATTGGAAGCAAAAGTAATTTTAAGGTCTTTTAACATTCGTATTAAAACAGGAGATTATCACGAAGGTATGAATTCCGATGTATTTGAAAATTAGTTTTCGCTGATGATAGAGTTAACACCAGACGGTTCTATTATTGTAATAGATGACGCAAGCTATTATTCTAAAAAATTAAAACAAGTTCCTTTCTTGGGTTGGCTGAAAAAGGACATCCAGTCTTGGATGATCGAGAAAAACATTTCATTTCGAAAAGATAGCGTTAAGAGAGAATTATTAGAACTTGTAAGGCTTGAAATTCTCAGAAATAAAGACAAGTACACAGGTTACAGGTGAAGTCGCCAGGAACAATACGACCTATAAATTACAATTACAAACCCTTTTTCAGAATGCCATATCTGAAGTTTCCACAGAAAATTGGCGGAAATGCGTCGAGCATATATTGAGGGTGGAAGATAAAATGTGGTCTGTGGACATGATAGTGGATGCCATTCTTGAAACATTAATTAAACATGTAAATTCAAATGAGTAGGACAATGATAGTTTTTCAAGCATGTTGAAGATAGACGATTGTTAATACTTTTTTCATTGTTGTTTGACTTCCTCATTTGTATATTTTTAGTGTTCCGTACGGAACATTTATAAGGTGGTTTCGGTGTCTGTCCGTCTCTCTGACTGCCAGACCCCATTTTCTCCAAAACTACTTGACATAGAAAGTTGAAATTTGGCACTAATATAGGAACTGATGGCCTCATCAGAGAAAGATAAATATTGACTTAAGGGGTTAATTTTGGGGAGTGAAATCGGAACTGAAAAAAAATTTTGTTTCTCATATCATCGAGTGGGGCGGGGCGTCGAACGAAAGCTTGTAAAAACACGAGTTTAAAAATATCTACAATGTAATACGTGCGCACACTTTTCTTTGTATTATTTTTAAAAAATTGCGAAAAATCGTTGTCCCGTCCTTACTCGAAAAGTATTGATCAAAAAATTTGGAAAAAAATTCTGGAATATTCTCCACAGGGTGTAGATTGAACGAGAATTATCACAAGTAATACACACCTTTAATAATTTATCTGGTATATATAAAAAAACAAAATTTCAAGGTCATCAGTTTTAAATAAAGATCGGAAAAAATTTTGTCGAAAACTTATTTGGGATGTGTTTTGTCAAGTCATTAATCATGTTATACCTCCTAACAAGTTTTTTTTTTATTTTAAAAGCAATCAACGTACGGAACACTAATTGCACAAGTCCAAGTTACACTTGACTGGTTATTTAATTAATAATATTTCATTATAAAGTGTTATTTTTTCTAATAAATGTTTGAACAATATAGACTGTTTCATTCATACCATTCACAAATAATACGTATACGCCCAGGCGCACCACCACTGGCTAGAACTATTTCAGACTATTTAGCCCCAAACAGTAAAAAAAAGGGTCGTTTTCCTATTGTATTAAAATATAAGAGATTGTGAATATTAGACCGATGCCAATTGGTATTCCAATAAAGTTGTTGAACATTACAGGTAAAATCTAGGAAAAACTCTGGAGCCCCTACTATTGCTTGATGTTAATTTGCATAATTTTAGATGCTTTATTGCTATCACTTTCAAATAAATAGACAATAAACGTTAACGAATCTGTTTTTGATGATTTTCAAAATAAAACCTTTAAAGATAAAATTTTTGACCGAGAATATTCAAGTCTGTAAGTTTAGCAAGGGACTCTTCGATCTTGCAGGTTACCCTTCTAATTTCATTCGGCCTTTGAATTAGATGCAGATGCAGATGAAAGGAAAGCTTAACATCCCGTCAAGGTTCATAGCCAACGGGAAGTAAACAAGAACAAGACCATAAAAACCGGGGGCTGAGAGAGTATTATCTGCTCATCATGTATTTCGAATCCCACGTTGAACTATAGGCTCCATTTGGCTGACATTACCCAGACGTTCATATGGGGTTGGCAAAAAAGGATATCTCTAATCTTATTGCTTGGGTGTAAGCCTATCCACCCATACTACTACTCCTTAATTGGCACCACCATATCGTTCGCGTCGTATTTACGACTTTACAGTATTATTTGGTCTCTTTCTATTACCTTTCTTGTTATTTTTGCAAGAAAGTGAAAGTGATTCACAAAAAAAAACTCCTATTAATGGAACCGACAGTTGGAAAATTCAATTACCTGTTAAAAGTTAAAGTTAGTAATGATGAAATATTTTATTGTAGTTAGAATTTTTCTTCTGGGTCGTATTTAAAATTTGAATTAGTTTAAAATGATCAATCCTCTTTGTTGTTGAATGACTTATTTAAAAGATCAAAGCCTTAAAAAAACCTTATAAATATTGTTTTTAGACGAAAACTTAAATGAGAGCAGTTTAGAGAAAGGGAATATCTACATTGTGTGTAATAAAGTTAAAAGAATATTATTAGGTTCACAACTAGCAAATATACATTATATATAATATTCGGAAGACTTTTAAAAATTAATTTATATCTACTGGACCCCAAATCCGTACCTTCGGTTTTCTAGGCCAGTACTGAACAACTGAGCTATCAGGGCTGATGCATTTAAGTTAGGTTACCTTTTTTGAATAGTTATATTAGTACGCACTGCAGTTTTCAGCTATTAGAATTCGGGTAAGAGTGATAATAGCAAAAGAAAAGGAATCGCTATCACGGTTATTAGTCCATCCATGACTCATCGGACACATCGTCGATAGAGCGACATGATTTAGAAATAAGAACCAGATCCCGAACTAATAATTTCAACCAAATATAAATTGCTGTGCTTCATAAGCCTCTATAGTTTGGTTAGTTGTACCTAGAAAATCTAAAATCTTTTTTCAACCTGAACTAACATAAATTTATTAATTTTAAAATTTATTATACATTCTAAGAATAAGACCTTTAATATGAAATACTAATAGCCCTAAGCTTGTATTTATTTCTAATATTGATATTTTTAAAGATTTATTCTATTTTGCGATATTTGATTTCCTTAAATTTTTGCAACTCGACGGTCTATATATCAAATCTTACTAAAAAAAGCCTTCATATTTTTGTGGAAAACTTTCCCATCCTAACATTTAATTATGTCTTTTTCTCCCATCTGTGACCAATACGATTTAAAAGTCAATGATTTGGTGACAGACTGTGCGGTTTCTTTGTGTGATGGTTTTCTTTGTCTAAAGTTTTCTCTTTTGGAGTTTTCCGAGGCCCGAGATTATTCTGCTACACACAAAACAAGTCTGTTTTTTATAGAAAAGTTGCTTTTATCGATAAACGACATAAAGCGTCGTGGTTTCAAGAAAATTAAATTTTTAGTACAGTAACAGATACTTCATACAAAAATATTTTTTCCAATTACAATATGTTATTGTTTTTGGTTTAAAGATATCACATATATTTTGAATTAATCCAACTTAATGGATTACTGTTTCCGCCAACAAGGGTAGAAATTTTCCCTTACCAACGTCAATCAATCTTATTTTAACCTTTGCCTTTACATATACTAGCCACTGTTGTTGCCACTTTGCTATGTGTTTCAGTGTTGACGGGATGCTTTCCTGTATATAAATAGAACCTTCAAAATAGTTAGCTAGAGAACTGTCAAAGCTATCTGTGCTGATGATTAGTTATAGTACTTGTACACTAGGTGTTTAAAATAAGATTTCATTTCACAAGGTTAGCTTACCTCACACTAAAACTCTAAGGTATAAATATCTAAGCTACTCTCTTTAAAAAAAAATAAAGGTTTACCTTAAAGCAACGTTTCTCAAATTTTCAGTGTTTGTGACATAACTTTTCATATCAGCACCCTACTTAAAATAGTGTTTTTAGGACTTATAAGATGAATTTAAATCTATTTTCTCCGCTGCCCCTACATCACGATCCGCTTAAAATTTTCATAAAAAACGAAATTACGGCACACACGGTAACACTACTCTCAACTCTGGTTTTTTTCAGAAGTAGTAAAGGTCAAATGTCCAATATTAGCTAGTACTGTTTTACTAGATACTCTGGATAAATTTTATGTTCGAGACATCACAGAGCGTGCTATTTTTTCTCCTAACTCAAAGGTGGAGAAATGACGAGGAAAATTTTTCTACTACGTTAATCGTTTGAATTAACTACTTAAAATATTTCGTTTTTATTCTATGAAAGAGAATGAATTGGAAGAAGTCCAGTGTAGAGTCTCACTGGACTTCTTCCAATTCATGTTACAGATACGAGATAAAGAAGAAAGTTTCTCCTATTGTTTATATATATATATATATATATATATATATATATATATATAATATATATATATATATATATGTATATATATTTGTGCAAAAGGAGTGTGTAATTATTCAGCTCATTAGCAATATCTTTTTTTTCTAAAGTAAAACATAGTAAATGTAATGTCATTCTAGACACTACTAGCGATTTTTTAAAATAACTGGCCAGGTTAACTTTTTTTTAGAGTATAAAAAGTCAAAGTTAGCTAATTAAAATGTTGTTACTTATGATACTTACAAAAATGTTTTTTCCCCACACACTTAGCACAATTAGTTTTATTTTGAATTGTGATTAACAGCAGGGTTATTCCGGATTCATCATCATCATTAGCTTATTCCATCCATTGTGTCTTGCTAATCTTTCTATGTCGTCCGTCCATCTTGGCTGTGGTCTACCTCTGCATCTTTTATGTTCTCTAGGCCTCCATTCAACCATAGAGCGTGTCCATCTGTTATAATTCATCCTTGCTATATGCCCCGCCCAATTCCACCCTAATGTACATATTCGTTGTATCACATCTGTCACTTTTGATTTTCTTCTTATCTTGATGTTAGAAATACGATCTTTTAGTCTAATATTTAGGATTCTCCCCTCCATTGCTTCTTGGGTTGGGAGTTTATTTATTACACTTTGATTTAAAGCCCACGTTTCAGTGCCATATGTTAATACCGGCAGTATATATTGATTGAACACTCTGGCTTTTATTGTATTTGGAATGTCCAATTTAAATGTATATCGTAACCTTCCGAACGCAGACCAAGCTAACGAGACTCTTCTATCCAAGTCAGCCTTTAAATTATTTGTTCATATTTCGATTTTTTGTTTTAAATATATGAATGTTTGTACCTTTTCTATTCTTTCACCTTCTATTAATAGTTCGTGGCTGTTATCTTCACTTTTGCTATTCAAATATTTGGTTTTTGGTCAAGTTTATTTTTAAATCTATTTCTCGAGACTTGTTGTTTAATTCCATCAGTAATTCTGCTTTTGTGTTGGCGATTAAAGTGACATCATCTGCGAACCTTAAGTGGTTTAATCGTTCACCGTCCATTCCTTTATTTTCTTACTTTAACGGTTTAAACATGTTTTTAGAGTCAACGAAAACTGCTTTGATGATATTGTGTTGCCCTGTCTAATCCCTCATTTAATTTTAAATTTATTTGTTTTTTCTTCGAACATTATTTGTGAAGTGGCATTTTTTTTATGTTTTCAAGAAGAGTTGTGTATTTTTCGTCGACTCCTGTTACTTAAGGCTTTAAGGACTGGCCTTATCTCTACCGAATCAAGTGCTTTTTCGGAGTCAACCATTGCTATCCATATGGTGACCTTATATTCAGTTGCTTTTTCCACTAGTAATATAATTTTTTGAAGATGGTCCAAAGTGCTGTATCCCGGTTTTCAAGATTACTTAACAATATTTAGAAGCCTATAATACAAAAATTTGTAGTTGTGGCACTCGATAAACTGATCTAAGGAGTAGGTTTTCACAAAATTCATAAAAGTGTCAATATCTCAACATCTAAAGATTTTTCAGTAAGGTCATATTTACATATTTTGATGAGTTATGAGCCGGCCTATCAGCTCTAGAAGGGAATACGTTGGTTTGGAATAAAATTAATAATAAGTAAGGACACCCAAATATGCAAAGCGCATACATTGCATATTATATGCGTTTTTCTAAATATTTGCATAAATGCTTTAAAAATAGCATATATGTGCATATTTGAAGGAATTTATAATAATGTTGGCAGGCGTTTTCATTCATTTTTCGGAATAAGGGTCAATGTTTAGGCCGCCGCCGCCGCGCCGGTGGTTTTCTCCAAATAAATTTTATTATTTTATGGTCAGTAAAAACCAGTCAGTAAACACCAGACGGCCATCAGAGCATACTTGTATTATTCATTTATTACTAATAAATACGGAGAAACGACGTAAGCTCCTTGTATTCACAGGCAATTGAGGAAATTAAAGGTAAAATTCGCAACGAACATTTTTACATATGTATTGATGAAACCACCGATTCAAGAGGATGGTATATTGCGCATTTATTGATTGGAGTTCTTAGCGACGATATTTTGCCAAAATCTTATCTGATTGCTTCCAAACAGTTAGAAAAATAAATGCATTGAGAGTGGCCGGATTTGTTCAAGAGGAACTATCGAAGTTTTTTCTTCCTACGCCTGTTCCAGGAGATAATTTTTTGCTTATTTTGTCAGATGCAGCACCGTACATGATAAAGGCCGGGCAAAATTTGAAAATTTTTTATCCAAACTTAATACATGTAACATGTCTCGCTCATGCTTTAAATAGGGTTGCTGAGGAAATTAGGAATCATTTTCCGCTTGTGAATAGCTTAATTTCTAACATGAAGAAAATCTTCCTTAAAGCGCCTTTAAGGATTCAGTTCTACAAAGAAAAACTACCAAACACTCCTCTTCCACCTCAGCCTGTTATTACAAGATGGGGGCACTTGGTTGGAAGCAACATTTTTTTATTGCGACAACTTCTGTCAACTAGATGGTCTAATTGCAGAATTATCAGACGAATCTTCCCAATCCCTTACAGAACTTAAACGATTATTTAAAAACAAGAAGATAAAACAACAACTTTCCTTTCTTAAAACAAATTCTAGCTTTGTTTCTAAAACCATAACTCAAATGGAGGAATCTAATTAGCCATTAACCCGAAGTGTTCAACTAATAAATCAATGTGTGTGTGCGCTTTTGAAAATGTCGCAGGTAAAATTGGGAGCAAAATTTTTCAAAAATTTCGGAATGTTATGGAAAAAAATAGTGGGTTTCAATTTGTCAGCCAAGTAGCTAATGTTTTAAAGGGGGATTTTACTGATTCCATTGATTTAGATCCTATGCTATTAAATAATTTTAAAAAAGCCCCTATTACATCAGTCGATGTGGAAAGGAGTTTCTCAATTTGTAAATTTTATACAACGATAGAAGACAAAATTTTTTAATGGAGAATTTTGAGAAACATTTAGTAGTTTTATTGTTTTTATAACTAACGGCGACCCTGTCTTTTGCAATATTTGCATATTTCCGCTTACTTAGTTGCATCGCCCTGTATGTATCAAATTTCAAATGTATGTTTTATTATGCTGTTTACTACGTATATAAATTTTTATAGTATATACCTACATTATTATTATTATTATATGTTCATCTTTAAGTAAAGTAATAAAATACATTATTATTTATATTTATTTTTTACTTTATATAATATTATATTTAGATTTAGTTCATTCGCCCTGTATGTTGAAACTTTAAAATGGGTTTTTTTATTGCTACATTTGTATAGTACTCGTATCATGTAATGTGAGACAATAAATTTATATTTTTCAAGTATATTTCGATTTTTTTTACTGCATATTTACAACATGTATGTGCATATTTTGAGAAAATTATTTGCATATTTATGCGCATGTTTTAAAGTTTTTCACTTGAATATTTGGGTTTCCTTAATAATAAGGAATCGAAAGAGATACAAATAAAATGACTGAAATAATTGAGAGAAATTTGAATTATGATCCAATAGCCAGCAATTGAAAACGTCTTAAGAACATATAAAAATGTTAAATAACACAATTCCAAAACTTGTAAAACATCTAAATCATGACAATTTTTTAATGCAATGGATTCTTTTATGACTGAAAGGCCAGACCATTAAAGACTTTCATTTTAATATCTAAATGTGAAATTCCATTTTTATAAAAGTTTACTCTACAAGTGTTACAAGATTTACTTAACCACTTACTTATAATGGTAAAAATTAAGTGTTTTTTTAAAAGAATATTTATTAAAAAACCAAAACTTATGTTGATAGATGGACGCTAAAGACATTATATTCTTAATTTTAATTACTTGATCTTTACATATTATTATAGTCTGGTTATTTAGTTCAAGTAAACGTCGTACAACTTTTTTCAAGCAATCTTTTATATAGAGAACCTCATCCCTTTGGAATAATTTTCCCAGAACAGTACAGAGTACAATTTACAGCGATTCAAGATTAACTTAAATTATTGTGAATAAAATCCCCGTATCTTAAAATATTTTATTTTAAAACTAGGAAAATAATCATTTCTTTCCTGCTTGCACTTATTATTAATTAAAATTTTCTTTTATCATCAAAAATGGTTAAATTCATCTGAAAATGATACTGAATGGGCTAAAACTTTGACACCGTGTTCTCTGCGAAATTTAACATTTTTTATAAAATAATGTTTTCTTCTCGTCAATATCTTTAAAGAACCAGTCAACAACAAGGGGTACGATCGATATAGATAATTTTTTTTTCTTACAAATAACACTCGCTATGATATATTATAAAAACAAGGCTATGTTAAATATACTCTTGCCCTTCTAGCGCGTTCGCGAAGCATCAGAAATCTCCGAGCTTCTCGACGTTGACGACTTAAAACTTTACATCTCTTGCATTCTTTATAGAATGTCAAATAAATTAAATCGGTATAAGCCAGCACAAGAAGCGTTTCGCCGTTACCATATGTTTGGTCTGACATATGTCCCTTTGACTTTGTATAATAACAATTTGATTACAAGTTGTAAATACTAACAATTTTCTATGTTAGAACCAGGTATAAATTTCATTTTACTCAAACTAAGATTAGATGATTGTGAAGCATCAACAAGTGCACAAAAGAGGGTGGCTCCTAGATTTAAACAAAGAAGATATTCTAAGGCACATTTAGATTTTGAGTTCACAAGAAGTCAAGTAAATAATAATGTATGATATTTATTCAAAAATTTTGACAGTGGACGGCATGAGTCTCTATAAGTTTAAACGATTTTTGGTAATAGTTCCTACTGAATACGTTATTAAACCTTATAGTTTGTTGGGAAAGCATAACTCATGAAAAGGTTTGTATCCAAATGAAACAGTATAAGTAGCTTTGTACAGAGTCCTGTGTAAAATTGCTAATGGCGATCCAAATAGTAGAAATAGTGGTTTAGTTCATCCTTCTACCAAATGTTGCTCATTAAATTGACGATATAGCTCAAGATATCATCAAAAAACTACGATATAGGTTTGCTAAATTTAGCTAGATAGCAACAAAGATTATCATTTAATTGCTTTTTTCAGACATTATAATGAAATATCAGATGTCGAAGAGTTGAGTAACCAGTAAAAAATCAAGCTACAAAACTAGCATTACTAACGAATGATTTTTTTTAATGAGGCAAAGATATAATAATATAACTGTGTTGCCGGAAAATTTCAGAGCTTAGAACGTTGATGAAGCTAAACTATAGTAAATATGAACACATTGCATGACTGATAGAAGCCCACTCGTCAGAGGCAACGTAAAATAACGGTAAATTTTACAAAAAGGTGTATGGATTTTTTTTTTAGTTTTACCATAATTTAAAAAAAAAATATTTAAAATGGTTGGTTTAACCCCTTCAGTTGTAGTGAAAATCATGCTTCCAACCTCATTTATGATTAAATTAACGTTTCTGGAGACCGCTAAATATTTTGAAATTGGCTATTAGGGGGTTTCTTGGGGTGCTGATTAAAAATCCGATAACAGATTTGAAAAATTAAAAATGGCAGATCCAATATGATGGCCAGAGGGTACGTAATTCATTTAATTTCTTAGAGTAACTTAGAATTTTTGTTTTTTCAATAACTGTTTTCTTTGTACCTGAATATTTAAATGAAATATAAATACTTTATACTTAAAGCTTAGACTCTTATCTTTCATTTCCCACCGTTCAATATATTTCTTATTTTAAGTTTAAGTTTAATTATGATTAATAATAAGCAAAAAATACGTTTATCATACCAGGTGTACAAGTATGAAATGCGGATTTTAGACAATAGATGGTGCACCAATGCAGTTCGTGCTATAAAGATTTGACACTACGCCATTTTGTTGTGTCGTCAACAAGTGTCAGAAGCGCACGAGTGATAAATTGGAAAAGTGTGTGCATAGTGTTGTATTGTTGGGTTCAATATGTCGAAATTTATACCGAACAAAGAGCATTCGCGAACAGCATTAATTTTTTGTTTTCGTTTGAAGAAATCTGCTCTTAAATCATACCGATTACTTCGAGAAGCTTATGCTGAACATGTTCCATCGCAAGATACGTGTGAACGATGGTTTCGGCGTTGTTTCAAAAGTGGTGACTTCGATATTGCAGACAAGGAACGTGGAAAACCGCCAAAAAATACGAAGATGTGAAATTGCAAGCATTGTTGGACGAAGATGGTTCGCAAACACAAAAACAACTGGCCGAGCAATTGGGCGTTAGTCAACAAGCTGTTTCCAATCGGCTACGAGAGATGGCAAAGATTCAGAAGCCGGTAGATGGGTACCACATGAGTTGAACGACAGGTAAATGGAAAAGCGCAAAAACATGTGTGACATTTTGCCCGACCAGAGGGGCGTGGTCTATTATGGTCTATTGTGAGCTGTTAAAACCTGAGGAAACGGTTAATACTAAACGTTACCAACAACAAATGACCGATTTGACCCGTTCGCTGCTTGAAAAAAAGGCGGGGATATCGAAACAGGCAATACAAAGTCATTTTTCTTCATGACAATGCTCCATCACATACTGCAAAACCAGTTCGCGAAACATTGGAATCACTCAACTGGGAAGTTCTACCCCATGCGGCTTACTCACCAGACTTGGCTCCTTCCGATTACCACTTGTTTGCATCGATGGGTCACGCATTTGCTGAGCAGCGCTTTGGTTCGTACGAAGATGTGAAAAAATGGCTCGATGAATGGTTCGCAGCAAAAGGGGAAGATTTTTACTGGCGTGGTATTCACAAATTGCCCGAAACACGGGAAAAATGTATAACAAGCGATGGAACATACTTTAAATAAAGCACTTTTTATCATTCTTCCGAATTTAACATGTTTTTTTAGAAAAAAAATCCGCATTTTATATTTGTACACCTGGTAAACAATTTTTTAAGGACAAAATTACAAAAATTAGATTTTTTTTTAAGTTTCCAATGATTTTCTAATATCAAGTATACTTTTAACTGTAACTAAAAAGTAAAAAAATTGTCCGACTTTTTTTTACCATTTCGTACTGCTTTGAACGTAAAATTGCACTACAACAGGCAAATTTTCATATTTTGAAACTAAATTTTTAAATAACACAGACAATGTGGGTATTTTTAATTATTCTTACATTGAAATTTAAGCTATGGTAATGAAACATGCACAAGGATTTTTTTTTTCGATATTATATTTTATTATTACTTATTTTATTATATTTTAATAATTTTAATATTAATAATATTTGCAATTTACTGTATGCTCGTTAAAATGCAAATAAAAATTTCTTTTTAAGTTTTACAAATTACAAAGCAACAAAGATAAAAACTATTAGCAACATCGGAAAGCTGAAAGTCTTCTCTTCAAAAAGCTATCTTTTATTTTTTTGTTACACTCTGAAAACAAGTAATATCGATTAAACTTCAAATGGTTTGGCGCGATACACTTTTTGAATCACCTATCCGAATTTTTAATGAAATTCTCACGCTAAAAAAAAATCTGGAAAACACTATATATACTATTTTTTTAGAAAATATTCCGCTCTTTCACGGGGTGTTACGAGGCTGGTTTGAAAAGTCCGTGCAAAAATAAAAACTACTTATGTGTTTGGGGTAAACCTTTTTTATTTTTTCGACATAGTCTCCTTTTAGACTTATACACTTCGTCCAACGATTGTTCTAGTTTGTTGATCCCTTCCGAATAATAGAATTTGTCTAAGTCTACAAAATATCCATTAGTGTCTGCAATCACCTCCTCGTTTGAATAAAATCTTTGTCCCGCCAGCCATTTCTTCAAATTGGGGAACAAATAGTAGTCCGAGGGAGCTAGGTCTGGAGAATAGGGGGGATGTGAAACGAATTGGAATTCTATTTCCATTAATTTTACGACCACAACTGCTGAGGTGTGTGCTGGTGCGTTGTCGTGATGGAAAAGGACTTTCTTGTCGGGTCCAGTAACGATGAATAATATTCACCTGTAATAGTTTTATCCTTTTCCAGATAGACGATGAGGATTATCCCTTGCGAATCCCAAAAGACAGTCGCCATAACCTTTCCGGCCGAAGGAACGGTCTTCGCCTTTTTTGGTGCAGATTCCCCCTTGATAACCCATTGTTTAGATTGTTGTTTGGTCTCAGGAGTATAGTAATGTATCCATGTTTCATCCACAGTGACGAAACGACGCTTAAAGTCCTCCGGATTCTTCTGGAACAGCTGCAAACCATCCTTGCAACACTTCACACGATTCCGTTTTTGGTCAAGCGTGAGCAATCGCGGCACCCATCTTGCGGATAGCTTTCTCATGTCCAAATGTTTATGCAAAATATTATGTACCCGTTCAGTCGAGATGCCCACAGCACTAGCAATCTCACGCACCTTAACTCTTCTGTCATCCATCACCATATCATGGATTTGATCAATGATTTCTGGAGTCGTAACCTTCACAGGCCGTCCAGAACGTTCAGCGTCACTTGTGCCCATATGGCCAGTCCGAAAATTTTGAAACCACTTATAAACTGTTCTAATCGAAGGTGCAGAGTCACCATAATGTTTATCAAGCTTCTCTTTAGTCTCTTGAGGCGTTTTGCCTTTCATAAAGTAATGTTTAATCACCAGACGAAATTCTTTTTCGTCCATTTCTTGAAAATCATTCGATTTCCTTCATTCACACGAATGCCAAACACAAAGAAATAGACCAATATGGCTGAAACTTGGTGTGCGTTCATTCAAGAGATGCTACTAACTAAACATGACCTCGATACGCGCCGGTGGTGCCATCTCTCGGACTTTGCACGGACTTTTCAAACCAGCCTCGTATTAGTTTTTCGATATCATTTTTATTTTTCGAGACATTACCGAAAATCCGAATTTTTTATTTTGTTTTAGATTTTATGTAATGTAATAATTGTGTGTTCAATCCCCAGCAGTAACGACAAAACTTTTTAATCTTTTGTGGTTGTACCTCTTTTCTTCTTGAAGTGCAATATCCAATACAGACGTAGGCGATACTCTCGCCTTTGCCTGTGGTTAGTGCCTTTGTAAGTGTTCCACAGACAAAAAGGCCTACAGATTAATGCCGGTTTCGAGCGGCCAACATAAAAGGGCTTTATTAGGCATAATACTAGGACTGGTTTGCCATTGCCTTCCCGAGAGAGGCGACCGTCACGTTGCAATTTTTTTGTTTGTTAATTTTATTATTTTTCGAGCCGAGATTCGAGTTCGGGTTTCCGGCATAGAAAGCAGACACCTTATCCACTACATTATGGCCGCCTCCGTACCTTTACCTTCAAATATTTTTTCTTTTGCCTATGGTTTCAGTGACGGTAAATCGTTATTATTTTCTTCTATTCATTTGTATGGTTTACGAATTCCTAAACCTATGTTAATAAATTTATATAAAAATGAGGCCCTTAAAAACAAGACCGCTTTCTATTTTCAAACAAGCTAATTATCAGGTAGGTAATTTGTATAAAATATTTTCGAATTAAGAGATGAAATCGCAATCCTATTAGAAGAGGGAAAATGCTATTTCCAGATTACATATTTATAACTAGTTAAAATCTTCAATTTCAGGGAATTAATACATATTACTTGGAGATGAATGACTTATGCTTTGATAGTATAGTTGTTAAAGGCTGTAAAGAACATAAAAAGGAAAACAATAAATACTTTGTTTTATTTATAGCGTATATTTTGAGAACAAATCATTTTTCCTGTTTTACATTACAATTTATATTAGAACAGTAATCCCGCCCAAAATAATATAAGCTATAGATGTCCTTTTAACACGAAAACCGATTGTGCCAGCTCCAAACGCGGAATTTGGCTACAAACAGCAGCGCAAGTTACAATTACAAATGCACGAGCATGTATCAATGTCACTTATGACATCAGTGTAACCTCTCTGCAATATATTGCTTTGGTTTGCGTTTTCGTGTCAGCCCGAAAATTTCGACAATTCTGCTATGAATAGTGTATGTACAGGCTTTTGTCTATTGACAGATATTTTGGTTTTTGCTCACATTCAGTTAGGTGAATTCAGTACATTGTTTTTACGAGTATATGTGTGGTATAGTACATTAAAAAGCTGCATATATAATGACTTTCAACCTTTTTTTTTTAAATAACTTTTATAATCTTAAATTTCACGACATGAAATCAGAATGCAATATTTTTTTAACACAAAATTTATAAATCAATGGTTTCGAAAACAAAATTTTCTAGTAACAATATTTTATATAAATTAATTAAGTTGAAACTAAAATAATTCTATACAGAATCGCGATGAATTTTCAGTAACATATGTGTTTATTGAACACTGGCTTATACACAAAAAACATTATAGTCCATATCAAATAATATAAAATTTTTTACGATACCAGCTGCACGATTTGCATCATCTATAATATATATATAAAATGCAACGTTCTCTGTCTGTCTGTCTGTCCGTTAGTGCGCTTATCACTGGAGAACCACTTATCCGATTTACGTACTTTTTTTTTAAAACATACATATGTTCTCTGGCCAGGTTATAGGCTATATTTTATTACGTTAGGTAGCGTAAGGAATGAGCAGTGACGATAATAGTGAATGAAGTCGCAAAAAAGTTTGCCGCTAGCGCCTTCCCTTGCAATACACAGCCTAAACCATTAAATATGGAACAGTATTATGTAGCAAAGAATATCTATAATCTATAATATATATATATATATATATATATATATATATATATATATATATATATATATATATATATATGCATGCAATGTCTCTCTGTCTGTCTGTCTGTCCATTAGTGCGTTTATCACGCGAGAACCACTTATCCGATTTACATATCTTTTTTTAAATTCATACATATATCCTTTGGCCAGGTTATATAATAATAATAAAAATAATCTATATCTATAATATATATAAAATGCAACGTCTCTCTGTCTGTCTGTCTGTCTGTCCGTTAGTGCGCTTATCCCTCGAGAACCACTTATCCGATTTACGTGATTTTTTAAATTCATACATATGTTCTCTGACCAGGTTATAGATATATATTTTACTACATCTATAATATATATAAAATGCAACGTATCTCTGTCTGTCTGTCCGTCCGTTAGTGCGCTTATCACTGGAGAACCACTTATCCGATTCACGTACTTTTTTTTTAAAAACATACATATCGTCCCTACCATGTCAAACTATCGAATGTGAAAAAACTAATTTAAATTAAAAAAAAAGATTAAACTGACTAAATTTTGATATAATATCCTAAAAAGGTTTAAAAAATGTGTAGGAAAAGTATTAAACTTTGCAATTTTGGCAATGTGCTAATTTTGTCTTCACTGTTAAAGTGGTTTTTTTGCTCTCCTGAAAACTACTCATGTTCGTATTCGATAGTTTGACATAGTAGGGACGATATGTTCTCTGGCCAGGTTATAGACTATATTTTATTACGATAGGTAGCATAAGGAATGAGCAGTGAATAAAGTCGGAAAGTCGGAAAAAAGTTTGTTGCTAACGCGTTCTCTTGCAATACACAGCCTAAACCATTAAATATAGAACAATATTATGTAGCCGAGAATATATATAATCTATAATATATATAAAATGCACTGTCTCTCTGTCTATCTGTCTGTCCATTAGTGCGTTTATCACGCGAGAACCACTTATCCGATTTACGTGTTTTTTTTTTAATTCATACATTTGTTCTCTGGCCAGGTTATATATAATCTTCTATCTATAATATATATAAAATGCAACGTTTCTCTGTCTGTCTGTCTACCTGTCTCTCTGCCTGTCTGTCTGTTTGTTCGTTAGTGCGCTTATCACTGGAGAACCACTTATCAGATTTACGTGCTTTTTTTTAAAACATACATATGTTCTCTGGCCAGGTTATCTATCTATAATATATTTAAAATGCAAAATCTCTCTGTCTCTCTGTCTGTCTGTCTGTCTGTCCGTTAGTGCGTTACGTGCTTTTTTTTTTAAAACATACATAGGTTTTTTGGCCTGGTATAGGATATATTATTTTATTGCGTTAGGTAACATAAAGAATAAGCAGTGACGATGATAGTGAATCAAGTCGGAAAAAAAGGTTAATGGGGACCGTTAGCGCGTGTTCTTGCAATACACTGCCTAAACCATTAAAAATATGGAACACTATATCACGTTGCAAAGAGTATAATATATATAAAATGCAACGTCTCCCATTATTTCTCCTTATCTCCCATTATGTCTGTCTGTCTGTCCGTTAGTGCGCTTATCACTTGAGAACCACTTATCCGATTTACGTGTTTTTATAAATTTATATATATATGTATATATATAATTCGATATAAGCCTAGATAATGGGACATAAGGTGAGATAATGGGAGATAAGTATAAATAATGGGAGATATGGAGAAATAACGGGAGATAAGCAGAGATAAGTCTAGAGAATGGGAGTCTAGAGATAATGGGAGATAAGATAAGGAGAAATATTGCGAGATAAGTCGAGATAAGTCTAGATAATGGGAGATAAGGTGAGATAATGTGAGATAAGGGGAAATAATGGGAGATAAGGACAAATAATGGGAGATGAGCAGAGATAAGCCTTGACAATGGAAATTATATAGAGATAATGGGAGATAAGGAGAAATAATGGGATATAAGGGGAAATAATGGCAGATATTTTATTACGTTAGGTAATATAAGGAATAAGCAGTGACGATAGTAGTGCATCAAGTCCACGCAAGCAGAGTCGCGGGCACTGCTAGTTCTAGTAATAAAAAAAAAAAAACACTGAAATCTCACTACCTATACACTACTAACCAAAACTAAATACTGAGTGCTTGACAATATACTTATTTACAATTGGGACCGCGCACAAGAGTTAAGGCCACTACATCAAACAGTTTATTTTTGCTCGCGACACGCGATACGCTAACCATTTTAGCATCATCAGGAACGATAATTGATTAAATTTAAGACTGAAAACTAGCCTGTTTATGTTATAATCGAGATTTAGTCGACTGCAACCGATCAATCACAGATGGAAGTTTAATTCCGATGTAGTAACCAGTACAGGTAACTGTAAGAAATGGGTTCTCCGTCCTTATTTAGACTAATTTTTACATTTTATAATTTCAATACTTCGTATGCGTCTAATATTGTCTTTCAGGGACATTTTTAGTGTTCTACGGAACATTTATAAGATGACTTCGCTGTCTGTCTGTCTGTCACACCCGATTTTCTGCGAAACTATTTGTCATAGAAAGTTGAAATTTGGTAATAATATAGGAATTGATGACCTCATCAGAGCCATGTAGTTTTGAAAGTGAAATTTTGGACTTTGGGGGTTAGTTTTGGGGGGAAATCGAAAGTGAAGAAAAAAATTTTTACTAGGTCATCGAGTGTGGTGTTAAATGAAAGCTTGCGAAAACACGAGTAAAAAATATATATATAATGTAATACTTGCGCGCACTTTTCTTTGTATTATTTTTAAGGAATCGCAAAAAATCGCTGTCTACCCGCCTTATCTCGAAAAGTACTTATCAAAAAATTTTGAAAAAATTGTTGAATATTCTCCACGGAGTGTAGATTGAACGAAAATTATCACGAGCGCATTACCTTTAATAATTTATCTGGTATATATAAAAAAAACAAAAATTTCAGTCATCAGTTTTCAGAAAGATTGAAAACAAACTTTGTGGAAAACTTATTTGGGGTGTGTTTTGTGAAGTCACTGATCATTTTATACTTTCGTAACAAAATCCAATCAACATACGGAACACTATCTGCTGCGCAAGTTCAACTTGCACTTGCCGGGTTATTTATTTATTAACCTTAAATAATCTAATGTTACTGTATGTGATATACTTAATTTTTCTGATCGATCATACCTTAAATGAACTAAATGTACTTTAAATCTTGTTTAAATTGTCTTTTTGTTGTTTGCCCAACATATTTCTTGTTACAATCATTACAGCTTATCTCGCATTTTCCATTTCTTTCACGATCATGTATTTTGTGTTTCTGGCTCCCTAAGATATTTTTTTAATTGTCGGAACTTATAGACTAACAGATGACCTACCTTCTTAAATACCCTATTAAGTCTTCTTCTTAAAGTGCCTATTTGGTTCGAATGTTGGAAATTATTCTGGTTGTTATTACTTTATCCACTGCAACTCTGAAAAGACCGATAGTATTCGTTGAGAACCAATTTCGTAGATTGTTTAGCCAGGAGATATGTCTGCGTCCTGATCCCCCCTTTTCCAAAAACCTTACTATTTGCTGTACTAATCCATATCTAATTTTCTTATGTGTCTTACTAACTAGTTTCCATTATTTCCAATTTGTTATTTATGCGACGTAAGACATTGTAACATTCATTTTTTCCTAGATTTTAAGATCATGTTACGACACTGTTCTTCTCCCTATAATTTATATTTTATTACATTTTTATATTTATCGCAGTGATTTCAATTTTTGACAGTGTAGCTTAAAACAGTGTCTTAAATTTCTGAGCAGTTTAATTTAAGCCGGCAGAGTGTGTAACGCGTGTTGCGAACTTGACTTGTTTAGTTCGCATTGAATGCGTTGAGATTTGCATGCCGGGCAATAACCCAAGAAGAAGGGACAAAGATTTTTAAGGAGCCATTTCGGCGGTAGGCGGCATACTCGCGGGCTAGGGTAAACAGTAGCCCAGCTTGCGTCGAAGTTTTTCCGGTTATCGGGGATCAAGGCTTTTATTTCGGTAAACGGTAAGCAGTTCATGAAGCAGTAGACGGCGGTGGAAGTTTGACTCTCCACCATATGAAGGGTGATTCGCAAAAAGTAGCATAGTGGGTTCACAGTATTAAGTTGTGTCAGGCGGAGACGGATTAATGGCTGAACATAGACATAGTGAACTGAGCATTAACTTTAAAATTGACCTCTCTCTAGAAAGAGAAAAAGCAGGCCTGTAATAAACAAGGCGCTGTACCCCAAGTTCGCATTGAATGCGTTTTTTGCCACCATAACCCAAGAAACAGGGACAAAGATATTTACGGAGCTTTCGAATTTTTAAGGGCTTTTTCCATCATAAAGCAGTGGGGGCTTTTTCCACCAGTAGGCCGTAGTGGCTTTTTTCCACCATGAAGCAGTAGTGACTTTTCCACCATGAAGCATAGCCCGAGTAACGGCTTTGTTTTTTCTTCTCCAGCATGCCAGAGTGTTTTTTTAGTGATGTAGTAGTGCAGTAACGGTTTCTAGCTCTCAAGTTTAAGGCCTTTTTCCTTTTTTGAAATATCCTGCTCATCCTCAGGCATTACGGGTCAAAAAGTGCTTAGCAACCCAAATGAAACTAGGATGGTATTGGCTGGGACAATATTTTTATGAGAATCTCAAGGAGAGAGCCAAGTAACTTATGGAAAACCACGAGGAGAAACCAATCAGTAAATCATAAGCACACCAGTACACTTCCTGTCTACAAATGCGTTTCGAACGACTACTCAACACGTGTAACTCCGGAGTTAATTTCACTAATTTTTAATATCGTGTTTTATCAAGCCTTTTATTAAAAATTGTAGTAATCCTGATTTAAAGACTTTGTGTAATAGTGTACACTTTTCTAGCTTAAGGGGTTTTTTATTTAGTAGAAGTAATTTTGAAGAGTGTAATAAGGTTAGGAATTTTTATTTTGTTAATAATATACCCTTCCTTATTTAAATGTGTTGTGTTTCACTGAACCACCCGCTTTATCTTTCAGTACACAACGGATGTACCCAACTCAATTTTATTTCAACAACTAACTCTTCAGTATTTTTTCATTTTTAGAGCTGAACTTAGAATCTTTTTATTCTAAAATGAATTGTGCCCAAAAATGGTACACCGAAATTTTGAACGACTATGAAGACTATTTTCAAAAGGCGTACAAAAATTACCTCGATCTCCATGTTCTCTCCAAACAAAACGAGCTAGCTGATATCTTAATTCTCTCCTCTATCAGTATTAATATCCACTCAATTCATTCTCAAAATATATACATAAGGGACAAATAACGGCTTCTATTTAATAAATAAAATATTTATTAAAAATAAAGAGAGTGGGGCTATACAAAATAACGCCTCAACGAGACGTTATAAAATTGCGCCTCAACGTGCGGACAGCGTTCCAACGTGAGGCTATAAAAACGGCCCCGCTTCTAGACGATATAACATCCTCGTTGGCAATGTGGTCAGCATAATGCTTCAAGTTTCTTAGAAGTGGCTACAGTCAGAGTCCAAGATTCCACACCGTAAAGAAGAACACCAAGACATAACATCTTAGGCTTTTAAAAAGTGATGTCATTTTGAGGAACCGCTATAGCTTTTTTGATAGGGCAACGAATTTCCTGCGAGTGGTCCTACTGTTCGTTTATCATGGTACCTAGATATGAATACTGTATAGTTCTTTGTATTTGTTGATTGTTAACCCTATTAAGTACTTTGCTGTATTTTGGGTTATATGATATTGAAAGATATTTTATTCTGTTCACGAGTGAAAATAGGTGAAATTACAAATATTTTCCTAAATTATGTCTATTTACTAACTTGCTTATTAAGTTTTCGTCATAATAATTGATTCTAGCTATAATATGTAATATGATTTTTTTCATTTTCATTTCAGCCGAAGTTTCTTCCATTTGGAAATAGTAAAAAATTTCCAATTTTCTCCGAGAATTTCAATTTAACAAGTGAAACATTGAGCTTCAAACATGATTCTCAATAGAGATATTAAAGAGAACCTGCACTTAAATGCAGACAAAAGTGAGGCAATAAAATTAACGAACTAGGTAACTTTTTGTGACTATACCCCTTAAAACTCGATTGTTTGAACAAAATGTGGAATCTGATAATTAAAATAAATTAATTAAAGTATTAAGCAACCAGTCATTTGTTAAAGCATCGAATCGAGTTGTTTGATTTAAATTCTAATAGACAAAATAACAATGGCGTAACAAAAATAAAGCACACGCCTCAGTTACAATAATCTACAATGTATATTCTTTTCAAAAAAGTAAGGGGTTATACAAACGAAGTCTTACTTCTGGGTGGCCATTATATTCTGTAACAGTCTTATCTTGGAACTATTTCTGCCTTAGGGAGCTACTTTATTGATATAAAATAACTAATTTCTAATATTTTTTTTAGAAATGTGTAATCCATAATATGAACATTTAATATTAAGGAGAATTTAATTAATTAAATACTGCATTCTTCCATAGCTACTTGTTTTAATTTTAGTGATAGTCTCTGCACGGTTATTGATTTAAATATCTATGATAAAATACTTCCAACTTATTTATTAATTATATGTTCTAAATTTTTGCTAAAGTTCTAACATATATTATTTTATAGCTGCAGCAAATTTAATTTATATGTATATATACATATACGAGTATATATATATATATAAATATATATATATATATATATATATATATATATATATATATATATATATATATATATATATATATATATATATATATATATATATATATATATTTCCTTTGAAAATGCGCTGTAGTTCAGCCGATACCCAAAAAGGCAAAAAGACCTTGTCAAACAACTACCGGCCAGTCGCTGCTTTTAATAATATCGAAAGTCATGAAGTCAGCATCTCTAAAATATCTCGAAGGCTTGAATATTATTAACGACCATCAAAATGGTTTTCATACGCAAAGATCAACAGGATTCACACTAGGCTAATTTATGTAACACATGTTTCGAATAGCGCCACTGAATACTTTGGCGAATATCAAGCGAAGTCTTCATATAACCAAGGCATTCGACCGCGTTTGGCACGATGGATTGTTGACTAAGCTAGGCTCTTACGGTATGTCTGAAAAGTTCTTTTTAAGACTCTCGTGTTTCCTCAGAGAACGTTCTTTACGTGTGTCAGTTTACAGATTTCTTTCTAACACCTGTCAACGCCGGTGTACCCAACGCTCCGTACTGCCTGCTACTCTCTTTCTCATCTACATTAACAATCTGCTGGAAAGGACCAGAAATGCAATCTACAGCTTTGTAGATGATAGTACGCTTATTTCTTCATTCAATTTTAATGCTCGATCACCGCCTGGTCTATCAGTCATATAAAGTCCTTCAAGTTAAGTGGTTATTGGTAGAAACTAAAAATGTGTTTTTGACAGTGATTTAAAATTAACACACCCCATACAATGAACAACTTTCTAAGAGCAAATTTTGAAGAAGACCTCTTGTGAAGGTCGAAACGGCAATAAATATATAACAGATCCAAGAATAGTTTTAATGATCTAATTCCAAGAACACGTAAATTATAAAAAAATATATAACATATACACCAAGATCAAAGAACTTTACACTCAACAAAAAAAAAAAATATATATATATATATATATATATATATATATATATATATATATATATATTATATATATGTATATATATTGGTATAATATATATATATATATATATATATATATATATATATATATAGTATATAGTATATATATTGGTAAATTTAATCTCGAGAATCTCCGAAACTGGTTGTGATATAGTAATTGGTGCATTTAGGTGCGACATTGAAGTTAGAAAAAAGCAAAAATTTACCGTTACTATGTTATTTGTGCTTATAAAGCAAATACTTTTTATTTATATCTCCTTTCTTTTCTTCCTATAAGACAAGTTCTTGATTAGTCTCTTTTAAGCCTCTTGCGACGCCTTTCGTGCCATCTTTTTAGTGATCGACCGAGAGGACTCCTTGTTTCTGATTTTTCATCTTTTGCCCATCTTGGCCAGCTATTGACTGTCATTCTACTTAGGTGACCCCTCCAATATCGTACCTTGTATCTCGAGGTTATTCCTTTGATAGTGAGCAGTGTTTTCATTTCTGTAACTATCATGAGGCTTTTAGTTTTAGATGGTTTTGCTATTGTTTCTGCTGCATACGTTAGTACCGGTCTTACCACGGTTCTATATATAAACACTTTGCTTTCTGTAGACATGTAAGCATTTTATGGTAAGTCTCTCAAACAACCAGATATTTGGATGCTTTATTTGCCTGATTGCGTATTTCTTAATATAGATTTTTTTGAACTTGATAGCTATACTCCTAGGTATGTGCAGTGCATGTTCTGTGCTACTGTTTTGTTGTATATGGTTAATTTACATCTAATGGGATCTTTAGCTACAACTATTGATTCTGTTTTTCTACTGATATTTTCGTATTGTAACTTTCTGCTGTTGTTTGGAAACGACGTACTAGTCGCTGTAAGCCTTCTTCATTTTCTGATGTTTAATCATCAGCGAAGCACATTATTTTTAGAGTTTTTCATCCCATTTTGTATCTGCTATTCACCTCATTGAGACTATTTATTATTCATATCTCCCAATAGATAAATCATTCCACCACAATCACACAATATTATTAATTCTCATAATTTACATTTGCTTTGTTCGAAACACCGTTTTATCTAGAAAAATAGAAATTCCTTTCGTATTATCTTTTCAAAAACCTTAATTGTATAATTACAAATTCTACGATACGCTCGTGCACAATGAAAACAACTCGAAATCCCTGAATTACACTGGCATTAAATTTTGCACATTTATTAACATCGACTGCACAAAGTGCTTTGCTAATATTGAATCCTAACTGAATTTGACTGACTCTAAAACCTTTGAGCGTCCAGTTTTTCAATAGCAGTTAAATATTTTTCAATTTCGTTAACAAAAAAATCGTTTTTTTTTTTTTTTAATTCGTTGTGTGATTCGTGTTTCCAGATTAACGGAATATTTTATTTTATGAAATTATTTTTTAAAAAAAAAACTTGTGAGTTAGTTTACAAACACTATGTTTTTTTATTGAAACGAAAGAAAGCCATTAATAATTATATATATTTCTAAGGAAACGGAGTTGGTACACGGTGATTCTAATCTGCTTCTGTTATGGGACAGTAAAATCTGGTAAGTTTTAATATCTTGTTTATTTTAGGAATAAAAATACTACTCTAGCAGAAATATGAGTGTTTGCAGTCTGTCAAGTAAGAACGCGACTGCTTGTATTTTTGAAAAGATGTGCTTCGAGAACATTTTTTGCCATCAATGTGTTCTTTGATATGCTAACAACGGCACAATTACCTTAGTAAGTTGTCCAGTCGCCTCCTCCATCAATAATAGCCTGGCATCTTCGAGGCATTCTGTCGACGAGATTTTCTGCATACTCGCGCAGCAATAATCTTCAAATTTTTCGAATCTCGTGAGATAACTAAGTCAAAGTTCTCAGAGTTTTCCTCTGAGGACCAATAGGGTTGTCGTCAGATGATTGTGAGGGCCACTCTAGTATTTTATCGTGGGCCCAAGCCAGCCGCTTCGCGATGTGATTTTCGCCCAGCAAAGGTTTCTTCAACGTGCGCTTGACATCATGAGTATGAAGATTTTGTCGAATGGTCTTATGGGGCACATACAAACCTGATTTTCTTAATTTTGCCTCTCGTTGACGCTGCATCAAGGGTCCTGTGAAAACGATTCGTTTTTCGAGTGATTTTGCATACCGAGCCGCGTTTTGGCAAGTTATCGACATTTTTCATCTCGTTATAACGATTTATCCACCTCTCCACAAACGATACCGACTTTTTAATATATTTAGCGGTCGCGAAATGTCTCATTTTAGGCCCCTTTGGACGGAAACATACAAAGCCTGCCTCGAATCGACGCGCAAAGAAGTTACTCACTTTGAATTTTACGTGATTTCGACGAAACATCACTCAATTGATACTTTTACTAAAATGTGTCGTAGACAAAGATTCCCTCTACTGATTTTTTGTTGAATGGCTAGGATCGCATCTACCAAAAATTAATTACCGCGGACACGTTCTTACTTGACAGACTGCAGTAGTAGTAATAATGTGATAAATTGTGTTTTCTTGCTATATTAGGGGTAGAGCAAACGAACATTAAAGGATTCTAAACCATCAATAGGAACATAGAAGTGAATCGTTTCAAAGATTCTGAAAGATATTTAAATTTTGGGTTCCCGAGAATTGAAGTAAACTATGAATGGAGGCTGTGTGTTATTTATTTAATTTTTTTTTGCTGGTAGACAGCATCAAACCAGACCAGCTTAATTGACACTTGGAAACAGTTTATAGCGAGTACGACAATAAACCTCCAAAGTTTCTTGCTGCTAATTTAAACCATAATGAACAGACATCTAATTTCTGGAAAATTTCGCAAATGATAAGGATAAAGTCGCATAAATAAATAAATAAATAAATATGGTTTTAATTCGGTATCCACAAGACCAAAACAAAGGTGATACAAAACCAAATAAATATATATATATATATATATATATATATATATATATATATATAATATATATATATATATATATATATATATATATATATATATATATATATATATATAAATATATATATAATAGAATAATTATACAATATATATATATATATATATATATATATATATATATATATATATATATATATATATAATAGAAAATTTACAAATGTACACGCACAATTAATATTACCTCAGAAGGAGAAGAAATGGCGGAGTTTAGCCACACGCTACTCTTATACTCAATCATTTCCGTGCTTATTTAAGCCCAATCCAATGTAAAAAAGAAACTAAATACAATATACAAAAAAAAAATAAAAAAATAAGTGAAAAGAAAATTTTGATAATACAATAAACACCCTATATTACATATTATAAATATCTGTAAACCACGTATACCCAAGTTTACAGAAAAATTAATCCTTGGTATAGCACTGCACATGTTGTAGACCTAGTAAGTGAGATTTATATCTCGAGCGCAAACTATTGTTATTGCACAATTTCAACTCCTGATCAAGCGAATTATAAAGAGACACAGCGTTATAAGTAAAGCAACGCCGGAACAAAGCAGACTGATATTGTGGCATAGTGAGATGATCTCGATGTCTCAGGTCACGGTCGTTAACAGAAGAGCGGAATATAAGTTTTTCTCTTAAGTATACTGGCCCGTCATTGTGCAGGAGTTTCATTAGGAATACTGAAAAATGCAATCTAACTGTATTTGTCATATTCAACCATTTTAGTTCATTAATTTTAATTGATACATGATCATACTTTCTAAGGTTGAAAATAAAACGGCAACATGTATTCTCAACAATCTGCAGACGATTTTTAGTAATCATGTCCAAGCATGGAAAGTAGATCATACAACAATAAAGGAATATAGGCAGGATCAAGGATTCACATAATTTTTTCCTCATTTTATAATTTAAGATGTACCGATTTGCATACAGAATTTTCATTCTTGCATAGCTTCTCCAGAGCAGCGTACTAACATGCTTCCTAAACCTCAAGTCCACATCAATGTTCAAACGCAGAATCTTACTACACCCCGTAGACCTCAAATTAACGTCACCCAAATGAAGTTTAATAACTTCTTCCAACATCTGGCGACACCTTCTTGAACAAAACAACATTACTTCAGTCTTATCCGGATTTACTTTCAGATTATGCTCTATTAAATAAGTAAGTACTGCCTCGAGATGCGTTTAGGCATTGAGTAGCATCCTCTGGCTCGCTGGGGTGGAAATACTGCAGCAATACAGTATCATCGGCATAAGCCTGTACATGCGAACTTACAGCTGAGTGAAAAATGTCAAAAGTGTATATCAGAAACAAGAGAGGTTTAAGAATAGACCCCTGTGGAACTCCAGACACCACTCTTCTAGTGGAGCAACATATACCGGCAATACGGACTCTGATGTCTATCTGAAAGATATGTTTCAAAAAAAGACACTGATATGACATCAAATCCCAGATACTTTAGCTTCGCACGCAATTCATGGTCCGGGACGTCAAATGCCTTGGAATAATCAAGAGAAACCGAGATAACAGCTTTATTTTTATCGAGAGCGCTGGCTATTTGTCAGTGAGATTTAATAAGCTTAAGTGGTGCTATGGGCCTCCCGAAAACCAGATTGATGGGTGGGGAGAAGACTGTTATATGTAAGGTAACGAAGGACCTGTGTGTGAACGGTTCTTTCAAGCACCTTAGAAACGGACGGGAAGAAGACTGATAGGGCGAAAGTCATTAACAAGAGTTGATTTTTGGGTTTGACAAACTATGGACTGCCTCCAGTACATAGGAAAGTAACTAGATTCCATACAACAATTAATGATCACAGGCAGACTAAGTCTTATCATGAGAATTGTCAGTTCATCACACCCAGCGGGTTAAACCTGATGCTACAAACATTTTTTCGAACAGTTTCAGAACTTACCATGGCAAAACTAAATTGCATGTCAACATCATATCTGTTATCATTATAAAAAGATATTCTATTGCCACAGTTGTTGGATTTTCGAAATACACTCAAAAAGTAATCATTCACTTCATCCGGACTCATAACCTCAGCTGAAACACAGCCCACATCTGGTCGCTTACTAGAATACACATTCATCAGCATGAGTCCCTTCCACACACCTCTGGAATCCTGCCGTCGTCGCAAGAAGTCCAAATATCCCATTTTTTTCCATGCGAACCGACGCTTATTTGCTTTATATCTAGATTTAGCTCTATCACGTTCCTTCAGTATGAGCTTCAATACAGAAGTCAAATAAGGAGGAGAGACGCGATGTCAGAAAATGCACATTATCATCAATATTAGACTCATAATAAATTATATTCCAGGGTATCTCACAAATCGAGGTAAAACCGATCCTCATTGAAGTCAGTGAAGCTACGAAACCTTACAAATTTCTGCAAATTTCCCTTTTCGGACAATTTAAAAATTACAAAATACCAATTTATGATCACTAATGGTATCAGCACAAATAGTGGGGTCAAGCAAAGTTGAAGCCGTGGGTGTAACTCTGGTGGGTTCATCAATAGTCTGAGCAAAACCCACGGTGTGCCTGAAACAGGTTTTAATAACTTCGGCGACCACTACAAATTTTCCGACGGTAATCGATTAGTGTAGTAATACAGAGCATGTGTGAACAATTTTAAAATTTTTTGCTTGGCCGTTTTGAAAAAAGTGCATTTAAAAATAAACATAATTCTTCTTCTTCCTTCAACCGCTCTCTACCGACTGTCGGTTATAGGCTTCTCTCAAATATTTCCATTTTTTTCTATGTTGTGCTTGTTGATACCAGTTAAGTCCTCCCATTCTCTTCAGATCGTCACTCCATCTCTGTTGAGGTCTTCCTATGCTTCGCTTTTCACCCCATGGTCTCCACTTAGTGATCTTGCTACTCCACTTATACGTCGCTCTCGCTACATGGCCAGCCCAGCTCCATTTCAGAGATGTTATCCGTTTGGTGATATCATCCACCTTTGTTTGTTGTCTAATCCATTTATTAGTTTTCTTCTCCTTCAAAGTAACACTCAACATCTTCCTTTCCATTGCTCGTTGGTGAACTTGTAGTTTTTTTATTGTTATTTTAGTTAAAAGCCATGTCTCGGCTCCATACGTTGTAGCTGGTAAGATACATTGTTTATAAATTTGGGTTTTTGATCTTTGAGAATTGTTCATATTATTTTCCATATGCTGCCCATCCCATACGTATCCTTCTTTCTATTTCAAGCTGCTGGTTTTCCTTTTCTATCGTTATTATTTGGCCCAGATAGATGTACGTGTTTACTTTTTCTATTGTTGAATGTTCAATCACTATATTTTCATCATTGGTATCTTCGTTACTCATGTACTTTGTCTTGGAGAAATTTATGTCAAGTCCCACTTTTCTTGTTTGGTGGTGGAGATCTGTGATCATTTGGATCATTTCATTCCTATTGTTTGCTATAATTACAATGTCATCTGCGAATCTTAAGTTGTTTAGCCGATCGCCAGCTATCAGAAGGCCATTTTTCGTCCCAATTCAGTTCTTTGAATACATCTTCTAAGATCATTGTAAATAACTTGCCCGTTCATATATTTTGGCTATTAGTTCCCTGTATCCGTGGTCTATACGAGCATTTCTAAGGGCTCTTATAAGCGCCCATTTTTCCACTGTGTCGAAAGCCTTGCGAAAATCTACAAATGTGAGCCACATTGGCATAATTATATGCGTTAATAATGCTCATTGAATTATTTAAAAGATATTTACATAGTATTTATGTGATTGCAACTGTCTATAATAGTACACGTGAAAATCATTAATTTGAGACGAGGTAGAAGTCTGTTGGTGCTCTGGAACCAAAATTATGGTAATTTTAAGATATTTTAAAATTCCAGGTCAAAAATTGTACTCATTTTTTCCTATTTTTTAAAAGTCTCATAACTTTAATTCTAGATCATCGAGAAATTTCTTTAAAAAATGATATTGAAGGATTAACTTCTAGTTTCATAGTCTAATATGAACATGTTTTCTCCTCGAAGTACAATTTTGCTAATTCCGTCAAAATAATAATATGATTTATCTTTAGTATAACATTTAATGGCTTCTCTCTTTTTTGAGATAAAAAAATAGCTACTTTAAACGGTTTTTTGCCAACAAATTTTTCTTTCTTAATATTTTTTAATAAATCACACTAAAAGTTTTTTTTTCGAAAGGATAGTATTACATATTTTTTAAAATTTTCGATATGTGTGTGAATAATGTGAGCGGCAGAAAAATTAGGCTTTCCTCATGTCAATTCCATAGTATATTTTGGATAACACTATGCAACTATTTCTTTTGTTTCCACTCTAGATTCACTATTAAAAAAATTCATATGTCCTGGTTTTCTTGCTAAAACTGCATTCACATAATTTTTCTTTTTGAGACCTCGTAACTCAGTGGATTTAATTATTTTATTTTTGAACAGCCTTATAAAATAAGGTTTTACAAGAAGTGCAAATTACTGTGGGAAGACGTTTATCGTCCGAGTTGAAATTTATGACTTTTAAAATATTATCTTTTAAAGATACAGCAATTTTATTCACCGAATCTTTTTTTTTCAAATATAATAAACATAATTTTTCTTGATTTTCTTAATGAGTAAGGGCATTATCTTTTCGTTTTTTAAACATTTTGTTGAATTAAATAATAATATATTAAAGCAAGGATATTGACACTTGTTATGTTATTTTCTACAACTTTATACGTAGCCAACTTAAATTGAACTAATAACATTATCGACCTAACTCAAACTAAAATCTATCATATATATATATATATATATATATATATATATATATATATATATATATATATATATATATATATATATATATATACATATATATATATATATATATATATATATATATATATATATATATATATATATATATATATATTACATGCACATTTATACAATGTCGAGAAAATTAACTTCAATTTTTGTTTCAAATTAATGGTTTTCACGCATACTATTATAGACAGTTGCAATAATGACATAAATATGATGTAAATAACTTTTACATAAATTCAAAGAGCATTATTAATGTAGAAAATTAAGTTTATTTCGAAATTTTCCATTTTAAATTTTTAAATGCACTTTTTTTTAAAACGGCTAGGCAAAAAATTTTAAAATTGTTGACACATTGCCTACTACACTCATCGATTACCGTCGGAAAATTTGGAATTGTCGCCGAAGTCATTAAAACCTGTTTCGGGTACACCGTGATTGGACAAGAACCGGACCTTGTCAACTAAGTTCATATAGTAAAAATTATGCTTGAAGATAGGTTTGATAAATACCTAGATCATCCCTCCATCAAATGATACTGTTTTCTAAATGAATTGTCAATGTATCTGAAGATGTATAGCAACAATTTTCTCCAAAACTGTGTGACAGATTTTCCTTAGTTCAGCTTAATGAGGCAAGAAATGTCACTTAATTAATTTGATTTTGCTATGTAATGCCAGCAGCTGGCGCTCTAGTGTTACCAAATATGGAACATAACCCGAACCTAGTTAGTAAAGATTTCTTTGTGCTTGTTATTCACAGAAGATCCTTTGAATATGATACCTAATTTTACTAAGTTTGTAAAATTCAGTTTTACAGAAATTATTTTACTTTATATAACCTAAAACTTGAGCCACTGTATTTACGACTGCTAAAAAATTAGATCTCGAGGAATATACCTAAAAGAATAAGTAGCTTTATTTTTGTTTTCTTATTTTAGCAATAATTTATGTATATATATATATATATATATATATATATATATATATATATATATATATATGTATATACATACATATATATATATATATATATATATATATATATATATATATATATATATATATATATATATACATATATATATATATATATATATATATATATATATATATATATATATATGTATATACATACATATATGTATATACATACATATATGTATATATATATATATATATATATATATATATATATGGAATTGAGTTTCGCATCGCGATGTGCGTACATGTGAATCGAACGCCCGGCAATAGTCAACTCGTTGAACGAGCATTATTACGGTAGTGTTTCGATCTATTTAATTATTTTGTCGATTGCACATGAGAGGGACTAGAAATAAAGTAGTGTAGTGTAGTGTTAGATTACGACAATAAGTAAAAAAATTTGGAAATTTATGAGAATAATTTTGTGAAATTGTATGAAGCTAACGACGACCTTGATCATTTTACTGTTTACGATGATAAGAAATATAAACAACAATTTTTTTTCTTTTTCTCACGTGTTTAAAAATGAAATATACGAAGAACACACGTAAAGTTTTTATAACAGAAAGAACAGTGGATAGCGATGATTATACCTCAGGAGACTCGAAAAAAGGAAGAGTCGAAGAAAGAAATCCAATGGGATTATTCAAGAAGAGTAAAAAGCTGATAAGAACACCACAGAAAGAGAAAAACGAAAGAGTAGATAAGATAGACAATTTGATAGAAATGACCAGAGAGCTAATGTCAGATATAAAGGATATAAAACAAGATCAGGAGAGATACCAACAAGAGTTGATGGAACTAAGCAAGGAGAATGAAGTATTGAAAGAGGAAAATATGATTTAGAGAAAACATAAGAAGTATGGATTTGATATATATATATATATATATATATATATATATATATATATATATATATATATATATATATATATATATATATATATATATATATATATATATATATATATATATATATATATATATATATATATATATATATATATATATATATATATATATATATATATATATATATATATATATATATATATATATATATATATATATATATATATATATATATATAGCAGCTATAAATAAGTTTGATTCTCATATTAAAAATACGGGAGTTCAAGTCTGATGCACATTCTGGGATAAATATTTAATTCTAAAACTGTTTGCGTTTTTTTTTCTGAACGGTGGAACATCTACTTTCATCAACGTTAAATATTTTTGTAGACGAAAATTTATTTTTATATATGAATATTTACGGGTCGATTTGTCCTACTCTCCCTACTTGAAAACAGATGTTAAGGAGAAATGATCTAGTTGTTCCGGCGCTTTGCTAAGGCCAAGGTCGGTCTTTCATGGCCGGGTTGGTTTTGTAAATATTTGGTAAAAAGGAATTTTTTCCTTTTTTTTTTAGGTTTTTTCAAGTTTTCAAATTAAAAAAAATATATATATTAAGTGTACTTCTATATAGCCTCATGAGTCAAGAAATTATCTGAGTAAAATGATGACATAAGTTGGCCTCAACGTACTCCTGATTTTACAGCGTCGGGTATTTTTCTTGTAGAGAGTTGTCATAAGTAACGTTTACCGAGACGATTCTCGCTACATGTAACAATTGAAAAATATATCCTGCATTTTAATATATGCAGTGAATTTCATAACACCCTATATATATATATATATATATATATATATATATATATATATATATATATATATATATATATATATATATATATGTATATGTGTGTGTGTGTGTGTGTGTGTGTGTGGGATTCACGAGATTTATTTTTGATGCAAATATTTTATCTAAAACTTATAATTTTCTTGACAAATTCACAATATTATTTTTGTTCGCAAAAAATAAAAGATTGTTAAAAATTATATGCGAATGTCTTTTAATATAAACTACTCAGTTGTAATCCTTAGACACTGAAGTAAAATTATTAGAAAAAATCGAAGCAATAAAAAGTAAAATAGCCAAATTTTACTCTTGTATACTAAAATATACGAACAAAGTAGCATCTAAAATAAATATTTTGAAGAGTAGACGTTAATGAAATACAGGTAAATTTTAAAGCTATAGGGGATAAATTAAATGGATGTCGCAACACAGTGGCGATAAGAGCTTGTAAACACGAAGATTGGAGATAAGGCACTTCGGCAGCCATGCCATGCTTTATTTCACCTGACAGGTGTAACAGTTTTAGCATTGCACGACCTTATTTAGCATCCTTTGCATGATTTCAACCTTAAGATTTAAGTGTGATCAAATAAAATAACTCTTTGACATTAAGCGACATCAGATCAAAGCGTACAGAGAGATGTTATTTAGATTTATAATTGTCTGAAAATGAAAAGCAGAGTTGCTTTAATGTTGAAATTATAATAAACACATCACATGATGATTTCCAGTCATTTTTACTGAATTTATTCCTAAGGTCGTTTAAGTGACGCTGAATGGAGGATACGAACGATATTTTTTTTCTTGAGGAAAACGAAAATGTGACATTACTTATAAAGAGGAGCCTTAAATGGCAACCAAGGGCAAAATCTCTTGTAAATAAAAAATCTGAAGCCCTTTCCAACGCAATAAACTCTAAATCGATGTCAAGGGAAAGGAAGGTTTTTCACGAAAAAAACTATTTTGTACATTAAAACCTTAAAACCTTATTCCTGATTTCATAAACGATGATCGGAAGGAAGAGTTTTCACAAAAAACAAACTCTTTCATATAGTAAAACTTTAAGCGTTCAAACCTAATTTAAAAATTCATAACTAGGGGGGGGGGAGGTAAAATTTTCCACAAAAATCATCATTTCTTACAGTAAAACTTTAGAGATTTAAACCTCACCTGAAAATTAATAACCGGGGGAGGACGGGAGACATTTTTCGTAAAAATAAATGCGATTTTAAAATTTTCTTATAAATATAAGAACAATTTTAACTTCTATTATAGTTTCATTAAGAGAATTCTTTTCAAGAGTATAATAAAAGCAGTCGAAAATTCATTTGAGGTACTTTATTAAACATATTTAAGTGTACAAAAATATTTTTTTTATCTTTTTAATTCAAAGTGGCCACTTCAGAATCCAAGACGACAAGGCACTTTTTATGCCAGGTCTCAAACGGGCAAAACGATTGCTCCCGTAGATTTTAACCAAAACAGAAACTTTTCATTAATATATGTCAAAAACTAGTGGCAATTTGAAAATATCTTTTTTTCAAAAAAATGATGCATCCTTGAGAAGAGCAATGAATACAATTTTGAACTCTACGTAGCCTTCATAGATTATATGAAAGCTTTTGATTCTGTTGAAATGTGGGTAATCATCAACGACTTAAACAACTATATACACTACCTTAATCAAAAATGTATATGAAAATACGAAAATGTACATAAAACAAATATATATCAAATACCTCTAGGAAGAGGTGTAAGACAGGGAGCTACAATCTCTCCCAGGTTATTTATTACAGCTCTAGAAGATGTATTTCATCAACCAGATTGGACAACGAAGGGCCTAAAGATAAATGGTGTGTATCTGAGTCATTTAAGGTTCGCAGATATTATAGGCATCAGTAACAATTCATTATGATGATGAGTTACCAGAAATGATAAACAAGTTAAATTAACACTTAAAGGCAGTTGGTCCTAAAATGAATAAAAGTAAGACAACGATATTAACACTAATAACAACATAATTCTAAATTTAGAAGGAACAGTTCTCGAGATTGTTGAGAATTATGTGTATCTAGGCAAAAATTACTGCGATGAAATACAGTATCTCGGACGAAATTTCAAGAAAGGCTATGATGGTGCACATTCAGAAAATTAAGTTATATATTCAAAGATAAAGCCATCCCAAGTAAACTCAAATTTTACGATCAGGGCATCCTATGCAAGAACTAGCTCGGACCCGAGAGCACACGAAAGATAGTTGATCGGGACAGTACTTAAAGATAGAAAAAGAAACAGATGGATACGTGAACAAACGATAGTAAAGGATATTATAGAGCACGTAGCAGACAGAAAGTGGAAATAGTGTGGACATGTAGTATGCACAACCGATGATCGATGGACCAAGCGAACATTAGAATGGAGACCACGATAATAAGAAAGGAGCATAGAACGTCCAAAAACAAGATGGCGGCATGATATATCGATTGTTGCGGGCATTGGATGGATGACAACAGCATAGGATAGAACTAGACTTATAGTGATATAGCGATAGTGATATTCAAGCTTGTTGCAAGAGTCCTAAACTGATATTATGATTTAACCATGAATTTTAGTTTTTCGATACTGTCATATAAAGTCACTCACCATATATTGAGAAACTATTTAAAATTTCAACTGGCATATAATATTTTGAATAAAATATTCAACTGCTCTTGTGAATAGTTTTCAACCTGTCTCTCAATTACTGTTTTAAAAATGGTCACTATAGGGATACCTTTTAAAATTCGGTCAAGATAAAAATTCCAAAACTCCTGCTGTTCTAAATAGCAGTGCCGATAAATAGGTGGGTTGTGGGCTCATTCAAATTAGGATTTATTCCTACATCGAATTGATGCTCACGTAACGTCTCACGTGTAATTTTGTGTCCAACTAATTTGATTTAACAGCTGATAAAAGGCATTAAATGGTGTGAAATATAAATTGGATTTTTTACGAGCCACTTACGATTTTGTTTTTATTATTTTTGTTGTTCGATTACGTCGGGAATTATAAAAGGGGGAGAGAGATTATCCATGAAAATATAAATAAAAACCGGTCAAGCAAAGTTTTGTGTGCTGAGTGATGGTCACGCATGAGCCTTTTCATGTATTTCATTGACATTAAAATCAAAAGTATTTTCTTTTTTGAAACTAGAAAGCTTAAAAATCTTATTTAACTTCCTGAGATAATATATTTAATTATTACAACGCTTGTCAAGCTTAACTTAAAAGCACTAATTTACTGAACAATTTTAATTTTCAAATTAACATCTAAGCTTTATACTTCCTTAGATTTTATTTACTACACAAAATTCAGCCCACGCTAAAGCTAGTACTAAAACCATAAACTCAATCATAATTTAAATTTTTTAATGTGGCCGCATTAAGTAATTAAATCTAAATTAATTTTAAATACACAAGTGCCGTATGTAGATCTGAATTTTAAGTAGTATTAGTTTAAAAAAATTTTCATTCCACGCCTTGCAACGAAAAACAAGTTAGAAATTAATTTAATAACATTTTTGTTATAAAATATTAAGAAATAGGAGTTAAATTATTCACCTGTTTAGTGTTAGTGCAAGTCGGACTTTCGCAATTAGTGTTCCGTACGTCGATTGCTTTTAAAGTAAAAATTTTTGTTACGGAGGTATAAAGTGATCAATGACTTCACAAAACACACCCCAAATGACTTTTCAACAAAGTTTTTTTCTTCGATCTTTACTGAAAACTGATGCCCTTGAAATTTTTTTTTTTTTTTTATACCAGGTAAATTATTAAAGGTCAAATTTCAACTTTGAATTTCAAATAGTTCCGGATATAATTGGCGCAATGTCAAGCTATTTTAGCGGTGTTTTTAATTTATTTTTAATTGCCTACAAATTAGTGTATATTTTCTGTGAATATGTAAATCATACATACGAGAGTGTTTTTTAATTATCTACCTGGCCCTGAAAATGAGATCATACAAAAAAATTGTTTAGTTCACAAATTTGCTGGGTCTCTTCGAAGTACTATTACGAAATTTTGGTAGCGTTTTACAATTTTCATGAATTTTTTTGAAAAATAAGTGAAATTAATTTGGAGCATGTACCAAAACATTCCTAAAATAATATCCCAGATGTACCGCAATGATGATCATTGCCTTCCTATATTCAAGCCCTCAGCTCTAGAACTAAACACTTCCTCAAACATTATCAACCAGCCTTTCAAATAAGGAATGAATTGAAAGCTGTTCTAGCGTTATTTTTTTGTGACACACACAAAGCCAACTTATGTTACCTTTTTAGACATCAGTGACCGACAGAGGTGTTTTTGAAACGTAAGATGTCGCCCTCATCCTGCTGAAAGAAGGCTGTTTGGTTATAATTCCGAAAACTTGGTAAAGCGGATGCGCAGAAACTATATCTATATGTCATCCAGATTAACAGTTGTTACCGCTCAAGCTATTACTTTACAGCCTTTTGATGTTTCTAATTTTTAGGATTTGATTAATGACAATTTGGTTATTGACATGGCTGTTAAGGTGGAAATTTGCTGATTCGGGAAAGAATTGAAACCCATTCAAAGATTTTATTGGCTGTATTTCTTGCACAAGATGTACTATAGCGTTCTTCTGGGCACGGTGCTAACTAATCCTCGGACGCACACTACGTTTACAAACAACCGTTTCTGGTCCTAGATTTATGTAAAGTTAAACTTTAACATCCATTTATTAATCTTTTCAACACTGAGGCCGAGGTATACTCTATATAAATATTAAACGATATATTTTTGACGCATAATAGCCACAGAATTAGTGTTTTAGTTAAATCTTGCACCCAAAAAACATGCGTACTAAACCAGGTTAATGCAACTAATTTTTGTGGGGAATACGTCGTGTCCTTTTTTTTCTCGCCCAATACTTTCGCGTAATAAACATAACAAATTTGACTAACAGTCTTTTCTTTTTATTTAAGCTATACTGGTTTTCGTATTTTTTTGTTGTTAAGTGTTGGCTAACGTGGCGCATATAGTCCTCCTTTTAAATTTTTGGTATAAATATCAAGAGAGTATAAGTGTCAGCCATTCATAAAAATCCATCAATTAGGCTCTACCGGTCAATAAAGAAACATGGAAAAAAATATTAGTTTTCTTGCGGACGTGGTATCTGGGCCAGTACGTTTTATTTTACAATTTTATTACCAATAAATTCCAAAGTTTTACTTCTTTTCTTCTTTTAATATTTCCGGAAATAGCAGGCGTTTTCGGCAGTTATGATTTTAATTTAGTTATCATTAAATAACGCAACTTTGCGCCAATTTAACTTGCTGTATATGCTTAACTGCTAAGATTTCCCGATGGACGGGAGCCAATTTGTAACAGCCTGTATATTTAGTTTAAAATTATTCTAATTATTTGAACTAAATTACAGATAAAAGAAATAATATTGCGAATAATCTCGAAACTAAAATATTTTTACGAAAAAAGTAGGTATTTGAAATTTATGTTTTTTTTGTACAGAAGAACGGGTACTATATACCGAAGAGTTTTAAATGTGATGGAGTATAAGTATAGGAAAAAAATTTAGTAAGCATGTGATCAAAAAATGTACTTTTTTTGACCCTGGCACATTTTCTAAAATTTGCCTATTTTAGTTCTCTCGGAATAACTCGCCAATTACTACAAATATAGAGATTTTAATAACACGTATTTTAAATGATTGCTTAATAGCAACTTTTAATAATAAATACTAATACTAGCTTTTGTCACTTCCGAGTTGTTTAAAAACTAATACAGTTCTCTAAAAGGAACTTAAATTTAGATAAAAAACCGGTAAAGTGCAAGTTGGACTTGCACTATTAGTGTCCCGTACTCTGATTACTTTTAAAATAAAAATTAGCTACCTAATAACAAATAAATGAATCTAGCTCAATCTAAAAACTAGTAGTAAAAGTTTAAAACAAATATGTATTACCTAAATATTTGCTTAATTATAAACAAATAAAATAAAATTATTTTGTCGTCGGTACCTATCCGTTAGCTAGCAGTCATTATAATATTACTGATTGCACCGAATGCGTATTGATATTTCGTAACTCTTAGTCCCGGTTGAATTCCCAACTATCCAAATCTTTACTATTCTGCTATGCTACATAGTTCTTTTTATATCAGAAAAATTATTAAACGTAATGCACTCGTAACAATTTTAATTCAATCTACACTTTAGACTCTTCCAGAACTTTTTTAGAAATTTTTTATCAGTACGTTCCATAATAGGGTGTAGGGACAGAGATTTTTGGTTATTTTTTTAAAAATAATACAAAGAAAAGTGTGCGCAAGTATTTTATATATATTTTTAAACTCGTGTTTTCACAAGCTTTTATTTGAGACTCCTCTTGATGATCTGTTTTTTTTTCACTTCCGATTTCACCCCCCCCAGAACTACTAACTCCTTAAGTCAAGATTTAACTTTTAAAACTACACGGCTCTGATTGAACCATATCAATTCCTATATTTGTGCCAAATTTCAACTTTCTATGCCAAATAGTTTCGGATAAAATCGGATGTGACAGACAAAATGTTTCCATAAGTGTTCCGTACCGAACACTAAAAACAAAGAAATAAGACACATGACTTTAGCAGGTAAAATATGACAGAGATGGATTTCTGTCTAAACAATAGAGAATTTTCTGTTAAGAAGAATGTAGTAATGACTAGGGAATAATTGTTTTTCCAAGAATTAATTGACTATTTTTAAATAAAAAACCCTATTTCTCTTGCTGACAGAGGAACATTGAAAGTTGACAACACGGATTTTTTTTTGTATTTAATGGTGACAATTATTAGTGAGCAATACTTTATGACAAAATCTGTAAAATAATTCATGAATTGAACTGGAAAGTAGCACATTTCAGACCAATTGAACCTCATAAAGATAAAATTTTTACATATATACGTATTTATTAGGTTTCCGTTTTTTTACACACGAAGTTCTCGGAACGTCGAACAGGGGATCCCATATAACCCATTGCTCTTTGTAATGTATTATTCAATTTCCTGTTCATTATTTTGGTTGATAATGAAAAGATCAAAATTGACGTTTTGTTTGTAGAAATTCTGTCATTTAATGCAAATTGGTATTAACAAAGGCAACTTATCTACTCAAATTAATAAAAGTGCTTGAAAATCTTTAATATTTTTTATTCTCAGCTGATGTAAAATAAAAATAACTGGTCAGGTGCAAGTTGGATTTGCTTAATTAGTATTCCGTACCGTAATTACCTTTAAAATAAAAGTTAGCTACTTAATAGCCAATAAATGAATCTAGCTCAATTTAGAATCTAGAAGTAACACTTTAAAACAAATAATTACTACTTAAATAATTTAATTAATAAACATATATATAATAAAATTGGTGTACAATAAATTGATAGTAAATGACAGATCATACATGGCTTAAGGTATAAAAGTACGACAAGTGAATAGCCATGGTACAGAAACAAACACGAGGCCAAAAAGAACCGTATATGAAAGATCACCGGGGAGCCTGGACCTAAATGGAAAAATAAGAAGGATAAGCGCCTCGTGCTCAAAAAACCAAATAGAATAGATGTGGGAGGGAGGAGGATGGAAGACGAAATTGGCAATGAAAAGGGACGACGACCTGGATATTATTAGGAAACAGAAGCAGAGGTATATTAGGATAGGAAACTGGAATATTAAAAGTCTTACAGGAAAAGAAGAAGAACTAGCAAAAGAGATGCAAGATTATGGTCTGGACTACATGGAAATACCGGAGACTAAAAAGAAAGGATCCGGAACAAAGAGGTTAAACAGTGACCACTGGATAATATGGTCAGGGGTCAAGAAGGAGGAATTCGCGAGAGCGGGGGTTGCTTTAATTATCAAGAACAAAAACATGGGGAATGTCAAAAATGAAAGATACATAACTGAGAGAATACTATCAGTAACAATTGCGGAGAAAAATGAAGAATATACATTGGTGGTGGCGTATGGGCCAACAGAGGATGCAAAAAAAGAGGAAAAGGAGAAATTCTTCGAGGATTTACAAAAAGAAATAGATGATAGTAAGAACAGCACAATTATCCTAGGAGACCTAAACGGAAGAGTAGGAAACGTAAATAGAGATATCGAGTGGTGCTTAGGAAAGGAAGGGGAAAATGTTAAAAACAGAACTGGGGAAAGAATAATAAACTTCTGCATAGAAAACGAGCTGATCATAGCAAACAGTCATTTCAAACATAAGGATGTACACAAATATACAAGAGAAGTCGCGAGCAGAAAAAGAAAAGTCAATGTTTACTTCCTGGTAACCAAACATATATGGAAAAAGGCGAGGTACATAAAAGTTAGGAGAGGAGCAGAAGTTGGTAGTGACCACTATTTAATGGTTAAGTGGCAAAAAGAGACAGTGGTGATGAAAGAAGAGAAGGGAAGAAGAGTGGAAAATGGAAAGATAAGATGCTATAGACTAGAAAGACAGGAACTCAGAGACAGATACCGAAGGCAGATACAACAAGACATGCAAGGTATAACGGGGCGGGAAATAATAGAAGATATGTGGACGAAGATAAATGAGGCAATACTAAAAGCAGCCCAAGGGGTGTGTGGGACCGCAAGGATTGTAAACAAAGAATGTAAAAAAACACAGTGGTGGAAAGAAAAAATAAAGAACGCAATTGAAGTAAAAAGAGAAAATGGAAGAACTACCTAAGCAAGAAGACGCAACAGGATTACGAAGAATATAAAAGAGAAAGGAAGGTGGTTAAGGACCTGGTAAAAGATGGAAAAAGAGTAATGTGGATAAAGTTTGGAGAAAAAAATGAGGAAGGCTTACCACAAAAATCAAAAACTGTTCTATGGAGTGATGAGAAATCAAAGAAAAAAACAGAGAAACCATACGAAGTAATATAAAAGATGAACAACGGACAATATTAACAGAAGAACAAGAAATCATGGAAAGATGGAGGCAGTACTTCAAGAACCTTTTAGAAGGGAGAGATATTACACAACAAATAAGCAGAAGCAGACAAGGGGGAGGGAGAGAGATGAATATGAAGAAGAGATAACTAAAGAAGAAATCAAAACGGCAATAAGAAAAATGAAGGCAGGAAAAGCGCCAGGACAGGACAACATAACGGTCTAAATGATAAAAGCCGGAAACGAAGAAATGGTAAGAATATTGCAAATATTGATGAACAAAATATACACGGAAGGAACTGCGCCAAAAGAATGGCGAGTGGGTATCATAGTACCCATACACAAAAAGGGAGACACAAGGGACTGTAATAACTTCGGAGGAATCACATTACTCAGCGCAGTAGGAAAACTATACGCACTAGTGATGGAGAAAAGGCTGAGACAAAGACTGGAGGAAACACTAGAAGACACACAATTTGATTTCAGACCAAACAGAGGGGTGACAGATGCCAACTTCATAGTCAGGCAAGTGAGCCAAAAAGTCCTAAGAGAAGCAGGAGAAGTACACCTATGTTTCATAGACCTGGAAAAGGCTTTTGATAGAATAAACAGAGAAGATATTTGGAGGACCTTGAAGAATAGAGGAATTGATGAAAAAACAATAAATGGAATAAAATGTCTATATAGACAAATAACAAATTATGTTAGAGTAAGACATGAAAAGTCAGAGAGTTTCGAAACATCTAAAGGCGTCAGACAGGGGTGTATACTGAGTCCACTGCTGTTCTCGGTAGTGATGGATGAGGTCATAAAAACTGCAAAAAGGCAAACAAAGAAATACTGGGTAGGGTTCCGGAACATGGAGAGAGTTGGAATAACGGAGATAACATACGCTGACGATATGTTACTGATTGCAAAAAACGAATAAAACTTGAATGAAAGCCTAAAAGTGTACAGTGAAAGCTTGGAACGCATGAATATGAGCATAAATGTGAAAAAAACGAAGACAATGATCATAAGCAAGGAGAACAAAACGCATGAAATATATCTAAGAAAAGAAAAGATACAGCAGGTGGAGAGTTTCAAATATCTGGGTGCAATGGTGACAAGGGAGGAGGGCTGGATGGGGAGATTAGGGCGAGGACAGAGGCAGCGGGGAAACTCTTTAATAGTATCAAGAACACATTCCTAGGCAAAAAAGAAATACCAAAATCAACAAAACTACAAATCTTCAAAAGGGTAGCGATACCAATAATTATGTACGGATCTCAGAAGTAAGATACAAAGTATCGAAATGAGATTTCTCAGAAAGATTGAAGAAAGGACAAGACTGGATAGGATAAGAAACGTTTATATACGAGAAACAATGGAAATAAAGCCGATACAGGAGAAAATAGAAGAAAGTCAGTTGAGGTGGTTTGGACATATGCAAAGAATGGAACAGGAAAGACTGGTAAGAAGAGTGTATGAAGCAAGAGAGAATAGAAAACGAAGTCAAGGAAGACCACGAAGAACATGGAGGGAGGAAGTAAGGGGAGCAATGGAGAAGAGGGGAGTGAGGTGGGAGGAGGCAACAAGGCTAGCCCGAAATAGAGAAAAATGAAGAGAAATATGGAAGACTCCAACCTAACCCAACCCACTCACACCAGCCTACACCGAGAGGTATCAAGGCTAAGGATTAAGTAAGTATATATAATAAAATTATTTGCCTTCAGTACCTATGCGTTGGTCACCAGTCATCATGATATTACTAATTGCACCAAATAGGTAATGTTATCTCGTAGCTCTTAAAACCGGTGAATTCCCAACATTCCAAACCTTCAACATTTTGTCATACCACATAGTTTTTTTATACCAGAAAAATTATCAAACGTAATGCATTCGTGATAATTTTCGCTCAGTCTACACCTTATGGAAAAGTTTTCCAAAATTTTTTGATCAGTACTTTTCGAGATAAGGGGGGAACATCGATTTTTGGCAATTTATACAAAGAAAAGCGTGCACAATCATATATATTTTTGAACTTGTGTTTGCAGAGGCCCACTCGATGACCTGGTAAATTTTTTTTCACTTCCGTTTTCACTCCCATATACCAGATAAATTATCAAACGTAATGTACTCGTTATAATTTTCGCTCAATATATTTTATGAAGAATATTCCAGGGTTTTTCAAAATTTTCTGATCAATACTATTCGAAATTTTTGTCCATTTTTTTAAAATAATACAAAGAAAAGTGTACGCAAGTATTACATTATATATGTTTTTGAACTCACATTCTCACACGTTTTCATTTGACACCCCACTTGATGACCTTAAAAAAAAATTCACTTCCTCCCACAAAGTCAAAATTTACCCTCAAAACTACACGGCTGTATTTGGGCCATCCATTTGTATATTTGTACCAAATTTCTACTTTATACTTTTTGGAGAAAATCGGGTGTGACAGACGGACACCCAAGTGATCCCGGAAGTGTTCTATGCGGAAGACTAAAAATACGAAGAAATATTTTACTAAGGTATTCATTGTAGTTAAAATTACCATAAGAAAATCTCTTGTTTTTATTTAATTATACAGATACAGATTTAATACTTAACATGGTAGACATTACCAAAAGTATGAAATCCTGACCGAAAAGTACAAAGGCTGAGAATTAAAAAAAACATTCTAGTTATTACAGAAATTGACTGACAATGACAGTAAATTCTCAACCCTATAGGTTTCCAAACTAGAGTACATTATATTGACAACACGTCGGTCTGCTTCAAAGGTAAAACTGTTTTGCTAAGTGAACTAAAAATGTTATTTGTAGTCTCACCACTGTAAAGTTTTTTTGCCTCAGTTGAGACTAGTGATTACACTCTTGCCTGTTTTTTTCTTATTTTGTTATCTGAAGACAATACTTTCGATTGCAAAGCAATACACAAAATTTCTTGCCAGACAAGGGTAATAAATCTTGTAAAGATAAACATTTAATAAGATTGTACATTCTTTGCTCATTGCTGTTAACTCTTAAAATCAGTAGATCCCTTGCTTCGTCCCGTAAGTTAAATTTAAATAATAAGAACCGCAATAAATCAATATACAGGCATTCGTATGTTCTGTCCCATAATTATATTCTTTATAGCAACGGAATATAGACGATGTATTCTATTTAAGCCTTTACATCAAATAAATGATGTATTAAAGTATGCTACTCTCTACCGGAGGTATGGTGTAGGTTCGAAAGGTTGGCATGCAGGGTCCCTTTTTTCTAGACGATATTAGCTAATTAATTGTCAAACATTGACCATGATAATGGTCGTCGTGAACGCCGGACTCACTAAAACGGACCGTGCTACTATTTAGATGTGAGTGCGCTTTTTTGTACGGACGTAGGCGACCCTCTCGCCTTTATCTGTGGGTTGGTGCTTTTTTAAGTATTTTCCACAGACATTCCTACAGCCGGTCCCGAACGGCCAAAGTGAGAAGGTTTTACTAGACAGGATACTACGGGTGGTTTGCCATTGCCTTCCCGAGAGAGGCTACCGTCACGTTGTAAATTTTTAAATTACATTTTTTTATTCCCCTTAATTAAGTAATAACTTCTTACATTATATTTTTCACTCTTTATTCAATTGAGGGGAACAAGTTAATGTTTGTTGTAAATGTAACTAAAATCCTTGCTCTGCTTAATTTTTTTTGTATCTAATATCTCACAATGAAATAATTTTTATGTAATAGGTATCGAGTTGAATTTCTTGGATTAAGTTATTCTTTTATCCATTCGCAAGGGAAATAGCACCTTTTTTCTTTATAGTTAGGGAGCTGGGTCCTTTATTTTGTTTTCGGAAAGTTGTGCCTGACAAGTCTAAATACCAACAGGTAATTATCTATTAATCACGATGAGCCAGAGGTAGACCTTTCCAAGGCAAAATAGTTCATTTGGAAAATTAATCATTTTCAGTTCTTTATACATATTTGATAAGCAGGCAAAGCATGGATTTTCATACAAAAGCAGATTTTCTAGTTTTAATCTATAGTGATGATCTTTCTGTTCTTTCGAAAGTCTAAAATTCAGCGAAACATTATTTCTAATATTACCTTCGATACTTATGATATTAGATCATTCTGCTAATAGTTTATAGCAAAAATGCACCAATTGAATGCCTTATACAATGTTAAATCTATTTTATGTTAAACTGTAATTTCTGAAAGTTTTGTCTGTCTAGTTTAAATACAAATATGTATTATACTTAACATGATAACTAGAATTTAAGTAATTGTTTATAAGTCGCAAAGAGCAAGATAAAGATGGACTTAAAAAGTTCTCATCAAACATATATTCCTTACTTTTAGTTAGCAGTCTAAACTCTATATTTTGGTACAAAAGCCGAATATTCTAGGATCGCGCGTTTGAAAGTTGAATGTGACAAAGCAATCTATTTCTTCATATTCACCCAAATAGACTAAATACCTATTAGACCATGCTACCTTTAGTTTCTACTAGAAATCGAGTGTTATGTATATATTAGTGAATTCCATGGATCTATTGTACTCGAATGTTAAGCTGTAACTATAATTTTTTTAAGCCTATTTATCAAGTCCAAATACAAATATGTGTTATACTTGGCGCAATAAGTAGATTTTAAGTAATTATTTACATATCGCAATGAGCAAGAGCCTTATAATGGCAAGATTTTCAGGGTTTTACATATAAGCATGATATATGAGATAAGCAATCTAAGCTCTATATTTGTGTGCAAAAGTAAATTGTCTAGGATTGAAATTTTTGATAGTTACGAATGAAATAAAGTAGTTTATTGTGATTATCTTCCTGTTCATCCGAAGGTAAAAGAGTCTAAATCTAACCTTTGAATATCTCTAATATCTATATTAGATCATCTAGTCTTCCGTCATATCCTGTGGAATGCCTTGTTCATATTTATGACTTGCGTAGATCTATTGGATGTTAAACGGTTTTGCCGTAGTTTATTCATATTTTTTTTGTTTATATTTGCCTTTGATCCAATATCACATATATTTTTAGTGACAAGAGGATATTATATTTGTACAGGGTGAGTCAACGATAGAGTAAAATTCATTATCTCATTTGTATCGGGAATGACGAAAAAATGTTAAATATAATAGTTTTAGGGAATGTTAAGGTGCATAGTTTAAAATTATTTTTGAGTATACTGGGTACTTCAAAAAAGTGTGGTCGATATAACATATGTTTTTTTAAATGGAACATCCTATTTTCTAATTTATTTTTAAATTCTGCGTAAAATTTTATAACTTTTTTATTGATAATGACCTAAACCTAGTAGTTTTTCCAATATTTCACTTTTTAAAAAAAAATACTAGTTTTCAGTTTTGTAAAAAATTGTCAGTAGCTCCATTGTTTCTGAAGGTGGAATACTCATAATTGGTACGAGCGTTCTATAGAGATGAAAAAAAGATATATGTAAAGAAATTTGAGTTAGATGCTACAGGGTATTTAAAATAAATTTATGCATTTCGACTATTTTAAATTAAAAAAATCATTTTGGGGTTCAAAAATATATATTATGTAACACTTGCACACACTTTTGTTTGTATTATTTTAAAAAAATGAACAAAAATCGTTGTCCCCCATCCTATCTTGAAAAGTACTGATCAAAAAATGTTGAAAAAACCCTAAAATAGTCTTTATAATGTGTAGATTGAGCGAAAATTATCAGGTCATTGAGTGGGGTGTGAAATGAAAGCTTGTGAGATACGAGTTCAAAAAATACATTATGACGCACGTTTTTCTTTGTATCAATAGGGGTGATGACAGTAACAATCAATCACCGAAATTATGACTTTAAATAACAAAATAGATTAAAAAGTTTCTGAAAAAATGTTCTTATTAGTGTTCCGTACGGAACACTTATAAGATTACTTCGGTGTCTGTCTGTCTGTCTGTCTGTCACCCCGATTTTCACCGAAACTATTTCTCATAGAAAGTTGAAATTTGTTAATAATATAGGAATTGATGGCCTTATCAAAGCCGTGTAGTTTTGAAAGTCAAATTTTGACATAAGGGGTTAGTTTTGGGGGGTGAAATCGGAAGTGAAAAAAAAATTTTTTTAGTAGGTCATCGAGTGTGGTGTCAAATGAAAACTTGTGAAAACACTAGTAATATATATATATATATATATATATATATATATATATATATATATATATATAATGTAATACTTGCGCATACTTTTCTTTGTATTATTTTTAAAAAATCGCGAACAATCGCTGTCTCCCCACCTTATCTCGAAAAGTACTGATCAAAAAATTTTCAAAAAATTCCGGAATATTCTCCACGGGGTGTAGATTGAACGAAAATTATCACAAGTGCATGACCTTTAATAATTTATCTGGTATATAAAAAAACAAAAATTTCAAGGTCATCAGTTTTTAGTAAAGATTGGAAACAAACTTTGTTGAAAACTCATTTGGGGTGTGTTTTGTGAAGTCACTGATCATTTCATACCACCGTAACAACATTTTTTATTTTTAAAGCAATCAACGTACCGGACACTAATTGTGCAAGTTCAACTTGCACTTGACCTGTTATTTTTTTTATATTAAAAGTGAGATTAATATTATTTTTATGTTAAATAAAAATGCAAAATATAGCAATCCGCCATGTTATATGGAACACCAATCAGAGCGAATGACGTCACGCCTAAGTAAACACACACAAGAGTTAGCCACTTATTTCGTATTGTTTTCTTGTTTGGAATGTAAACAAATAACGAGTTTTTATCGATGTGTTTTTACACTGAGGAACCGCACACCACTTATACACTTTAGAATTTATTTTAAACTCGCAAAATAACAAAATTATTGTATATACCCTGCATACTTCATTGTTGTTGACATGGAGTTTACAAAGGCGTGACGTCCCGAGCATTCGCCATGACGCCTGCCAGCGTTTTGGCGTGAAATTCAAAATTAGTTTTAAAAAAAGGCCAATTTTATGCTTGGTAACCTGTAATTTCTCCAGAAATATATATATTTTTTGAAAACAGTATTTCCGTAAGAACATCGTGGAATAGTTTTCCAAAATTAGTCATCATGCATATTACCAAAAATCGATGTCCTGCCCTGATCTCGAAAAGTACTTTTCAAAAAATTATGGAAAACTTCTGGAATATTCTTCATAAAGTGTAGATTGAGCAAAAATTATCGAGTGCATTACTTCTGATAATTTATCTGGTATAAAAAAAACTATGTGTCTTGACAATATGATGGAGGTTTTTCTTAATATACTTTTCACTACACTACTACTCCGAGTCCCGCGTCGCTCCTGCACTGAGACAATATAATTTTATTTTGTTGGTTTATAATTAAACAGATACTTAGCTAGTAAATACTTGTATACATTTTTATTATCAGATTCTAGATCGAGCTAGATTGATTTATTGGTATTTAGGTAGCTAAGATGCTATAACTATTATATAAAGGGTGTTTTTTATAGAGGTATAAAACTTTAAGTTGGCAACACTTTTTTAACTGGCGGACATTTTGTCAGCTGTCAAGTGATTTATGTTTAGTTTGGTTTGGCAATTCAACATGAATAGACTGACGCCTGAACAACGCTTCCAAATTGTGCAAATTTATTTTGAAAATCATGGTTCTGTTCGAAATACGTATCGCGCACTACGTCCATTTTTACGGTCAACATAATCGTCCATCAGAGCAATTAATTCGATTAACTATGGAACGTTTTCGCACCACGTTTACTCTAAATGATAATACGCATCCACAGAGACGTCGTACAGTGCGTACAGAAGAAGTCATTGCTGCTGTAGAGCGTAGCGTAGAGGAAGACCCGAATCAGTCTATCCGCCATCGTGCACAGGAATTGGATATGCGTCCATCCACTTTATGGAAGATTTTGCGGAAAGATCTTGGTTTGCGTGCTTACAAAATCCAACTCGTGCAACAATTGAAGCCACACGATCACCTAGCAAGGCGTAGATTCGGTGAATGGGCCCAAAAACAAGATTGCCGTTGATCCCGATTTTCATAAGCGAATTTTGTTTAGCGATGAAGCTCACTTTTGTTTGAATGGATACGTCAATAAACAAAACTACCGTATTTGGAGTGATGATAATCTTCAAGTGTATGTTGAGACACCGTTACATCCAGAAAAACTGACTGTTTGGTGTGCTTTATGGGCTGGTGGAATCATTTTTCCGTACTTCTTTAAAAACGATGCTGGTCAGAACGTTACAGTCAATGGTGACCGCTATAGAGCCATGATTACTGACTTTTTCGTTCATCAATGATGAACCATGATGTGCAGGAGCTGTGGTTTCAACAAGACGGCGCAACATGTCACACAGCTCGTGCCACAATTGATTTATTGAAGGAAACGTTTGGTAACCGCATAGTTTCACGTTTCGGACCCGTGAATTGGCCTCCAAGATCGTGCGATTTAACGCCGCTAGACTATTTTCTGTGGGGATATGTGAAGTCGCTAGTCTACGCCGATAAGCCCGAAACGATTGACCACTTGGAGGACAACATTCGCCGCGTTATTGCCGATATACGGCCACAAATGTTGGAAAAAGTCATCGAAAATTGGACCTCAAGATTAGACTACGTCCAAGCCAGTCGTGGCGGTCATATGCCAGAAGTCATATTTAAATTATAATGCCAGAAGATTATCTTTCGAATAAAGTAAATTTCATGTCAATTTAAAAAATTCATCTTTGTTTTATTCCATTTCAAAGTTCTATACCTCTATAAAAAACACCCTTTACTATTGACTAAGAAAAAACGAGAAAATACATATTGGGTCTTAAGATATATACATGTCAGGGACCTAATTAACTCAGCTTATGTAAGGATTTCATTTTATTTTAAACGCAATCACCACACGGAACACTAATTACGCAAGTCCGACTTGCACCGGGCTGTTTTTTTTTAGAATTACGCTACTTTTACCTTTTTATCATTATAGTTGTATACGCTATTTAACCAGTTAAACTATGCTACACAATATGATTTACTAACCATACGGTTATTATTTTTTTATTTGGTTATACACCAGTAGCTCGTAAATGTGTATTTATTGGGCCTTATTAAATTTTTTACTGCGGTTGTAAATTATGCGCCACAGTGTAAATCTTCGCTATACTAGGTTGTAAAACATTTTAACGATAGTGGGTAATGAAAGCTGGGAAAAAGTGTTGAAAAATCGGCGGGCTGCATAATATAAACGTGTACAATGTAAGAAGTATACAGAGTGGTTTAAGATTACATTTATTACACTCTAAATTATAACGAATTAAGTCGAGATTTTAAAACTTTATTGCTGTAATTAATAAGTCAGGAATGAAAGAGAGAATTATTTTCATTATATTTAAATATGAATATATTATATATTGACTGGTAGGATAACATTTTATCAAAATAAGACCTTACAATAAAGCGTGCAGTGTCGCTCGTGGAAAAATGGTTTCGTAAAGCAAGATATGTCTGCTCATTTTTATCTAATCGATAAAATGTGTATATAAGAAAATTTTAGTATTATAGAATTTAAAAATCTATTACACGACTATACATGCCTTGGTACATGACAACATAAAAATGATTCTAAATAAATCGGATCTCTAGTAATAAATAAGGCTTACATATTGTAATTATAAACTTAACTCCAACGACAAACTTCACGTGAAATTTCCATTTGTTCACAAAACTATTTTTTTTAAACGCTCATTGTAAACAAATTACTCTGAACTGCACAACAAATGTCAAATTTTACAACAATGGTAATGTTAAATGTCAATAGCGCCATCTAGTGGTCGTTTGTAAAAACTTAAAAGGCGTTATTGATAGTGATGGTATTGTTTTAAACGATTCAACTTTGTGTTTAATCTTCTCATGGAAGCTAATAAATCGTACAGTTTGTTTTTGTGTGTCTTTTTCCCTCTTCACATTTTTTTCTGGTCCATTTCCAATTATTAAATCTTGAATATTTTAGATGAAACATTTTTTTTAATTCCATTACAGACATTTTATGCAATATTTTGTTTCATATTTGTAAAACTTTTTCTTTTTAAAAACAATAAACATTTTACTTTCTTTCTGTTAAATTATTGGGATGATTTTTCTAAGGAATTTCCGGGAATAATACTACAAATAGTTTATTGTCCAGGTTTGTATTACTGGTAAAAAGTTTACAATGGCAACCTGTTTTTCCCCATTGCGTAAAAATAATTACTAGGGTTTTGTTAATTATGACTCAGCAATACAAAAGTTTGTAGAAAAATAGGCCTCAATAAGGTAGACATTTAATAAAAATAATTGTTTCAAAATAATGTCTTGCCTCTTGAAAAAGCACAAAGTGGAATATGGAATAATTTAGTTTTTAATGGAGTTTTATAATGACGTAGTTAAGCGTACTATTTTCAGGGATTTGTAAATATCACTAGACTCCCAATGATTAGCTTGTTATCCTTTACCTCACCATCGTAGTGGAGATACATAAATCCTTTTTACCATATTTTCGCTATGGGATGTCATGATATCTGTCAACTTTCTCCAAATGCCGAAACACGCATTTGTACTTCGCAGTGTTTTTAAGACCACACGGTATTATTTTTTAGTTTCATTTTGAAGCCAATCAGCGTCTACAGATTTTTTTTTACTATTCGTAAGCCTTGTGAAGGGAACTTTAACAAGAGTTTGTTTCAGACTTTTGCTTCTTAAATATTTTGAGGGGGTTTATGTCGGCTTTATGTCCACTTTTAGTATGGTTACTAGACGTGCTACTAATCCAACTAAACCACCGAGGATGGCACGACGTAGTGAGAATGCTAACAATTGTATAATAATCCAATATGCCTCTACATAATTATCTGGATATTTTCCATAGATGTTAAACACATCTTTCATTCATAACTATTTCTGGCTACCTGTAATATAGTACCTGGTGAAGTCCTGAATACGGTCCTTTTTGAGTCTGTAATATCACAATCTCTCTCTTCAAATTGTTCCTTTTACAATTACCTCTAAACTATTAATTTCAATATATTTCAGTTCCTTTATTTCTTAAGACTTTAGAAGTACTGTATCATTTTCTCATCCCTGGCTCTTGCATTGGGATTAAACGTTTTAGCCGATTCACACATTAGTTTGTTTGTCATTTATATCTTTGTAGACAAAATTCCTAAATTCTTATTTGTTGTGATTTTTTGCTAGATGCTGGATATTGTCATCTTGAACTAGGCTCGCTGATCAGCTCATACATGGATTGAAAAAAATAGACGCACCCTTGGGTTGTCCATTCTTTTTTTTTCTTTATTTTAAATGCAACTGCAAAATTTATGGACGGTGATCGTTCAAGGGCGTAGCCAAGTTGTAGGAGTTATAGAGCCAGATTGATCCAAACTGAGTTTTTATAAAAAAAATGAACAATAATGTCAGAGAGAGATTGCAGATGGATTTCTTCTTCTTCTTCGGGTACCATGACCGTTCAACGAACGTTGGTTATCATGTTGGCTACCATGTTGATGATGATCGTTTTATTGACAGCCGTTCGGAAGAGTTGAACCGTAGACTTTCCATTCCACTGCCTCAAATTGTTCAACCACGATATTCTCCTTCTCCCCGGACCACGTCTATAATCAGGTGCAAGATTTCGTATTTCTCTGGATGTCTCATAATGTGGCCAAAATATTCTAATTTGCGTCGCTTGATGGTCTTGCCCACCCCCAAGTTCTTGTCCATGCGATGAACAACGCTGTTATTACTAATTCTGTCCATCTAACTGATTTTCAGCAGTCGTCGATAAACCCATATCTCGGATGCTTCCAGACGTTTAAGCATTGCTTCAGTTAGCGTCCACACTTCCATGCTGTACAAGAGAACCGGAAAGACATAGCAGCCTACCATTTTCATCCATAGTTTCACTGATAGGTCGTGACTAGTTAAGTTTTTTTTGTTCTTTATTAATGCGGCTCGGGTCTTCTCTAGTCGAATTTTGACTTCCACAGTCGGGTTCCAGTGGTCGTTGATATTGCTTCAGAGATACATCGATTTATCGACTCTCTCTATCTTTGTGCCACTGACCGTAATACTACTGTCTTCAATATTAGATTCTTTGCTTATAATCATATATTTTGTTTTATTTTACATTGAGTCTTAAATCAAACTATATACAAGTGTCAGTTATTTTATCTCTAAGTATTTTCTGTTATTAGTGATAATTAATGTATCATCGGTGTATCTGATGTTATTTATGTTAACGCCGTTGATGTTGATTCCTTCAGTGGTACCAGTGAATGCTTCATTGAATAACAGCTCCGAATAGAGGTTGAACCAAACAATTGAATAGGTAGGTTTCAGAAGAAACTTTAGCACCAGTGATCACTTATTAACTATCCGAACACTCATTGAGAAAGCGACAGAATATAATTTAACACTTTACCTAATATTTATTGACTATCTAAAGGCATTCGATAGTATTGAAACCTGGGCGGTGGAAAAAGCTCTGAATAATAATAGAATTGAGTATAGATACAGACAGCTAATAAGATCGATATATAATAATGCGAAAATGACAATAGAAGCACACGAAAAACAAAACCTATACCTACAAAAAGAGGAGTGAGACAGGGAGATAGAATACAACCCTGACGCACTTCCCGCTTGATTTTAATTTCATCCGATAGTTGATGCTCCAACCGTACTTCAGCTGTCTGATGCCAGTACAAGTTGACGATGATGCGAAAGTCTTTGTCGTCAGATGGATTTAAAGAACGATTATTTAGAGTAAAAAAAACCTGCAACTGGGGAGAAAATTTTCTATTAATTTTTTTTGCAAAAAACTATTTCCTTCCCAATTCTCTTACAAATCTATTATTAAAGTGGGGTGGGAGAGACTTCTCAAAAAAAGTTTCTCTTGCAATAGAACTCTAAATACTCAAACCCTCTCAACACTCTAAAGAACAAATCGATAACTTCTTAAAAAAATCCTCCCTTGCAATGGATCTTTAAAACTGTAAGTTATTTCCTACAAAACAGAAAAAATTCAGGGGTAATTTAAAAAAGAAAACGCTCTTTTAAATTTAACAACCTAAACTAGAGGCTGTCTCCTAAAATATTACAAAAAAGATGCCCTGCTTATAGAAAGAAGGGGGCACTTATTCTCCCATTGGTTACGCCACTGTTTTCGACAGCTGAGCCATTACTTAATATTATGCATTATTATCTACCATTTTTAGTGTTCCGTACGAAACACTTAAAAGATGACTTCGGTGTCTGTCCGTCTGTCTGTCTGCCTATCTGTCCGTCTGTCAAACCCGATTTTCTTTGAAACTATTTGTCATAGAAAGTTGAAATTTGGTAATAATACAGGAATTGATCGCTTCATCAGAGCCATGTAGTTTTGAAAGTTAAATTTTGACTTAAGGGGTTAGTTTTGGGGGGTGAAATGGAAATTGAAAAAAAAAAAATTTTACTAGGTCATCACGTGTGGTGTCAAATGAAAGCTTGTGAAAACACGAGTAAAAAAATGTATATATAATGTAATACTTGCGCACACTTTTATTTGTATTATTTTTAAAAAATCGCGAAAAATCGCTGTTCCCCTCCCTTATCTCGAAAAGTACTGATCAAAAAATTTTGAAAAAATTCTGGAATATTCTCCACGGGGTGTAAATTGAACGAAAATGATCACGAGTGCATTACCTTTAATAATTTATCTGGTATATGAAAAAAAAAAACAAAAATTTCACGGTCAGTAAAGATTGGAAACAAACTTTGTTTAAAACTCATTTGGGGTGTGTTTTGTGAAGTCACTGATCATTTTATACATCCGTAACAAAATTTTTTATTTTAAAAGCAATCAACGTACGGAACACTAATTGTCTGTATGAAATGGTCAAAATTAAAGGCAATTCATGGAAAAAAGCAATCAGTCCGCCACTGACTAACATAATTATAAAGTTCGTACGAAAAAATTAAATGCTCCGTGAATAGACGTTTAAAGTGTCAGTATAACACGATATTAAGGCCGAATCGCATCACATACAGGACATTTACCCATAGTCCATTACCTGTCATTCAAAGCGATAAGCAAATTTCGTACTTTAATTATGTCACCCGGTTAATGGCATCATGCTTTCCACTTTACAGACCCCGGCAAGCAGCCTCTATTTTACGTTATTGGTTTATGGAAATTCACAGTGTTTATTAAATTCTGTATTACTGGCATGTGTTATATTATCAGGTTAAAAGTAACATATGTTTGAGGGGTAAATCACATTAAAATTAGGACGGAAATGGAAATAGGCAAGTATTTTCCTTAAAATGATCTGTTTGTAATTATTAACAAATCATTATATCTGGAGGTATTTTATTAAAGGTTTGTAGAAAGTCAGTAGGTAATAAGAAAGAGTTTGTGTGATTTTAAACAAACCTACTAAATACACATGCTTAATAACAGTGGTAGACCCAGGATTCTGTCCACACTAAAAAATAATTATTTGGATAATTCACTTATATGAGGGCACACTAAATGGCGTTATTGATATGTGACATTACCATTGTTGTAAAATTTGACATTTGTTATTGTTAAAACAGTGGCAGCTTAGAAATTGACCGAGTAGCTTGTTTACAGCATTTAACAAATGAAAATTTCTCGTAAAGGTTTTGGTTGGAAGATATTTTACGATTTTCGTAAAGACCTAAATCCACAACAATGCCTCGAATCGCTTTGTTTAACTTTTGGTAATGAATCACCATTAGAAAAGACTGTTTACAATTGTCTTGCAGAGTTTCATCATGATCGTGCTTCCGTCAGTGATGAATTTCTTGAGGGTTAACCAAAATCGGTTGTTGTTCCAAAAAACATCGATGCTGTGGGCAAGATGATTGAGAAGGATAGGCATGTGACTTAACGTGAGATAGAGGCATCCTTAGGCATATCGAAGACTGCAGTACATTCGATATTGCACGAATATTTAGCTGTAAAAAATGGATGGATTCCACATAATTTGACCGAAACTCAAAAGTAGGCTCGTGTAAGGAAATGCTCAAAAAACTCGACCGAGGACATGCAATATCTGTATACAATATCATAACAGGAGACGAAACTTGCTTATATTCGTACTAGCCGGAAACTGAACAACAATCATCTGTTTAGGTGTTCCAAGATGAAACGAATGCAACAAAAGTGGTTTGTTCTCGAACCACTACCAAGAAAACTATCGCTTGTTTCTTTGGTTATACTGGACATATTGCAACCATTGCTTTAGAGGATCGAAGAACAGTTAATGCTGAATGGTATACAATAATTTGTTGCAGAAGTCATCGATAAAATCAGAAAAAACAATCGAAAAACGTCGGATCATTCTTCATCATGACAATGTCAGCTCTCACTCAGCACGTCAAACAATTGAGTATATGATGGAAAAAAACATGGCATTAATGTCTCATTGCCCGTATTCACCTGATTTATCGCCTAATGAATTTTTTTTTCCTGAATGTCAAAAAAAGCTTGAACAGCTATTTTCATCAACTCGAGAAACTGTTGAATCCTTTCAAAACCATATCTTTGTGGTACTAACTTCAGAGTGGAAAAAATGTTTTGAGTATTGGTTGGAACGCATGCAAAAGTATATAAACCTTAAAAGCGAATATTTTGAAAAACAATAAAACGATTTGTGACAAAAAATTTTCTTTCCTTCATTATTTTTGTAAAAACTTATAATATTTATATAATTATTCAGAAATTTCTGAAACCTTCCGAGCTTTTATGTAAATTTCCAAAATATTATGTAAAGATTAGCTAGACATGTGCCATATACTACACAAATATTTCTAATGAAATTCAGAGATTTAAGTAAAAGTGCACTATTGACGAGAATATTTTACACTCAGATATATAAATTACGTAAAGTAACCGCGAAGATTTTAATTACTATAAAGGTCTACACAAAATTAAAAGACACAAAGGTATATAATAATAAATGACGCTCAACCAAATATTGTTTCAATTTTTCAAACTGAGACAAAAATGTAGACAACTAATCTCAATCTGACAAATAAATCGGGTAAATTGGAAAATGTTTTCTTTAAAATACATTCCAGCTCTTTGTATGACCGACAAGACCTCATAAAGGACATCAAACTATTTATATCAAGTGTTTATTAGTTAAAAATAATTAACTTACCATCTTAAGCTGAAAAGGAATCCAGTAACAGTGTTAAGAATATGGCGTCGTCGCACTGGTGTAAATTGTAATGAACTGAAGTTCTTAGTCGTGGAAAGTTACACACAGACCTATAAAATATAACAATTTTATGTCATTTTTATACTTATCAACTTACTTAAGTAGTAGTGTATAAATATATATACGTAATTACAGTAAATTCACAATAACATGTTATTAGATATAAAATAGGCGAATGTCGTAAAATATGAAAGGGCCCTAGGACGTGTGCGTGTGTGTATGATGTAAAAAGTACTTTTATTTACTTACAATCGTAAGGATGATCCTTGAATGGACTTAAATTATAATAAAATTAAAAATGTTTTTACGACTTCTCATTTCTTTTCACTATAATATATCGTCTTTGGAACAAACTTTACAAAAAAAACTAATCATTTTTATCTCTTAATACGTAAATGCATGTAAAACTCAACGAAGTATGTCAGTGGATATAACATTCTTGTTTCGATTAAATTGTTACTATGCTCCATCGCCTCTCTCTAAATACGTTACTGCTCAATATATGATCCACGATTGAACTATAGCTATTTTTCTGTCATGGAAATATGGAGTTTGGATAGATACAATGACATTTTTAGTATTCCGTACGGAACATTGTCTGTCCGTCTGTCACACCCGATTTTCTCCAAAACTATTTGACATAGAAAGTTTAAAAACTTTTCAGCCCACGTGTTATAATTAAGTCATCGTTAGAAGAATGCTCAAAAGGCGCCAAAATCAATGGAACAATCTAAGATATCCAAATGACACCGTAGTTCTGGCAGAGTCTGAGGAAGATTTACAAACGCTGATAAATGTCCTGTCAGAATCAAGTGCCCGATTCGGATTAGAAATAAATCCCACGAAAACGAAACCTATTGATTGTGGCCGAGCCAAAAATGCGCACACCAATGTTCAAACAGCCATCGACGATGATATCATTCAAAACGTCCATAGTTACATATTCCTAGGTAGAGAAGTCCACACCCAGTTAGTCATTCAAAAGAGATTAGGACTCGCATTGAGATAGCCAGAGCCTGCTTCATCAACATGCCAAAGCTCTTGCGCCACCCGAAGTTATCCATCCATACAAGATTATGAACATTAAAGTGTTACATCTAGCCACTACTACTCTAGGAGTGCGAAGCGTGGACCCTTAAACAGAAGGACACAAAAAAGCTTCGAGCGTTCGCAATATGACTATACAGACGAATGCTAAGAATCAGCTAGACTAGCAGAACGACCAATGCACAAGTGCTAAGCAAGATGAATGGCTGGTCCAGACAATTAAGATCAGAAAAATAGCCTACCTCGTACATATAATACGTCACACAGAATACAAACAACTTCAACTCATACTGGAAAGAAAAATAGACAAAAGACGAGGCTTGGGTAGAAAGAAGAAATCATGGCTGAGAAACATAGGAGGCAGGACGAATACCGACGGGAACATCCTAATACATATAGCACAGAATAGAGACGAATTTGCCATAGTGGTTGCCAACCTCGACAGAGAAGGCACATAAGAGGAGAATTCTCTTGAGTTTTATATAAAGAAGTATCGTTGTATTTATAATTATCGTTATTTAGTCTTTTTTGTATTAAAATTACCTATTCATAAATTTTTCACCAGTTCTTTTAATTGCATATCTCTAGTGTATAGTTTAAAATAATAAAACAAAATTTTCTAGTCGAAAGTAGAAAAAAAAACATACTAATATTACATTACACATTACGTACTACATTTAACAACATTGCCCTATTTTAATATCATTTAAACTAAATATGTTACGTTGGCCGGTAGCCTAGATGAAACAGTTATTCTTATCAGACCACATCGCTCCAAATATAGGGATATATGTTATAAGCTACCCAAAAGTATTTTTACAATAAATCAGATTTAAAATGATAAGTTATTTGATTTTTTCTAAACAACTGACCCTAGGCTCGATTGCTTAGCGTTAAATATTTCCTATTTACTAACTTTTATCAATCTTAGGTTTGGCCACCACTTAATAAGTTTTGATGTTTGTTAGCTTGAATGTAAATAAAATACACCAAGTAATCTTATGAAATTAGTATTATTTATTTATGATTAGAGGTCAGTAACCTCATCTATAGGTAGCGGTAGCCGTGGTTTTCTCTTTACCTCCAGCATTTGGGAGAAACTTTGTCCCACTAACCTTATTTATACCAGTTCTTGTCCTATTCAACCTCCCTACCCGTCCCAGTTTTTTTCTTATCCAACTCGCGAACACGCTCAGCAAGCACGGCGTTTCAAATATGCTTAAACCTTCCAATAGCATTTTATGCTATGTTGACGCTTAAAATTCTTAGAAAATAATATATTTACCCAGGCGAGCAGAACAAAGAACTCAGAATCCCGCGCTCATGAATTCTCAGGGTGGTAAAAATACAGATCTATTATGCAACATGCAACATGAGAACATTGAGAACAGCCGAAAGAACTTAAAATTTTAGAAAACGTGATGATACACATAAAAAAGGACGTACTTGGCCTATGCATCACTATACTGTTCATTCCCCATAGGCTAGGAAATGTCAATTTTATAATCATAGGATGTTTCAATGCTAAAATCATTCATAAGAGCGAAGACGACCCACCAAACATAAGAACCTTCTGACTAGGAAATAAAAATGCTAGAAGGGAACTGTAATTGGATTATCCACAATCCCAGAGGCCATACTATCACTATATAGTCTCGAACAAACGAGAAATATGTCTACACGTCACCGCACTAACAAATTCCATACAGAAAGCGCCTACAAACTTGTTAGAGCTAATATCATGTTTAACACCACAGGCGAGAGAAGAAAACTTATCCAGAAGAAGACATCTCCAACAAAAATACTGAACTTCAATATGCATCAATATTAAACTACATTGGTAACAAAATTACAGTTGATAAAATACTCGGAGAGCGATAAATCAAACTTTGGACAGCAATAAATACCGGTATTCAAGAAGCAATAAGATAAGCATGCTCCAAACGGAAACTAAGAAACATCAAGCAAAGCCTGAATACTGGAATTATTGGACTAGAGAAAGAAGACGATTATGAACTATGTTTTGGTAATCTGAAACCCTGAAACGTGAAAAAATGCAAAAAGCTCGGCTATTTTTTGACGAATGAATTCAAGAATTCAAAAAAAATACATTACAATTTTCTTGAAGGAGCTTGACAGTTTACAATAATGTGACTAAATAAGATGAAAAAGAGAGTCTTGCATCACCCTAAAATAAATTGGCCATAAATTTTTCTATAGAGGAAATATAAATGAGAAAATTGGAGAAGTCAGTCTGCTTATACATAAAACAACAGCAGAAAATGTTGTTCAGTTTAAAGCCATATCAGACAGAGTATTTTCAGTAGACATACACATGAACAGAAGATGCACATGTAGGATTATTCAGGTATATGCACCGACATCAGACAGCGAGAAAGAAATTGGTCAATTTTACGAAGATATAAACCAAACATCGCTACACCACCAAACAAGATAAATCATAATAATCGGCGACTTCAGTGCCAAAATAGGTAAACCAACGAATACAAATAAGAAGAGTGTCGGGAAGTTAGGTTTGGGTACAAGGAACACAGCAGAGGAGAAATGTTATAAAATAGCTTGTACGATATGATCACATTTTTCCAAAAGCCAGACCTAGACGATGGACATGGCAAAGCCAAGATGGGATAACAAGAAACGAAGAAATTGATTATGTTTTATCAAATGACAAAAATATTGTAATCGATATGACAGTCTTGAATGCGACAAGCATTGGCAGTAATCATCGGATGCTCAGAGCAAAAATAAGAGTAAATCTGAAGCAGGAGAGACGTAGATTGATAATGCATACAAAAAAAAAGACACCAACAGCAGTAATAAAACAAAACACAGACGAATATCGACAAGTACTGGAAAGTCATATGGAACAAATAAACTACCAAAGAGAAGTGGATGAACTAAACACACAAATAACCAACAGCCATTAACATATGGCACTAAAACGGGGACTTTAAATAAAAGTAACCCAAAGAGCAATGGAAAGGAGAATACTAAATATTAGACTTTAAGATCGTATTCCTAATATCGAGATACAGAGAAGATCAAAAATGACAGATGTAAAACAACGAATATATATATATATATATATATATATATATATATATATATATATATATATATATATATATATATATATATATATATATATATTAAGGTGGAATTGGGTGAATGATAACAGATAGATAGGATGTATCCTGGCGGCTTGGAGGACATAAAAGATGCAGAGGTAGAACACAGACAAGATGGACGGACGATACAAAAAGTTTAGCGGGACACGATTGGATGTAAAGGACAACAGGGCTCAAGTAGTCTTACTTGGGGATGCTTACATTCGATTATGGATGGAATAAGCTAATGATGATGATGGTAATGATAAGTATGTAATATATTTTTCCCACTAAAAAATGTAACACTTAATATATCGTTAAAAATATTTTTCATCCCTGTTTTCCATCTTCCTTTTTATGTCTGGCAATAATTGCAAGCCCTAAATTTGGATAAATAATGGCACATGATTGAAAAAAAAGAAACTTGTAATAAATGCTTGATAGTATCGATATATTTTTGCGTTAATCCACGAAAAAATTTTAACATTAAATACTAGTTGAACACTATGAAAAATAGTAAATGACAGAAAATCGATAGAGAGAGAAAGGAGAATTCTGGAAGCTGAAAACATAAAAACATATGTTCTAGAGCTAACAGTAAATAGAAATATTTTTTAAGGTGTATTTAAAACGAATTAAAATTTACACAAGGTTTAAAAAATTGTCATAATTACATAATATATATTGAAAAATAATCTTCGGAAATTACGTAATGTTGAATTTTAATATCAATGGGAGTCAGACTTTTTGTTGGATTAGAATAGGTTTTACTATATGTACATAACAAAGAAGATACGTACATTAGCATTTTATTACCTAGTCGGGCGTAACTGCTAGATCTATTCAGTGTGTCTGCAGTCAACATGTATTGCAACCGTTCGTGCGAAACCAGCTTCGTAAACTTCCAAAATGCTGTAGTAACGAAATAATGGATAAATTACAAGTAACATGTTGATTACAAATAATATAAATTTTATTTTTATTGTTTAGACGGTAAAAGTTTGCTTATGTTTTTCGAATTCAATGATTTTCCTACCTGAATTTGATTAAAATTGCTTAAAATCCAATCTCTAATTTGGCTGTCAACGGCATGTCCAGCTTATTTTCTATTGGTAGGATACTGAATCTGAATAATATTGTAAATTAGCATATTTTTAAAGAAATTTGTAATTGTCACTTCACACCCTACAAATTATAGTAATACAATACTTAATAGTTTATACTGTATTCAGATTTTCTGGTTTGACGAAGACTTTTTAAAAATATGTTAACTGCACCATATTACGTTCTAAAATATTCTAATAAAGTTCGTATTCATAGTCGTAACAATCGTATTAGTAGAGATTCGTATCTCAAATGAAATGAAACTGTATTTTTCTTAAAAAACAAGACAACAAAAGCAAATTTAAATTGAATAATTCCTCTCAAAGAAAATATATTTAAAACAACAAATATGTAGACTCAGCTATATATAATATTTGAAGCCTTTCTAAATGATAAATTCTTGCATTAGAAAATAAACTAATGTTTTTTCAAGTAATCTGTATAAAAATGTATTTTTTTTTGATAGCGGAGTATATTTATTTATTTCCCATTTTCACTTTCAACGTTGAGAATTATTTAAATATTAAATATATTTTTTTATTACAACCCCTCCGAGGAATTTCTGCATTTCGTTTAAACCCTAAGGATTCGCAAGAAAGTTATTCTGTTATATTCTGTTACAGCTAGTTCAGAATCCGACCGCTAGAGGCCTTTTTGTTTGAATGCATAATATTGTGCTGACAGGGCCGCTTAAAACCATTAATCTTTCGAATGAATAGGGGATGCGATTTGATTATTGGGGTTCCAGGGGGATAAACTTATGTTTTGATGTCAAAAAAATACCCTAAGAGGTTTTTATTGTCTTTATTTTGTGGTAGGAGTGCATAATTTGAAAATAAATTCTTAATGTTTGTTTTTGTGTGTAAAAAATGTATATTTAAGGTCTTGTCTTAAAGGTATAAAACTTAAAAATAAGCCTGACGCAAATGCCTTACAGGTAACATACTGTACTTGTATCAAGCTAAAGTCTATATGCGACAAGCCACACAGGATAACTTAATTATGTTTTGACCGAAATTTTCTCTAAGTAGAATTTGGCACTACGATAGTAGTTTTTTTGTAAAAAGGGAAACATTACGAAATTTGGCTTGAACTATATTCTATTAGCACCGTGATTTAACTTGCTAGGTGATAACTTGGGAGCAAATATGACATGGCCCAATAACGTTGGATGCATGGCATAGAAAGCTTCTCAAAAGTGGGGCATATTATTTCGCAATAGAAAGCTGTATACCCTTCAATAGCTTTTAATCTTATATAATGCTCAAATTCCATAGATAAACTACTGGATCCAGGTTTTAGGCTCTGCATCGAAACATACTCTGCACTTGTTTGATTCCATTTAGAAGAGAGCTTTATCAGAAGCCTTGATTAGTTTGTTTGTCGAAGAAATTTGGAAAATTGATTCTATTCTATACATATTTTGAGGGTAAAGTGGATGTTGCCCCTTTATTCCTCTTAGAGCATTAAATTATCACGTCCGTAAGGGTCAGCTTTTTATATGGAGAAAGCCATCTTTGGAATGACTTGATCAGGACTGTGTTTCCCATTCAGTATAACCTATGCACGCGCTACTACTGTAGCAGTTTATAGATTCCCCTACAATGCTTATGACTCAAAAACTGTAGTCAACTGAAAAACATTTTTTAATATTTTTTTACTTTTATTAATGTCTATCATCTTTTAATTCTATTTATTAATATAAGCTAATACGGGCCTAAGTTTAATAGCGTCTGATGTAGTGATGTTTGAGAAATATAATTCTTCACACTTCATCCAATTGCATCATTTCTGGTTCAACGTGAAATTAATATGAATAATACCCATTAACTTTTTGAATAGGACGTAAAAAAGTAAAATAGGAAGTCAAGTCATTTTTCTAAATTATAAATAAGAATCTTCTGGAAAAATACAACGATAAAATTGGCTAAAATTTACTACCAGATCCGTGAATAAAAATACAAAAAAAGGCTTTCGAGCGATTCCAACCAAAGTTTAACATAATGGCTACAAGACATCAAAAGATATTTTAGCCCAATTTAAATTATTAGATTAGATTAGACTAGAGATTAAAAATGATATTGAGATTATCGGTGATCTAAGCAATATTTCAAATTTTAAAAATCTGATAAAACTATACATTTGACCGATTCGTTAGCAGTCGGTCCAGTCAACTAATTTTCAGGACAGGTTACATGTGGGACCGACTTTTAATATAAATACACATACAGATCCTTCAAAGCACCTAATGTTATATATATATATATATATATTATATATATATATATAAATATATATATGTATATATATATATATATATATATATATATATATATATATATATATATATATATATATATCAAAAAATAGTAAGACTTTTGAAATAAAACGCAAACGGGACTCGTTCCATGAAAAACCGGCTGAAAACAGTAATAAGTAATTGCTAAACTTAAAATTTGCTTAATTTTTCCTTTTTCTTACTCCTATTTTCAATCCTTATTCTCCTTGTTTCCCCTTTTAAACATTTTAATCAGTAAAAAGCACGAGGTATACTATGAAATTTGGTATCATTAGAAAGAGAATAGAATGGGCCTTCAAATGATACAAAAATCCGTAAAAAATATATGAATACTCAATTTTATGATCCGTGTTAAATAAAGCCAAATAGTTTTAGTCGATCTTTTTGCTCACCAGTGTATATGTACTAAATCCACTATATAACAACTCATATATCTTGTTCTTATACATGACATATTTTAACAAACTGTTTATATTAATTTTCTACATTGTTAATAATTATTTTTACCTTCTACTTTTTAAGTTAATGGGTCGTAAGTTACAAAGTGGTAAAAATTTTTTGAAAGACATTAGACTTTCTCAATATTTTGCGAATTTTTTATTTGAAACGAAAACAGGTTGTTGTACGTAACTTTGCAAAAAAAGATATTTGTACAATTCAATAGAAAGGAAGTAAAATTACTATAATAATTTTTGATAATGTGTTGGGGAAAGTTGTATAAATATAGTACGTCATATTGACTGTAAAATATCTGTAGTGGATTTTTTTTCAAAATCGTTTTCTTATTTTATTAAAAATTTACGAATCGTCGTAAAACTAAATGTCTTTTTAGATTAGATTGGTTTTATAAATAAGGAAATATTTGTCAAAACTAATTTACAATTTTGGGGCAATAAATTGAGAATTAAAAAAGCATGAAAAATATGGGATAAATAACCTAAATAAATTAGTTTTATAGCAGTTGGGCCATAAATAATAACAAAAATCAACAACATACCATAAAAATGTTTTATATATATATATTATATATATATATATATATATATATATATATATATATATATATATATATATATATATACATATATCAAAAAATAGTAAGACTTTTGAAATAAAACGCAAACGGGTTATCTATTTTTCCAAATTTATTTCATCCCCTTCAAAGTAATCCCCCTTGGATACAATGCATTTATGCCAACGTTTTTTCCAGTCTTCGAAACAGTTATTGAATTCGATTACTGGAATGGCCTTTAAAGCCTTCTTCGATTCGGTTTTAATCTCCTCAAAACGATGTCCTCGAAGTGGTTTTTTGAGTTTAGGGAATAGCCAGAAGTCTGACGGAGCTAAACCAGGCGAATAGGGCAATTGCGGAATGATATGAGTAGAATTTTTGATGAAAAAGTCGCGAATAACCATGCTGTATGAGAAGGCGCATTATCGTGATGAGAAAACCAAGAGTTATCCGCCCATAATTCCGGCCTCTTGAGACGAATAGCTTCACGCAAACGACGCATAACACTCAAATAATATTCCTTGTTGACAGTTTGGCCCGGTGGAATGAATTCATAGTGAACAACAACACGATAATTGAAGAAAACTATTAACATCACCTTGATTTTCGACTTGCTTTGGCATGGTTTCTTCGGTCTGGGCTCACCTCTGGCACGATATTTGCTTGATTGGTCGGCAGTTTCCGGATCGTATGCGTAAATCCATGTCTCATCTCCCGTAATGATGCGCTTGATGACGTTTTGATAGTCAAAAATCATGGTTTCACAGACATTCAACACGATGCTCTTTATCGAAAAAATTGAGTGTTTTTGGTACCAAACGAGAGGAGACGCGTTTGAGGACCAAGTTGTCTTTTAAAATCGATTAAATTGACCCGAATGATAAGTTGCTGATGTCAACAAGGTCTTTAATTGCTACTCGACGATTTTTGAGCACCAAATCCTTGATTTGCTTGACGTGGTTCTCATCGGTAGAAGTTGAAATACGACCAGGACGTTCATTGTCCTCCACACGTTCTCTGCCTTCTTTAAACAATTTATACCAATCCAAAACACTTGCTCTGGATAGAGCATCATCACCAAATGACTTTTTATCATTTCGAACGTTTGGGAAGTCGAAAAACCATTTTTAAAACAAAATTTAATGCAACTTCTTTGCTGAATTTTTTCACTCATGTTAAAAATCGAAAAAACGCACTTTTGTAGTTGAACGAATGCCAGCGAGTCTTATTAATTAGTGACGCTATGGTCTTCAAATTTGACACAGATGGCAGTTAAGGTCCTACCAACCTAACGAAAAAAAATTAATCCGATTTGGAAATGCCTGGGCGATTTAAATTTAAAACAATTTTTTGATCACAAAGTATATATATATATATATATATATATATATATATATATATATATATATATATATATATATATATGTATATATATATATATATATATATATATATATATATATATATATATATATATATATATATATATATATATATATATATGATAGTTACAATATCTAAAAGTTTAAAATTCTGATTTAACATTTTCATTATCAGTGTATCCGTTAGCTGTGAATTTGTATCTTTTATTGCTATGTATTGTTGTATACTGTACTTCAATAGAATCATTTTTATGACTTACTTATTGTAAGCCCTCTTTTTGACTTTGTTCTTAATCCTTCACTGATACCAAACCTTGTAAACCGGAAGGATTTACGAAAGTTTCAAAATACCATTATCACAGTAAAGATCACGAGGGAAATATTGGGGTTATTGACTTGACATCCTAATGATGTGTACGTGTGCAGATACATATATACCTTTAGTATTCTATCTTTTACAAATATTAGTCTTAGGGTAATATAAAAACATTTTTATGGTATGTTGTTGATTTTTGTTATTATTTATGGCCCAACTGCTATAAAACTAATTTATTTAGGTTATTTATCCCATATTTTTCATGCTTTTTTAATTCTCAATTTATTGCCCCAAAATTGTAAATTAGTTTTGACAAATATTTCCTTATTTATAAAATCAATCTAATCTAAAAAGTCATTTAGTTTTACGACGATTCGTAAATTTTTAATAAAATAAGAAAACGATTTTGAAAAAAAATTCACTACATATATTTTTACAGTCAATATGACGTACTATATTTATATAACTTTCCCCAGCACATTATCAAAAATTATTATAGTAATTTTACTTCCTTTCTATTAAATTGTACAAATATCTTTTTTACATACAACCTGTTTTCGTTACTAGTAAAAAATTCGCAAAATATTGAGAAAGATTTCGTCTAATGTCTTTCAAAAAATTATTACCACTTTGTAACTTACGACCCATTAACTTAAAAAGTAGAAGGGAAAAATAATTATTAACAATGTAGAAAATTAATATAAACAGTTTGTTAAAATATGTCATGTACAAGATATATGAATTGTTATATAGTGGAATTGGTTCATATACACTGGTGAGCAAAAAAATCGACTCAAACTATTTGGCTTCATTTAACACGGATCCTAAAATTGAGTATTCATATATTTTTACGGATTTTTGTATCATTTGAAGGCCCATTCCTCCCCCCCCATCCTCTTTCTAATGATACCAAATTTCATAGCATACCTCATGCTTTTTACTGATTAAAATGTTTAAAAGGGGAAACAAGGAGAATAAGGATTGAAAATAGGAGTAAGAAAAAGGAAAAATGAAGCAAATTTTAAGTTTAGCAATTACTTATTACTGCTTTCAGCCGGTTTTTCATGGAGCGAGTCAGCATTTTCACCACTGTTTGTGGGATTCTTCCCCACTCTTTGGACATCGCAATCTTTAAGTACCTCAACGATGCAGCGGCTGGATTTTTCACTCGAACCCTTCCTTTCACTTCATTCCACATGTGCATTGGACTGAGGTCAGGACTCCACGCAGGCCAGTCTAATGTGGGTATTCCCATTTCCGCCAGATATTGCCGCACTGATACAGCAGCATGTGGCCTCGCATTGTCGTGCACTAGCACGAAGCTATCGCCAACAAACTCAGTGTAAGGAACGACGTGTTCCTGCAGGATCTTCTCAATGCACTGGTGAGCAGTTAATCCACCGCTACGGGTCTCATCAGTCACAAAAACCAAATCGATTTTCGCATCCAATGAGATGCCTCTCCACACCATGACAAAACCTCCTCCGTTTCGGTAATATAGCACTGCGAATAGCGCTTCCCAGGCCTCTTATAGACTCCTCTTCTTCCATTATTGCCATGTAGGTACATTCAGTTTGTCGATGGGCTGCTGTCAATTTGGGTACGTTAGCTGGTTTCTTCGAAGTTAGGTTAGCTTCTTTAAGTTTTCTTCTGACTGTCCAATGACTGACAGCCCGACCACGAACATGTCGGAGTTCCTGCTGGAGCAAAACGCCGGTCAAGTGACGATTTCTTAGAGTTGTGTTGACAATGAAGCGGTCGACTCGCTTCGAGGTACACCTTCTTCGTTCAGACCCTGGTTTCTTTGTAAAGGCGCCAGTCTGTTGGTAACGTCTGTAGGCTCAGGTGCAGTTGCGTAGCGACTACACTTTGGCTATCAATGTCTTGCAATAAGGCAATGACTTGTGCCGGTTCCTCCGGGGTGGTATCCATTTTCCAATGACGTAATCAGTGAAGAGGTACAGCAGAAGTCTTGACGGTTCAAGCTCCGATAAAGTAATGATAGGAAAATGCAATTGCATGTGTTTTTATAGGGATGAATAGTACGTAACGAGTACGTGGCAGAGCGAGCAAAAACGATTCTATTGAGTAAAACCATTTCAGTCAGTGAAACTTTTCAGAAATCCAAATGTTTTTGGTATTATTGGAAAGAATAGAAAATCAGCATTCTAATGATACCAAAAATAATACCACTGTTTGAAAATTAAGTTCAAGGATCGGTGTTAAATGACGCAAAATCGTTTCATTCGATTTTCTTGCCCACCAGTGTAGTTTTAACTTTTTAAAAGGTATGATCTATGTACGAGGATGGATTGATAAATCTGGTAAATTTCTATGAAATGGTAACAAATGACCGTTGGTGAGCTTGATTCTTGTAACGGTTGTGTTTAAAGTTTCAAACAGATGTAATGTGTAGTTGTTTTTTGGCAGCTATCGTAAGTAATTAGTATTATACGTATCGTAGAAATGGCTAAAGCCGAGTATCATGCAATGCTAAAATATTATTATTTAAAAAAGGGGCCTGCAGCCCAGATAGAAACTGAATAGAGGAAAGTTGTTGAGGACTCACTGCACAAGATCTCAAGACTATTTATTACTGGATAAATGATCACGTGTGTAGGATGCCTAATTCAATTTTTTTTGAAGGAATGGTCGATAAAAGTCCTGGTGTCATGATGGAAGATCGTCGCATTGAGTTTGGTAAGATTGGTGAGATGATATGCATTTCATATGAATGGGTACATAATATCCTGCATGAAGTTCTAAAAATAAAAAAGCTGAATGTGCTATGGGTGCCGGGTTTGTTGACTCCAGACCCAAAATGGCACGAGAAAGGACATTTCCAAATCATGTTTGGAAAAGTTGCAGCTTAATGTTTTGTGACTGTAGACGAAATGTGGATCCACCATTATACTTCAAAGACAAAATGGTGTTTAAACACTGGGTTGGCAAAGGTGAAAGCGGAAACAGTTTTATGGGTGGGAAAAGTGATGGAAACTATTTTTTGGGTCTCACAGGATAACATCATAGTTAACTATCTGAAAAAGGGTAAAACAGTGACTGGCTCTTATTCTGTAACGTTATTGGACTATTTGCCTAGTGAGATGAAGCAAAAGCGACCAAGATTAACGCACAAAAAAGTACTCCTTCACCAGGACAATGCGCCAGGTCACCGTTGACCGTTGTTATGGCAAAAGTGCACTCGCTAAGCTTGGAAATAGTTGCTCATCAACCGTATTCCCCAGATTTGTATCAAGGTGACTTTTTTTTGTTTCCTAACCTCAAAGATTGGCCTTTGGAGAAGAAATCTTCCTCGAATGATGAGATTATCTGTAACATTAACAAGCAATATGCACAAAACATTTTTCTTTTCTGAGGGAATAAAAACTGGAATCTCACTGGACAAAATATATTGAGCTCCACGGACATTATGTTAAGAAACAAATTTTTGTTTTTGCAAAAAATATAATTTACCTTGTTTTTTACAAGACATTTTAATCCATCCAATATGGTAAAGACATATAAAAGGACGAGTCAGTAAAATGGTGCCTTTGAGGTTTGGCTTGTTTACTGACGATGACAATACGCCGGACGTGGAGGGAATTAAAATTGGTTCTTCAACATAAGAGGGGTGGAGGAGACAATAAAACAGATCTCTGACGAGTAGGCATCAGAAGAGTTGTACCGTGGTTTAAGAAATTAACGCTCGGGGTGTATGTGTTGAGATTGTAGATGCAATTTTCACCGGCACAGAGTTTTTTAAAAAAAAAAATATTCTATTTTTGTACCTTGGTGTCTTTATGACAATTTAATTTAAAATACAGACATAGTAATAATATAACACGTAGTTATTGGAAGTCCGATAATCCGTCTTGTTTAAAAGCCTGGATATCACAATTACACGAATAATCCAGTCTGGGAAATAATCTCCAGTAATGAAGCTTCGAAACAGGAGGAAAAAGGAAAACTAATTCGTTAATTAAAAACAACATTTCACTGTAAGGTTAAAAAATACAATGTAAGACCCTGGAAATATCCTGGTCAGTTTTAACGATGAGCCATTGTATATAAATATATATATATATATATATATATATATATATATATATATATATATATATATATATATATATATATATATGTATATATATATATATATATATATATATATATATATATATATATATATACTTAAATATAAAATTTGTTGGGGAACTTGGTAAAGGACATGATAAATGTTCACACAATTATCATTAAGCCAATATTTCGGTCCTTGGTTGGGACCTTCTTCAGGGTGAAAACTGAAAAGGAGAATAAGTCTACTAACTGAAAAAACTTGGGCAAAAAATTAAATTAAATGAGTTTAAATTATTCAAATTATTATTATTATTATTATTAATAAACTTATGTAGAAAATACAATAAAATGTAATATAAGACAAAAAACACTCACATGAATAGTGAGAAGTTGAGTTAACATGAATGGCCATAATTAGCTTATAATATAGAAACGACTAATAATCCATTAAAGTAAACACTATAAACTAATACGTAAAGCTAAAAAGACTGAATTTATAATGGGGATTTGTTTGAAAACTCTGGATGCTGAAAAACATTTTTAATTTAATTAATTCACCCGAAACAACCACCTATGGCCGGCACCATGCACAAAATGAATAACATAAAGCTGACAGAAGACAACTACCTGACAGAGATAAGGGACTTTTCTGAAAAAACCTAAAATTGTAAACAACCGGAAAAAGAACTGGTCCACTGAAAAATATATATCTTTTCTTTATTTGACCATTTATATATTTTTCATTCGACCAGTTCTCTTTCCGGTTGTTTACAATTTTTCGGTTTTAGGTTTTTTCAGAAAAGTCCCTTATCTCTGTCAGCTGTATGTCATTCATTTTGTGCATGGTGCCGGCCACAGGTGGTTGTTTCGGGTGAATTAATTAAATTAAAAATGTTTTTCAGCATCCAGGGTTTTCAAACACATCCCCATTCAGTCTTTTTAGCTTTATGTATAAGTTTATAGTGTTTACTTTAAATAGTGTTTACTTTAATGGATTATTAGTCGTTTCTTGTTATAAGCTAATTATGGCCATTCATGTTAACTCAACTGATCACTATTCCTGTGAGTGTTTTTTGTCTTATATTACATTTTATTGTATTTTCTCCATAAGTTTATTAATAATAATTTGAATAATTTAAACTCATTTAATTTAATTTTTTGCCCAAGTTTTCTCAGTTAGTAGACTCATTCTCTTTTTCAGTTTTTGCCCTGAAGAAGGTCCCAACCAAGGACCGAATTATTGGCTTAATGAACATGGTGTGAAGATTTATCATGCCCTTTGCCGAGTTCCCCAACAAATTTTATATTTAAGAATTTTGTTAGATACGGCAACTTTTGCTTTCTTTCTTTATTTTATATATATATATATATATATATATATATATATATATATATATATATATATATATATATATATATATTTATATATATATATATATATATATATATATATATATATATAACATATATATATATATATATATATATATATATATATATATATATATATATATATATATATATATATATATATATATATATATATATACAGGGTTACAGGGAAAGTCGTCCTAGATAATTAAGGACGTTATAGTTTAGGTCGTTTCTGACCGATTTGATTCTATGACATGATGTCCTAAACTTAAGCGTTTTCGAGATATTGAAGTTTAAAGATTTTCTAAAAAAAACATGTTTTTTTTTGCTTTTATATCGATTTTTTTTATTAGAGGTTCTCGAGTGCGATTTTTTGGTTATTTTTAGTTAGTCTGTATGTCAAGTATCAAAAATCATCAAAAAAATTTGAACTAGTTACTAACAGTTTCAAATAGCGGCTTGTTAATGTTTCTAAATTACGAATTTTTACCAAGTGTTTCCTACTTTAAATCAATAAAGAGAAAAAAAAAATGTATGGAAGTTATTCTGCAATTTATTTTTAAAACTTCTACGTCTTTTTAGCTATCAAAAAAGGTATAATACTAGGAGTTTAATAGGAAAACTGTACACAGAATGACACCTAAAGCGGGCTCGGGTAGCAAAAGGTAAATTTTTAGTTCTAGGTGAAAATGCGAAAAATACACAAATGAAACAAAAAACCTTGCAATTTAATATTTTTTATTAATTATAATTCATGTTCTATATGGTCGCCCCTATTTCCAACACAAATTCTCATTCTTTTTCTTAAATTACTTTTCTCAACGCTGGTTGTGAGGTGCCGCCTCATTTCGTCAGCCGCATCAATTATTTCTTGTCTTAGGACATCCACGTTTTCGATAGGAGTCATCTGGTATACGAGACTTTTCATGTGACCTCACACATAAAAATCCATCGGTGTTTAGGTCTGGGCTTCTCACCGGCCAAGGTATGGGTCCGCCTCTTCCAATCCATTTGCTGGGATAATTGTCATTGAGCCATGCACGAACACTTCCTCTGTAGTGAGCTGGGCGGCCATCGTGTTGAAAGTACAGGTTTGTCTCAAACCAATAGGTAGGTCTTCCATCAAATTAGGTAAATCGTTCCGCAAAAAATTGTCGTATTCCTCGCCATTCAAATTATCTGGCAGGAAGAATGGCCTAACCAAATAATTTGAAATTATACCATCCACACATTTAAGCTGAATCTTGTTTGTGATCTTTTCGTTCTTTTTTTGTTTGGGTTGCCTTCCTCTTTAGAAGCCCAATAGTGGGCATTGTGGTAGTTTGTAAGACCGTCTTTATCGAATTTCGACTCGTCAGTCCATAGTATTTTCTTAAAAAAAGATGCATCGTCGACATCGGTATTGAGCATAAATCTGCAGAATTCTAATCGTCGCAACGGATCCCCTTCTTCAATGACTTGCACGGGCGTATAGTGGTAAGGGTGTTGCCCAACAGTATGCATTACAAACCATACCTTCCACTGCGAAATACCAAGCTGTTGTGCGACAACATTTGTAGATGTGGTTGGGTCCACCTCAAAGAGACGTCGTATTTCGTTTTCTTCGTCTTCGTCAAAGATACGTGGTCGTCCCATGTCAGTCCGCCGTCTTTGTACGGAACCAGTTTCTCGTAGTCATCCATAAGTTCCATCAAATACGCTAACATCAGGTACACGACGAGTAGGATATCGCAGTATGTATTCATCACGTGCACGCGACGACACTCCTTCGCAAAATCCGTAACACATTAGGATGTCAGCATATTCCTCGTTGGTATACGTTGCCATATTCACAAGCAGAGATCAAAATCCAGTTACGAGCCAATTCACACAGTCAGAAGATGAAACACAGATATTCTTGAAAAGCACGGTATAGCACATCTACCACGGACGAATCGGATGAGCAGACTAAAAATCATTCAATAATGTTTAGTGAACAGAAAATGTCACTCGCACAGAGAGTACCCCGACCGGAAAAAATGCTTACCCAACCCTTTTTATTGTTTGAAGGTGCAGGTAGTAAACCGGTAATTGGTAGTATCTAAATTCTATTATTACGTTACTCTACATTTGAAATCTCATTTTCTTAGAATTTTCAATAGATCCAGTAGATATTATACCGTTTTAGATAGCTAAAAAGACCTAAAAGTTTTTAAAATAATTTGCAGAATAACTTCCATACATTTTTTTTTCTCTTTATTGATTTAAAGTAGGAAACACTTGGTAAAATTCGTAATTTAGAAACATTAACAAGCCGCCATTTGAAACTGTTAGTAACTAGTTCAAATTTTTTTGATGATTTTTGTTACTTGACATACAGACTAACTAAAAATAACCAAAAAATCGCACTCGAGAACCTCTAATAAAAAAAATCGATATAAAAGCAAAAAAAACATGTTTTTTTTAGAAAATCTTTAAACTTCAATGTCTCGAAAACGGTTAAGTTTTGGACATCACCTCATAGAGTCAAATCGGTCAGAAACGACCTAAACTATAACGTTCTTAATTATCTAGGACGACTTTCCCTGTAACCCGTATATATATATATATATATATATATATATATATATATATATATATATATATATATATATATATATATATATATATATATATATATGTATATATATATATATATATATATATATATATATATATATATATATATATATATATATATGTATATATATATATATATATATATATATATATATATATATATATATATATATATATATATGTATATATATATATATATATATATATATATATATATATATATATATATATATATATATATATACGAGTATATGTATATATATATATATATATATATATATATATATATATATATGTATGTATATATATATATATATATATATATATATATATATATATATATATATATATATATGTATATGTATATACATACATACATATATATAGAAGGAGAAAAATCAGTAAAAGGGCTTACCAAAGTGGGGTTTAACTTAGGTACAGCCCTTAGAATTACAGAGTAGACAAAAAGGTTTTAAAGTTCTTAGTAGCTGTAGTTTTATTCTAATATCGAGCTTTCAATGCCAAATCGTACATCATCTTCAGCACTTAGAAAATAGAGAAAAGAATCCTCATAAGTCAGAGCATCGTCAGGGCTCACTGGTCACAACCAAAGTGGGGTCTAACTTAAGGACTGCCTTAGAATTACAGAGTAGACAAAAAGATCTTAGAGTTCTTAGTAGCTGTAGTTTTATTCTAATATCGAGCTTTCAATGCCAAATCATACATCATCTTCAGAACCTAAAAGATATAGAAAAGAGCCCTCATAAGTCAGAGCACCGTCTGAAAACCTATATTGTAATATCAATAAGAAATATAGTAGGAATCACTACCATATTTTTTATAATTTGTAAATCTAAATTGTTAAATCAGAATTGTTAATTTAAGAAAGTACTTATTGAATATTTACAGGTAGTTCTCCGCTAAATGAGAATTCAATCCATATTGATGGCAGAAAGTGAAGTGGTAACACATTAGTTTAAGTATTTTTTTTTTAATCCAGCATTTTTTTTTATATATACAAATTCCCACTATATGTTACAACCTTATTTACTTTAATGGTTAGAAATTCAAAAGAACCCCAATTAGCAATCCTTTAAAAACTTTAAAATTATTAACATTAGTGAATAAAACGTGTTTCCCCCATTTTTGAAATCTAACTGAAATGGTAATTTTTAGTTTTTAATTTCTATAAAATGTCATTGCTGTCAGAAGTAGGACATGCGTATTAGGTAAAATTTCAAAACGATTTAAGTTCATTAATCATGTTAAAGGTTAACTAACAGATATAAATACTTTGTGAAGCACTAGTATTTAAAGAAACTTTGTTGTAAGCATCATTAGTTCTTATTTTTTAGTATGTTCTTGCGACACTAAATATGTGTATATGGAACTTAAGACTTCGGCGTCTTTTTTGTGGTTAAGACTGTTAAGGCAATTTTTTACGAAGCACATCTTTTGATCATTCGGTCTGAATATATTTCTTCCCGTATCTAAAATAAAAGTTTCGTTATAATTACTATTTGATCATATTTATTAAAATGTGGGCTTAGACTGGTCGAATCTGGCTTATGCCTACAATCGCTTTTGGTAAAGCGATTCTTTTTGATAATTTGTATGATGTCTGGCCGATGTAGATTGATTCACATTCACGTCTAATTCCATAGACCACGTTAGATTTTTGCCAAAATATATAAAATATCAGAGATACTGGTGTTAAGGCGCCTTGGGACATTTAGTTTACTGAAAGCCAACCCATACAACTCACATCTTCTGAATAAGTATCTATTATTAACTCCTGAATATTTAGACATGATGTATCATTAATCTCGTCAGAAACAGAGAAATTGTCCACTCCTCTGAAAGTGATGGATAATACAGCGCCTTATACTTACTATAACTACATAAAATGAGATGATTGTCTTAGATTTTAGCCTTCTGTGTAGGTATACTATACAGGTGCTTTTACGAAGGCTTCTGCGCGCTGTGAAATAATGATAATTATAAAAAATTATAAATAAGTAAGTTGAATATCCTTTTATTGCTAAATGTTTTGACCTTCTATGTGCTGTACTTCAGTTGTTATTACATTATTTAAAATATTTAAAGTTTTTTTTTTAAATGTGAAGTGACAGATTCTATCAGTCCTGTTCCTTAGTACGATTATTGTGTTCAGTTTTTGTTCAAGGGATGATAAGAGTAATAAGGTATATATCTTCCTGAACTTGTTTTCTTTTTATACCGGTCTAATTTTATTGTATTGTTGTTTGATCGAACTACCCTTTTGTCAAGAAAAAAAAATATGGTAATGATTCCTACTATATTTTTTATTGAGATTACAATATAGGTTTCCAGAGAGTGCTGTGACTTATAAGGGTTCTTTTCTGTATCTTCTAGGTCTTGAAGATGATTTACGGTTTGGCATTGAAAGCTCGATATTAGAATAAAACTACAGATACTAAGAACTTTAAGACCTTTTTGTTCACTCTGTAATTCTAAAAGCTGTCCCTAAGTTAAACCGTAAGTTAATATATAATTACGGATTCTGTATTCATAATATCAGATATAGACATAATAACCTTAAATTGTCTTTGGTAGATTTAAAAGAAGCATGCCTATTGTCTACACATTTAATATTCTAAGAAACATTTCATCAAACACATTTTATCAAACTTCAGAACAGCCATAGATTATCCTCAGTTTTCTTTAGTGACATACATTTTCATAGAAGCCTTTGTCTCCGCTAGCGTTCCTTTAAAACTAAAGTTATGGAGTAGATATGTGGATGTCATCTATGTTATTTGGCCGTATGGTAAAGAACACCTAGTTACCTATTTTGGATTAACTCATTCATTAATATTGAAATATAAAATTTAAAATATCAGAGAAACTGGAGTTAAGGCGCCTTAGGACATTTAGTTTACTGAAAGCCAACTCATACAACTCACATCTTCTGAATAAGTATCTATTATTAACTCTCGAATATTTAGACGTGATGGATCGTTAATGTGGTCAGAAACAGAGAAATTGCCCACTCCTCTGAAAGTGATGGATAATACAGCGCCTTATACTTACTATAACTACTTAAAATGAGATAATTGTCTCAGATTTCAGCCTTCTGTATAGGTATACTATACAGGTGTTTTTACGAAGGCTTCTGCGCGCTGTGAAATAATGATAATTATAAAAAATTATAAATAAGTAAATTGAATATCCTTTTATTGCTAAATGTTTTGACACAGTCATATATGTATGCACAGTATGTTAGAAATAGCCAATGATACAGACAGGAAGGGATAAAAAAAGAGAAGAATAAGAAAATAGATTGGTGGGTAATAGACGTTCGGGAATAAAAATATTTAAAAAATTAACAAAGTAATTTTTTTTCACCTAAAAAAAAGCAATTCAAGTTTATAAAAAATATAATAAATTGAATGTTAATCCTGAGCAAATAAATCTATCTTCAGTTTTCTCTTAATTATTGCACAATACGCTGAAAAATCTATAATATTGCATTTTCTGAACTAAGATGCTACATTATGAGCATTTTAAAAGTATTCATGATTTTAGGTGTAGGATAGTGTCACGTCGAATGTTAGGATTGTACACAGTTCTTTAGACTATTTTGTCTAACAAATACGACTGTAGTTCAAACTATAATATCCTGTAAAACTGTCGAGTTAGTACAAGCTAATTATACGTACTTAATCACATTAAATATGTAAGCTTCTGTAGCTTCTAAATTCGCTCATTATGTACCATCTCCAGGCAAGGTCCGTATAAATGATCGCAATAACTTAGCGGTGATAAAACTCATGATTCGTAAAGTATTTTTATTTTTGGAGTTTGGTGTAAATATTTTCTATGTAAGCACAACTTCAATGCAGAATAATCTACTTTTAATTTCACATTAGCACGTTTTCAGTATTCTGTACGGAGTACTTATAAGAACATTTCGATGTACGTCCGTCTATCTGTTCATCTATCTATCCGTCTTCCTGTCCGTATGTCTGTCTGTCTGTCACACCCGATTTTCTCCGAAACTATTTAATATAGAAAGTTGAAATTTGGCACTAGTATAGGAATTGATGGCCTCATCAGAGCCATGCACTTTTGAAAGTTAAATTTTGACTTAAGGGTAAAAGGTAAAAAAAACAAAAAAAAAACATCAATATAACAATACAACAAGATGTATTGAAACTGTTCGAATTTTGTATACCCGGAAATTATTTTCAGTTCAATAATCAAATTTTCAAACAAAGAGATGGTCTTGCCATGGGGTCTCCACTTAGTCCTTTGCTAGCGGAAATTTTTATGTCAGAACTGGAAAATACTCAACACGCAAAAAATATTCTCTTTTGGTTTAGATATGTGGACGACATCTTAGCATGTTTCCATGGAAATGATATCGAACTAAATTCCACTTTAAATTATCTAAATAATATACACACCAACATAAAATTCACACTGGAAAAGGGAACAGGAAATAAAATAAATTTCTTAGATGTTACAATTTTAAAGAAGGGAAATAGACTAGAATTCGATATCTTTCGCAAACCAACCTTTTTAGATATCACCATCCCAGCTGACTCAATACACCCTAACTCCCATAAACTAGCAGCCTATAGATTTATGATCCATAGAGCCTTTAATATCCCTCTTAGTAAAAATAATTTAAAAAAAGGACTGGACACAATCAAAAATATAGCATTCAATAAGGGCTTCCAACCTAAAATAATTAATACCTTAATAAGCCGTAAACGAAAACAAATCACTTTAAGCTTAATTTATCCCGTAAAAGAATACCGAGAAAAGAAAACATTCATACCTCTGACATATTTTGGTCCCATCTCGGATAAAATACCCCACGTTCGCACCTCACGGCCGAAAAAACAAGAGTAGCTTTAAAACCCGCTCAAAAATTATCCAATATATTTTTCAATGCCAAAGATAAAACTAATAAACACAATAAATCAGTTTATAAACTTAATTGTCAATGTGCAATAGCTGTTACGTTGACCAAACGGGGCAGAATTTCAAAACAAGATTCGCAGAACACAATGCCTCTTATGGGCTAAAAAATGAAAAATCACACTTTGCTAAACATTCCTTAGAAACAGGCCATACTTTTCCCAATATCAATTATTTACAAATACTCCATACGGCACCCATAGGGTTAAAACTCAATTTCTTAGAATCCATAGAAATTTACAGACATTCAAAGGACCATAATATAAATTTACTGAATAGTCCATTAGATGTAACAAATTTCATTCTGTTCCAACTGTTTTAGTACATAATAGACCCACATCTGTTCATCATATAAACATAAAATACCAAAAATTTGTTTTAGTCTTAGTTAAGCGTTTGACAATGTAGTTGTACTACGAAATCGTGATAACGCAATTGTAAAATCTTTACAAATATATTTCGTGACAGTTAACAAAGTAATTAAGTAATTTTGTTGTTAAAATGTACTGTCACAAAGTAACGGACCAATCAATCAACTCTTTAAGGCTTTAGTTTTGGGGGGTGAAATCGGAAGTGAAAAAAAATTTTACCAGGTCGTCGAGTGGAGTGTCAAATTAAAGCTTGTAGAAACATGAGTTCAAAAATATATATAATGTAATACTTGCGCACACTTTTTTTGTGTATTATTTTTAAAAAAATTGCACAATATCGCTGCTTTTCAAAAAATTCTAGAATAGTCTCCACAGGGTGTAGATTGGACGAAAATTATCACAAGTACATTACCTTTAATAATTTATCTGGTATATAAAAAGAAAAATTAAAATATTGAGGTCATCAGTTTTCAATAAAGATCGGAAAAAAACTTTGTTGAAAACTCATTTGGGGTGTGTTTTATGATGTCACTGATCATTTTATACCTTCGAAACAAAAATTTATATTTTAAAAGCAATCAATTTACGGAACAGTAATTGCGCAAGTTCTACTTGTACTTGGCCGGTTATTTTTTATCCTAATTCGTGGTCCAAAATAAGGTGTTTGATGAATTTTAAATGTTATAATATTTTAATTTAGTCTGATGTCAATACTGCTTAAAATATTCTTTCTAATGTTTTACTTCTGTTAGAATACTATTTTTTTTTTGTGTTCTATGGCATTAGTGTATACCAAATAGCCAGCTTCTCACTTTATTTTTCATACACACAAATCTCCACATACATGAGACAAATCGCAAAAACCCAGCCGACACACGGGATCGAACCGCTGACCTCTTGATTCACTGTAGGCACCCCAAACCCACTGCGCCAATCGGTCTGGCGTATACTATTTATATCTTTATTTAACGATTTATTAGCACAAACTATTCGAGAAGGATCAATATTTCTTCATAGTCCGTATATATATATATATATATATATATATATATATATATATATATATATATATATATATATATATATATATATATATATATATATATATATATATATGTATATATATAGCAAGAACAATTTTTTAAATATTTTGAAGCGTAACTGATATTACACTATTAGCCCGAAAATACTACCCCGCTACTTCGTATGAAATTCCCTATTTATACGGTGACGTGTATGGGTAAAAAATAAAGATTTAATATTACAGTTACAATGAGACAGAAACGAACTGTAGAATGAACTGTAGCTGAACATCAACAGTTCCATGACTTTTTATCATTGTATAGAAAACGACAGTTCTTGCTGCAGTCTCCAGTTTGTAGAAATTTAAGATCAGGGCATCATTCAAATCTACCAGCCTAATGATATCAATCGTAATCCTGGTTAAGGTCTGCATCGCATGTGAAAACATTATTAAACTGAATTAGGATTCGCTTAACGTCAGCCCGAGTTTATGCATCTTCAAGCTTATTCATTGTTCTAACTTTGAAGAGTAAATAATCTTGTTACTTCAATTGATCACAATCAATTGCTAAGAACTATGATTTCTTAACATAATTTGGTTTAAATTTTTCAAATAATTGGTTATCTCTACATACCCCCAACAAATTATAGTAAAAAATATTGACTCACCATCTGCAACTGATTAAAAGAATAATTAATCCACTAGTACATGTTATATTATTTTTAAAAAAAGACTAAAAATCGCTGTCCCCCACCCTATCTTTAAAAGTTCTTATCAAAAAAATCTAGAATATATTCCATAAAGTGCAGATTGAGTGAAAATTATCACAAGTGTATTACGTTTGATGATTTATCTGATATAAAAAAAAATGTTTGATTTGACAATATGATGGAGATTTTTTTGTGCAAAATCGAGAATTTAAGCGAAACTAAGAGCTACGAAATATCAGTACATATAGGGTGCAATCAGCATGATGACTGATGACCAACGGATAGGTACCTATCCGAGACAAAATAATTATATTTTTTATGTTGTTTGAACAAATATATAGGTAGTAAATATTTGTTTTAAACTTTTACTCCAAAGATGTCTCGCTTTTTATATATATTCTTGGTAATTCTTATATTGCAGATAAATGTGTTACTGAATTTCGTAGAATACTTCAGCAATCACGGTACGGAACACTAATTGTGTTGCAGTTAACCGGTTATTTTTTGGAACTTTGAGGGATTGTAATGGGAGAAGGTAAACCGCCATGCATTAGATGGGGTCTCAAAATTACATGGGTAATTCAGCTTTAAATATTTATCTATAGATAGAGGCACATGTGTTACAATAGATACGGTTTCTTATGAGCGTGACTAGTCTTCTTCAAATAAATAAATATAGCGTATTTTTAAGAATGACTTTACATATGAAGTGAACATTATTTTATTTATATCCATAAAATTTTGATTGCTGCAATGAATTTTATAAAATACTCCGTGTTAGTTTTTTTTTTGCTGTTGTCTGTTAACACGTTGTTGGATTTCTTTTATAAGCGGTCTATAAAGGATTTGTTGTCAAATAATATAAAATTCGATGGTGGAAGCGTCAAAAAAAAGGTTCTGTATTTACTTGATCAGTAGTGGTTTTTTCAGTGTAAAAAATGTGGTGTTTTTTTTACAGATAGAATTGTTTTTATCCATAAAGGTAACAAATTAAAAATTTTACTGCATATGCGATATTTTTCCAAAAGCAAGTTTAAAAGAAGGTTAATTACCAAAATATCAGACCTATTTCTAATCTTACAGTTGCTATAACAGTTAATTTTGCATATATATATATATATATATATATATATATATATATATATGTATGTTATATATATATATATATATATATATATATATATATATATATTAAAAAGATAGGTTCATAATTTAAGTAAATGAATAGAATACACAATATGAATTCTATTTCTACAAAATGTCTCTAGAGGAAGGAGCCGTGGAGAGTCCAAATTTACTTGTAATAATTCGCTTTTGTGCTATAAAAATTCTTTGAATATCCACAGCCCAACTGAAACACTATCATTTGGGGTCAGTTTAGAATATGCAGGGGCATCATGTTATAGTTTATCACGTTGTACATTAATTTCCAAGGAATTAAAAATGTATCAATTTTCATTGACTTTATCACAAAGATGAGAGACTTACTTTTCTCAATATCACCTCACCATCAACAGTAATATGTTAAGAAAATCAAATTAGTTTAAAAGATATTTTACCTAAGGTTTTTCTTTCTAAGCGGAGTTTATATTTACATTTATCATCAGTTCATTAACACAAGGGCAAGACGAAACTGATCTAAAACTATATCTGAGTTATTTTGTTACTAATATCCTTTATTTACATTATATTTTTTTAACGGTTTATTATTTCACGAGACTCTATTAATGTTTCTTATATCTGTTCCCCTTAAATATGTATTATGGCACAACACTCCCTCATAAAAGCTACAGTCTACTATGATCCATGTTTTTGCTCGTAAACTTCCACTAAAATGGCTATTATCTATCTATTTATCTTTCAAAAGATGGTTTCCATAAAGAACATAAACTGTTTTAGAGCTACTGTGTAAAATAAATTTCAAGTAAAAATATTAATTTTTTAAAAGTAAGTCTTAAGAGGCAACAGCTAATTTATATAAAAGGAAAAATGGTTATAACTTCTTTCTAGTTTAATATATATATATATATATATATATATATATATATATACATATATATATATATATATATATATATATATATATATATATATATATATATATACTATAATTGTTCAAAAAAATTGCTACCGGCACACATACATATATATATATATATATATATATATATATATATATATATATATATATATATATATATATATATATATATGTGTGCCGGTAGCAATTTTTTTGAACAGTTATAGTATATATATATATATATATATATATATATATATATATATATATATATATATATATATATTGCTAGTACGAGATAATACTCCCAGCTTTTGAGAAACTCTCTTTGCTATAAATGAAACAAGACATACTTTCTCTCTGTTTAACGCCTGTGCTGGTCGATAAACTAATCTTAGTTTCGTAGAGAGAGAGTATGTGAGGATTATTGAATTGCAGCTCCTGGTGCACTGAATTTATGTTCGAGTTTAAACCTCAAATATTGCAAAAATCCACTACAATTTCGATTTCCTTATGTAACTCCCCTTAACCAGTCTCAATTCGAAAATTAAAACGGAGGGCTATTTTGTCCATCCTAGTATTCTGTTCTCACAGTGGAGATCCTCTGGAAGTTAACTATAGAATATCGAGCAAAGATTTAAGCTGATGAGTTGGCTTCTTCAACTGGTATTATTACAATAGTACTGTTTAACCGTATGAGAGGTGGTATTGTGTTATAGCTGTGTTTAGGTTTAAAATTGTTCTAGACTGTGTCGTTACTCTATTCTCAAACTTGTATATTGCAATAAATTATTTCAAAAATTTAAAAATGATTTAGATATTAGTTTAGGTCAGTTCAAGTTTAAATATGTATTTATATTTCTGCTTAACTTCCATTTATAATAATTTTATACGAGACATGATAGAAATTTTGACATTACAACCGGTAGCCTATTCGCCAAGGGTTTTGAGCTCTCATTAAATGTTAACAAGCTGCATTTTGGCAGACAAGTAGTTTTTCAGATGTAGAATATGATAAAAAAAAGTTTACTAAAATTTGATGCACGCTAAGCCCACAAAATCCAAAATAAAATAAAAAATTCGGTTTTTCGATAATATCTCGAAAAATAAAAAAGATATCGCAAAACTAATAGCACCACGTGATAGAGCGGGAAATTTTACAAAAAGCAGTATATAGATTTTTTTCCAGATTTTTTTATTAACATGAGAATTTATTAAAAATTCGGATAGGTGATTCAAAAAGTGCAGCACGCCAAACAGGTTACTTTGAAAGTCAACGCGCAGCGCTCGAAGGTTAATCGATATTACTTGTTTTTAGAAAAAAAAATTAATATAAGAATAATTAAAAATACACACATTTTCTGTGTTATTTAAAAATTGAGTTCTAAAAAATTAAAATTTGCCTGCTGTCGTGCGCCGCCGCAGAGCAGTACGAAATGGTCAAAAAAAGTTGGACAATTTTTGTTTTAAGTTACAATTAAAAATACACTTGATATCAGAAAATCATTAAAAACTTTAAAAAAACTTTTTCTTTTTTTTTAAATATTGCTCTTAAAGAATTTGATTATTTTTAATCATACAAATTACACTTAAAATAAAAAAATATTTAAAGATCGGAAATGAGAGATTAAAGTCTAACCTTTAAGATATTTCTTACGAGAAGCATTATGTTAGAGAAAGACGCGAAATAATTTGGTTTTCAAAGTATAATGAATGTGGCAACGTAGCTTCTAGCTTGCTTCCCGCCGCACGCAATCAGGTACTATTTATAATAACCTTGATACTTTTACATGATATACAATAAAAATTATGTTTATTTAAGACGATACTTGGGATTATTTATTAAAAATATATCAATTATTAAGTATTTATAACTAAATAAATGCGCGTGCGAAGAGTGAGTAGTATCACTTTGTTAATTATGTCTCCCTTAGTCCCTCTAGGTAGTTTAAAGCTTCAAGTCTGGTTCCTCTTTCTGGAAATTCGCTTTAAAAGTGCAAGAAAAAGTTGACGGACGAACCCATCGCTGAGTGGCACATATTCTGGATGTAACTTCATTTCTGTGAAATATGATTAAAAAATGAATATCTGCCGTGGCTATTGGGTCAAGCCAAAGTTATAACGGTCTAAAGTTGCAGAAAAATGAACCCACCTTAACATACAGAGGAGCGAATCGAATCTGTTTTATATTATGTTCGTTGAGGTTTGTAGATACTAAAAATAACATTATCTGCCATAGAGTCTGATTCTTTATTAAAATAAATTAAATTTTTTGCTGCAATAACGCATAAGTATTTTTGAAACGCGCGCGACTGTCCTACAACGCGCGCGTCCGTCCTGTAATTTGTTTTTCTCTCAAATATTATACACACTCGCCAGTGTCTCGAGAGACACTCTCAAATCACCATTGAAACAGTTACAAGCAGATTAATATATTTATTTAATTTGCAGTGCCATTTGGCTCTATATTTTTTTTTATATTTAACCTTTAAATTTTGTTTATATTCATTATTTAAAATTTATATTCAAAAGCCCCACAACCTCTTTTAATATGTGATTACGAAAATTTAAAAAAAAAAAAATGGTAGTTACATTGGATAGTACATTTGAAATTTTTGATTTTTAACATGACAGACAATAAGAGGGATCCAAAAAAACTTAAGAATTAAAATTTTAAACATTTAAAACGTACAATAATTTTTGCCACATTCGGTTAATGCCAATACAATGTCTGAATACTCTATCAGCCACCCAGGTTTCACTGTGTTCTTTTTAAACTTTAAGCGTTGCGGCTCCACTATAGTGTATTCTAAGTTTTTTTAGGTAGCAGAATCCGATCATCACCTAGTTTTTTGAAAAAAAATGACCTATTAACAATTTTTAAACAATTATCTAAAAAAAGGATTTTTATATAATTTATTTTTATATTAACGAAATCTAAGTTTATTAAGCGCTCCACCCAAATTTTTTAGACGTATTTCGACCCAGTGAATATGAAATCAAAGTCTATTTTAGCAAAAACTTAACCTTTTTATTGTTATAAACAATTTATTACAAACAATTATGCTACTAAACAAAATTTCGTATAATCTCCATAATAGCAAAATTAAGCTTTTTACGAGCTCCACCCAAGTTTTTTAGATAAATTTTGACTTGCTACCAGAATTTGTAATCCATTTTTCCTATTTATTAAAATTAAGAGCTAATCAGTTTATTTATATGCAATTAAATAAAAATATTTAGGTTAAATTCCCCAAGAAAAATTATTATAATTCTAATAAATCAGTCAGTAATAATAAAATAATTGAGTTATTAAAAAAATGAACAATTTAAATTTAGCGAGTTAAGTAATATTATATTAAGTTATTATAAAAAAAAAATATTTATTTGTAATAAAAACTAATAAATTTTTAGCGACTTTAACGTGTCAAAAAACATATGAACTCATGCAACACAGCTAGGTAATAATGCGAATAGGGAAAATCAATTTATTTATAACTTAAGCTTTGCATTAGAAATACAAAAATTCTGCTGATAAAAGCAGGGACTGGACTTCATGGCACACATTCGGGATTTCACCTCGTATTATAGTATTCGAACACTAGTTAATTTATCTGCCGCTTTTCAATGAGTTCAGGTGGGTCCAGAAACTCTACAGGTTTAAAAATTCGTAGGAATTCAAAGAACCAGGATCTATGGCAGATAATATTTTTTCACTTCTTTTTGGGTCCCAAACTAACTATTTCTCGAATATCTGCCACTCAGCGATGAGTTTATTTTTTGAGCCCATTTTTTTTTAAGAAAAAAAAAGTTTACTCCCGCAGGAACTGGTGTTCGTGGCAGATATTAAGGCTATGGTATCGTCACAGTATATAAAACTGCCACCCTACGATGGGTTCCCCCACCCTCAATTTTTTGCAACTTCTTCCCTCCATAACCACGGCAGGAACCGGAATTTGGATATATAAATTGAATTTATAAGTGATATATTTATCTGCTGCTCGATAAGTCCAAAATTTTAGTTATGAGCTCCCGGACTATATATGATACAAAATTTGAAAGAACACCCTTCTCCACCCAAGCAGTTTTCTTCAGGTTACGTTGTTACAGCGAAAATTCACTTCATAAAATTTAATAAAAAATAATATTTATCTAATATTTTTGCAACAACTAGGTGGTAAACTGCCTTCATATTTTAACAAATGAAAGCAAAGTAATTTTTTATGTATTTATGTGTTTTTTTGGGACTTTTTTACTTTTTAATGCACACACAATAAGAAAAATTGAAAAAAAAAAAACGGGTGCTTTTGATCCAAGAAAAAAATATTGATTCTTATCTTTTACGTGTTAAACATCTGAAACTTTTACAATTAATTATGGCAATACGGTGTGGTAAACCATATTGAAGCAGTGAATCCATGATGCTAAAATGTATTATTTTTATTAATTTCAAGAAAAACTACTTTTAACAGTTACTTGTAAGAAATACCTTAAATATAAAGTATTTATCATTTAAGCCTCCAGGTACAAAGAAAACATAAATATTCTAAATTACTCGAAGAAATTAAATGAATTACGTACTCTCTGGCAGTCATATAGTATCCGCCATTTTGAATTTTTCAGCTCTGTCATCGGATTCTTAATCAGCACCTCTAGAAACGCCTTAGTAGCGAATTTCCGAATATTTAGCGGTATATAGAAACGTTAATTTAATCATAAATGAGGTTGGAAGGATGATTCCCACTACAACTGAAGTGGTTAAACCAGCCATTTTATTTTAAATATTTTTTTTGAAATTAAAAAAATCTATATAGTATTTTTTTGTAAAATTTCCCGTTGTTTCACGTGGTGCTATTAGTTTTTCGATATCTTTTTTATTTTTTTAGATATTTGCAAATAACCGAATTTTTCATTTTAATTTCGACTTAGCGTACACTCTGGAACAGCAAGCTTTTTTTTATCGTATTCTACGTCCAAAAACTACCTGTATGTCGAAATGCAGCTTGTTAACATTTAATGAGAGCTTTTCGCCCAAATTTGCCTCTGACGCGTAGAGCAAATCGCTAATTGAATACTGTGGAACGTTAAAGTCAAAAAAAAACTGGGAAATATTACCGTCAATTATATTAGAATGATTTGAAAAATAAAGTCTAACTCCCACAACAATAGTAAATAAAATTATTTATATCACTGCAATATTCAAATTTTCACTCTATGAATGAAATATCGAAATTTCCTCTTTTTTCAAACGAGCAGCTAAATTTTGAATGCATTTTATATGGTTATGAAAATATATAGATATTACAACTGCGGCAATTTTTAAAACCATTTTATTAATAATAAAAATGTTGTAACGACCAAAAACAAAAGTAACAAAGCTCATTCCCAATAAAAAATAAAACTTTCCCAAAAGGGTCCATGTTTACATTACTCTCGGAAAAAACTACATAAACATTTTAAACTAAAAAAAAACTCATTTCCCAACGTTATTTACGTCCAGTCTGGCGGCCATTTTATGTCTATGAAAATATAAATCATCATTTTCCTGGGATAAATGACATATTTTGTCTGACTGTTTTTTCAGGTTTTAAAAAATGGTTTGTGAACAGCACATACTATACATTGTTTTTTTGTATAGCGGAGAGAGGATGTTGTGTTTTTTATCAGGCTGTTGATAGCGATAACAGACTTTTCATTTGATTTTTGATCTCTAGGAAATTGCATGTCAGGGGTGATATTTTTATCTATTACCATTTTATGTGCCCCAGTGAATATTTTAATGAACGCAAAATACATTTAAACAGAAGATGACGATACAACTTTGAAAACTTAACTGGTTAGTGATAGTCAGAATTTTAATAAAAAGACTTTTTTGTGATTTCATTAGGTGTATTATTTTATATTTTACGATGTAATTACATGATATTTGAAGAGTCCTTTGTGAAAATTTTATTAAAAAATATTAACTCTAGACAAAGTTATCCGCAGTATCGTAGAACGCCTTTTTGAAATAATATTTTGCGGTGACCATTATCACTCTTAAGTGGTTCGTTTGAAATCAATGAAATGAAACATTTTTGTTTTTTAATACGTTATGGTGTGCTTAATCGAAGCTTTTTTTAAAATTAATAAAATGGCGACCTCAGAAAGTGTACTTCTATGTTGTGCTGTCGTTATTCAGTTTTGGGTTATTTTTTTAGGTCGTCCGTCCAACGGCTAGGTAGTCTGCCTCCGCTTCTTTTGTCTTCGGAAACATACTTTTGAGAATAACGCATTTCAAATTTCAAGTCTAGTTAGTATGTACAGTGTGGTCCAAATTGGACACTTTTCAACGTAAACCCCTTTTTCTAAAGGATATAGACGAAAACTGATGTCGGTGTCTGAGGCTCAATTTTTATGATAAACTCAATGGTGAAAACCGCATATCGATATCTAGTACCGTTTCAGATGTACAGGGTATTTTTCAAAAATCTGCATTTTGGAGAAATGTTTGTAATTCTTTTCCTATTGAAAATTTTTGATTTTTGTAAAAACATTTTCAAAGCTCTTTTTCACGTGGATTTCAACAGTGTAAGTTACATTTTTTTACCACTAATATTTTAATAGTTTTTAACGCAAAAATATATTTTTTAAATCGGATACCCTGTATATTTTTCCTTATCCGAATAGAGCTTTAAATTACTATTCTAAAAATATAGCACACTTTATATTTTGCTTAAATCTACTTCAAAATATAAAGGTTTTCAGTTTTTACGCGAGTTTTAAATGCACATTTTGTGAAGTAGGCTTTGGACGGAGCGGCCATATGGTTTAATTCAATTGTTTACTCGTAGTTGTCAAATTTTACCTCAGGATCAGTTATTGAATTGTCAAATAAATCGCAATGAAGTTTGAAAATTACGAAAAATAGGATATGATGTATGTTTCATACAAACCGGAGAAAACTCGGAAGCGGCAAGTAATTTGTACCACGAACGGTATCCAGAGAGGCGTCAACCCTTCAAAGATATATTCGCTCGATTGCGACATAACCTAGTTAATAGTGGCCAGATTGAAAAGAAACGACCCAAAAATTATGCATCAAACAGGGATAAGGAGTTAGAAGAAATAGTAGTTTTAGGAACTATCGGAAATAATCCCAACACTTCAACCCGACTGTTAAAAGAATCCACTGGACTACAAAGGACTAACGTAAGTCGTACTTTGAAAAAGCACAAATTCAGGCCATATAGGACAAGAAAAGTTCATCACCTTAGAGACGGAGATTTTCAACGGTGTACGGATTTTTGCCAATGGTTTCTGGAGAATTGTAACCATGTTCCGAATTTTTCATTTGGACAGACCAAGCTTATGTAAGCAATGCAGGTATTTTTAACCGTTACAAGTCTTATACATGGGCACAAGAAAATCCTCATTTAGTTGTGGAGCAAAGAAATCAAGGCAGATTTGGATTTAATGTGTGGGCAAGAATTTTTAGAGGCAGGGTTATAGGTCCATTTATTTACGAAGAGATATTTAGAAATTTTAAGGCAGCAAATAGAACCTCTTTTTGATGAACTACCGTTAATAGACCTTAGAAATATATTTTTTCAACACGACGGGGCACCCCCTCATAACGCTGCCGTTATCAGTAATTTTTTATCGGACAATTTCGACAATAACTGGATAGCCAACCAAGGTCCGAACCGTTGTCCGGCAAGGTCACCAGATTTAGCACCCATGGACTTTTATCTCTGGGGAAGATTGAAAGATCTAATTTTTAAACTGTCGACAAACACCAGGCAAGAGTTAGAAGTCGCAGTGATACAAAGTTTTGCAGCTCTCACTCCTCTTGAACTAATCAACTCGGTAAGAATTGTCCAGAAAAGGTGCCGCCTATGTGTAAATGAAACTGGTCGACATTTCGAACATCTTTTATAGAAAATTGTTTTCTTTTAGTTTGCTCTACTCGGAATAAATTGTTTTATTTTTGTTTTGTTTTATTTTCTACATAGTTTAAAGTACTATAGTATTTAGTAAATTTCACTGTAGTTATGTCTCTCGGGAAATTTTTTTTACGAATTGACTGCTATCGGTAAACAATTGATATTGGCCCTCCGTCCAAAGCCTACTTCAAAAAAATGTGCATTTAAAACTCGCGTAAAAAACTGAAAACCTTTATATTTTGAAGTAGATTTAAGCAAAATATAAAGTGTGCTATATTTTTAGAATGGTAATTTAAAGCTCTATTCGGATAAAGAAAAATATATAGGGCATTCCATTTAAAAATTATATTTTTTCGTTAATAACTATTAAAATACTAGTTGTAAAAAAAATGTAACTTACACTGTTGAAATCCACTTGAAAAAGTGCTTTGAGAATATTTTTACAGTCACACAATCAAAAATTTTCAATAGGAAAAGAATTACAAACATTTTTTCCAAAATGCAGATTTTTGCAAAACATCCTGTAATCTGAAACGGTACTAGATATCGATATGCGGTTTTCACCATTGTGGTTATCAATAAAATTGAGCCTCAGACACCGACATCAGTTTTCGTCTATTTCCTTTAGATAAAGGAGTTTACTTTTAAAATTGTCCAATTTGGACCACCCTGTACAAATCCAAGTTATTAAATTACTGACACAGAGGCATCTATTCTCGGGCCATATAGCAGATCTTCTGCCGTGGAAAAAAACCTCCAAAATGTCTATTTGTTGTTGATGAACCATTCTCTGGTTCGCGCTTGGTATTTCTAGCATATCTGTGTAAATTTGTCAAGCTACTTATTGGGGGTTTGTTTAAAATTGATAACAATGCGTTTGAATCTTCGTTGAATACACAAGCAGCAATATATGGTCCTATTTGCACTATAGTAGAACTACTATTTACTGTCTCAGGACTTATTTTATTATCATTTTCAGTAAAACCACCGACACGAAAGTAAATTGTCGTTAATAAGAACTTCATAAATTGGTTTTATAACACTCAAAACATCAGGCGGTAAGGACGGATAATCATGCTTATAAGAAGCGAGCTACCATTTACTTTAGCAGGCTGGTACGAGTATTATGGCTCATCACCTTTGGGCATTTGGTACGATTTAGGTTTAGATCGGTTGAGCTGTAATGGTAATACGTTATCCATATTACATTTCTTATATTTTCTACAGAATGTTTGCCTTTACCACCTAGTCCTTTTATTTTTTTTGCATGCAAGCAATCGAGTACCTATTCGCCGTATCACCATAAAGAGCTGCATTTATAATACCTGTAAAAGTTTTCGGGTCGCTGCCACCAATATAATTGAGATATCTAACGCATTTCCGTGATTGCCATTTTTCCTGATGACCCTGAGATTCGCACTACATGGTTTTTTGTCTGTCTCTGATCAGTCTTCGAATTCGAATCGGTAGTTTTCTGTTGTATTTAATATTCACATTGTTGACAATATATACTTTTTCCATTGACATCAATTATTTTACCAGTGAAATACCCAGTGATTGACGACACACCAAGTAAAATATACCCTTTATTTTTGCCACACCTCATCTGCAGATCCTATCAATTCAGTTGTTTTATTAATATTTTGAGATGTTGACTTTTCCGCAATTTCTTTATGTACGGCTTTTTAAATAAAATATCAGCAAACTTTGAAAAAAATATAACACTATGCAGTGAACTTTACAGGTATTTTACATATTAGATTAAAAAACGAAAAGCACCCAGACCTGTTGGGATGATCTTTTTATATCCTTTCTTACTTTAATGGTGCAAATCATGCAGTCCATGCGGGCGCAGCCCCGGTTACTTGGTAGTCAACAATATCAATAAAACGTACAAATCCATGTGATTTTATTTACTTATGCTATCCCAAAGTGACTTAGGCTAATATTACATCGATAGCAGCATGTCTACTTCTTCATCCGTTGAATACATTTTTGTTAACGAAAAATTATTTTTGACGTAAAGTAAACAATAATAATGGCCATTTTAGTAACACGCAGCAACCATGACTTTCGGTTCGTCTGTTTTATCACAGCCTACTAAGTCCGTAATGGAACTTGTTGATATCACATTATTGCATAATAAAACGGTTTTTTTTCTTAAAATAATAATAAATCCAATTGGCGTTAGATAGTTCTGTTAGATGTATGTTGGCAAAAAAAGCTGTAATGTGTAACTAGGTTAAATAAAAAATATGTGTTCCTGTCTTAATTTCGGTGATATTGATCATTATTTAAAGAGAAAATTCTGTAACAGAATGTAAAGCATAAAATTTTGTAGGAGCCACTTAGACTCGCGAAATTGGCACGATAAATGGATAGTCTTAAGTTCTTTCCAAAGTGAGATAAAACGAAAAAAAACAGTTGCTAGGATATCCGCCATGGCTGCCTAAGTCTAAGAGTTTAAATCAGTTTTTGCCAATCACCTGTCAAACAAATGTCAACTTGTGAAACATCGTTGGAAAGAGAATTTCAAAGCGAATTGGAATTGATAAAAAAATATAGGTTTCCATTAAAACTAAGAAAGGTCCAGTCACTTCCGGTCAAACCGGAAGTAGTTAAAAATATATGTCCCATTCTGGTATCTAAAAATGCAAATATGTAACTTTCAAAATAAAAAAAATTACGGTATATATATATATATATATATATATATATATATATATATATATATATATATATATTTATATATTTATATATATATATATATATATATATATATATATATATATATATATATATATATATTTATATATATATATATATATATATATATATATATATATATATATATTATTATATATTTTATATTTATATATATATATATATATATATATATATATATATATATATATATATATATATATATATATATATATATATATGTAACCACATTTGTTTTTTTCAAGTAACTATATTTTGACCATTGTGTAAATTATATAATTCGCTAACCCATCCCAAAAATATAGAAATGATCAAACGAATATCGAATTGATAATCCTATGTCTCCAATAATCTGATCTAAATGTCTAAGCACTAACAAACTTTTTCTTGTTGCAGGTCATTTAGAAGAAACGAGCTCCATTTTATCTCCGATCATCGATCGAACTAAATCTGCCATAAAATTTCAAGATATCAGCAATTCTATCAAGTCCATTTCAAGAAAAAAAACAAAGAGATTTCTCGACAGATAGCAACTTTAAAAATCACAACTATACTTTAAGATATAAAAGAAATATCCATGTGCTCGTAGAAAACTTGGCGGGGACAAAAGTGAAATGATAAGTTGAATTAATAACATAAATAACAAGTTTATAACGACAAAGTTGACGTTAATATCACAAAAAAATCCGCTAAAGTCCTACAATTTGTCGTGACAATTTTATTCTTCTAACTAACAAAAGACTATTTTATTTTATCTACAAATATATTCCTAAAAATCTATTTTTCGATTAAATTTTTCTGATGACTAAATAATTAAGACATTTTAAGGACTGCGGTGAGGCTAAAAAACTATGTCTTGTGAGTTTCGGTAGTGAATTTAGGAAAAGTTACGAAACATGTTGGTGTTAAGTGGTATCGCCGTTTTGGTGATAATTGGTGGATATTTGAATGTGGTGACTGGATATAATGTGGACAATGGTAAGAATTTTTTTTTATGTGGTTCAGTTAAATGTTATTGAAAATTTGAAGAAAAATAATGCCAAAACGACTCGTAAATTTCACTATGATTTTTAAATTCTATTTTATGCTTTACAAATCCAGTAAAATATGATATTATTAAAGCACCTAAAATGAGATATGAGTTCTTGACATTTCATTAGAGTAGCTCCTGTCTGTCTACATTTCGATCTATTTTGACACGAGTAATTCTAGAAATGAAAATATATGACAATATGGTTCTCGGACAATAGTTTAGTACAGTTTACAGGAGGAAGAGATGAATTTGAAGAGAAATAGTGTCATTACGTCTCGTAAATTAAACTCTACAAAAGCAATAAAATATGTTATTAAAAAAAATTAAAATTTTGTCAACTTATTTCATTGCTTTGAAACAGTTACTGTTGCTTCAAAATTAAGATTTTTTTCTTCCATTTTTACTTCCGCTACTAAGGCAAGTACTGTATTCTTGAAGAATTAACATTCTGAGACCTTTGCGTTTCTTGATGTTACAAGGTCCATAGATCACGAAAAAGTATGGTTTCCGATTTCCGTTCGGCCTGCCTGTCGATGTGTTGACAAAACACGAATGAAGTCAGATATCCACCTTAAATTTGACACACATGAAGTACTTGAAGTAAGACATGAACCTTTAGTTTTTGAGAGTAATGCTTCAGAGAAAGGAAGTGAAAGAGCTGACGCTTAATAAATTTTGTATAGTTTCAATGGTATTAGACAATTTTGCCGGATCTTTGGTTGGAACAATAATATGTTTTAAATTTGAAGATTTGAAGTAAAAAAGGACGTGTTTGAGTGATATCACTTCCACCCTAATGAATTTTGTGTTGTTTTAATAATATTATGAGATGCTTGAGATATTCAACAAATTTTAAGCATATCTGCTTTTAGTTAAACATATGAGGGACTAAGGAAGTGAGGGAAGGGTTTCTTCCAATATATTATGTTATATGTCCTTTTCAAAGGATGAAAGAGGAATCTGAAAATTATATTATTACACCATTTGCTTGAGGAAAGTAATCGTGAAAAATTACTTTTCGAGAAGTTTTCATTTCTTCACTTTTCAGACCATGAAAAACATATTTTCGCGTTTCCGTCGGTCTGTCGATTTTTAGTGTTCCATAAGGAATACTTATAAGATCACTTCGTCTGTCTGTCAATCTGTCACACCCGATTTTCTCCGAAACTATTTGTCATAGAAAGTTGAAATTTGGCGTTAATATAGGAATTGATGGCCTCATTAGAGCCGTGTAGTTTTGAAAGTTAAATTTTGACTTAAGGGGATAGTTCTGGGGAGTGAAATCGTAAGTGATTTTTTTTTTACCGGGTAATCGAGTGGAGTGTCAAATGAAAGCTTGTAAAAAGAAGAGTTCAGAAATATATAATGTAATACTTTCGCACAATTCTCTTTGTATTATTTTTTAAAAAGTGCGAAAAATCGCTGTCCCCCCACCTTATCTCGAAAAGTACTGATCGAAAAATTTTGAAAAAATTCTGAAATATTCTCTACATCAACGAAAATTATCACGAGTGCATTACCTTTAATAATTTATCTATTATATAAAAAACAAAAATTTCAACGTCATCAGTCAGATCGGAAAAAACTTTGTTGAAAACTCATTTGGGATATGTTTTGTGAAGTCACTGTTCATTTTATACTTCCGTAACGAAAATCTTTATTTTAAAAGCAATAAACGTACGGAACACTAATTTCGCAAGTCCAGCTTGCATTTGATCGGTTAAGCTTTCTGAAAATTATATACACACACACATTATAAGGCTTCGGACGTTACGCAATTTTTTTTGCAGTAAGCTGTGCGCGCATAATTGCATCTGGAAAATCAGTGTTATAATATTTTGCCGCTGCATTTTTACTATGTGCACCACATACACTACCAAAGGTATTATTGGTTGCAACGATAAATCGTACATAAGAACGCAGCTTCGGTTCTTTATAAATATTTTCAGAATTTGTAGAAGTGAAAGAAAATTGCAGCATTTTTGAGCAAGTTGCAAGAGCAACTAATCATGACGAGTTGCATAAATGAGAAAAAGTGTGTGTTGAAAAGTTCATATTAATTATTTCTTCTATCGTAGTTGTATAAACTGTTTAATTGAATATTTAGTTTACACTAATTGCATTAATTTTTGACTAAAATATCCAATCTGCCTTAATTTTAAATTCAACAAGAATCTAAAAACAATCGTTTGGCCCTTATCGGGATTATTTAATTTATCCTTAATTATTTCTGAGTAAATGCTCTTCATTCGAATTCAAAAAGGGCGTTAAAAACGTTTGATTCAGCGTTTAACTTGAGATTTCGATGAATATTCAATTTTAGGCAGATTTAGCGTAAAGGCTTTTAACGAGCGCGTTATTTTTACGTTAAGATCTTAGAGATTTAAGAAACCATTGGTTATTGCATTATCATCTTTGCACTAATTCTAATTAATACAAGTAGAGTTAATATAAGATGCATATATCTGCTTGCTTGACTATCAGCATAGATTTATATATACCATAGTTTTTCAACTGCTTAAAATGTATGGCTTTTTTGTGACGTCATATACTATGGATACGTAATTACCTATAACACATAGAGCAATGGAATGACAAATGCTCAACATATCTCCATGAGATCGAAAAACCAATATATCGATACTGAACATCACAAAACTGAAAGTTTTCGTTGAAAAAAGAACTGACCTGAATTGGAGGTTTGCTAGACATGAGGCGAGATGTACGGAAAGACGATGAAACATGATCATCCTAGAATGAAGACCGTATGAAGGAAGGCGAGCAGAGATGATATTAAAATGACGGCGGGTGGATGCGAGAAGCCCAACCCAGAAGCCGGTGGTTGAACATAAAAGAGAGCTATGTCCAGAAATCGACTCAAACTCCTTAGATATATACATCTACTATGGCACTTAGATGGATAGATATACTATGGAATGCACTTAGCTAGATAGATCTATTATGGAAAGGCCCACCGCTTTTAAGAGCCTTAATCTATAATTTTTATAGATAAAAATATTTAATAGATAGTTTAGAAATTTTGTTAGAACGTAATTTTAATTACAATATGACTTAAAATTTAATTTCACAAGTCACACATTATAGATAGATAACTTTTGGTTGCTTTATTTTATTTTTCGCATGAAGCATGTTTAAGTAGGGATTAACTCTATTGATGGGACCTAAATTATGTACTTTGATTGGCCAAGAACTTTGTGCTATTCCGTTAAATCAACATTTAAATTGGCACGAGAGTTCTAGGTATTAACATTCCTTTGCTAACAGAGAGTTAACAACAGTAAATACGAACCTCATGAAGATTTCAAGGGATCTGAATTTATGATAAAAATAGAAGAATAAAGGAGGTATACTGGCTGCGATCACCTGAAGCCCTCTATAGTAGTGAGCGGTCAACAAAAACCTGTGGCATTGTTTGTCTTTTATGCGTACTATCACCAATTTTGTTTATTATATACTAGAAAAAAATATTTCAGTTAGTGTCCATGACTGAAAATCGAAGTATCAAAGTCATCGGTATCCCAATTTTAGATAACAACCTGAAGGACTTTCAGTTATTTCTACAACACGGACTACTTATTAATGTTGCCAAAACAATAATAATGGTAATTGGTGGATAGCGTGAAAAAGAGTCTCTTTTAACGTCAACGGAGAAATTTCTAAAAGCAAAATGGGTGGGGAGTACGTGATCAGTTAAAAACAACAATGGTGGCTGCCCAATATAAGAAACTAGTGAGGTGTTTCAGACATTGCTTTTATATGCAGACAGGCTGGGGAGGACACTCTAGCTCTATTGTGGTAAACGATAACGACTGTAATAGTACATGTACTGCAATAAGCGGAGGATAAATGGTTTTTTGCCTCCTAGAATTGGATTTGAATCACCAAGGCAAACACTCTAGAACTTTTGAGCGAAAGGTACAAAGAGCAAGTTTACGACTTGAGGACTAATGACGCCATTTCAAGTGTTACCCGCGTTATATCATAGACAAACGAATTATTTCCCATAAGATCTAGCAACTATGTTAAAATTTTAGACAACCAAGTGAAGAGCAATAAGAACTTCTTCACTGAGTAAGTAGCAGACGATGTGAATTCGAAATGGTACTTCGTATATCAGTAGTATGCAGATTTCTTCATAACCTGCAGTAATAAAATATGGGCGGTTAAATTTCCTATGTCCTTTAGGAATTCCTGTTACGTAGCGGTCGTTTGAGTTTCAAGTGTTTGTATGAGTATCATTCGTTTACAGTTTTATCTTTTCTGATACCAAATTTCTTTTTTTAACTGGAACGCTTTTGGATTCCTCACGAGAACCTAGTTACATTTGGAAGCATATCTTATGCTTTAGTTTAAGTGTCTTCGTGATTTATACAATACTTAGAAGCAGGTTAGATTTTCTAAAGAATTACTAGAAAATGTCTTGCTCATTTTATGAAAATCCAAACTTCTGATTAAATCAGAGATAACTGGAACCCCTAATTTTATTACTTTCAGTTGAACCGAGTAGCTTTTTTAGAAGTATTGGTATAAGTACCATGAAAAACTTTAGTTGTAATCCTTAGGTTCTAGAACATTATCTTTTTAACGTATTCTGTATATTGTGCTGTAACTCTCTACAATGGCAGTGTTCGATGGTTTACTTTACCATCGCTTGAACAATTGCCTCATTTACCGAAGGGAATTTTAAGATTCTAAATGAGTTGTTTTTTAAATTCTTTTAATTATTTCATCAAATTTAAATTTTAAATTCGGGGTTTCTGTAGACAATAATGAAGTACAGTTCTGTAATAATATTCTCGAGGAAAAAATAAACTTTTTTCTCAAAAATAATAATTATTATAATTATCAACAAATATTCGATTAGGTAAGATCATATATTTAAATATTCGTTGATTTCTCACCGGCTCGGCTCAAAAAGTTTGCCTATTTTTCATATTATGGAAAATAACAACAGTTTTAATCTATAGTTTTCTTTATATACAAAAATATTTTGTACGTAAATTAGAAACTTGGTTATTAATTTTAATTGAAGTTTGACTTAAAATTTAGTTTTAGAAATCGCACGTCACAGATCAATGACCTTTGGGACAGCCTTTTTGATTTTTATGTAAGACTAGCCGGGCCCGCGGCTCCGCTCGCGTGTACTTGATTCACTACTACCGTCACTGCCTATTCCTTATGTTACCCAACGTAATAAAATATCTCCCATTATTTCTCTTTATCTCCCAATATTTCTCCTTATCTCCCATTATCTCACCTTATTTCCCATTATCTAGGCTTATCTCGACTTATCACCCATTATTTCTCCTTATCTCCCATTATCTCACCATAACTCCCATTATCTAGACTTATCTCTGCTTATCTCCCATTATCTCTCCTTATCTCCCATTATTTATACTTATCTCCCATTATCTCACCTTATCTCCCATTATCTCACCTTATCTCCCATTATCGAGGGTTATCTCGACTTATCTCCCATTATTTCTCCTTATCTCCCATTATCTCACCTTATCTCCCATTATCTAGACTTATCTCTGCTTATCTCCCATTATCTCTCCTTATCTCCCATTATTTATACTTATCTCCCATTATCTCACCTTATCTCCCATTATCGAGGCTTATCTCGACTTATCTCCCATTATTTCTCCTTATCTTCCATTATCTCACCTTATCTCCCATTATCTAGGCTTATATCGAATTATATAGAACATATGTATACATTTATAAAAACACGTAAATCGGATAAGTGATTCTCGAGTGATAAGCGCACTAACGGACAGACAGACAGACAGAGAGACGTTGCATTTTATATATATTGTATTCTTTGCTACATGATATTGTTCCATATTTAATGCTTTAAGGAGTGTATTGCAAGAGAACGCGCTAGCAGCAAACTTTTCTCCGACTTGATTCACTATTATCGTCACTGCTTATTCCTTATCTCACCTAATAAAATATATCCTATAACCTGGCCAGAGAACATAGGTATGTTTAAAAAAAAGCACGTAAATCGCATAAGTGATAAGCACACTAAACGGACGGACGGACAGACAGACAGACAGACGGACGGACAGACAGACAGACAGACAGACGGGCAGAGAGACATTGCATTTTATATATATTATAGATATTCTCTGCTACATAATATTGTTCCATATTTAATGGTTTGGACTGTGTATTGCAAGAGAACGCGCTAGCGGCAAACTTTGTCCGACTTCATTTACTATTATTGTCACTGCTCATTCCTTATGCTACCTATCGTAATAAAATATAGCCTCTAACCTGGCCGGAGAACATACGTATGTTTAAAAAAAAAAAAAAAAGTACGAAAATCGGATAAGTGGTTCTCCAGTGATAAGCGCACTAACGGACAGACATACAGAGATACGTTGCATTTTATATATATTATAGATGTAATAAAATATATACCTATAACCTGGTCAGAGAACATATGTATGAATTTAAAAAATCACGTAAATCGGATAAGTGGTTCTCGAGGGATAAGCGCATTAACGGACAGACAGACAAACATTGCATTTTATATATATTGTAGACATAGATTATTATTATTATTATATAACCTGGCCAAAGAATATATGTATGAATTTAAAAAAAGACAGGTAAATCGGATAAGTGGTTCCCGCGTGATAAACGCACTAATGGACAGACAGACAGACAGAGGGACATTGCATTTTATATATATTATAGATTATACATTACAGATATTCTTTGCTACATAATATTGTTCCATATTTAATGGTTTAGACTGTGTGTTGCAAACGCACGCGCTAGCGGCAAACTTATTTCCGACATCATTCACTATTTTACGTCACTGCTCATTCCTTATGCTACCTATCGTAATAAAATATAGCCTATGTATGTTTTAAGAACATATGTATGTTTAAAAAAAAAAAGTACGTAAATCGGATAAGTGGTTCTTCAGTTATAGGCGCACTAACGGACAGACAGACAGAGAGACGTTGCATTTTATATATATTATAGATTAATATGGATTGAGCTTCTTAAGACTTCTTAAGACTGGTTTAAATCATAAAATTTGATTGTTAATCAACAATGTTAAATCATCACTAAAAATCGCACAATGAAAGTAAATGATAGTGTGGGTTCTAAAGATTAATATTTCTTTGGTAAAGTCAAATAAAAAATATCTTTTAACATAAAAAAGTGTTTTTCAGATGTCATGTCAATACTGCTGCAAAAATAAACAAGGTTAATTATTAACATCGGTGAAAATTATGTAGAAAAGATAGGTAATGGCTTATCGGACTAAGAGCTTCAAGTAGACTTTTGTCTAAATATTAAAAGTACGGACGTGCCACCTATAAACCACCAAACTAGGACATGTCATGTTTTGCCTTATTTAAAAAGCATACAGTTAGAGATACAAGTAGCCAACCAATCTCAACACCATATGATGTGATCTCAAAAACTTTTAACTGAAGAACAAAGCTCGGTAGAGAAAATCGGATTTCATACGTCCATCGTCAAAAGTGAATAGTGTATTCACACCCTTATTAAATATTTGTCAGTAATTGTAAAAGTAGTTGCTAATTCCAGTATTGGATGTTCAACGGTAAGTGTAAAAATTGAAAGCAATTTAAACAGGAACATTGCTGACCAGGTTATAGAGGCCAATATTAGTACTTCACCCCCATCTTCGTGATTTAGCGAATTCAGAAAATATCGTACTTCCGATCACACTAGGGGGACGTGTAATTTGTAGAAAAGACATCTTTTTCTTTTTAGTGCTTTGTTTGCTTGCATTACAATCTGCAGAATGTCATATTTTTTCATTTCTCATTATATGATCAGAGTAAGGTACCTTTATATATTTTGAGGTTTCTGAGAAGTTCAGGAACGTTTTCGCTTATTCTCCTCAGGATTTTTGTTTTAGTAATTTTCTCTGTCCAGCTAATTTTTATTATACCGCGGTACACACCCACATCTCAAAGTCCTCGATTCTTTTGTATGTGCTCTCTATCAGTGTCCATGATTCTCCTTCAAAAAGCAGTACTAGATGTACACTTTATTAGTCTTTTCAGGAATTTTAAGGCCCAGACCCTTACAGCAAAATATATTTTTCATTTTGAGGAAGATAGCTCTACCCTTTTCAGTTCTATGTCGTGTTTTTTTAATGATCTCATTCGACCGAAGTAAGCCATGTATTTTGTTGTACATGTAAAGTTGATTCACTGTAGATCATTTCTTACTGGTTGTTGCGTACTTGTTTTTTTGTGTTTAATCGTAATCCATATACATCCCAGTGCAAATGTAATTTGTATATTTAATAGACGTGGCATATCTTCAAATGTATCTGTTGATACGACATTATCATCGACATAGCGAATTTTATTGGTCTCTGTGACGTTAATACTTTCAATTACACATTTAAATGATTTAGTAAATAATTCCTCGAAGTTTACTTGAAACAGCACGAAGATGCTATTCATCCCTGTCTAACCCCACACTGGATTTCGATTTTTTTCAGTGATCTCATCCTTCACTCACCGAAATTTTCTGGTTCCAACATAGATTTTTTATTATCCTGTAATTTATCGTGCTTCGAGAGCTCTCGCAAAGTCTACAAAATAAGCGTTGACCTCACCTGTATGACAAAAAACGTGTCTTTGATACCTAGTCCGTTTTTAAATCCAAATTGCATGTTTGCAAATCGTGTTTTAAATTTTTGTGTAAATTATTTTATGAATGATCTTCACGATAAACTGATCATACATACGGTAGTCTTCACATTTTTTGGGGTTGTTCTTTTTCGGTAAGGTAATGAAAGTCGATTTTATCTATTCTTCGGGTGTGTTACCTGACTGATATGTCCCACTGAATAGTTCAACTAGTTTTTCTCGGTAATTATTTTTAATATTTACTAATATTTCGTCTATATAGCGGGCCAAGACTGTGACGTATTACAAACGTATGATAAAAAAAATAAATAATATATCGGAAAGTTAGCCACAACCACTAAATTCTGTAAATAATGTTTTCCCTTTTCGCCTTCAGTTGCTATTTCTGCTAACATACTAAATAAACAAATATCATGATTCATCATCACAACAAAAAAAACACAAATGTTATAGCTTTGAAACCGTCTTTCAATATAACCTTAGAATGACTTGGTATCGACGACATTACAAGCAAATGGATAAACAACATACTTTGAGAGGTGTTTTAGATATAAGTTTTTTGGAACTTAGTGGTGGATAAGTTGCGGGCTACAAAAACCCAGGCGGCAGTTTTTTCTAAAGTTAACGTTGCTGAACCCGACATAGTTATATCGGGGCACTCCATTCCCCTAGCATCGTCGCTCAATTTGTTGGGCGATAGTTTGGGAGCAAATATGTCCTGGCGTGAACATGTTGCAGGCATAGCAAGGGAGCTTCTCAAAAGTTGAGAATATTATTTCGTACCAGAAAGCTTTACACCCCACAACAACTGTTAATTCTTTACAAAGCTCAAATTCGACCAATAAATGGAATACTGCTCCCACGTTTGGGGCTCCGCTCCCAAACGTACACTGCATCTGCTGGATTCTATTCAGAGAAGAGCTGTCCGTCTGATTGGAGACCCGGAATTGACCGGCGGCCTTGATTCGCTGGAACATCGAAGAACGGTTGGCGACTTGAGTCTGTTCTACAAGTATTTTCATGGAAAGTGTTCGAAGGATGTAGCCCGCTTAATTCCTCCCAATGCGGTGCATGTTAGAAATACACATCGCGCTGGTGCTTCACATCCGTATGAGGTTCAGCTTGTTACTTCGCGTACAACGGTTTTCAAGCAGTCCTTTATATGGAGAACATCATCCCTTTGGAATAATTTGCCCAGCGCTGTATTTCCCACCGAGTACAATTTACAGCGATTCAAAAACAACGTGAATCGCTTTTTCCGCACACATGCCGCTCCTGGAGCGCTTTAGGGACTTCCCTGCAGCACGTGTGCTAGACTTATAAAAAAAAAACAAACTCACAGAGCTGATGATATACATAGCTATACTTGTCCAAGGGCACTGTGGCCTAGCTCATAAAAAGAGCACTGAACAATGTACAGCACTGGCACTTGAAAGTCAACGCTGCATAGACTGCTGTTATATCGTTTGCAAAAAAGAACAATCCAAGGCAAATACCACAACCTGAGTATCTTCGGAGAACGAATAAAAACCGTTAATATGTACAAATATCTGAGCTTGATACTAGACTCGAAATTAACAAACAACTTACATAAAATCTAACCAAAGCTAAAATGTGTCTCATGAGATGCAGGAGCTTGTTTGAGAAAACCTAGGGACTTAAACTAAAGATGAGCCTTAGCTATACGTCGCAGTCATAACATCCATAGTTACATACGGAAGTGCACTATAGTGGACGAAAACAGAACAGAGTACGACAACCACGGAGCTACAGCGGCTGCAGAGATTAGCACCACAGCTATGAAAATAATTCTAGGGCTAATACTCCTTGAGATATACATCAAAAATGTGGCTACCAATAGCGCTTATCGAATGAGAAGATATGGGGAAAAGAAACCACAAGTTGTGCAATTGCGCACACAAGAGTTGTGGATCTAATTGACGGAAAATATTAAGTATGTAACCTGACTGTATGACGTCATATAGTCTCAAACAACCATATAGAATTTGGGCGATCCAAAGCTATGGATGGAGTCGTAGACTCCGACTGAGGCAACGGGTCCGATCTATTACACAGACAGATCAAAAACTTTGAACAGAATAGGTGCTGGTATATATGCAGAAAAGCCAATGTTGAGCATCATCATTTCCCTAGGGGCCAGTGCAATAATATTTCAGGCAGAAATTCACGCAACATAAGCATGTGTTCACAAGAATATTAGACGGGATTACCGCATCCAAAAAATATATCTTCTTTCAGACACTCAGACTGCTTTAAAGGCTTAGTGTCTATCAGACCAACTCCAAGATCATGACGGAGTGTAAACGAGACTTGTTAGAACTATTCTCCAGGAGCAACAAGGTTGAACCTCTGTGGGTTTCAGGACATTAGAGGATCAAAGCTAACGCGAAAGCTGACGAATTAGCAAGATTTGGAGCTAGAAAACTATACAGGGGTCCAGAACCAACGTTTTGTTTACCAAGAACGGTGATAAAATTGACAATCAACAGATGGTCATATCAGCAACATCTAGATCGTTAGCCCGCAAGGGACGTAATTGGAGGCACCTCAAAGAAACTAACAATTGACTTTCCTTTTTTAACAAGGTCTCAGACCAAACTAGTGGTGGGACCGGCCATTGTCATCTGAGGAAACATTTACAGAAAATGGGCATCCATAATGGTCCCGCGACATGCAGACTATGCGGTTAAGAAAAAGAAATCTCTATGCACATCCTATGCCTATATAACTCAGAACAGACTTAAGCTATTCGGAGATCCACATCGTGGTGATAAATTATCACAAGGAGGGTTTGGAATGAAGCTAATAAACCTTCTTAAAGAGACGACGCTCATGTAACCAAGAAACGGGAGCACAATAAGCCAAGAGGCTATAGTGCACAAACCGGCACAATCGCATATCCCGCCTACAACGAGCCAACCAACCAATATAATTGAAGTTAGTTACTTTGATCTTAATTAATGAGAAACTCCAAAATTGAAACGCCTGAAAGTTTTATTAAACATTCCTTACAGAATGTTACAAAATAAGCACAATAAATGATAAGAATTACCTTGAAAATAAACACAAAGAATAAAAATGCACAGATTTTTAGGCGAATACGTCAAAAAGGCATATGGAGTAAAATGGTAAAATTTTATACTTACTCTATCAGCTGATACTGTCACTTACCAAGATGTCAAATATCGAAACACGGTAACAAGTCGCTGGATTACCTTTAGTTATAGTCAAGCAAATAAGAAATGAAATGGATGGAGAGGACGTTAGAGAGTTTGCTTCGTACATCCTTCTCGCAGCCGAGAAATCTGAAAATTATGTCATTTTTAACTATTTTCAATTTAAGCTGAAATGGCATCTACAAGGATGTTATCTATATAATATATATATATATATATATATATATATATATATATATATATATATATATATATATATAATGCAACGTCTCTCTGTCTGTCTGTCTGTCTGTCTGTCCGTTAGTGCGCTTATCACTGGAGAACCACTTATCCGATTTACGTACTTTTTTTTTTAAAACATACATATTTTCTCTGGCTCGGTTATAGGCTATATTTTATTACAATAGATAGCATAAGGAATGAGCAGTGACGTAAAATAGTGAGTAAAGTCGGAAAAAAGTTCGCCGCTAGCGCGTTCCTTTGCAATACACAGCCTAAACCATTAATTATGGAACAATATTATGTAGCAGAGAATATCTATAATCTATAATCTACAATATATATAAAATGCAATGTCTCTCTGTCTGTCCATTAGTGCGTTCATCACGAGAAAACTACTTATCCGATTTACGTGTCATTTTTTAAATTCATACATATATTCTTTGGCCAGGTTATATAATAATAATAATAATCTATATCTATAATATATATATATATATATATATATATATATATATATATATATATATATATATATATATATAAAATGCAACGTTTCTCTGTCTGACTGTCTGTCCGTTAGTGCGTTTATTATCCCTCGAGAACCACTTATCCGATTTACGTGATTTTTTTAAATTCATACATATGTTCTCTGACCAGGTTATAGATATACATTTTATTACATCTATAATATATATAAAATGCAACGTCTCTGTCTGTCTGTCTGTACTGTCTGTCTGTCTGTCCGTTAGTGCGCTTATCACTGGAGAACCACTCATCTGATTTTCGTACTTTTTTTTTAAAACATACATATGTTCTCCGGCCAGGTTATAGACTATATTTTATTACGATAGGTAGCATAAGGAATGAGCAGTGACGATAATAGTGAATGAAGTCGGAAAAAAGTTTGCCACTAGCGCGTTCTCTTGCAATACACAATCTAAACCATTAAATATGGAACAATATTATGTAGCAGAGAATATCTATAATCTATAATATATATAAAATGCAATGTCTCTCTGTCTGTCTGTCTGTCCATTAGTGCGTTTATCATGCGAGAACCACTTATCCGATTTACGTGTTTTTTTTTTAAAATTCATACATGTATTCTTCGGCCAGGTTTATATAATAATAATAATAATCTATATGTATAATATATATAAAATGCAACGTCTCTCCGTCTGTCTTTCTGTCTGTCTGTCTGTCTGTTCGTCCGTTATTGCGCTTATGACTAGAGAACCACTTATCCGATTTACGTGCTTTTTTTTTTTTAAATATACATATGTTCTCTGGCCAGGTTATAGACTATATTTTATTACGTTAGGTAACATGAGGAATAAGCAGTGACGATAATAGTGAATCAAATCGCTAGCGCGTTCTCTTGCAATACACCGCCTAAACCACTAAATATGGAACAATATCATGTAGCAAGGAATATAATATATAAAATGCAACGTCTCTCTGTCGGTCTGTCCGTTAGTGCGCTTATCACTCGAGAACCACTTATCCGATTTACGTGTTTTTATAAAATTTATACATATGTTCTATATAATTCGATATAAGCCTAGATAATGGGAGATAAGGAGAAATAATGGGAGATAAGTCGAGATAAGCCTCGATAATGGGAGATAAGGTGAGTTATGAGAGATAAGTATATATAATGAAGAGATAAGGAGAAAAAATGGGAGATAAGCAGAGATAAATCTAGATAATGGGAGTTATGGTGAGATAATGGGAGATAGGAAGAAATAATGGGAGATAAGGAGAAATATTGCGAGATAAGTCGAGATAAGTCGAGATAAGTCGAGATAAGTATTATATATTTTCTGCTCAACTTCTTCATGTGATTAACATTACGCCATAACTTACCTGTGATTTAAAATATCGAACTGTAATGTCATGATGAAGTTATTTTTTAAAGTGAGAAAACTAAATTCATTAAAAGTTTTTAGAAGTCACTATTAGATAAATTTGTTTCAAATTAATGTTATTTACTTTATGTGCAGGACAAATTACTTCCAATTCTTGAAAATTCACGTTCTAGCTACAAAGTTGCTGGAAATAATAATTTTCAAATTTTTAGATTAACTTTAAAACTGCAACAAATGTTCCATAAAAATTCCATGCAGACTCAACTTGAAAACATAAAAAATCATAAAAATGTTCCCTTAAGACACTTCTACTAAAGAACGCCAAGAATTGAAATTCTCTAGCTGAGACTCCGATAGTATTTTCTGTGGAATAGCGCGACACAGCATTATATAGGAAATTCTTAGTGTTATGGAAAATATTTACGAGATTTTTCGAAGGATTTTCCGGCGATTTTTATAGCAGAAGGTGGGCAAAACTACGATGCTAGACATGAAATTCTGATTTTCAAGCTATATTGATTTTGTATGGGGGTTTTATGTACGGTAAATAGCTTATTTTGGAAGGTGCTTCGATTTTTATTACAGGAAAAGTAAGAAACGTTTGTATTAAGAAAAAGATTTCTTTTAAGAAAATTTTTTCTTGCAGTATCTTTATGCGCCATTTCATAATAGCTATATTATACGTCTACTAAATTCAGTTCTTAACCTTTCTCGGTAACGGGCAAAGAAAACGACAGTATAATAAATAATTTGTAAAATAAAATTCCAACATTGTTAGTATTTTCCATTAATGGTTCTTCAAGACTTTTCGAATTCAAACTTTTTGGAGAAAAAAATACTTACTTCAGACAGTGAAAAAATAGTTAAGTTGGAGTTAAAGTTAGGATTACATAAAATAACCTGTGTTTAAACACCTAACCAAATTAGTCACTAACAAAGAGATTAGCTCATTTTAGTCTTTTATTCCATTGTAATTAAATTCATAAATTAATGTATCCATTTCAACAAATTGTTGAAACATGACTTGGGTGTGGTCACTCATACGAGGTTAGTACTCCTGTCTTTGATGTTTATCGCACTGACAGACATGTGAATACAAGCACGAAAACTAGAGGTGGTGTAGTACTAGTGGCGGTAAGGAGCCAGTTCACGTCAAACCTTCTAAAGAACTCTATGGCATCCATAGAACAGATCTTCTGCTCCTTTTTCTTGTGGGCATAAAAAATTCGTTGTTGGTGCAGTATATATTCCACCAAAATCACCGTTTGATATCTATAGTGATCACTGCTTGGCTGAATCTGAATTATTGGAATCGAGGTCCGAGCACTGTCTTCTTCTCTTTGGAGATTACAACTTGCCGGATGCCACTTGGGATAATAATGAAAATGGTGTTAGTGCGGTGTGCCCATCGGCTTCGGTAGCAAATATCGTGAGTAACTGTTTTGGTTTTCTTAATCTGTTTCAAACCATTCACATTTCAAACAACAATACCGTGTTTCTAGATTTGTGTTTTTCGCATAGCCACGATGTAAATATTTATGCCACTTTGGATCCACTGCTGGATAATAATATTCACCATATTGCTTATACCTGTGATGTACCTCTTCGCACTGTGAACGATGCTCTAAGGTTTGATGTTGAATACTTTGATTTTAGGACTGCTAATGAATGAATTTTTTGCCTCAATTGATTGGAGTACTCTTCTCGATAATAAAGATATAAATGCGGCAATTAATCAATTTTATAATGTTTTATATCAAGGTATGTTGATGTTTGTGCCTATCAAGGTGTTTAAAAGTTCGAATTTTCCAGAATGGTTTTCTCCTCGTCTAAAACGCCCTATTGTTAAAAAGAAAATAGCCCATAGGCAGTACAAGCAGACTATGCTATTTGCCGATTATGAGTTATTCTCACAACTCAGGGAAGAGTGTAAAACTCTTGAGCGCTCATGTTATCAGGATTACATAAATAGAATAGAATTCAATCTCAACAGAAGTCCGTCAGAATTTTGGAAACATGTAAATAACTGCAAAAGATCGAATGGGTATCCTAACTCCATGCATTTAGAGGGTAGGACGAGCAGTAGTGGTGATCTTACGGTTAGTTTGTTTGCTGAATATTTCTCGAGTGTGTATGAGGATGCCCCTTTGGAACTACCGGACTACTACTCGAGCCGTACTGTATTGACAACATTAAATAACGTGATTATTAGTTTGATTGATGTTTTTAATGAACTGATGTCGCTCAGGCCTAAAACCTCAAGTGGGCCTGATGGTGTTCCGTCTCTATTATTAAAGAAATGTGTGTGCACCTTAGGCAAACCACTTCACTCACTTCCTGTTCAATCTCTCATTGGATTTGGAAGTATTTCCTGATTATTGGAAAACTTCTTATATAACCCCAATTTTTAAATTTGGTGATCGTAGCGACGTGACTAATTATAGGGGTATCTGCATACAGTCGACCATACCAAAGCTTTTTGACTCATTGGTCACTTCTTGTCTTTCTTGGCACTGTAGGCGGGTGATCATGGATGAACAGTATGGCTTTCAGCGTTCTCGCTCCTGTGTATCTAATCTTCTGACATATGAGGATTACCTGTTGGGCGCATTTGAGAGGGGCTGTCAGGTTGATACCATATATACTGACTGACAAGGCGTTCGAGAAAGTGAACCATCGGTTATTGTTGAGCAAACTTGGGTCGCTTGGGTTCGGCATTCACATTCTTCGTTGGCTGGAGAGTTTTTTTAATGGGCCGTTAGCAAAGTGTAAGAATAAATAATTATATCTCTAACCTAAGTATAGTCTTATTTGTAAATGACTTGAGGGATTTCCTGACCAATATTTCCTTTCTCATGTTTGCCGATGATCTGAAATTATTCAAAATTATTTCTAGTCCTGTGGACAGTCTTGTTTTGCAAGCGGATGTTGACATATTTTTCCAATGGGCAACCTTAAACGGCTTAAGTCTGAATACTGATAAATGTTCCTGTATATCATTTTCCAGATTAAAAAGTCCTATGCAGTTTGATTATAGTATAAATACAACCATTTTAAGACGGGTACATGAGATTAGGGATCTTGGTGTGATGTTTGATTGTTCTTTATCTTCATCGGCCATCAAATGAGTGTGGTGCAGCGAGCCGGTAGGTGTTTGGGTTTTATTGATAGATATAGTGCCGATTTTTCATATAATGTGTTTAAATTATTGTATTGCTCGTACGTTCGACCGATTTTGGAGTATGCAAGCCCGGTGTGGTCTCCTTTTTACAATGTCCATATTAACCAGTTGGAGAGTGTCCAAAAAAAATTCTTACGTATCTGTTCTTTTAAACTGAAAATTCCTTTAACTGAGGGACATATCAACTATGACCTGGTACAAAAATTGTTAAATATGTGCAGTCTTCAGGACAGACGAATGCAAGCTGAACTACATTTCTTATTTAAGATACTAAATGGGTATATAGACTGTAAGTACTTACTTAGTAAATTATTTTTTCATACGGTATATCGTACCCGCGCCAGGTCGTTATTTTACCCAGCTAATGTTACCAGAAACTATGGCTTGCATAGTCCAATCTTTAGAATGCAGCGTAATTTTGATAAATATAATTTGCCAAATGATGGCCCAGTACACCGATTCAAAAATATGGTCAAGCAACTGACCTCGCTATAGAGTTTCTTTAATTTTCGGGTAGTTTCCCATTGGTATTGTATTATATGTCTAGTACTATTTACCTTTAGAATGATTAATTTAGATGTGTAATACCCTGCATTCTGACCTATTAGTTTTAGATTTAGCTTTAATTATATTGTTCATTCACATTGTTTTTTTTTCTCTTTTTTTTTTTTTTATTGGTCTAGCACACGTGCTGCAGGGAAGTCCCTAAAGCGCTCCAGGAGCGGCACGAGTGCGGAAAAAGCGATTCACATTGTTCTTGAATCGCTGTAAATTGTACTCGGTGGGAAACACAGCGCTGGGCAAATTATTCCAAAGGGATGACGTTCTCCATATAAAAGATTGCTTGAAAAGCGTCGTACGCGGAGTAACAAGCTGAACCTCATACGGATGCGAAGCACCAGCGCGACGTGTATTTCTAACATGCACCGCTTTGGGAGAAATTAAGCGGGCTACATCCTTCGAACACTTTCCATGAAAATACTTGTAGAACAGACTCAAGTCGCCAACCGTTCTTCGATGTTCCAGCGAATCAAGGCCGCCGGTCAATTCCGGGTCCCCAATCAGACGGACCGCTATTCTCTGAACAGAATCCAACAAATGCAGTGTATGTTTGGGAGCGGAGCCCCAAACGTGGGAGCAGTATTCCATAGTTGGTCGAATTTGGGCTTTGTAAAGAATTAACAGTTGCTGTGGGGTGTAAAGCTTTCTGGTTCTAAATAATATTCCCAATTTTTGAGAAGCTCTCCTTGCTATGCCTGCAACATGTTCATGCCAAGACATATTTGCTCCCAAACTAACGCCCAACAAATTGAGCGACGATGCTAGGGAATGGAGTGCCCCGACATAACTATGTCGGGTTCAGCAACGTTAACTTTTTTAGAAAAAACCGCCGCTTGGGTTTTTGTAGCGTTAAATTCTACTTGGTTACTGTCACCCCAAGATAGAATTTCTTCCAGGTCTTTGTTAAGTTGAACGACCTCCTGCTGTCTGCGGATATTCGCCTGAGCAGCCGATGTCCGAGCGTTCAAGGTGAATGAAGAGACAAGCGTACTGTCATCTGCAAAGCTATAGATTGGATTCCCGGTCTTTTCCAGCAGATCGTTAATGTAAATGAGAAAGAGAGTAGGAGACAGTATGGAGCCCTGGGGCACACCCGGCGTTGATAGTGAGGGTGTTATAAAGAAATCCGTCCACCGCCACTCGTAAAGAACGCTCTCTGAGGAAACATGAGAGCCACAAACAGAACCTTTCAGACATACCATAAGAGCGCAACTCAGCCAACAGTCCATCGTGCCAAACACGGTCGAATGCCTTGGATATGTCAAGAGCAACCGCTCGAGATTCTCCAAAGTGTTCAATTGCGTTGTTCCAAACATGTGTTACATAAGTCAGAAGATCTCCTGTTGATCTATGTTTACGAAAACCATATTGGTGATCGCTAATAATATTGAATCGTTCAAGATATTTTACAAGATGCTCATTGATAACCTTTTCCATGACTTTCGATATTATTGAAAGCAGTGCAACTGGTCGGTAGTTATTTGGCAAGGTCTTCTTACCTTTTTTAGGTATCGGCTGAACCGTGGCACATTTCCAGCAGGACGGAAATATTCCCTTTCTGCAGGATAGGTTAAAAAGTCTACAGAAAACTGGTGTTAGTTCCCTTGCACAGTTTTTGAGAACTAGGGCAGGTATTCCGTCAGCGCCAGAAGCCTTCTTGGTGTCTAGCTTCATTAAAATAAGCTTTATGATCCGCTGTCTGAAGACAACATCGGGCATCCTTGACTGCAATATGGGAATAGTAGGTGGTGTTTTTCCTTGGAAATCGACAGTAGAATGTGAAGCAAAGAGTTCAGCCAACAAGTTCGTTCTCTCAACAGGTGTGGTTGCAATGGAATTATCTGGCCGTGTGAGTGGTGGTATCGTGGATTTGGTAAAGTTTTGACTAACTGCCTTAGCGACTGCCCAAAAGGACCTGGAATTGTTGGGACAAGCGAGAAGTTTGTTTCTAATTCGTTGATTGTGTGCCTCCTTGGTTTCGTCGATAATTCCCTTGCATCTGTTCCGGGCATGAACAAAGATGTTTCGATTTAAGGTGTTAGGATTTTCACGCCATTGTCGGTAGGCAATATGTTTAGAAGCAACAGCTTCTTTGCATTTTCGGTCGAACCAAGGCTTGCCGTTGGAGGAGCATTTCTTCGAAAAAGGGATGTAAGCTTCCATACCAGCCAAAATAACATCGGAGACCTCCCTGGCGCAGTCAGATGGGTTATCGGATCGAAAACAAACGTCCATCCAAGGGAAAGTTCGAAAGTATTCCAGGAGATCTTCCCATTTACCAGATTTGTAGTGCCAAATCTTGCGCGGCCTAGGCGCCTCTCTGTCGGTGTTTTTTGTAAAAATGGTGTTACCGTTGATAATAAATAAATAAGTAAATAAATAAATAAATCAAAATATGCTAATTTGTTTTTTATTTCGTAGGTTAGTACAGTTTAGATTAGCCTAAAAAATATTCAAATGCATAAATAATAAATTTAATTCTCCTTTAACTTAAATTTATTTGAAATGACTTTTATTTTAATCCAATTTGTTAGTAACGGAGCAAGCTAAGCTTAGTTTAGTTAATGTTAAATTAATTAAATTAGATTTTAGTTTAGGAATATTTAAATTCACCTCTGTTAGTCTAGCTAGACTGGTCAAGGTTTATTTAATCAATCCTGCCACCGACAAAGTTGAGTTCAAGTTCAAACCTAAATTAAATTACTATTAAAGTAATTAATTAATTAATTGAATTTATACTTATCTAAACTCTGCTGACATTATTTAAAAATTAGTCATCATCATCAATCCGTTTTTTTTTTTTATTTTTCTTTTTATAGCGTTCTCCGCGTGTCGGTTCCAAGCTTCCACCCTCTTCGATCTTCCCAACCTCCAGATCTTAGATTTCTCTCTGACATTGCCCTTTAAACACCTCCAAACTATGTCGCTCTTGGTCTCCCTCTTCTCCTCTTTTTCGCTGGGTACCCACTTTAGAACCAGCTTTGGTATTCGGTGTTCTTCCATTCTTTCCACCTGTCTGTACCATAGAAGTTGCCGTTGTTGAATTTCCTCAATAATCGTGGTTTTTTAATTTCATTACATCCCTTATTCTTTTATTTCTAACTCTATCCATTCTTGACACTCCAGCCGATTTTCGCCAGTAATCCATTTCGAGTGCCATTAGTCTCTATTCCAATCGTTTCGTCAACTGCCAAGTTTCACAACCGTCTAACCCGAGGTGCTTTCTCTGTAATGTTATTTATGTTCTTCGACCACAGAACAGAGTTTTAGGTGTCTTATGACCGCCTTTCCTTACTTTACTTATTCAAGACTTCTTTTTTCCGTTCTACCGCTTTACTTATGTTAGTTCCGAGATATATATACATTCCAAAATCTTATTTTCGAAAATATTTTTAAACGGAATATAGTTTTATTTTAATATAAAACAGATAGGGCCTGATAAATCAAAAAACTATTATCCAGTCGTCACATCACAAGCTCTTATGTCTTAGAGGTTAATAGATTTTAAGAGAATTATCATCAAATTCTACATCGTTAATTATTGAAGTCAAAATACAAAAGTTGTCTTTAAAAAGTAGTGTTAATTTAAATAAATAAGGCGAAAATTATTTCATCATACCAAGATACTATATCTTGGATTGTTTTGTATAACTTTTTTGCTACAAAAATATGTAAAATATGGCAAAGAGATACCGTTTTTGAATTTAAAGTGATTTTCTCTTTACTTCCGTAAAGACTTTTTACGGACACTTTGTACATATTTGTCCCCTACTGGTTAAAATATTCCCTTGTAGCTGCTTGGAAAAGCCAATTTTATGCTTATATTATAATTAGGGTATAAAATACAGTATATAAATACGAAATATGATATATAAAAACGTTCACAATGAATAACTAACTTATCAAAAGTCTTTTTCAATTCCTGTTTTGATACCTTGGTCAGTACGGTGGTCGTGGTGGCTTTAATGTTGAAAAGGTCGTCATAATGAGTTCCTGTTATAATAATATCTGGGTCATAACGTCTTGCGCCGTTTTCCGATTCCTAGCTTCGATTCTTTTCTGTTCTAGCATTGATCTTCTATAAGATTTTTTTCGCTTATAGATTTTAGGATTCCCTGTATCCACGATTTTTTGGGTCTTCTCCGTTTTTTTCTTCCCGCAGGTATCCATTCCATTATCTGCTTAGGTAGTCTGTCGTTATCCATTCTACAAACGTGTCCATACCATATGAGCTGTTTTCTGGTAATGTCTTCTATTATTGTTCCTTCTATTCCCATACGTCGTTTAATTTCTTAGTTTCTGATTCGTTCTGTTCGTGAAATTCTCATCGCTCGTGTGACTGCGTCCATTTCGGTCGCCTCCACTTTCTTTCTATTTCTTTCTGTTATTCTCCATTCGCATCCATGTAATAGTGTACTTTTAATCATCATTTCATAGGTGTTGAATTTTTTTTCTTCGTAATATTTTTACTCCACAGCAACCCGTTCAGACATCCAATAATTTTCCTCGCTTGTATTACTCTCCTGTTTATTTCTTGATCATCGGTATCCTCTCTGTTAAATCATATTCCCAGGTATCTATACCCATTATATGTAGCTATTATTTTATTATTATCAATCTAAAGGTTTTTTGGAAGTCCTCCAATACACAGGTATATTCCATATCCTCCTTATCATTTGATATTATGACTTGATCATCTGCGAATTACAGAGTATATAAGCATCTTTCATTAAGTTCTATACCCATTCTCTGACATTTTCTTTTCCATGTTTGCAATGCCTTAGCTATGAAGATCTTGAATAAAGTTGAAGATATGCAACAGCCCTGGCGTAATCCTTTCAGAGAGAGAGTATTCTGTTGACAGTTTATTGTTCATATTAATTCTAGCTGTTGAACCTTCATAAAGATTTTGTAATAATGCCTTTATTATGGTGTGGTTGATATTTAGTTCTTGTAAGGCTTCCCATAACTTTATAATTGGCTCAGTATCATAGGCTTTTTGGTGGTCCATGAATTTTCTATGTACTTCTTGATTAATAGAGGTCTTTTTTTCAATTATCTGATGGACGTCTCTAGTAACTGAGACCCTTTCAAATTTGCTTTCCAATTTAATGCAAGAGGTGGCTTTGAAGTATATGCTATTTATTAGAGTTCTATAGCAAGAGTCAACTCTGCAGTCTGTAAGTGCGTTAAGTGTTGCCCTAGAAGTGCCATGGATTTGCGATATTCGGTGCATTTTTAGATTACTGTTTTAATTGAGTGTATATGGTCTATCGAAAACCAGATTGTTCCCTGAATTGGTATTCATCTAACTTCTTGTGATTTTGTTAAAGAAAATTTTCGTAAACAAGTTATACAATTAGGAGATGAGGCTGATCGGTCTATAGTAGCGTCGCTTTTTTATGTAGACTAACAATGACAGCATTTTTCCAGTCATCGGGTATATCCGCGTCCTGAAGACATTTAGGGTTTTATGGAATTCTCTTCCTCTGTACAATATTTTTTCCCTCGTAACGCTATCTTCACCCGAACGCTTTCTGATTTTCATTTTTCGTAATGCGTGTATTTCAGTTATTATAATCGGTATTTCCTCGGAACCCACGTTTTTGATAACTGTTCTGGTACATTACGAATCCGGCTCAATACCATATATATCTATATCTATATATATATATATATATATATATATATATATATATATATATATATATATATATATATATGTATATATATATATATATATATATAATATATATATATATATATATATATATATATATATATAGATATTGTGGCGTCGTTGGCATCAGGTGATAAACAATAGTTAAAAATCGGTAAAAAACTATGAATATACCCTGTTAACCCAACAAAAGGAAGATATTTCCGGGTATTATAATGATGGTTAGTTTGGATTCAAAAATTTTTAGGACTAAGTTAGGTACTAAACCATTTTCAAATTAGAGATACGAGTATTAATACCTAAGAAGATAATGTGTATCCTATTATTTTTGCATTTCTCATTTGTATTTTGACTTTTAACTGAAGGATGATTTTTATACATGACAAGAAATGCTGACATTTTTCCTCTTCGTTGTACTAAATAATAATGTTATGTTATCGTACAAAAAACTTGATTGGTGTGTGACATCTAGAATACCGATAAAAAATTAAATGTGAAATGAATAAATTTTCATCTTGTGTAGTTTTGGTACAACTGATATGTTTAACATAAAAGAAATACAGTATAGATAGTAATAAAGCCAGCAATACATAAATTTAAAGAATACGGAACTACTGGAAGAGAAACTTTATTAAGATATCTCATTCTTTTACAAACAGAATATACGTACAACTTTTATCAGTAACAAAAATTGAACTACAAACAACAAAAGTTTTAAAGTAAACTTATATCTGTTGAAACCTATTTCCAATTGTTTGGGCAACACTTTTAAATTTTTCTCCAGACAAAAAGCACGGTTCAGACGTGAATATCAATTTTCTAATAAAAGAAAAACAAGCTGGTTTTTGGATTATTTCTTTAAAATTGAAACTTAACAAGTATGTTTTGTTTAAAGATAAAAATTTTAAAGAAGAAAAATTAGAGAAAAATATCAAGTGATTAAGTATGAGTTACTCCTATAATTATTTTCCTGGAAAATTGTAAATTTAAATATAAGAATATTTATCAGATTCACGTATCCCATAAAAAATTTAATTTTAAAATATTTGTAATACAAAGCAAAGTCGTAATTATAAGATTTATTGTATCTAAACTTCATTTTTTTTACTTTAGCTAAAGAGAAGTATTACTAATTAGGACACCGTCAGATTTATTTTGACAAATTTGCCCGCAAAGATATGTTAATGTATAATGTTGCATCATCCCGTTGAAAGTCATTTATATATATATATATATATATATATATATATATATATATATATATATATATATAATATTGGGTGATTACAAAATTTCATGTCCGATTTTTATGGCAGAAGCATGCACTTTTGACTGTGCTGATGTTTCTTTTATAATCATATTATTAACTAACAGTTATCTAAATACATTCTATTTGGATCCTGCTCCTGCTTTTAGGACAGTTAAAAAGTGCTTTGGTCGATTTCGAAATGGTACCTTCAATCTAAACGATAAACTTCGCTCTGGGCAATCTTCCTGCATTGATAATGACTTTATCCATTCCTTAGTGAATAATAATCCACGGATTACCACTGAAGAAATTGCTGAGAGATTAAATGTTGACAATTCGACTGCGTTTCGTCATTTAAAGCAACTTGGATACATTTCGAAACTTGATATATGGGTTCCTCACGTATTGACAGAATGGAACAAACTGAACCATGTTTCCACAGCTATTTCTCTTCTCGCCCGTCAACAAACCGAACCTTTCTTGGATTAAGATAAAACTGGAGATGAAAAATGGATACTTCACGTTCGCATCGCTTCATGATGCTTATGGCCGCCTAACTCAAGCTAGGTTCTCCAAATTTGGTACTAATTTTGTATCAATTGAATACTCTCGGTTTTAAAAAAACTGTGCTTGAAAGAAGTTTTTGCAGGGCGATAATCCCAGAATTATGTTTTGGTAAAGCTCTTGCACACTGAAAGCACGGTCCGTTTCAATTAAATGCTTCATAGTAACTAAATTTTCAGATGACTGGACCTACGCCCTGTGACCTTATTGTGCCCCTTCCGTTCATTTTGTTAGTGTAGTCGTTACCATAATTCTAGGATATCCCGTAACGCTGTTATACGACTCTGGTAGCATTGGTCAATACAGGGTATTTCGGCATTACTACCTCTGATGACTCCATAACAATCACTCGTTTCCAAATTTTATTAAATGCTTGGTAAGAATATTATCCACTTGTCTTAAATTAAGGTTATCGTTAATCCCGTGGGAACGTACTAATTATAACTAATGATTATTGCCACTTTTTTAACTGCTTCCACACATCTTGTATTGTATACTTCTAGATTAGTCGAATACTTCTCTTCTTAGTCGCATCCAGTAACTGCAGATAATGTTTGGGAGCAGAGCCGTTAAATTAAAAGCAGCTTTAGTTTTTGACTTGTTCTATTTCAAAAACACAACAGTTATAACCATTACACCTAACACTGTATTTTTGCACTCGACTGTCTTTCCTCTAATCATGTTAGCATCGCGGGGCGAATGTAAAAATAGAGTGTTTGGTATAGTAGTGATGACCCTTGTGTAGTTTTATTGTCCGAAGATGCCAGAAATCCAACGTACTTACTTTAACAACAGCAATTATGTTTACTGACGTAGCCGTTAACATCACTATGTACATCATCCGAGAATAAGATATTGGTAAAGATTAAAAATCGTTCAAAAATTTGATTAATCAAGTTGAACCCCAGGGCAGTTGGGGCGTAAATACATTCATTTTTAGGAGAAATACTTTGTAATGAATTCTTAGATCTACACGTATGTATGGCACGTGATCATTTGCGTGGTCGAGATTTTTACATTTATATTGCTTTTTAATACCCTAGGTTTACATAAATTCAAAGTAGTTCTTTCAAATCTTTGTATCCATTTTTAAGTCAGTTGTACCCTTGAGACTTAATTTACGTTCTGTAAATAATATTGAACTCAAAATTTTCGCTGCACGAGCGTTGCAGAATTTATGTTTTCTTAAACTTGCCGCTTTCTCCCTTTGTATTCACGCAACTAGCCCAATCAATTCAAACTGATTTATGGGACAGCCTGTATTAGATGTTTCCTTAATTTCCTCAAGTAGAAAGAAGATGGTTATTCAAAACGAATATTTTTGTTAATAAGGAGCTATAGCTGCTTTTACTAGGCTGAACAGTAGGTTTGAATCGCTCTATTATCACCCTAATGTATTCCCCTTAGGTATTTTTTGTAGGTTCATATCGTGAGAAATCTGCAACCAATGTGCCTCTAACGACGGTAAAATCTGGTACTTTTCAACGACTAAGCAAGTGCGAAACTACTTCTTCCGTTTTTTTTCATTTTTTTTTAACTTGCTTTTTCTTCAATAAAATAACATCCTTTTAATTATTTTATATAAATACTATTAAAATAAGTTATTTTACAAAATAATTAAATTAACGAAGGCCATAAAAGTGCAACAAAAATCACCACCTACAAAAAATGGATTTATATTTCAAATACATCGCATTTTTTAGGAACATAAGTACGAGTAGTTAAACAGACTAAGCTATTATTCTATAATTGTGGGATAACAAAGACCTTTTTCAGTTTCAATGTACTATCACTACCGAGCATCTTCTTTCTTAGAAAAAAGCTCTTTTTCATAATAGTCCTGTAAGAAAAACTACAGCTGTCAACAATTTAACAATTCCTCTGAAATTTTTATACGAAGTCTACTTTTAGTTATCAGTGCATGGAGAAAATTTATTTTCAGACTATATATTTATTAAAGTCAGTTTTTTTTTTTAAATACAACATATATATATATATATATATATATATATATATATATATATATATATATATATATATGTGTATATATATATTTATATATATAAATATATATATATATATATATATATATATATATATATATATATATATATATGTATATATATATATATATATATATATATATATATATATATATATATATATATGTATGTATCCAAGTGCAATGTAATCACCTTTACAAAAAAATTTATTTTCGGACTATATATTTATTAGTCAGTTTTTTTTAAAATACAGTATACAACGTGCAATGTAATCACCTTTACAAAAAATTGAGTCCCATACAATTCAATTAAAGTATGAACGGTCAGGTCCTAGAGCGATGTCAGTCGGTGTCTGATTTGGGTGTTTTGCTGGATACTGCTTTGTCTTTTCGTGGCCATATTGCAAAGATTACGGCGGAGAGTTTTAAACTGTTGGGTATCATCATACGTAATAGTGCCGACTTTGTTGAATATGATACTCTAAAATTGTTTTTTCAATGGTTTCGTGAGATCACGGCTCGAATACTCAGTTGTTGTTTGGTGCCCCTTTTATCAAGCGCACATTCAAAATATTGAAAAAATTCAAAAGCGTTTTTTAAAGTACGCTAGTTTTAAACTCGATGGGATATATCCCGAAATAGGTCATCCCTATGAAAGTCTTTTGGCTAGATTTTCGTTGGAAAGTTTGAAGGCACGCCGAAACAAAGCCCAAATTATATTTTTACACAAGATAATATCAAACAAAGGCAAACAAAATCTTACAGTGTCTGCCTTTTCATGTACCTAGACCCGCGGCACCTGGTCTGCAAACTTTTAATTTACCAACCCCAAGAACAAATGTCCTAAAATTTTCTCCCATTTTTCAAATTTGCGAGAAATATAATCAAATGCAGAACCAGATTGATATTTTCAACTGCAGCGTGACAAAAATAAAAAAAATGTAGTTTTAGAATATGTTGTTAATAAGCTATTTAATTTTAATTAGGTTTAGTACATTTCATTATGTTATTTTCCCATTCTGTAATTGGAATACTGTAGAATGTGGTAAATAAATAAATAAATAAAAAAAAAAATAAATAAATAAATATATATATATATATATATATATATATATATATATATATATATATATATATATATATATACATATATATTTATTTATTTTTTATTTATTTATTTATTTACCACATTCTAATTGCATTGCATTCATATATATATATATATATATATATATATATATATATATATATATATATATATATATATATATATATATTATATGAATAAATAAATAACGACCGCCTTAAACTGCTCGTAGATGTCAAATATTCAGGCTCTCTTTCACCCACACTTTTTATTTGAGACAAAAATATCTTATACTTAAACCATTGTCCATAAACGTCACTCGCTAAACTTTTTCCTCGCTGTATTTTCGATAACATGTGACATTCCTTTCTTTTATTGCCATTTTCCACTATTTTCTTTCCCCCACGTGTATTTTCTTTGTGACGTCGATCGCTAAGGCTACGTCGGGAATAAAACAATATTTTCCTTTGAACAGAGTCACTCCGGGATAAATTAGACTAAGCAGCTTTTGAAGAATTTAGATATCAGGAGATATGTATTTGAATAGAAGCATTTGTCTTCTCTAGGAAAGTTGATTTTAAAGTGTCGTGCTCCGGAAAGACTTTCAGATTTTTAGTTTTATTGTTTTGAAGTAGAGTTTGGAAATTGAACTCATCAATAGAAACTTTGCAGATAGAGCAGAATTTAAAAGCGTAAAAATAACACTGACTGTCCAACTATATTTTAACACATTCAGAACTTAAATAACTTTAAAAAATAAAAATAATAAATAGAATAAGCTTGTCTAAGTATTGTTCTCACAGATTAGTTTAAATTGGACTAAAATTTTTACCAGTATGGTTGAAACAAAATGAACTATTTTAGGAATAAGGCAACCTTGCACCAACTTTCTTTAGAAGTAAACTGATATGAAAATCTCAAAAATATATAATGTAGTTATATTAAAACTTAGGATAAGTTACTAATATTATTATTGCCAATTATTGTCGCGTATTTCTGAGGCTGTCGTTCTAAACAGTGGGTGTGTCGCGGAGTTAAATCCATTCATAAATGTCGTCTTTTTTATTGACAAACGTTGATATGAGCCATTGATCAGGTATAATTTATGTTTTATATACATAGTTAAATAGGTCTACAAGAATATGAAAGCTTTTGTCTTCAATAAATTTGATGATTTCAAAAGATAACACAGGCCGACACAACTGCACGAAACTCCATAGCTTGAGATCAGAGTATACTTTCCCAAAGGTTTATGGTGGTGTTTTCGAGATATCCTAAGATAGAAATGCAAAAAACACTGTTTTTCGCTATATTCGAAATTATATTATACTGCGAATTAATTTTTCTCCACAAAGGTCATTTTGGCATATGAAAGTACTACTCTTTCTTCTCGAAAAAATCATCTTTCTAGTAACAGTATTGTTTACTTGTTATCATATATGGTGTCCCATTTTAATATACCAGGGCTACTTATTTTTTTTTATGTCAACTTTTAGTAAAAAAAAAAATTTCAGTCAAAAGTTTTTAGGTTTTTTGAAGGGGCAGTAAAACAGTATAATTATGATGACTTGAAAAGATCATTTTGAATGTCATTTCAAGGTCAACTTTGATTTTTTAAATGGGAACCCATATTTTTTATGACGGCATCATATTTATCTAGCAAGAATACACAACTTTTGTTTGAAAAGTTTTTCTCGATAATACTCCGTTTTTCAATACTTCATTGATAAAAGAAATTACACTCTTAACCCCCAAACAAGCATAAAGGCAAATGAACCTAAAAAAATCAAAATTTAACACGACAGAAAGGCAAACGTAAGTTTTATACTAATTAAGACCCTTTAAAATTATTATATCGGATCTGCCATTTATGGTTGTAACGAAAATGCTAAACTAATTAATTTCAAAGGAAGATTTTCGCGAGAAGAAATAAACAATCTGAAAAGTTCAAAATGCATTTTGAAAGAGAAGAGTAGTACTTTCAGATGCCGCAACGAGTTTTGTGAAGAAAAATTAGTTCGCGGTATAATATAATCCCCAATATAACGGGAAACCGTGTTTTTTTTGCTTATTTAAGTTAGGATATTTCAAAAACCTGATGTGATGGAGCAATTCTGAGGTCGAATTTCGATTCAGTGTAGCAAAAGTATAGGAAAACTATAACAAATAGATGCTTTTACTGCACTCTACCGGCGACTTACCAAGTCATTCAAGCAGAGCTGCCAACACGACTGGCAATTTATTTGCAGAAGCGCACCTTTCTCAAGCTTACTGCTCGAAGGCATAGATGGCGCATTGGTATAACAATTAAAAATAAACGAAAACATCAATTCTTAGAAGTTACCAAAGTGTTGTGTTCTTCGCATTTGCTGAACCATCCCAGGACGCGTTTCGCCGTATCACGGCTCATCAGCTGGGCTAGGTTCAGCAAATACGAGAACACACTTTTAGTCCTTTATCCAAGAAACTAACGGAAAACTATAACAAATAGATGCTTTTACTGCCCTCTACCGGCGACTTACTTAGTAAGACTTACTTAGTAAGTCGCCGGTAGAGTGCAGTAAAAGCATCTATTTGTTATAGTTTTCCGTTAGTTTCTTGGATAAAGGACTAAAAGTATGTTCTCGTATTTGCTGAACCTAGCCCAGCTGATGAGCCGTGATACGGCGAAACGCGTCCTGGGATGGTTCAGCAAATGCGAAGAACACAACACTTTGGTAACTTCTAAGAATTACGATTTTTTCGTTTATTTTTAATTGTTATACCAATGCGCCCAAAAGTATAATCTGGTCTCAGGGTTTGAAAAATGTTGGCCTGTGTAATTTATGCAGTCCCGAAGACCAAAATAATCTTATTTTATTTGTTTATAATTAAACAACAGTAACAAACAAAAATAAAAAAACAATATTTGGGTAGTAAATATTTATTTTTTACTTTTATTACTAGATTCTAGATTGAGCTAGATTGATCCATTGACTATTAAACAGCTAAGATGCTATAACTATTATACATTATCGACTAACAAAAAACGTGAAAATACTTATTGGATCTTAAGATATATACTTGTCAGGGACCTAATTAACTTAGCCTAAATAAAGTTTTTATTTAATTTTAAAAGCAATCTCCGAAGGGAACACTAATTGCACTTGGCCGGCTTTTTTGTATGTCGTTACTGTTTTTT
>CM032453.1:72705160-72948657 GCA_019049505.1 Pachyrhynchus sulphureomaculatus | reverse complement strand
TTTTTATTTTGTTGTACCCTTGAGACTTAATTTACGTTCTGTAAATAATGTATTGAAACTCAAAATTTTCGCTTGCCCGTGCGTTTGCAGAAATTGATGTTTTCCTTAAACTGGCCGCTTCTCTCCCCTTTGTATTCAACGGCAACGAAACCCTACTCAATTCAAAACTGATTTTAATGGGACACAGCCCTGTATTAGAATGTTTCCTTAATTTCCTCAAGTAGAACGAAGATGGTTATTCAAAACGAATATTTTTGTTTAATAAGGAGGCTATAGCTGCTTTTAAACTAGGCTGAAAAAGTAGGTTTGAATCGCTCTATTATCATCCCTAATGTATTCCCCTTAGGTATTTTTTGTAGGTTTCATATCGTGAGAAATCCGCACCCAATGTGGCCTCAAACGACGGTAAAATCTGGTACCTTTCAACGTCTAAGCAAGTGCGAAACTACTTCCTTCTTCTTTTTATCTTTTCTTTTTTCCGTTTTTTTCATTTTTTTTTTAAACTTGTTTTTTTTTTTACATATAATAATAAAATCCTTATAATTATTTTATATAAATACTATTTAAAATAAGTTATTTTTTTACAAAATAATTAAATTAACGAAGGCCATAAAAGTGCAACAAAAATCACCACCTACAAAAATGATTTATATTTCAAATACATCGCATTTTTTAGGAACATAAGTACGAGTAGTTAAACAGACTAAGCTATTATTCTATAATTGTGGGATAACAAAGACCTTTTTTCAGTTTTCAATGTACTATCACACTACCCGAGCATCTTCTTTCTTAGAAAAAAGCTCTTTTTTTCATAATAGTCCTGTAAGAAAAACTACAGCTCGTCAAACAATTTAACCAATTCCTCTGAAATTTTAATACCGAAGTCTAACTTTTAGTTATCAGGTGCATGGAGAAAATTTATTTCAGACTATATATTATTAAAGTCAGTTTTTTTTTTTAAATACAACATATATATATATATATATATATATAGATATATATATATATTATATATATATATATGTGTATATATATATTTATAATAATATAATATATATATATATATATATATATATATATATATATATATATATATAATGTAGTAGATATATATATATACATATATATATAATATATATATATATATATAAATTGTATGTATCCAAGTGCAATGTAATCACCTTTACAAAAAAATTTATTTTCGGGAACTATATATTTATTAGTCAGTTTTTTTTAAAATACAGTATACAACGTGCAATGTAATCACCTTATACAAAAAAAATTGAGTCCCATACAATTCAATTAAAGTATGAACGGTCGGGGGGGGGGGGGGGGGGGGGGGGGGAGGGGGGGGGGGGGGGGGGCGTCCTAGAGCGATGTCCAGTCGGTGTCTGATTTGGGTGTTTTGCTGGATACTGCTTTGTCTTTTCGTGGCCATATTGCAAAGATTACGCGGCGGAGAGTTTTAAACTGTTGGGTATCATCCATACGTAATAGTGCCAGACTTTGTTGAATATAGATACGGGGGGTGACTTCTAAAAATTGTTTTTTTTTTCAATGGTTTCGTGAGATCACGGCTCGAATACTCAGTTGTTGTTTGGCGAACTGGCCCCTTTTATCAAGCGCAGATAACATTCAAAATATTGAAAAAAATCAAAAGCGTTTTTTAAAGTACGCTAGTTTTAAACTCGATGGGATATATCCCGAAATAGGTCATCCCTATGAAAGTCTTTTGGCTAATTTACGTTGGAAAGTTTGAAGGCACGCCGAAACAAAGCCCAAAATTATATTTTTACACAAGATAATAATCAAACAAAGGGCAAACAAAATCTTACAGTGTCTGCCTTTTCATGTACCTTAGACAACCCGCGGACCTGGTCTGCAAACTTTTAATTTACCAACCCAAGAACAAATGTTCCTAAAATTTTCTCCCATTTTTCAAATTTGCGAGAAATATAATCAAATAATGCAGAACCAGAGTGATATTTTCAAACTGCAGCGTGACAAAAATAAAAAAAAATGTAGTTTTAGAATATGTTGTTAATAAGCTATTTAATTTTAATAGAGTTTAGTACATTTCATTATGTTATTTTCCCATTCTGTAATTGGAATACTGTAGAATGTGTAAATAAATAAATAAATAAAAAAAAAATAAATAAATAAATATAATATATATATATATATATATAAATATATATATATATTATAATATATATATATATACAATATATATTTATTTTATTTTTATTTATTTATTTATTTACCACAATTCTAATTGCATTGCATTCATATATATATATATATATAAATATATATATATATATAATATAATATATATATATATAAATATATATATATTATATGAATAAATAAATAACGACCCGCCTTAAACTGCTCGTAGATGTCAAATATTCAGGCTCTCTTTCACCCACACTTTTTATTTGAGACAAAAATATCTTTATACTTAAAACCATTGTCCATAAACGGTCACTCGCTAAACTTTTTCCTCGCTGTATTTTCGATAACATGTGACATTCCTTTCTTTTATTGCCATTTTCCACTATTTTCTTTCCCCCACGTGTATTTTCGTGTGACGTCGATCGCTAAGGGTACGTCGGGAATAGGTGGGGGAAACAATATTTTCCTTTGAACAGAGTCACTCACTAGGTCACTCCGGGAAGGGTAAATTAGACTAAGAAGCTTTTGAAGAATTTAGATATCAGGAGATATGTATTTGAATAGAAGCATTTGTCTTCTCTAGGAAAAGTTGATTTTAAAGTGTCGTGCTCCGGAAAGACTTTCAGATTTTTAGTTTTATTGTTTTGAAGTAGAGTTTGGAAATTGAACTCATCAATAGAAACTTTGCAGATAGAGCAGAATTTAAAAGCGTAAAAATAACACTGACTGTCCAAACTATATTTTAACACATTCAGAACTTAAATAACTTTAAAAAATAAAAATAAGTAATAGAATAAAGCTTGTCTAAGTATTGTTCTCACAGATTAGTTTAAATTGGACTAAAATTTTTACCAGTATGGTTGAAACAAAATGAACTATTTTAGGAATAAGGCAACCTTGTCACCAACTTTCTTTAGAAGTAAACTGATATGGGAAAATCTCAAAAATATATAATGTAGTTATATTTAAAACTTAGGTTATAAGTTACTAATATTATTAATTGCCAATTGATTTGTCGCGTATTTCTGAGCTGTCGTTCTAAACAGTGGGTGTGTCGCGGAGTTAAATCCATTCATAAATGTCGTCTTTTATTGACAAACGTTGATATGAGCCAATTGATCAGGTATAATTTATGTTTTATATACATAGTTAAATAGGTCTACAAGAATATGAAAGCTTTTTTGTCTTCAATAAATTTGATGATTTCAAAAGATAACACAGGCCGACACAACTGCACGAAACTCCATAGCTTGAGATCAGAGTATACTTTCCCAAAGGTTTATGGTGGTGTTTTCGAGATATCCTAAAGATAGAAATGCAAAAAACACTGTTTTTCGCTATATTCGAAATTATATTATACTGCGATTAATTTTTCTCCACAAAGGTCATTTTGGCATATGAAAGTACTACTCTTTCTTCTCGAAAAAATCAAATCTTTCTAGTAACAGTATTGTTTACTTTGTTATCATATATGGTGTCCCATTTTAATATACCAGGCTACTTATTTTTTTTTATGTCAACTTTTAGTAAAAAAAAATTTCAGTCAAAAGTTTTTAGGTTTTGAAGGGGCAGTAAAACAGTATAATTATGATGACTTGAAAAGATCATTTTGAATGTCATTTCAAGGTCAACTTTGATTTTTTAAATGGGAACCCTATTTTTTATGACGGCATCATATTTATCTAGCAAGAATACACAACTTTTGTTTGAAAAGTTTTTCTCGATAATACTCCCCGTTTTTCAATACTTCATTGATAAAAGAAATTACACTCTTAACCCCCAAACAAGCATAAAGGCAAATGAACCTAAAAAAATCAAAATTTAACACGACAGAAAGGCAAACGTAAGTTTTATACTAATTAAGACCCTTTAAAATTATTATATCGGATCTGCCATTTATGGTTGTAACGAAAATGCTAAACTAATTAATTTCAAAGGAAGATTTTCGCGAGAAGAAATAAACAATCTGAAAAGTTCAAAATGCATTTTGAAAGAGAAGAGTAGTACTTTCAGATGCCGCAACGAGTTTTGTGAAGAAAAATTAGTTCGCGGTATAATATAATCCCCAATATAACGGGAAACCGTGTTTTTTGCTTATTTAAGTTAGGATATTTCAAAAACCTGATGTGATGGAGCAATTCTGAGGTCGAATTTTCGATTCAGTGTAGCAAAAGTATAGGAAAACTATAACAAATAGATGCTTTTACTGCACTCTACCGGCGACTTACCAAGTCATTCAAGCAGAGCTGCCAACACGACTGGCAATTTATTTGCAGAAGCGCAACCTTTCTCAAGCTTACTGCTCGAAGGCATAGATGGCGCATTGGTATAACAATTAAAAATAAACGAAAACATCAATTCTTAGAAGTTACCAAAGTGTTGTGTTCTTCGCATTTGCTGAACCATCCCAGGACGCGTTTCGCCGTATCACGGCTCATCAGCTGGGCTAGGTTCAGCAAATACGAGAACACACTTTTAGTCCTTTATCCAAGAAACTAACGGAAAACTATAACAAATAGATGCTTTTACTGCCCTCTACCGGCGACTTACTTAGTAAGACTTACTTAGTAAGTCGCCGGTAGAGTGCAGTAAAAGCATCTATTTGTTATAGTTTTTCCGTTAGTTTCTTGGATAAAGGACTAAAAGTATGTTCTCGTATTTGCTGAACCTAGCCCAGCTGATGAGCCGTGATACGGCGAAACGCGTCCTGGGATGGTTCAGCAAATGCGAAGAACACAACACTTTGGTAACTTCTAAGAATTACGATTTTTTCGTTTATTTTTAATTGTTATACCAATGCGCCCAAAAGTATAATCTGGTCTCAGGGTTTGAAAAATGTTGGCCTGTGTAATTTATGCAGTCCCGAAGACCAAAATAATCTTATTTTATTTGTTTATAATTAAACAACAGTAACAAACAAAAATAAAAAACAATATTTGGGTAGTAAATATTTATTTTTTACTTTTATTACTAGATTCTAGATTGAGCTAGATTGATCCATTGACTATTAAACAGCTAAGATGCTATAACTATTATACATTATCGACTAACAAAAAACGTGAAAATACTTATTGGATCTTAAGATATATACTTGTCAGGGACCTAATTAACTTAGCCTAAATAAAGTTTTTATTTAATTTTAAAAGCAATCCTCTCCGAAGGGAACACTAATTGCACTTGGCCGGCTTTTTTGTATGTCGTTACTGTTTTTTATACCTATTATTCGCCATTCACTAACTGAGAGATTTAATTTATTTAATAAGAGTCGCCTTGTATTTTCATTAATGTATGTTTGTCGGGATTTTATGTTTTATTTATATCTTAGGAAGTTTTTAACTTACTGGTGCCTAGATTCCTTAGTTTATCATTGATATAGTTCTGTATCTATTGTTTCAATTTTTTGTTTTTTGAATGGGAAGCATCTACGTCCTTTCCTTTCGACTTTACTGATTGTTTCTTCTGTTAAAACTGTAAGCTGAGTTAGTACTGGGCTATAATGATACGTATATACACCTAAGATATTTTTCAATACTGTCTTCTTGGAAAGATTTCCAAGTAGCGATTTGGAAGTTCTAAAATGTATTCGTTACAAATCAATTAATTTCTTGATAGAATTTCAATAATTTTTCATCTTTCATTGCTTCTTCCGAGCCTTCGTTCCTCTACATCGTCAAATTGTCTTTTACTGATCGCGACATTAAAATTCCTTACCACTAATGTGATGGCACGTGGTTTAAGGGATTGCAGAGCGCTTTCGACTTCTTGATAAAATTTTTCTGATGGTTTACTGGATTTATCTACTGTAGGTGCATGTTTAAATTATGTTTAACTTGCAGTTATTCATTTTATTAGGAACAGCAGATCTGATATTTCGGTGAAATTTTTATAATTTATTTGCTTCTTTATATACTTTATTTCACCTTCGCATCTATTTTTTCATAGGTATAGAACATGTGTTGCAGGAAAAATCTCTAAAGCGCTACAGGAGCGACCCTTGTGCTGAAAAAGCAATTTAAGTTGGTCTTGAATCGCTGTAAATTATACTCGGTGGCAAACACGGTCTTGGGCAAATTCATTGCAAAGGAGTCGGGTTCTCCACAAGAAAAACTTCTTGAAAAACCGGATGTGATGTACTAGCGCGACGTGTATTCCTAGCATGCACCTCTCTGGGAATAATTAAGCGGGCTACATCCATCTAACACGTGAAAGTACTTATAGAATAAATACAAGTCACCAACCGTTCTTCGATATTCCAAGAAATTAAGGTTGCTGGTGAGTTCTGGGGCTCCAGTGAGGCGAACAGCTTTCTTTTGGATAGAATCCAACAAAGGCAGTGTATGGTTGGAAGCAGAGCCCGAAACATGGGAACAGTATCCCATCGTTAATCTAATCTGAGTTTAGTACAAATTAATAGTTTTCGTGAGTGTAAAGCTTTCTAGTTCAAAATAATATTCCCAACTTTTGAGAAGCTCTCTTGGCGGTTCATGCAACATGTTCAGGTTGAGACATATATATTTCCTTCGAAGTTAATGAACTCGCAATAAATCGAATGACGATGCTAGACGAATGGAGTGTCCCGACATAACCATATCAGGTTTCGTAACATGAACTTTTTAGAAAAAACTGCTGCCTGGGTTTTTGTAGCGTTTAAATTTTACTTGGTTACTGTGATCACAAGATAGAATTTCTTCCAGGTCTTTAATAAGTTGAACGGCTTCGTGTTGTCTGCGGATATTTACAAGTAGTCGATGTTTAAGCTTTTAAAGTGAATGAAAAAATAAAGAAAAAAGGGAGTAGACAGTGTAAAATATTAGAAAGAAACCCGCCAACTGCCACTCGCAAAGAACATTCTCTAAGGAAACACGCGAGCTGTAAACAAAATCTGTCAGATATACCATAAGAGTGTAGCTTAACCAACAGTCCATCATCCAACATTTGGTCATATCAAGTGTAATGGCTCGAGATTCTTAAAAATGTTCAATTGCGATGTTCCAAACAAATACCAGGTTTACAAGTATGAAATGCGGATTTCAGACAACATGGTGCACCAATGCAGTTTGTGCTATAAAGATTTGACACTGCGCCACTTTGTTGTGTCATCAACAAGTGTCGCGCACGAGTGATAAATTGGAAAAGTGTGTGCATAGTGTTGTGTTGTTGTGTTCAATATGTCGAAATTTATACCGAACAAATAGCATTCGCGGACAGCATTAATTTTTTGTTTTCATTTGAAGAAAACTACTGTTGAATCATACCAATTCCTACGAGAAGCTTATGGTGAACATGCTCCATTGCAAGATACGTGTGAACGATGGTTTCGGCGTTTCAAAAGTGGTAACTTCGATGTTGCAGACAAGGAACGTGGAAAACCGCTAAAAAAATACGAAGATGTGGAATTGCAAGCATTGTTGGACGAAGATGATTCGCAAACACAAAAACAACTCGCCGAATAATTGGGCGTTAGTCAACAAGCTGTTTCCAATCGGCTACGAGAGATGGGAAAGATTCAGAAGACCGGTAGATGGGTACATGTGTTGAACGACAGGCAAATGGAAAAAGCGCAAAAACACGCGTGACATTTTGTTCGCTCGGTACAAAAGGAAGTCGTTTTTGTATCGTATAGTTACAGAGGACGAAAAGTGGATTTATTTTGAGAATCCCAAGCGCAAAAAAATCATGGATAGACCCAGGCGCACCATCAACATCGACCGCAAGACCGAATCGCTTTGGCAGAAAGACGATGCTCTGTGTTTGGTGGGACCAGAAGGGTATGGTCTATTATGAGCTGTTAAAACCTGGGGAAACGGTTAATACTAAACGTTACCAACAACAATTGACCGATTTGAACCGTTCGCTGCTTGAAAAAAGGCCAGAATACCGAAAGAGGCAACACAAAGTCATTTTTCTTCATGACAATGATCCATCAGATACGGCAAAACCAGTTCGCGACACGTTGGAAGCACTCAGCTGGTAAGTTCTACCCCATGCGGCTTACTCACCAGACTTGGCTCCTTCCGATTACCACTTGTTTGCATCGATGGGTCACGCACTTGCCGAGCAGCGCTTTGGTTCGTACGAAGATGTGAAAAAATGGCTCGATAAATGGTTCGCAGCAAAAGGGGAAGATTTTTACTGGCGTGGTATTCACAAATTGCCCGAAAGATGGGAAAAATGTATAACAAGCGATGCATCATACTTTGAATAAAGCACTTTTTATCATTCTTCCGAATTTAACATGTTTTTTTTAGAAAAAAAAAATCCGCATTTCATGCTTGTACACCTGGTAAGTTAGAAAATTCTTATTATATTTACTTACGAACGCCAGATTGATAATCGCTAATGATATTGAATCCTTTTAGATATTTTAAAAGATGCTGATTGATAGGCTTTTCCATAACTTTATTGAAAACAGTGTGACTGATCTGTAGTTGTTTGGCAAGGTCTTCTTGCCTTATTTTGAGTATCAGCGCATTTTCAGCAAATGTCCTTTCTGTGGGATACGTTAAACAGTCTATAGAAAACTGGTGTTAGTTCGCTCGAGCATTTTTTGAGCAATGTAGTTATTCCATAAGCGCCTGAACCTTTTTTGACATCAAGGTTTATTAATCATCTATGATTAGGGTCTTCGTTTTATACGAAATAAATAGTATTATTTGTTCTAGGTTGTTAATCAATATTTAGATATTTTATACCACTAAGCCCTATGGTTTCTGGGTCAATCTCTGCATCTCTGTGACGACATTACATAGTTTCCTAAGTTCCTAAATACTTCGAACATTTAATTTTCCAGGCTGTTCTGGAAATTATTTGCACCTGTTACTATCCTGGAATTCAGGTCCTTTTGTTACTTGTTTTTAGCCATGACAAGGTCCACTAGGAAGGAATAATGAGGTAGTTTCTCGTTGCTTTCCTTATCGCTGGACAACCGCCATCTTCGTACTTCCCCCCTGCCATTTAATTTTTAATTTATGACCATACTAGATCTCTGATCTTCTGCTCCAGTTCAGTTTGAGACAGCTAGCTGCCATTGCTCATTGCTAGTTTGAGTTCGTCCCGAGTATTTCATTTCCTCGGCATCGCCTACATCTAGGAGGCACTCTCCTATCTGTCACCCTGAGAGGCACCTGACACAGGACTAGCAATCCCACTCGAGATCCTTAAATGAAAAAAATGTTATAAAATTTATTTATATAATTTTATATATTTACTTATTTTATATATTTATATATTTTATATATTTATGCATCATAATTATGTAAATATTTTCAAGAAATTTAAAAACAATTTTAGTTTTGTTTCTCGCTCACAAAAAAGGACTGGTATCTTATGTCCATTTCAAGTAACATAAATATTTTTTATTTATTTACGTGTCTATATTTTTTCTAGCCACAGATAAATTATACATACGCTGTATATCAACCTTTTTCATATTCGATTCAAAAACCACAAATCCTTCGAAACGTCTGTTAAAATTCAGAATACGTTTCGATTCGATCCGGTTAAATCGGTCGCGTGTCTGTAGGAAAAAATCCCATAAAACCGATAAATATGAGACAGGAGAGTAGTAAAGACCGTGTTGTTTTTTTCTTTCTTTCATACCACCTGCTGTGATGACATAAATGACAAGTTTAAATTGTCGTTTTATTATTCCGGCTGATTTTATTGAGTTGTAAAATTAACAATGAATAAGAAAAGGAGAAGTTACTGGTTCCTGTTCTTTTCGACAGGAACATGGAACACTGACATTGCTAGACCCACTACGAGGGCTACCTTTTAAGTTTTTACAAGAGCAATGAAAGAAAAAAAAATTGGTACAACTCGTTTTGTTTCTAAAAATATTTGCCTTTAAGATTTATACACTTTTGCATGCATTCGAACTAGTTTTCGAAAACATTTTTTCAACTCTGAAGTTGGTACCTCAAAAACATGGATTTGGTGGATTCAATAATTTCTTGAGGTGACGAAAATCGCTGTCCATGCATTTTTTTTTTGAAAGTTGTAAACAAAAAGAAGTCATAAGGCGATAAATCAGGTGAATATGGGCAATGAGACGTTAAATCGATTTTTTCCTTCGTCAAATAATGAATTGTTCGACATGCTGTGTGAGAGGTGGCATTGTCATGATGAAGCGTGATGTAACGTTTTCGGTTATTTTTCCTGATTTCATCGATGACATTTTCCGCCACTGAATTAAATATTGTAACTCGGTGTATCTACAGCTTTCAGTAAGTCCTTAAACTGTACTAGCCGTGTGGACAGAAAAACGGTCGCCATCAAGTTTCTTGGTGACGACTGAGTTTTCGCCATCCTTAAAGGTGGAGAACTTTTAGGAATCTATTGCATCAATTGCTGCTTTGTGGACAAGAAATCAGTTCCTTTTGGCCTGGTATTGTACCAGATCATGACTTAATTGAAAATTGTTGTTGAAAATTTGATCGGCAAACTACATGGAGGCTTTCCACTGCCGATTTGTGAGTTATTAAAAAAATATTTATTCATTTTCGGTAAATATTTTCTTGCCTGTAACTAAAATTGGTCTAGTAAACTTTTATATCATGTTATTTTACTGTTAAAACTACTCACAAAATGTTTCTCCATTACACTGCTTTAAAAATAATGGAATTTAAGCATACAAATATGAAAAGTGTTGTACCAATCCCGATGTATAAGTTACGGTCGGAGTAAAATTACCTAGAAAATCGAATACAGGAAACCTGCCAGCGTATCGTATTCCATTAAAAAAAAGGAAAAAACTAAACATTTAGTTCCAAAAACCTACATTGTTTTGAAATATTGGCAACATCGAGAGTAGTAGTAAATAAGTAGACAGTCGGTAAAATGACAATGAAGTAATTGAAAATGATCGCACTTAAAATCACGCACATCTGCTATTTTTCTTATTATTCAGTTTTATTAATGTGATACTAAGTTAAGTGACTTATTATAGTGGATAGGATATTTTTTGAGTTTTATGCCTACCTCGCAAAGCTTAAAAATATTTTTTTTCTGTACGTTATCACCGTCTAAACTACAGTTAATATAGAGTTTCTGTCCATTCAAAAAAATTGTTTTGTTTGCGCCTTAAAAAAAATACAATTCAGCAGCTTTCATCTCATTAGCTGAGAGAAATATCTCTCTGTAAACGTTTGAACAAAAAGAAGTAGCAGGGCGGAAAATCGGGTCTAGAGGCTGTATATTGGAATTCGGAAAACTCGCAGCTTGCACTTTGCGAGCTTTGTGGACCCTGTAGTTGTCGTGCAACAGCAAAGCTCTCCATGAATCGGAATGCTTCATATTTTGAATCGTCCTTCCATAACCCTCTCCACTAATTGTAGACGCTTTTTCCATATACATATATATATATATATATATATATATATATATATATATATATATATATATATATATATTATATATATATATATATAATTTTAGGACCCCTGCTATATAATAAAGATCTCTTACTTCAAAAAATGGTTAATACACCTATTAAGACAATATTTTACTTCGACCGATCTGCTTTTTAAACATTTCAAAAACACAGACCATTCTATTTTCTAACAGAAGTAATGAACGTATAACAATAACATATGACAACATTGATGTAGTTTCGGGGAATGAGATTTTATTTCTTGGAGTAATTGTGGACAGGAGACTTGACTGGAGGTGTCATCTCAGTGTTTTGGCCAATAATATGGCTAAGTATTGGTATGCGTTAAGAGTCATTTTAGATTATAGGTGCTTTTTTGTTATCCACGCTCCTAGGATAATTTCTTTCTACAAAAATGCACATTATATTAATATTTATTAAGAAAAACATGAGAAAATTTGATGATACGATGCTGCAAATTATTTTGCTAAAATAATATATAATATATATAAATAAGCTCTAAATCCCTCTAAAATATATACCTATATATATAATATAAATATTATATATCATAACTATGCTATATACATTAAAAAAAATATGAATATACATAATATATATATATCTAAATATATACATATCTATACGTCCTATAATACTTAAATATATATATATATATATATATAATATATATATATATATATATATATATATATGCATACATATATATATATATATATATATATATATATATATATATATATATATATACATATTATATATATATATATATATATATATATATATATGTATATGTATATATATATATTTATATATATATATATTATATATATATATATATAACAAACTTTTAAACACCTTTTTAGCTACGCAAAGCTTTCGAAAATATTTTATTTTCTTCTTTAGGGCTTTAGACTATCAGTTATTAACATCAAGACTACTTACTGGTAGGTGGTGCTTTTTAGGATAATTTCTTTCAACAAAAATGCACATTATATTAATATTTATTAAGAAAACATGAGAAAATTTGATGATACGATGCTGCAAATTATTTTGCTAAAAAAATCACTTAAAAACTATAAAAGGCAACGAGCGTATACAAAGTTTTGTCAAAGTACTTGGAACAGTATTAGTAATTTGAAACTTAAGCAATTTTTTACATGACATCATTTTCACGGGTAGGGACTAAAAAGTCGTCCTCATATAACCTTAGTATATATTTTTTTCTACAAAATCACAATAGACGTTATTGAGCTTCTTCGAAGTTTTTTTCTAAAAATCTCAAACGAAAATAGTCATTTTTAAATTTATTTAGAAAACAGCGATTAACAGGTGTCCAGCAATAACTTTCAGCTTTTACTTTCAATATTTTCCAAATATAATAAATCTAAAATAACTTTTTCCAATCTTTTAATTAAAAAACTTACCCCATCTCGTCAAATTTACCAATCATTTATCATGTTCGATTTTCAATTAGACCCTCTTTGCAAATTTACTTTTCGACGAAAAGTTTTCTCTTTATCTGGAAAACTAATTACTCTCCTATCGGCTTTCGGTTTGAAAAAAAAAGTTTATAAAAAATCGCCTTTTACGTTGACACGGGCGAAAAAATCAAGCCTTATTCTTGTATTATTCGAGCAAACAAAAGTCTGAAGCCATTTATCAATGTAAGGAGACGTTATCAATGTGGTAACGTACTTCGGCAAAGCTATTTTTTAAAATAACAGAGTTTTTAGGAATTCCAGAGGATGTAGGAGCTGGGTTAGGAAGTAGATTGTATAGAATTATTTTCTAATGTTCTTACTTTGGTAACCCTCGTTTTTAATATATTGTTGTAAACCAGATGGTAGGTTGTTTAAATTTGTTGTTGTTAGAGGTTCATACCAGAATTAAAAACGTGGCAGTTTTTTAAAAGATATTTTCGTGTGCTGAGCTGATATTTAATTTATTGAAGTACGGTTAGTGACAATTCCTAGTTACAGTCGAAAGGTCAAAAAACTTTAACTTTTTAGATTAGAGTTGGCAAGCGAGTGTTTGTTTCCAACAAGAATGAGGTGTTTAATATATAATAAATAGATACGAAGATTATTTAATTTTATAATAGGAATTAATTTTTATTATAAAGTTATGGAAATCGTTAGCTGATTTACAGATCAATGACCAAATATAAATCGTAATAAAATGCTCCGGGTACCAAGAAATTTTTTCAGTATATAACGAGACAGAAATAATATTTAAAAAAATTATTTCCTCTAATTTCTATTTTTAGTATAACCAAAAGAGGGCAGTTAAATGTGACCATTTTGCACGGAGAGAACATTCAATTGGTGCCGACGCGATCATCACATGTTACATGTTTTTAGAGCTTCATTTTGGAGTCTTCCTCCAGGAGAGGCACTTCTCGGAAAAGTTCATTATCTGGGTGGAGCCACTCAAAAAAATTTTCTCGGTGACTTGTTGGAAAAACTTTCCAAAAAAATATTTTCTTACTTCAGAAAAAGTCGAAGCCCAAAGGGGTTTCTGGGAAGAAACAATTCTTACCTAAAAATCGTGTTATTGAGAAAAAAATTTGGCAACGTTATTTTAATAGGTATCATTAATAGATCTAGAAAAAAAATAGTAAAAAGTCCCTTACTTGACCCAAGGAATTATATATACATATATATATATATATATATATATATATATATATATATATATATATATATATATATATATATATATATATATATATATATATATATATATATATATATATATATATTATATATATATATATATTTAGAGGTACTTTTTGTGATGGGGATTTAATTGCAGATTGCGCATGCGTCGTGTCAACTGAAGTGGCATTCCTGTTCAGTAGTATTTGACAATTCATAATGGAAAGACTTAGCCCGGCACAGCGTCTACAAATTGTTCAACTTTATTACGAAAATGGGCGTTCTATGAGGAATGTGTATCGGGCGCTTAGAGCAACTTATGGTCCACATAATCGGCCTACCGAACGCACAATTCGCTCTACCATCAATAAGTTTGAGACCCAATTTTCATTATTGGATAATGCTCGACCGAATAGACCACATCCAGCACGTAGTGAAGAAAATATAGGGGCAGTAGCGGAGAGTGTACGCGAAGACCGTGAAGTGTCGATTCGTCGCCGTTCTCAACAGCTTGGCCGGTCATATTCAACAACTTGGCGTATTTTACGTAAGGATCTTTCTTTAAAAGCATACAAAATTCAACTAGTGCAACAACTGAAGCCGACCGACCTTCCGAATCGTTTCCGTTTTAGTCGTTGGGCTCTTGACAAGCTTGAAGAAGATCCACTGTTTTCGAGAAAAATGTTGTTCACCAATGAGGCCCATTTTTGGCTTAATGGGTTCGTGAATAAACAAAATGCCCGTATTTGGGGTGATGAGCAACCTGAAGAGGTTCAAGAGCTGCCATTAAATTCAGAAAAAACAACTGTTTAGTGTGGTTTATGGGCCGGTGGAATAATCGGTCCATATTTCTTCAAAACAGAGGCCGGCCGGAATGTTACTGTGAATGGTGACCGTTATCGCGCCATGATAACAGACTATTTGATGCCAGAAATTGAAGCCCGTGGTCTCGACGAAATTTGGTTCCAACAAGATGGCGCCACTTGCCATACAGCCCGTGAAACCATGGCTTTACTGCGAGAGCAATTCGGCGAACAGATCATTTCACGCTTTGGACCAGTGAATTGGCCGGCTAGATCATGTGACATCACACCTCTTGATTTTTCCTTTGGGGCTATGTAAAGTCCAAAGTCTACATGGATAAGCCAGCTACAATTGAGGCATTGGAGGCCAATATTACTCGAGTCATTGGCCAAATACCACTCGAAATACTCACACGCGTCATTGAAAATTGGAACTTCAGAATGGACGTTGTTAACCGTAGTCGCGGACAACATTTGAAAGAAATTATCTTTAAGAAATAATTGTAAAGAATGGTTCTTTTATATGATAATAAAGATTATAAAATAAAATTGTTTTTTATTAATTTTTTTTTATTTTAAAAAAAGTACCTCTAAATGAATCACCCTTTATATATATATATATATATATATATATATATATATATATATATATATATATATATATATATATATATGAGCACTGGAATTAAATAACTACCCGGCATATCTTATAAACCAAATATTCAAAAGACTGATACATAAATTTTATAATTCTACAGAAAACAAAAATCAACAACAAAAAAGCCCAAAAGAAACAAAGCATATCGTTTTACCATACTTAAACGGATTTTCACAAATATCGCTCATAGAGCCCATAACTTACTGGCAACCAACTTTTCAAAATTAAAAACCAAAACCCCAAAAAATAAAAAGAGCAATGTTGTATACCAGATTCCTTGCAATAATTGTGAAGGTAGTTATATAGGGTAAACTAGCCAATATTTGGAAAATAGGATAAAGGAACACAAGTATGACCAAAATAATGGAACAGCACTAACAAAGCACGAAGAGGAAAAGAAACACACATTTAATTATGAATTAGCCAAGATTTTAATGACTGAGAACAATAGGAAAAAAAGAGAAATATTGGAATCTATTATGATACAAAAAATACCAACCGCTATCAACAACAAAAAAGAAACAAATAACCTGAGCCAAATATATATGGCAGTACTATAAATGCAGTCTACATGTTGTGTTCGTCCCAGTTTTTAAATTAAAATAAAATAAATGACAATGAAAACTAATTAACATATGGTTCGTATAACGAAAAATGAAAAAAAGAGTACGTTGTGATTGAGTGAAATGGGCAAAGATAAATATTAACCTAAACATCCACGTCCAAGGTAAGAACAGTCATAAAGTTAATTATTTTAGTTTTAATAAATTAATAATATGCATTTTCAAATAGCCTTTTACGGATTAAAATGTAGAATTTTAGCCAAACCCGCCAAAAAAAATAAGAAATTTTGAGAAAGGCAAACTGTGCCGAAATGTCAATAAAAGGAAAGGATCACAATACAATTTAGGAAGTTTCATTCTATAATTGGCCTCCAAATCCATGAAAATTGAAATATATATATATATATATATATATATATATATATATATATATATATATATATATATATATATATATATATATATATATATATATATATATATATATATATATATATATATATATATATATATATATATATATATATATATATATATATATATATATATATATATATATATATATATATATATATACACATATATATATACATATATATATATATATATATATATATATATATATATATATATATATATATATATATATATATATCGAATTAAAAGAGGAATTAGATAGGCAACTCGATATCCCCAAAACTGTTCACTTTGATTTTAGAAGACATGTTCAAATCGTTAAAGTAGCAAAATAAAGGAATACTAATGGACGGTGAACCACTAAATCACTTAGGGTTCGCAGATGATGTCACTCTGCTCGTCAACACAAAAGATGAATTACGAGAAATCCTGTTGGAATTAAATAACAAGTCTCGGGAAATAGGTCTAAAAATAAACTTCACAAAAACCAAATATTTGAACAACGAAAGTGAAGATAGCCAAGAATTACACAGGGGAACAGCTGTTTTGGTGTCGAGGTTTTTTGAGCTGATTCTATATCAATTTGATGTCCTGAATTCAAATAACGTATTCATTTGTACCTAGGAGCTCAAATTTTTAAGATATACAATTTTAGAGAAATATAAGTTACATTATTGTAACTCAAATCCGTAAGTGTAGTAAACAAAAGTAGATACGAAATTTTTATTTTAGTTATACAAAATACAATATTATGTCGTACTTACAAACAAAAAAAAAAACATTGAAGAAATGAAATAGTCACTCAACACTTGGAAAGCTTCTTTTCCGCGACATTCTTGAATGTTTTTTTTAAACAGTCCCTTTTTAAACTCCAGCAGTAATCTGCCATCATGTGCATGTCCCATCTTCCTTGGTAGCGGTCCTCCATAACTTTAATATCTTGGTGAAATCTTTCACCTTGTTCCTCACTCATGTCTCCTAAATTTTCTGGAAAACGGTCTAAGTGGCTGTGTAAATAGTGTATTTTAATACTCATATTGCACCCTAAGGATTTGAAACTATTAAGCATCTTGTTAACCATTTCAACATAGTTTTGAGCTTTATGTTTGCCTAGAAAATTTTCTACAACTGCAACAAATGATGTCCAAGCTTCTCGTTCAACTTGATTCATTGAATTTATGAAGGCAGAATCCTTAATTAATTGTCTTATTTGTGGGCCGTCAAATATCCCTGCTTTGAGTTTTTCTGTGCTCAACTGATGCATTTTTACCCCTATATATGCAAAACAAGACCCATTCTTATCAAGAGCCTTTACAAATTGCTTCATTAAGCCCAACTTTATATGTAACGGAGGAAGTATGATTTTTTCTCTTTCAACCAAAGCGTCGTTAATGACATTCTTTTCCCCAACGTCCATGTTTTCTCTCTGAGGCCAATCTTTTCTAACCCAGTGGTGTGTTTTGTCCCTACTATCCCAGAGGCACAAAAAACACGGATATTTCGTGTAACCACTTTGCTGCCCAAGAAGAAAGTTTACCATTTTTAAGTCTACACAAATCATCCATTGATGTTCGTAATACTTTATCTTCTGCAAGACCAAAGCTATGGTATTATATTCTTCTTTAAGTTTCGTTGAGTGAGCTAGTGGTATTGAACCATATTTATTCCCATTATGTAGAAGGACACATTTTAAACTTTGCTTTGAACTGTCAATAAATAGGCGCCAATCATCTGGAATATATTCAGAAAGTCCCATTTCTTTCATGAGTCCCCTAATTTCGTGACAAAATACATGATTGTCTTCTTGAGAAAAGAATGGTAGCAGATCTTTTTCTCTTGTACGGTAAAAGGTAATTTTGGTTCCTTGTTCCAGTAAATTTTTGTCGTTCAACCTAGAAGCCAGTACTTCAGAAGCTTTTTTCGATAAATTGAGATCCCTGGTGAGATCATTTAATTCATTTTGATTGAAGCGTTGAGGAACTGATGACGTCCCCTCATAGTCACTGTTAGTTTCATTAGCATCAGAAGAGCGATCAGAGGGAAAATATTCGTCATCAGAGATATGTGGTAGCTGATGATATGTTGGAATCGGTATTTCATCTGAGTGCGGGATAGGGCGTATTGCCGAATCTAAATTGGGATAAGTCCACTTACTGCGGTTATTTCGATTGATTCCATTAGTATTTACTAAACAGAAATAACAATCATTGAAGTGGTTTTTTGTTCTCTCCAAACATTGGTACGCCGAATTTTAGTTTTCTTTTCCCGGTAGTCCACTGCCGTAAATGCTCTGTACATACGAGATGCGGGGCCCATGTTTTGTCCTGATCACCAAGCTTAACTCCAAAGTATCCAAGATACGCTCGCTTTACAAAGTCAGTAATAGTTTGTCTGTTTTGTTGAAACATGTATTCTCCGCATATACAGCAAAACACATCAGGTTGATTTACACAACTTCTTCTTGAACTGGAACCTGAACTCATTTTAATTCTGTTCAATAACACAAAAACACTCTTTTCTTAACATAAAATAACACGCCGAATTCGATCTACTCTCATTAGTAAGAACGCACAAACTGACGAGACTTACCCGAGTTAGGTGATTAAAAGGGTCAGTTCAGGTACCTGATAGGCAATGGTTCCACTATTTATAGATTTACCTGGAATTTACTCAATTACAGACTGACAATAAAACCATTGTACCTACATTAATGAATATATAATAATTTTAGAACTCTCATAAATGAATATACTGAATAAAAACCACATTGGTAGATAAGTTGATGTATCTAAAAAAGTAGAGCTGATAAAGAAAAACGGATTGCATGTATAGATTTAGCGTCCCAAATATAGTTAAAATCAGCTCTAAAATCCCAGGCACCAAAACAAAAATATTTTTTTGTTGCCCTGTGTTATTAATATAAGATGAAAAAATAGAAAAAGTACAAACATTTATATATTTAGGGCAAAAAATCGAAATATCAAAAAATAATTTGAAGGCTAACTTGGATAGAAGAGTCTTGTTAACTTGATCTGCGTTTGAAAGGTTACAATCTGCATTTAAATTGGACATCCCAATTTCAATAAAAGCCAGAGAATTCGATCAATATGTACTGCCGGTATTAACATATGGCACTGAAACGTGGGCTTTAACTAAATGTGTAATAAATAAACTCCAGGTAACCCAAAGAACAATGGAGAGGAGAATGCTAAATATAACACTCCAAGATCGTATTCCTAACATCGAGATACACAAAAAAGATCAAAAGTAACAGATGTAATACAACGAATATGTATACTAAAGTGGAATTGGATAAGGCATATCGCAAGGCTGAATGATAACAGTTGGAAACGACATATAATTAACTGGAGGCCTAGAGAACACAAAAGATGGAGAGGTAGACCACCGACAAGATAGATGGACGACATAAAAAGATTAGAGAGATTAGCAGGACAAGATTAGATGTAAAAAGCAAACAAAGCTCATTGGAGACAATTTGGGGAAGCTTACATCCGACTATGATGAAATAAGCTAATGATGATAAAATCAATAAACTGAGAAAGAATGGGACTTAACATTGACGGTGAAAATTTAAATCACCTCTGTTTCGCCGACGACATTGTCTTAATAACAAATAAAATACAAGAAGCCCAAACTTTGCTAAACCTTCTTCAGGAAGCTTCAGAAAATGTTAGTCTAAAAATCAATCTATCCAAGACTCAGTTTATGACAAATCTTATATTAAGCGACGCTACAAAACTAAATAACGTAAAGATAGAGCAAGCGCACCAAAATAAATACCTGGGACATGAAATCAGAATAGGACGAGATACCCAAACACATGAAATTCAGCGGCGAATAGGTCTCTCCTAGGCTGCATATGGCAAACTGGCCTATGTGTTCAAATCTAATCTACTTATGTGTTTAAAAAGAAAAGTATGCATACTCCCCGTTCTTATGTAAGGAGCCGATACTCTCACAATCACCAAGAAAAACATCAATAAAATATGTCATGCAACGAAAGATGGAGGGGTCAATGTTAGAAGTTACTCTTAGAGATCACATCCCTAATCACACTATCAGGAAGAGAACAGGGGTACAAGATGCGGTCAAATTCATTCTACATCTTAAATGGAACTGGGTTGGGCATGTTGCTAGGTTTAAGGATGTGCGATGGACAAAGAGAATTATAGAGTGGCGACCAATATCCGAAGCCTATCGGACTAGAGGAAGACCACCAAATCGGTGGACTGATGATTTGAAAATAGTAGCTAGAAACGACTAGGTACAAGCGGCCCAGAACAGAAAAAAGTGGCAAGACTTAAGGGAGGCTTTCGTCCAGCAGTGGACAGCATAAGCTGTATATAATTTATAAAAAAGTAAAGAATTTATATATATATATATATATATATATATATATATATATATATATATATATATATATATATATTATATATTTAAAAAAGTAATTAACAATATAACACCACCACCTGACATCTAGAATAATAAAAAGAGAAATCTATTTTGCTGCTTCAATGTAATTCGAGTACAAAGTTACTTTTACATAATTGTCATAGATTTTTTGCAAAAATTAAAATTATGTATAACATATACTTGGAGCAAAAAAAACAGAACTTAATTTTTGCACAGATTTTTCAACCTTTTGTATTTATCACCCAAGTTACTATTTTTTTACTATCCCTGATATATGACCACTTGGCAGCCAATTATATTGAAAGGGACATACGCGTAGAAAAACACATTAAAGTTTTAATCAACATTCGCTATTACTTTTTCAGGCGTTAAAATACAAAATCGTCCATTAGGAGGGACTTTGTAACTAAAGGCGATTAAAAATGTTTAATTTGTTACAGTCGTTATTTACATTCGATAATCCTGCCCAATGGGCTGTGCATCTATTTAAAGATTACATATTTCAAATTGTATGAGCGCTATTAGGTCAGTATTAACTTTTTTATCATTTTTTTTTTGTTATATCCTTTACTATATAAAAAGTAGCATATACTGGGCTAGGAAGACTCAAACAATTTGTCATGATTCTACGAATGACGCTGGCTGACAGTTTTACCAACATAGCGGCTTGTTTCGATTTTATTTATGGCAGCCGATTGTTGTTTTATGCTTATTAAATATGTTGTTTTGATAAATATTAACCATTGTAGGTTTTTAAGGTTTTACTATATTGGGTATATATTGTGAAACATATTAAGTAACATACGAGTATATTTTTTGTATCTAACAATCGCTATCAGTATTTTTTATGTTCATTTGTAGGATTAGGGTTATATCTCCAAAAATCAATTTCTGTAATTTAAACCGTATGCTTTTTAATATTTCATGAAATTATAAATCTTTTTCTTCCTCTTGTCAATCCAAGTTTGTCCACTTCTGGACGTAAGTCTCTTCTAACCTCTTCCATACTTCCCTATGTTTTGCCACCTTTAACCACAGCTTGCCTGCTGCTACTCTTATATCATTGACCCGTCGTTTCTGTGGAGGTCCCACGCCGCTTCCTGTTTCTCTGGGTCTCCATACTGTGACCCTATATACCCAGCTGTCTCGGGATGATCTAGCACATAACCCGCTCATCGCCATTTTATCCTTGCCGCCTCCAGAGCTATGTCATTGACTTTGATTCGTCTGCTTATCTGCTCGTGCTGAATTCTGTCTTTAAGATAGAGATATAATTTATAAATAGTAAGAAGAATTAAAATTTTGTTAGTTCTAAATTTCCACTATATTTTGTGTCTTATGACAATTGTTTAGGTATACAGTACTTTCGCCAGATAATCGGCAACAGCTACCGATTATCTGACGTAGGAACTGTGCACTGAAACAATTATCATAAGATACAAAATATGGTGGAAATTTAGAACTAAAATAAGTATTTATTTCAATTACTATGAATTTTCATCAAATAACGGCTTCTTCAATCGAACATTTAAAAGTACACAATTAGCCTAATCAGCACGGATGTTGAGCAGAGCAAAAGTTGGGTTCGTTCAACTGTAACAAAATGCCAAAGTTATATTATGTAGAAATTTCTAGTTCTTATTTAGTGGGAAAAATACAGTGTTTTAGAAATGCATGTTCTCAAGAAAAGTAAAGAGTAAGTCACTTTACTGATCGTTTAGTAATAGGTTACATACTTCCTTAAGGATAAGACAATGTAATATTGGGTAATTACATAAATTACCCAAAAATGCTTGCAATTTATCTCCTACAAGTATCCCTATAAAATTTTTGTTTGTCTTAGAAATGCCTTTTTTTAACTAAAAACAAAGTAAATAAAAAACTTCCAAGATTAATAAACAAAGTTTTGAAAAACTTTTATAACAGGTATAACTTATCCCTCAGTTCAATTTTTTCTCAAAAGAAAAATTTCTTTGTATTAATTTCTTCTGGGAAAAGTTTCCTAACAGGAATGGATTTGAAAAATGCTTCAGAGATTAAGTTCCAGTTTTGGGGTTTTTACAGAAAATATAAACGAGTGTATAGTCAGCCTCCAGTGATTTCTTAAGTATAAATTATTATTACATTAATGAAGTATTTATGTAGTATTGAAATAAATGGCATTGTGCGATGTAGATAAACAGAAAGTTCGTGCATGTTGTTTTGAGCCTAATTTCAACAGATTAGGAAGCCATTAAGAAAATCTTCTTGAATAAGTCGATTTCCTCAAGAGATAACATAAGTTCACGCAGCCAATGGAATTTTCTTGTAAGGGAATCTCAAAACTAAAGTTATGAAACGTTACTGTAACTATTAAAAGAAAGTTTTCGGTAAAAAATGGACGGACGCAAAACTACCTGCTGAATGGTGACCAATAACTACCCGCTTAGAGGAGTACCGCAAATTTAACAGTCACATTTAGATGTAATTATTTTTAAGAAATAATTTTTCAAAAAAAATAGTTTAGTATGTAATGATTTTTTCGTTCAGTAATTTGTTTTTTTACTGTAACTATTTTCACATCCCAATTTTTCATAGGATACCTTATATGGGAGCTGAAGATTCCAGATTTTAATAGATTACCATCACGTTTTAGAAACTTAGATAATCAGGTGGGCTATACCATGAACAAGAAGTTGTAAATTTGATATTTGGTTTGCATTGTTGATTTATTACCCAGTTACAAAATACCAACTACATACAATTTATTAATTACCACAAACGAAATATGCAAATGTTAGAGTTATTAAAAAATACGCAAATAAATTCAAAAATAATAATAATAGTACTCTTTTGGCGAGCGCAGTACAAATTTTTTTCTCTATGGGCTTCGCTGCTGAATTAAATATTTTTCTCATTTTACGTAAGATGGCGCTGACTTTTTATTGTTCTTTAAGGTATAGCTCTTAACTTACTGCTACTGTTGTGATTGTGTTACAGATGACGGACACTGTCATCTTCACCTATGCTAGCTGACGAGGTCTGAGATGGTGCGAAACATGGCGTGTTCTAGTTTAATGATTGATATTCATTATTTTTCATCTTCCGTACTTTGAATGGAAGGGCAAAGTTTAAATCTACTACGAATCTAAAAATACTACGTCGAGTAACTTATACTATTGTGATTTATTTGTCCTTTTTTATTGAACCGACTCTGCCTTGTTAAAAACAATCTTTTATACTAATTTTCTCTAGAAAGTTAAAAAACTTGAAAAGACAAAGCGTTCTTGCAAAGAAAGTTCATTATTGGAAACAAATCGGATTTAGAACTCCGTAGATTTTTACGGAATCTTTTCTTTGAGTAATTACAGAAGGATCGTTTTTGTGTTTGTTAAGGTTAATTTTTGTTCCGACATTTTTTATTTTATTTTAAACTTGATTTGTTTTCCACTCTTTTCTTTATGAACGGAAAATTTTATCAAATAGTAAATGAAATTAATTCAGCCAACCATGTCTGAAGTAAGATAATATTAAATGATCATTTTTTTTAAAAGTAGTCATAGGTCAAAATCGTTTTGTCTAGTCGATAATCGATAGCAGCCTACAAATCAATAATCTTAACTTATCAATAGCACATATATATATATATATATATATATATATATATATATATATATATATATATATATATATATATATATATATATATATATATATATATATATATATATATATATATATATATATATATATATATATATATATATATATATATATATATATGTATATATGTATATATATATATATATATATATATATATATATATATATATATATATATATATACATATATATATATATATATATACATATACATATATATATATATATATATATATATATATATATATATATATATATATATATATATATATATATATATATATGTAAAATACAATAAGTTTGCACAAATTTTATACAAATTCATTGTTAGACGAACGGATTGAAACCCGGAATTTTAATGTATTACATTCGACCTGAAAACCTATATATATATATATATATATATATATATATATATATATATATATATATATATATATATATATATATATATATATATATATACAGTCCCTGGCCAAATTATTAGACGCACTGTATTTTTTTTAGTAATTTTATGTTTCTTAAGAGTTTTTATGCAATAATGGTATATTTAAACTACAATATTATTGATTTTTATTTAAAAGAATTGTTGTAGACTACATATTTGTATTTATTTTTAACATATGGCAACACTGTGTTGACAAAGTGATACATGAACGTAAACAAGTACAAACCTGTATCAGTCGCGATCGGAATCGAGTCAGGTACGGACGTGTTTCTGTGGCTTTATGGACTGTGATTGTTTGTTTAACAGTTTTATACTACTCAGTTATTAGTTTATTTTGTATGCAGTGTTTTAAAAAAGTAATAGGACTATTTTCATTATGGGTAGAAAAGGTGATCTTTCACCATGTAAAAAAGCTGAAGTGAAGGCCCTTGTGATTGCGAAAACATTTACAAACCGAGAAATATCACGAAGATTGGAGGTTTCTGAAGCTAGTGTACGACGCATAAAAAAGAAAAAATTGAGTCAGGGAAGGAATTAAGCCCGAAAAGAAAGAAAAGATGCGGTAGAAAACCAATTTTCACTCCACGGTCAGAGAGATGTTTGAAGAAAATTTGTGTAGAAAACAGATTTGCTACCACAAAGGTAATAAAATCACAACTCCAGGATGCTAGCGTAAATGCTGCTGAGCGCACTGTTCGAAGAAAATTGAAAGAATTAGATTTTAAGGCCTGTCGCCCCGCCAGGAAGCCCAAGTTAACAGCTGTAATGAAAGCAAAGCGCCTGAAGTGGGCCAAACAATGGCAAGACAAAGATGTGGACTTCTGGAGATCGGTAAGATACAGCAATTTAATCAATAATTGATACATTATTATCATTTTCAGTTAAATAAAGCAAATAAACATGGAAGTTTATATATTTTTTCCTATTTTTGACAGGTCTGCTTCAGTGACGAAAGCACATTCGAAATTTTGCAGAAAAAAGCTCAGTATGTGAGTCGTCGTCATGGAGAAAAGTTTCATCCTGATTGTGTCGTCCCGAAGGTTAAACATCCCACCAAAGTGATGATTTGGTCAGTCATCAGCGGCAAGGGCACTGGACATCTGTACGTCGTCAAAGGAATAATGAGGCAAGATCAGTACAAAGAAGTATTACAAAATCGGTTGATTCCGCAGCTCAGAGAATGGTTTCCAAATGGGGAACCATTCACTTTCATGCAAGATGGAGCTCCCTGCCACACTGCTCGGTCTGTTAAAGCTTTTTTGGCAGAAAAAAATATCCCTCTGTTGGATTGACCGGGTAATAGCCCCCATTGAAAATGTGTGGGAGCTGATGAAAAGAGAAGTGGCTAAAGATGTGATTACCAACAAAACCCAACTCCTAGAAAAGATTATTCATGTGTGGAATCATCATCCTCAAATGCAGGAGACAGTACAATCTTGCATTGATAGCATGCCGCGCAGAATTAAAGCTTTGATAGCGGCTAAAGGTGGCTCAACTAAATATTGACTTTTACTAACATTAATTTCACTTTTCTTTAAAACTTAATAAACTTATGCTTTTCTAAATTAATGCTGTTTTATTTATGTCAAATAAATAGGTAATTGATTGGATAATATAAAAATAAAAAACAAATCAATTTAAAATAATAAAACGGTACAATATCACTCCGTAATTAATATTTTACATGAAATCTTGCAGTGCGTCTAATAATTTGGCCAGGGACTGTATATTCATATATACATATATATATATATATATATATATATATATATATATATATATATATATATATATATATATATATATATATATATATATATATATATGTACAGTTCGAACTCCAAAAAATCACTAAAAATGGTTCGCTATATCCGAAGTTCGTTACACAAAGTAAACACAATTTAATATCATTTTTCACTATTTTTTTATTTAGATTAGCGCTAATGCTTAGAAAAATGGAAAACAATAATTATTAAATTAAAAGAAAACGTTCAAAGGAAAATAAAACACTAAAGTTATTATTATGTATGTTGTCACATATACAAGTATAAACGAAAACAATAAAATACGTAGTTTACACAATAAAATCAGTAATTTTCGTTTGTACAATTTTACTTGAAAAAGAAATGGTATTTATATAATTGTCAAGGTCACAAAAACTACTCCAACTTCACGAGATTCCAAAAAATTGCGAATTTCAGTCATTTTCTTAGTCATATCTGAAATGGATGGAACAGAACTATTATCTCCTTCTCCAAGCTCGTCTTTGTGGTCATTATCGCTTAAAATCTTTCCAGAAGTCACTGATGTCATAATTTGATCATCATTAATATTTCTCTCGTCATTAATTCAATATCAGCACATATATATTTTTCAAAATTAAAGTGATTAAACATCTTTTTAATCTCGTTTTCCACTATACTTTGTTGAATGTCAGCATCGTAAACAAATTCTACACAATCAGTAGGATCTTCTGAATGTTTTTCAGTCCGCTGAGTCAACGATAGCTCATCATCTGAGTCATACCTTCATTCCTTTCTTAAAAATCCCCATGCTTAAAACAGTTTGCAATGGTTTCTCTACTGACTCTTTGCCAAGCCATATGGATAAAATTTATAGCGTCCAAGAGAGCTACAGAAAAAATGTTACCTTTATCGATCATCTCTAATATTTTCTTAAGTAAAATCTTTCTATAATAACATTTTAAAGAATGTATCACACCTTGATCCATAGACTGGAGCTTTGCATTTGTGTTTGGACGCATAAAAACCAATTTTATTTGCTGTAGATCAACTTCAGGGTGCGCTAGGCATTTGTCAATCAAAAGTAATATTTTTCTGTTTGTGAATTTTAATTCTTTGTCCTATTATATCCCCCATATTCCGAAATTTTATTTCGGAATATCGATTTAGTTTATCCTTCCCCACAATGTTAGGTTTATATAGTTGAGCATTTTTTTGAAGTTCGAAAATCTCAGCAGATGGCGCAAAGGTCTGTATCATGCCCAACGAGTAGTATCTCGTTTATTTAAGGTATCATGATTGCTATAAGCCAGCGAGAGTCATTCCAACTTGACTCTCCACGGTACCGTTGCCTAAAGCCTGCCTGATGAAGAGTATAAGCTCAGAAACTATAGTTGTAGGAGGAAAGGTATGGAATATAGCATTTATGGGATCTTTGTTGGTCATTTTGCATGTGCAAATTTCTCGACTTTAAGCCATGTTCAGGTATAAATACTACTGTAATATAAGTATATTATATAATAAAATATTACATAAAATATATTAAATAATATATTATTTAATTCAATCCAGTTGGATGGAACTCTTATGCGAGTAGGTTTGTTTTCAGCAAATGAAAACCAAAATTCCAAAAAGTAATTTCCGCCAGACACTATTTTAAGTTGTTCCTTAGTTTTCCAACTGCACATTTGCAGTTTCTTTCAATTTACTGTGAAAACTAATTTCAAACAGCAAATTGTCCAAGATCTTCTTAGTACATAGAACTTTTAGAGAAAACATATACGTGCTGTCCGTTAAAATAAGACAGTAATAACCATTTTAGGTGGAAATAATAGTCAACCAGATATTAACGGTTTTAACTTCTGATTTTTGTTTGAAATTACCAATACTCTAAAACTTTTATAAATCAAGAACATTTTTGTCGTTTTTCACACATTAACAATTAATTAGTAACATTAAAAAATAATTGTTTCCGACTTTAACTTTATTTGTTGTTGTTTATTTATGACTTCTTTCCGTTCCTGTCCTTTTCTATTAATACATCTCCAACATCTGCACCTACACTTATTTTAACATGCCTGGTGAAATTATCAAAAATAACAGTTAATTAACGAGAAGTCCAAAGACAGGCAAGTGAATCATAGAGATCCTTTTAACCCCATCCCTGCTTAAAACCTCACCAAATCTGAGCTCGTTATGAAAGCCACTAGGCTTTCCAGAGCACCAACCATTCGAATAAGTCATAAATGCCTTTCCAGTACTTCAAAGAACCATGGAAAATGAAGAGATGTCTTCGCCTTGTAGATCCCTATAAAGAAATTCCGGGTAATTTCCTTATGAAGAGTCATTTCAGCTTAGTCTTTTAAAAGTTTTAGACAAAATCTTTGACTTATCTAAAACCTTGAGTCATCATTACCCGTCAGAATAACGGCTCGTTTTACTCAAAATTAGCGCTAGCTAGGGGCTTTTTCCTGATGTCATTATTACATCTTGTATTTGGTCTTCCTGCACTTCTACGTCCAAGCCTTGGTCTCCACTCCAAAATTCTCTCGTCATCTGTCATCTTTTCTACGGGCCACGTGTCCGGCCCATCTCCATTTTAATTCGGCCACTCTGTCTAATACGCTCATGACTTTCGTTTATTGTTGGATCTATTCGTTGCGTTTTCGGTCCGTTATTTCAATACTCAACATTTCTCCGTTCGTGTGCCCACTATGTTCTGGCTAATCTTTAAGCATTTCTTTTTATGAGACTCTATGTGTCAGCTCTGTAGGTGAGTACAGGGAGAATACACCGATCGTACAGTTTTCTTTTTAGAGTATTGGATACTTTTAATGTAAGGCTCTCATTTAAGTTGCCAAATGCTGTCTAAGACATTTTGATTCGTCGAGAAATTTCTTCAGTTATACGGTCTTTAGTTGTGATTTTCTGTTCTAAGTATACATAATGTTCGACTTCTTCTAGAGGTTATCCGTTGAGCATTATATTCATTTAGATACCTACTAGCCGGGCCTGCGGCTCCGCTCGCGTGGATTTGATTCACTACAATCGTCACTGCTTATTCCTTATGTTACCCAACGTAATAAAATATCTCCCATTATTTCTCCTTATCTCCCAATATATCTCCGGATCTCCCATTATCTCTACATAATTTCCATTATCTAGGCTTATCTCTGCTCATCTCCCATTATTTCCCCTTATCTCCCATTATTTCTCCTTATCTCCAATTATCTCACCTTATTTCCCATTATCTAGGCTTATCTCGACTTATCTCCCATTATTTCTCCTTATCTCTCATTATTTCTCCTTATCTCCCATTATCTCACCATAACTCCCATTATCTAGACTTATCTCTGCTTCTCTCCCATTATCTCTCCTTATCTCCCATTATTTATACTTATCTCCCATTATCTCACTTTATCTCCCATTATCGAGGCTTATCTCGACTTATCTCCCATTATTTGTCCTAATCTCTCATTATCTCACCTTATCTCCCATTATCTAGGCTTATATCGAATTATATAGAACATATGTATACATTTATAAAAACACGTAAATCGGATAAGTGGTTCTCGAGTGATAAGCGCACTAACGGACAGACAGACAGACAGAGAGACGTTGCATTTTATATATATTGTATTCTTTGCTACATGATATTGTTCCATATTTAATGCTTTAGGGAGCGTATTGCAAGAGAACGCGCTAGCGGCAAACTTTTCTTCGACTTGATTCACTATTGTCGTCACTGCTTATTCCTTATGTCACCTGATAAAATATATCCTATAACCTTTCCAGAGAACATACGTATGTTTAAAAAAAAGCACGTAAATCGGATAAGTGGTTTTCCAGTGATAAGCACACTAACGGACAGACAGACAGACAGACAGACGGACAGAGAGACATTGCATTTTATATATATTATAGATATTCTCTGCTACATAATATTGTTCCATATTTAATGGTTTGGACTGTGTATTGCAAGAGAACGCGCTAGCAGCAAACTTTGTCCGAGTTCATTTACTATTATTGTCACTGCTCATTCCTTATGCTACCTATCGTAATAAAATATAGCCTATAACCTGGCCGGAGAACATATGTATGTTTTAAAAAAAAAAGTAAGAAAATCGGATAAGTGGTTCTCCAGTGATAAGCGCACTAACGGACAGACAGACAGACAGAGATACGTTGCATTTTATATATAACACATGGGCTGAAAAGTCCCGGGCCTAACACATAGATGGCGCTAGTTTTATTGCAGTCACCTTTTTTTCAGTTAATACTAACCTTCAAAAGACAGCTGTTAAAATTTCATGATATTCTATTCATTAGTTTGTGAGTTATTGTGCTAAGAGTGACGCTACTTTTGTTATTTTCAAAACAATGGATCAAAAACAATTTCGTGTTTTAATTTTACACTGCTTCTTGATGGGAAAAAAAAACCGTTCAAGCGAAGCAATGGCTTGAAAAGTGTTATGGGGACTCCGCTCCATCAGAAACAACAATAAAACGTTGGTTTGCTGACTTCAAACGTGGTCGTAGAGACACCGATGATGCAGAACGCCGTGGACGTCCAAATGAGGCGGTAACACCAGAAAACATCAAAAAAATCCATAAAATCGTTTTGAATGATCGAAAAGTGAAGTTGCGTGAGTTAGCTGACATCGTAAAGATATCAAAAGAACGTGTTGGCTTTATATTGCATGAGCATTTGACTGTGAGAAAGCTCTGTTCAAAGTGGGTGCCGCGTTTGCTCACTGTTTATCAAAAACACGGACGTGTTGATGATTCTGAGCAGTGTTTGGCCATTGTTAGAGCGGCGCTGGAATGATTGCGTTGCTCTTGATGGAGATTACGTTGATGAATAAAGCTAATTTTGAACCAAAAAAACCGTGTTTTCTTTGTTAGGCCCGGGACTTTTCAGCCCATGTGTTATTATAGATGTAATAAAATATATACCTATAACCTGATCAGAGTACATATGTATGAATTTAAAAAATCACGTAAATCGGTTAAGTGGTTCTCGAGGGATAAGCGCATTAACGGACAGACAGACAGACAGACAAACATTGCATTTTATATATATTATAGATATAGATTATTATTATTATTATTATATATAACCTGGCCAAAGAATATATGTATGAATTTAAAAAAGACAGGTAAATCGGATAAGTGGTTCCCGCGTGATAAACGCACTAATGGACAGACAGACAGACAGAGAGACATTGAATTTTATATATATTATAGATTATAGATTACAGATATTCTTTGCTACATAATATTGTTCCATATTTAATGGTTTAGGCTGTGTATTGCAAAGGCACGCGCTAGCGGCAAACTTATTTCCGAAATCATTCGCTATTTTACGTCACTGCTCATTCCTTATGCTACCTATCGTAATAAAATATAGCCTATAACCTGGCCAGAGAACATATATATGTTTTAAAAAAAAAAGTACGTAAATCGGATAAGTGGTTCTTCAGTGATAGGCGCACTAACAGACAGACAGACAGAGAGACGTTGCATTTTATATATATTATAGATAGATATTCTCTTCTACATAATATTGTTCCATATTTAATGGTTTGGACTGTGTACTGCAAGAGAACGCGCTAGCGGCAAACTTTGTCCGACTTCATTTACTATTATTGCCACTGCTCATTTCTTATGCTACCTATCGTAATAAAATATAGCCTATAACCTGGCCAGAGAACATATGTATGTTTTTAAAAAAAAAAGTACGTAAATCGGATAAGTGGTTCTTCAGTGATAGGCGCACTAACGGACAGACAGACAGACAGAGAGACGTTGCATTTTATATATATTATAGATAGATATTCTCTTCTACATAATATTGTTCCATATTTAATGGTTTGGACTGTGTATTGCAAGAGAACGCGCTAGCGGCAAACTTTGTCCGACTTCATTTACTATTATTGTCACTGCTCATTTCTTATGCTACCTATCGTAATAAAATATAGCCTATAACCTGGCCAGAGAACATATGTATGTTTTTTAAAAAAAAAGTACGAAAATCGGATAAGTGGTTCTTCAGTGATAAGCGCACTAACGGACAGACAGGCCGACAGAATACGTTGCATTATATATATATATATATATATATATATATATATATATATATATATATATATATATATATATATATATTATAGATGTAATAAAATATATACCTATAACCTGGTCAGAGAACATATGTATGAATTTAAAAAATCACGTAAATCAGATAAGTGGTTCTCGAGGGATAAGCGCATTAACGGACAGACAGACAAACATTGCATTTTATATATATTATAGATATAGATTATTATTATTATTATATAACCCGGCCAAAGAATATATGCATGAATTTAAAAAAATACAGGTAAATCGGATAAGTGGTTCCTGCGTGATAAACGCACTAATGGACAGACAGACAGACAGAGAGACATTGCTTTTTATATATATTATAGATTATACATCACAGATAATCTTTGCTACATAATATTGTTCCATATTTAATGGTTTAGACTGTGTATTGCAAAGGCACGCGCTAGCGGCAAACTTATTTCCGACATCATTCACTATTTTACGTCATTGCCCATTCCTTATGCAACCTATCGTAATAAAATATAGCCTATAACCTGGCCAGAGAACATATGTATGTTTAAAAGAAAAAAGTACGTAAATCGGATAAGTGGTTTTTCAGTGATAGGCGCACTAACGGACAGACAGACAGACAGAGAGACGTTGCATTATATATATATTATAGATGTTCGTTATGCCATCTTTTAATTTAAAATATTTGCAATTTTTCTTTGCTTTTCTAAAATACCCTAAGAGTTTGAACGCCTATGATAAAAAAAAAAACTGAAGCTTTTTGTTCGACCGTCGTAATTTTAAAATTAAATTACCCTGAAAATGTACTGAAAGAACAGAAAACTAGTTAAACAACAGAAGTTTGTTTTATTTTTGTATTTTCACAAATAAAAAACTAAACCAATGTGTAAAGCAGACAGTTTAATTTTAAGTGTTTTAAAGCGGCCACATACAAGGTGTGAAATAGAAAAATGGAGTTCTGGACGTGATGTCTTCCCTAATCCTTCGACAAAATTGTCATTGTTTGTAACATATTCCCTCCTACAATAAAGAAAAATAAGGTGAGATATTACATACCGTAAAGTAGCAATATCAATCGCAAACGGGTACTTTCAACACAAAGACGCACGTCGATATATACGGTCACAAAACACCAGAAACTTAAAGTCAATAATCGATTATGTAATATCCAAACAACATTCCAAAATGAATACTGAAAATGTTAGAGTATACCGGGGAATATGCAATATATTCGACCATCATCTTCTTAAAGCGAGAATATTCTTCCCAATTCAACATGAGAATCAACATCAGAAAAAGGAAAAATGCCCAAAATATACATCAAAAAAACATCCCAGAAGAAAAATATAATATCGACAGTTTACAAAACGACAGTACCAAATATTTATACCAAAAAAGACTGCTGCGAAGGAAAACTTTTGGGATGGAAGGAACCTTTGGGTATGAAGAACGTCGGAAAAGTAACAAATGTTGGTGGAATCTTGAAATAGAAGAACTAGTCAATGAAAAGAAAAAGCTTTATCAGAAATGGCTAAACACAAAGAAAGAAGAAGACCACATACGATTCAAAGAAAAGAAACATGAAACAAGACGAAATATTACGGAACAGAAAAGAAATACGTGGGACACCAAGTGCAAAAAATAGATACATATATTGATGGAAGGAAATGTAGCGAATCTTGGAAATTCATAAACAAAATACAAACCAATGAAAAAACCAGTAGCTCACTTCAATTAATACCGACAGAAGAATGGATTATACATTACGAAAATCTCCTAACAGAACACAGGCCTGAGTACATTCAAAGATCACCAACAGAAGTAGAGATAGAGGGTGAATCCATATATATATATATATATATATATATATATATATATATATATATATATATATATATATATATATATATAGATGAAAATGTGTAAAAACAACAATAAAACAACTAAAAATAGAAAATCTTCTGGTCCAGGTGGAATGAAAGCAGAACTACTGAAGTGTGAGATGGATAAATTATACAAATCGCTAGCATACATGTTTACTAAATGTATTAATGGAGAAGACATACCCGAAGATTGGAAAACACCTTATATCTCCTCCATTCAAAAAAGGAAACAAATTGAACTGCAAATTCTATCGCGGTATATGAGTGACTAGTTCAATAAGTAGAGTATACGGAAGAGTTTTAAGAGATCTGATTGAAGCAGAATATTGAAACTATGAAGAGGAAGAACAATGCGGCTTTCGTTCAGGCAGATCATGCACAGATAATGTGTTCTGCTTAAAACACTTAATAGAAAAAAAATTAGATAGAAACAGAGCAACACATCTACTTTTCATAGATCTGCAGAAAGCATATGATAATATCCCTACAAAACAGCTCTGGGAGGTGCTCCAAAACACCAACATCCATCATACAGTAGTTAAAGCTGTTCATGCCCAATATAATGATATGAAATCCGTCATAAAAATAGGAAATAAAATCACAATCCCTTTACAGTGAACAAAGGCTTACGACAGGGGTGTTGTATTTCGCCGACCCTATTTAAAATCTATGTCGCGAAAGCGCTCGAGAGGTGGAAAAAGAAATGTGGTGGTATGGGTATCCAAATTGAAGACAACACCGGCCTATATACCCTTCAGTTTATAGACGATCAAGTAGTATGTGCTAATGACAGAGAGGATCTGCAATACATGACAAGGAAACTGAAGGAAGAATACGAATTATAAGGTATACAAATAAATATAGAAAGAATACAATACCTCTGTATAGGCGAAGAAACAACGGAAATAAAATTACATAACAGCGAAACAATAAAAATGTGCTAAGAATATACATATTTGGGAGTAAATTTTAACAAAGAGGGGACAGAGGATAACGAAATAAAACTAAAAATAAACAAAGCCAGACAAATAACTAAAGCATTAAATGGAATATTATGAAGCACAGAAATAGAGGAGAAAAAGAATCTATGAATATATGATAAGGAGCACGTTGTTGTATGGAGCGAAAACATGGCGTATAAAAGAACCTATAAAGAGGAAAAAGGAGCCACGGAAATGGACTCCCTAAGACGCTCAGCGAGAACATCAAGATTAGAACGAGTTAGGAACGAAAGGATAAAAGAACAAATGAATGTAGAGGAGGCAGTCATGGAGAGTATAGAGAAGAAGCAGCTTGTATGGTATGGTCACGTTCAAAGGATGGGAGAAGAGAGATTGCCGAGGAAACTACTAAAATGGATACCACCTGAGAACAGAAGAAAGGGAAGACTGAGGAAATCCTGGATCGAGGGAATAAGAAGGTCAATGAGCGAGAGAGGCTTAAGTCATGAAAACTGCAATGATAGACGACACTGGCATTTGACAATCGGACAACGTCGCAAGACGTTATAAACCGAGTTTTATGTATGTATAAAGTAGCAATATCGCGAATGAGGAGAAGAATACTAAAATTTGTACCTCAGGTCTGCTCGGGTAGCCATGGTGCTCGTTTAAATTAATTTTTTATTTTTACAGTTACCATTAAACAGTTAATTTGTAGTACCAGTACCCTATTTGACTGCGATGATAGCAATATGATATTCTTCTTTTCCTGACCGTGGGCTTTGCTCCTAGATTAAATCTTTCGGCATTTTTAATTTCGATGGCACTAAGGTCTGTTAGTTGTCAGTATCTAGCTTCTATCGCGGTTGTATTGCAAACAATCAATGATAATGATATTCACTTGAAACTACCAGACGAGGTGCAAAGAGAGCGAAACATATCATGTATTAGTTTGTTCAATGGTAAACAAGCACGCACAGGTTGTTCACTGTCTTCGACCCCAATACTTTTAATATAAAGGTAAACTTACTGACAATCTTCGTCCGTTAAGCAGCTGTATATTTTTCTATGATTTCACGGGAACTTTCGAATAAAATGAAGTATCGATTTTAAATTTGGCACACATATAACACTTGAATTAGCAAATGAATCTATAGTTATGAGCGATAAAGTTGCAGAAGCGGGAGGTGAAATGAGTGGAGTGTCGATAAATTTTTTATATTTTCAATAATATTATGAGAATTTTAGCTAGTTTTTTGTTGCAAAAATTAACAAATTGTGAGTATAATTACACTGGTCAATATGATTTTTGTTACACATAAGGTAGTACGTGATTTCTGCTTACTTACCTACCCCAGTTAAAAACCCGCAAAAATTTTTGTTCGATCACTCTCAGTTTTTTTGTAATAGTGACAGTCACTTAAATTACGTTATAAGAGGAGATCGTTGAGAACATTGTTTTGAACTTAAGCCATCTTGGAAATAATTTTTTTTTTTGTTTTCATTTGAGTAATCTACGTTCGTAATACGTAAATAATCCTGATCGATTTTTTACGTATTATTATTATTATTATTATTCACTAGTCAGCGGAGAAATTCTACAGACTTTGTCAAGATTGGTTATTTTGAATATTTCGGATTTCCAGTTCGCCACCAAGATACGAGGCTGGTTTGAAAAGTCCGTGCAAAAATAAAAACTACTTATGTGTTTGGGGTAAACCTTTTTTATTTTTCAACATAGTCTCCTTTTAGGCTTATACACTTCGTCCAACGATGTTCTAGTTTGTTGATCCCTTCCGAATAATAGGATTTGTCCAAGTCTGCAAAATATCCATTAGTGTCTGCAATCACCTCCTCGTTTGAATAAAATCTTTGTCCCGCCAGCCATTTCTTCAAAATGGGGAACAAATAGTAGTCCGAGGGGACCAAGTCTGGAAAATAGGGGGATGTGAAACGAGTTGGAATCCTATTTCCATTAATTTTGCGACCACAACTGCTGAGGTGTGTGCTGGTGCGTTGTCGTGATGGAAAAGGACTTTCTTGTGGGCCAATCGCGGGCGTTTTTCTTGCAGCTCGGTTTTCAAACGGTCCAATAACGATGAATAGTATTCACCTGTAATAGTTTTACCCTTTTCCAGATAGTCGATGAGGATTATCCCTTGCGAATCCCAAAAGACAGTCGTCATAACCTTTCCGGCCGAAGGAACGGTCTTTGCCTTTTTTGGTGCAGATTCCCCCTTGGTAACCCATTGTTTAGATTGTTGTTTGGTCTCAGGAGTATAGTGATGTATCCATGTTTCATCCACAGTGACGAAACGACGCTTAAAGTCCTCCGGACTCTTCTGGAACAGCTGCAAACCATCCTTGCAACACTTCACACGATTCCGTTTTTGGTCAAGCGTGAGCAATCGCGGCACCCATCTTGCGGATAGCTTTCTCATTTCCAAATGTTTATGCAAAATATTATGTACCCGTTCAGTCGAGATGCCCACAGCACTAGCAATCTCACGCACCTTAACTCTTCTGTCATCCATCACCATATCATGGATTTGATCAATGATTTCTCGAGTCGTAACCTCCACAGGCCGTCCAGAACGTTCAGCGTCACTTGTGCCCATATGGGCAGTCTGAAAATTTTGAAACCACTTATAAACTGTTCTAATCGAAGGTGCAGAGTCACCATAATGTTTATCAAGCTTCTCTTTAATCTCCTGAGGCGTTTTGCCTTTCATAAAATGTTTAATGTTTCACTTTTTGAAAATCCAGCCTCGTAAAATTGTGGGTTCCCCTATATATGTTGTGCATCTTGTGTTTGCACGGACTTTTCAAACTCGTTTTTGATTGGATGGGCTAACGGAACGGACGTCACATGAATTTCGCAATTCAAATGATATGGGCCGAATCAAGAGATCACACATCAGACTGTCATTTTGACTGACTGCAATTAAGGACTTCAGTGGTAAAACTAAACAAGCAATCAAGTCTCCAAACTTACCATCTGCAAGGAGACTGGTCCCCCACAGTGAAGTGATGCCTGTACCAACATCTTCACAAAGTGTACAATCAGGTGAATCCAACGTGTCGTTGAGCTTACCTCTTACTCAAGAGGACATGAGAGATTGCGCTTACGAAACTAGCACTTCTTTCACACCACGTTGAATAACACAAAATGACCTAAACTACTTGGTGCGTGATTTTAGTTTATCCAAAAAGCTAGCTAAAATTTTATCATCTAGATTGAAAGGTTGGAATTTAGGTCATTCAGAAACGAGAATTTGCTATTTCCGCAATCGTGATGATGAGTTCGGAAGTTATTTCTCTCAGGAAGGTGACCTTGTTTACTCTAATGAAATTAATTCTGTAATGAATTTATTAGGGAACACCAACTAAACCAATACAGACTGAAGACTATTTATAGACTCTTCAAAAGTAAGTCTAACGGCTGTTCTTTTGCATAATGGAAACAAAATGCCGTCTGTTCCAGTAGCCCATGCCACTAATATGAAAGAGTCATAAGATAACATGAAGCTACTTTTAAAGAAAATAATATATTGTATGCATTCTTGGAAAATATGTGGATATTTTAAGGTGATTGCTATTTTATTAGGGCTACAACTTGGTTACACAAAGTATTGCTGCTTCCTTTGTGGATGGGACAGTAGAGATAGAAAAAATCATTATATTAAAAAATATTGGCCAAAACGTAGCTCACTTACTTCTGGACAAAAATACGTTTTGTTTCCACCTTTGGTGAAACCAGAAAATGTACTGTTGCCACCGCTACACATAAAACTAGATCTTATCAAAAATGTTATCAAAGCGATGGACAAAACTGGCGAAGGATACTTCTATTTGAAAAAAAAGTTCACTGAAATTAGTGATGCTAAAATTAAAGAGGGAATATTGGTTGGACCACAAATTAAGGAACTAATTAAAGACCCTATCTTTGAACAAAAATTAAATTCACTGGAAAACCCCGCCTGGATATGTTTAAAAAATGTGGTTAAAGATTTCTTTGGAAACAATAAAGCTGAAAACTACAAATACTTGATCAGTGAACTTTTGACGACCTATAAAGCACTAGAATGTAACATGTCACTCAAAATTCGTTTTTTGGATTCTCATTTGGACTTTTTCCCCGAAAATATGAGAGCAGTAAGCGATGAGCATGGTGAACGTTTTCATCAGGATATTTCAGCCATGGAGAAGAGTTACCAAGGCAAATGGAGTCCAAACATGTTGGCAGATTACTGTTGGACACTGAAGAGGGATATTCTAGAAGCTAAATATACAAGAAAATCATAAAAATCTTTTTTTTTTTTTCTATAAAATATTAATATTTGATACATTTTTTCAAAAAAAATATTACAATAAAACCTGATATGTTATACAAATTCTACTTTTATTTTATTGTTTCCATCTTATACTAGATTTAAAATATGACAATAGAATTCGTGTAACCAAAAAAAAAGTTGAAATTTTTGTTACTCGGGAAAAGCTGTTGACCAGTGTTATATGTGTACATTCAAACATACAAGTGATTATAAGGTCATAGAGGTTGTTCCACATATATCATGTTATATGTCCTTTTCAGGGTTCTTAAGGTCGAGAAATTTGAAAATTGTATTATTTTTCCGATTTTAACAGAAGTAGTATCTTCTTCATACTAATGTCAGATTTTGGTATCTAAGTTAAGGTAGGGTATTTAAATTAATGGGTTGTAATATTTATACTAAGTTATTCTTTATTTTAGGGAAGTCTTTTTTACATGTCATGTCATCATAATATACTTTCTTATATGCCAATTGAATAAAATGGTCCGTTTGAAAATTTTAGCAGAATAAATCACTATTACTATCGAAAAAGATAAAAAATACTTGCCCACATGTTTTTCTATGTAAATTGAAATAAAATTAACTTTAATGCCCAACTCATGTTGTAAATTACTGATCACATGTTATGGGATCACATTTAATAAAAACCATTTAATACGCCTCTGTTGCCACAATGTGTATTTTTCTCATCCACGAAATAAAATAAATAGCCATGAAATACATGGAGCGGTAATAAGCGTGCAACTGTTGGATTACTTTTCCTTTTATTTCCAGTTTTTTCAATTTTACTGCCGTAAATAAGAAAAGGTCTTCGTGCGTGCTCCAACAAAGGAGAAGTGGCATTACTGGAACGATCCTCTTTTTTCTTTTACAATAAGAAATATATATTGCAAAAATGGTATAGAACAAAAATATATTAGGACAAAATAGAAATTACCGACTAACACCAGTTGGATATCTTGTAACAGCGAGGAATGAATTGATGTGGACTTGAAATTCAAAGGCGTAAAAATTTTAAAGGCCTGTATTTTATTAGCAGCACATTTTCTGGCGAATTCTATACAGTGTTCAAATACGGTGTCCTGTTTCATGTTTACATCGCGTTTGTGACGAAGAACTTCCTACTGCACCTTCTATTTTCGCTTGTTTAAAATTTACATGATCTGATAAAAGGAAGTCCCATTTCCTACCTATATGCCACTAACCTTCTGGCGCTTCACTTTCTACACATTTTCGGTAAGCAATTTCCTACTGCTGCATGGAAACTGCTAAGAATGAAATTACTTGATGCACTTGACGTTCCGCCATCTATATCATACATGATTAACTATGTGCGATATATTCGTAAGTATTTTTCGAAAATTTTAATTTTGTAGGGTATTCCATTTCTCATATTGTCTCATTGTGTGACCTACCCATCTCCATTTCAAACCTGCTACCTATTCTCTTACGTCTATCACTTTGGTCTTTTCTTTTACTTTCGTTTCTGATTCTGTCTTGTAATCTCATATTCAGCATCTGACGTTCCATCCATCATCTTCCCAGTCATTGTCCATGTCTGGGCCGCGTAAGTGAGAATCGGTTGAATGCATTTATCGAATACCATCTTTCTTAGTTTCAGAGGAATTCTTTTGCTGGTTGGTATTTTCCTTTCTTTGTCAAATACTACCCATGCTAGTCTAATTATTCTCTGTACTTCTGCTGTTTGAATTGCTTTTCCATACCTTGTTACTTGCCATAGATACGTATTCAAGTGTTTTATCCTCTATTCTCAAGCCTCCTGGGTTCTCTTCGTCTACCCTCTCTGATTTGTTTTGTAGTTCAATAATCATTTCCAGTATATCATCAAAATTATCTGATATTAGCATAACGTAAATGATTTAACTTTTGTCTATTTATACTGATGCCGTTTTTTCCCATTCAAGTTTCTTGAAAACTTTTTCTAAACCCAAAACTATTAATAGTTTTGGGCTCATGAAATCTCCCTGTCTTACTCCGCATTTGATAGGTATTGGATTTGTTTTACTATTCGTTTCCACTATAATTTGAGCGTTGTAAATTGTTCTTATGAACTGAGTTTACCTATAGTCTATTTTGCTGTTGTACAAGGCTTTTTCGACGGCCCAGCTCTCGATACTATCAAAAGCCTTTTGATAATCTATAAATACCGTTTCACTTTATACACATTTTCGGTAAGCAATTTCCTACGACTGCGTTGAAACTCCTGAAGATAAAGTTTCTTGATACAGTTGACGTTCCACCATCTATATCATACATGATTAACTATGTGCGATATATTTATAAATATTTTTCGAAACTTTTAATTTGGTTTTATTAATGGATCTCCCTACTCTACTCTGTAGCGAATATTATACGTTTTCAAAAAGACATACCTATTTACAATTAAAATATTAACGACTCACTAAAATAATTTAACTTTAAAGTTGATCTAATTTGACAATTAGGTATTTCGATCATGAACAGGAAAGTCAATTAAAGTTATGGTGCTGTACGGTGTAAGACGTGAAAAGTCGTTTTATTGAGGATTAAACTGACAAAATTTTAAAAATTATTAACTTTTTTGTTTATTTCGAGGTCATATCTAAATTTGTTTGTAAATTTCCTTAAATAGATAGATACATACGGCTGAGCGGTTGCTTAAATGTCTTCATCACTTAGGCTTTTTAAGGCTCCGTTGCGTATTTACTTTACTTTAAGATTTTGTGAGACTAAAAACTTTAAGAACAACAGCCTTCCAGGTGGAATCTTCTAACACCGGCGTGGTCCAAAATTATTCGGTAAATTTGTCTTTATTTTATGATTTTCAAGCAATACGTAATTATATGAAAAGTTGCTTTCTCCTCCAAGCACTAATCTAGATCGTCTTTGCTGCCTATGCGATTTAGGTATTCATTCAAGTTACAGTGTCATGTAAGAGTTCCTTCCCTTCGGGTCTTTCCTATTTAATTTGAGCCAAGACCTGGTATACTCATCATTAGAGGCTCTTGAACTATCTCTTACTCCGGAACCTTATCCCAGACTTTTACGAAATTAACAAGGCCTCGCAAGAGCTTCTTTTTTAGTCGGTATGTCAGTCATCCTAGTTCCCTGGATATTCGTATTACCAGGTAACAAGACGAAAAGCATTATATTTCTATTCACCAGATTGACCAGCAAGTCTTTACTTGTTTATCAGTTCCTAGGTCATCCAGGCTTGTTATAAAAATATTTCTTTGGTGACCTAATATGAAATATAGAACTAGACGTTTTAAGTTCCACATAAATCGATGTTTAGACATTTGCAGTGAATATGTCTTTTAAAATCTATTTGGTGGAAACGATGTTTTTACAAAATATAGTTTTAATATAGCGATGTAACATACAACTTAAAATCATTATTTATTATTAAATATTGATGATACCAAAAAGAAAGCCTCAACGATTGTACTTCAAACCAACTTTTCAATAGTAATGCTTTATCATTCATTTATAGTTTTTTAGTTCCTATTATAAATATAAAAAAAAATAGGTCAAGTGAAAGTTGACCTTGCACAGTTAGTGTTCCGTACCGTGATTGTTTTTAAAATAGAATAAAATCCTTACCTATGCTAAGTTATTTAGGTCCCTGACATCTTAAGATCCAATATGTATTTTCACTTTTTTCTTCGTCAATAATATATGTATGTCTTTTAAAATCTATTTGGTGGAAACGATCTTTTTACAAAATATGGTTTTATATAGCGATGTAACATACAACTTAAAATCATTATTTATTATTGAATATTGATGATACCAAAAAGAAAGCCTCAACGATTGTACTTCAAACCAACTTTTCAATAGTAATGCTTTATCATTCATTTATAGTTTTTTAGTTCCTATTAATAATATAAAAAAAAATAGGTCCCTGCACATTAGTGTTCTTCGTTTTTAAAATAGATAAAATCCAATTTAGGTCCCTGACATCTTAAGATCCAATTGTATTTTCACTTTTTTTCTGCGTCAATAATATATAATAGTTTTAGCATCTTAGCTATCTAATAGCCAATAAATCAATCTAGCTCAATCAGGAATCTAGTAATAAAAGTGTAAAACAAGTATTTACTACCTAAATATTTGTTTAGTTATAAACAAATAAAATAAAATTATATCTCGGTATAAGAGAGACTCGCCACTCGATTACAGTAATATACTTAAAAGTATCCTACAAAAACCTCCACTATACGTCAAGAAACATAGTTTTTTTTATATCAGATAAATTACTAAATTTAATGCATTCGTGATAATTTTCGCCACTTCATGGAGAATCTCCCAGAATTTTTTCAATTTTTGGCAGCTTTTTAAACATAATATAAGGAACAGTGTGAGCAAGTATTACATCATATATATTTTTGAATTCGTGTTTTTATAAGCTTTCATTTGATATTCCACTCGAGCACTTGTAAAAAAAAAATTTAACGTCCGATTTTACCCCCCAGAAGTAACCCCTTATGTCAAAATTTAACTTTCAAAACTACACGGCTCTGATTGGGCTAGCATGTTCTATCTTTGGCCCAAATTTCAACTTCATATGTCAAATAGTTTCGGAGAAAATCGGGTGTGATAGACGGACAGACAACGAAGTGTTCCGTATGGAACACCAAAAAAGGCTACATACACTATAACCGAGAGACGATCCTCTTTTTATTTACAAGAAACATTTGTAGGGCTTTTTAGCAGCTTAACTTCAAGTAGTGCAGAGGATGATCACCGGAGCCCCGTGGTTCATGAGGAACCGGCAACTCTACAGAGACCTCGGTGTGTCTGCCTTAAAGGCACACATGTGGAAAGTCCAACTGAAGTTTCTGCAGAAGGCGTCCCAGCACCCCAACTCACTCATCAGGGACGCCTTCCGACTCCCGCCGCACACCAGCCACCAGTTCCCTAGACCGTCTGACCCGCTCGCGGATGAAGACGATGAATCCTCTCGCCCGCCGTGACAGAAGATTATCAATCTAGGTTAAGTTATAAGTCCTGTTTAAGTTAATGCTATGTCCTAATTTAAGTTAGGGTAAGTCTTAGGCTAAGGCAGTTTTAGTCTTAATTTTAAGTCTTAGCATTAAAAAATCATGTATAACAAATCACATTTCCTAGGTTAAGTTAGTATAGGACCACTAGTATAAGAGCTTAGGTTAAGTTAGTATAAGCAAACACTCATTTTAAGTAATTATTATACATTCATAATTGCAAGTAAGAGGCTTAGCCTTGCTTTTAATTCAATAAAGATACTGGCTGGCTTTCTAGTTAGTAGTAATCACGTCAAATAACTGAAAAATAGTTTGATTTCATGAAAAACGAAACAAAATTTTAATTTTTTTATATATCTTATGCCTTTTATTTATGACAGAGGAAACATAATTTGTATTCTACGTAGAGAAAATATTGCGTCAACTATAATTTCGCGACTAATTTAGGTGTTCTTCTGCGACTGAAACTACGGAATTCATGCTCGCATGCGGTTAAATTAAAAAAAAAAAACATAAACTTCCAGCGAAAACATTATAAGTAAAATAATATTCGATACGAAAAGTAATAAAAACTTTGTTACAACTGCGTTTTACCCAGAGTTGTCTGGCAATAGACAGAGATATTAAAGAGGGGCCCTTAATTTTTATTAAACCATTATCCCTACCAAAAGAATTTTGTCCGTCCCCATCCATGGGAGAATTTTGCCTCTATACACTTGACCACATCTGTGCAGAGTTTCACGGGCATTAAGATAAATTTCTTTTATTCGTTTTCGTTTTGACAGTCACGCAAAAATGATGGCATTGTTTAATTTTATTTTACGATTTACTTTGTATGAATTGTGACGAGAAATCTATTATAATAAATGTCCCTGATCACGCGAATATTTAAATCACGGTTCTGATACCTTTCAGATTTTATATTAAGCGTAATATTACAGAGATTTTGCAATGCTTATTTTTCACATACCTTTATCCTTATCGTTATTTCAAGCCTGCGCAGTAGGTTAGTATTCATCTTCTATAAACTTAGGTGATTTTTTTCACTCATTTATTGCATGGTTAAGCATATAGGTTATTAATATTTGATGGGTCATCACCAGTTTCTAAATTAAAGTTGTGTCTAACAGGTTTCTATCACTTCCTTTAATATTTAAAAGGTAATACGAATGTGCGTTAAATAAAATTTCTTTTGAAATTTGCACTACACACACTGTAATGCCATTGTACTAAAAATTGCAAAATCCCAACATAATCTGAACACTAATTAACTGTTGTCAGTGTTATTTGCAATAAAAGATTATCATTATAATTTTACTGTATTTCCTTAGTGGTTTGTATACCTAAGTAGGAAAAAAAAACAGGTCCTATCATAATAGTGATAAGGATAACGAACATTAAATAATCTCTCTTATAAGTTCCTAAATAAGGGAAATCATTATCCTTAATAAATAAATGTTTCTCTTATTTTGTTTCAATACTGCGCAAACTCCAAATGGTCGACGCATGCTTCAAATAGCGATAACAGCTCAGTCCTTATCTTTAATTTCTTCCCTTTACTATCGCGCAAGCTCCAAACGATGGATGCATGCTTCAAATAAAGATAAAGACAGTGACCTACCAAAATAAGCGTTGCAAAATCTCCTTTATTATCTGCTGACCAGTATTGGTGAATGCTTTTTCCTGTGTGAAGGAGTAACATAAAAATTATGGTAATTAAATAAAATAACATTCACAGAAAACAATTTCAGTTTCAAAACTTCTTTATTCATTTAAATAATAGTTTACAAGTATATTTATACATAACTTGGTTGTTACAAATACAATGTGATTTAATCACAGAAAACATGTATTAGCTTTGTCCGCACAATTTTTACATAAATTAAAACAAAAATAAGTTTTTCTTTATTATTAAGTGCATTTATTTTTAGTAAAAAATGTGTCGTCAATACAGAAGTGATAATAAAATATAAATCCTACTTTGGATGAAACAATACAAATGTATATTAAGTATTAAAAGAAGATAATATTGAGAAAGATCTATGTGCTAATTGTAGCTGCATAATGCTGTGAAGGTGGGTGAAATTACATTCAGAAAATTTGAAACGTACATACTAATTTGGAAAAATCTGTAGTAATCTAAAATCTTAATCGCTTTTTCCCAAATTGGTCTCAAAACGGGCCTGCTCTATGGATGGGCGATAATGGATTTTAACTAGCGCTAGTTAATTTTACCTAGCGATAGTCAATAGCAACCTACCTATCGATAATTTTAATTTATCGCTATATGCATAGTTATCGAGATATGGGTAACTTCAAAACATTTTCGATAACTATAGATATATCGATAGTTATCGATATATCAATAATGGTCGATAATGATATTAACATATTGACCTAATAAAAAAAAAATAGTTGCTTTATTTGACGTGATTATTGATATATCGATATAGATATTAACTGACCGATTTCAAAGAAAAAGTTAGTGGCATTATTTGACTTATTCCTTATTTGTTACGTTAGGACAAAGGCTAATTTTTATGGTAATTGATTAACATATAAAGGATTTAAAACCTTTAAGGGGGTGCAAATTAAAAAAAAATCACAAGTATTATTTTAACATGCTGTAATGTAAGTACAGGGTGACACAACGATAGACTAAAGTCCATTATCTCTTTTGTTTCAGGAATGACGAAAAAATGTTAGATACGATAGTTTTAGGGAATGTTAAGGTGCAGGGTTTAAAATTATTTTTGAGCATACAGAGAACTTCAAAAAAGTGTCGCCGATATAATATATGTTTTTAAATGGAACATCTTATTTTCTAATTTATTTTTAAATTCTACGTAAAATTTTATAACTTTTTTATTAATAATGTTATATACCTAAACCTAGTAGTTTTCCTAATATTTAAATTTTTAAAAAAAAAAAAAACTAGCTTTCAGTTTTGTAAAAAATTGCCAACAGCGCCATTGTTTTTGAAGGTAGAATACTCATAATTGGTACGAGTGTTCTATAGAGATGAAAAAAAAATATATATAAACAAATTTAAGTTAAATGCTACAGGGTGTTCATAATAAATGTATGCATTTCGACTATTTTAAATTGAAAAATCTCAAATTTTTTAAATGGCACGCCTTGTATATAATTATTTTTTCTGATATAAATTTTATATATATATATATATATATATATATATATATATATATATATATATATATATATATATATATATATATATATATATATATATATATATATATATATATATATATATATATATACAGTCCCTGGCCAAATTATTAGACGCACTGCAAAATTTCATGTAAAATATTAATTACCGAGTGATATTGTACCGTTTTATTATTTTAAATTGATTTGTTTTTTATTTTTATATTATCCAATCAGTTACCTATTTATTTGACATAAATAAAACAGCATTAATTTAGAAAAGCATAAGTTTATTAAGTTTTAAAGAAAAGTGAAATTAATGTTAGTAAAAGTCAATATTTAGTTGAGCCACCTTTAGCCGCTATCCGAAAAATTAGCCAATATTTTATCAAAATATAATTTGAAAATGGCGTTCAAATAGCAAAATACCCTATCAAATATCCTTTACAATATCAAATATAAGACGGACAAATTTTAAAAATCTATAGCAGCAGCGTACATATTGGGCAAAGCGGAAGAAAGCTTAAAATCAGATATACAGAACATTTTAGATCATATAGACTACAAAAAACAGACTCTTCATTTGAAAACCACCGTATAGGAAATCAACACCCCTTTCCTATTTACATAACACCGAAATTTTACATTATGCAGAGAAAGGTTTTAAATTAAATATCTTAGAATCATTATAAATTTATAAACATCGGAAAAACCAAAAGTGTAATATGTTAAACGACCAACTAGACCTTTTCTATTCACCGCTATTTGCCATCATAAAACCATAAAATTACTACCTACCACTTAAGATTAATTGTATTAACCCTAGAATTAAAAATAATAATGTTTTATACCTACCACCTAAGTTTAACTCAGTTTAGTACATAAACTTGATAATGACCGCATAGGTCGAAACTGCAGTCGCAAAATTGTGCAATATAGTGGTAATAATAAGTGTTTTATTTCTTCCCCTAATACAAACGCTTTACGAATTCAACATAGTCAAAATTCGTGTTAATAACATGTACACAAAAAGCTTCACCACGAAAACTGGTGTTTGGCAAGGATGTATTCTTTCGCCACTACTGTTCAACATTTATACGGAGTACATAATGCGCGAAGTTTCCAATAACTGGAATGGTGTGGTCCTTGGAGGAAAACGTATACAGAAATTGCGCTATGCAGATGACTCCTTGATTATCGCCACAAATGGAAGTAAACAACAAGATCTATTAGAGAATGAAATCGTAGATTCCTATCAATACGTTGGGTCTCTAATTACCAATACCGGCCAGTGTCACTCAGAAATACGTAGAAGGTTTTTAATTTGCTCGCTCTGCAATCACAAATTTAGTCAAAATATGGTAAAACTCGAGCATCTCGCGATAGACTACGCTAAGAATCGCAAGAATGCTTATATTTCGGATTACAACATATGCGTTGGAAACATGGACGATAAAGAAAGCTGACAGAAATAAAATTGGTGCATTTGAAACGTGGTTGTATCATTGAATTCTGAGGATATCGTGGGTGGAACATCGAACTAACAACTCTATTTTAGAAGAACTAAAAATTAATAAAATACTGAACTCGCTTATAAACCAGATATACTTGAGATATTTTGGCCACTTCAGCAGAAGACACGAACTGGAGTCACTGGTCATACAGGGAAAGGTTGACGGCAAGCGTTGCAGGGGTAAATCATCTTCACGTTGGGTGGATCAGGTGAAACAGTTAACCGGAAAGTCATTGCGTGAAGGACTTAGGAGGAGGAGAAACTGTTTGTATGTACAATGTGGTTTCTAAGATGAAGCATTTATTTTAACAAGTTATAATATTAATTGAATTAAGTCAATTCGCTATATATACTCCACAGAAAGGGTGAACTTTAAGGGAGATATTGGCTCCTGAAATTATTTAAAATCTTATGTACCGACCAGAAGAATCCATCTCTCATTGCTCTTTTAACAGATCATTGAACTATAAAATTCTGGAACCTATCTTTCATTGTCAGTTTTATTTACTAAATAAAAGAGACAATTTTAAAATCGAATATAACAAATGATATAGTGATGCGAAGTGAACAATGGTTTCCATTTAAAGGTTTTTTTTATACAAATTACCTTCTTCTTCTTGAGGCGCCATATCCGATATGGACGTAGGAGACCCTCTCGCCTTTGCCTGCAGCTGACTATTTTAAGTGTTTCACAGACAATGTCGGTCCCGAATGGCCAAAGTGAGAGTACTACTCAGTATGAAAAGTGAGAGCACTTTACTAGGCATGATACTACAGGTGGTTTGCATTGCCTTCCCGAGAAAGGCGACCGTCACGTTGTATTATTTTTTTAAATTTATTATTCGCCAAGCCGAGATTTGAACTCAGGTCTCCGGCGTAAAAAGCAGACACCTTACCCATTACTCTATGGCCGCCTCTCTAATTATCTTGGTCGGCACAAATACAACTTTATGCAATTTTAAAGATGGCTTTTTTTAAAACAGTTTATTTTTGTCTTTTATATAGGGTGTATAAGATAACGATTTTGATAGTTAATAAAAATGTGTTTAATTAATAATTTTATGCCACTAAAACAGTCTAATCACAATTATTTGCCCTAATTTTTATTCGTATTTTAAGGCAAATTGGTGCTAATTAGTCTGTCGTCTTTGATCAATGAAGACTAGTAATTTGTCATATAAGGGTGATTAACGCCATAAAATTCTTTTTGCATTTACTACAATAGAATTATAGTTAAATATTTTGATACCATGTTATATAAATTCCAAAAAATTGATAAAGTCATTTTCTTAGTTTGTTTTTTCTAGCAAATACTGTGTTACAGTTGAGTACATTTCGACTTACATTACACATATATATATATATAAATATATATATATATATATATATATATATATATATATATATATATATATATATATATATATATATATATATACAAATATATATATAGTACGAAATGCGTTTTTTTTCTAAAAAAACATGTTAAATTCGGAAGAATAATAAAAAGTGCTTTATTCAAAGTATGCTACATCGCTTGTTATATATTGTTCCCATCTTTCGGGCAATTTGTGAATACCACGCCAGTAAAAATCCTCCCCTTTCGGCTGCGAACCATTCATCGAGCCATTTTTTTCACTTCTTCGTACGAACCAAAGCGCTGCTCAGTAAGTGCGTGACCCATCGATGAAAACAAGTGGTAATCGGAAGGAGCCAAGTTTGGTGAGTAAGCCGCATGGGGTAGAACTTCCCAGCTGAGTGCTTCCAAGGTGTCGCGAACTGGTTTTGCCGTATGTGATGGAGCATTCTCATGAAGAAAAATGATTTTGTGTTGCCTCTTTCGGTATTCTGGCTTTTTTTCAAGCAGCGAACGGTTCAAATCGGTCAACTGTTGTTGGTAACGTTTAGTATTAACCGTTTCTCCAGGTTTTAACAGCTTATAATAGACCACGCCCCTCTGGTCCCAGCACAGAGCATCGTCTTTCTGCCAAAGCGATTCGGTCTTGCGGTCGATGTGGATGGTGCGCCTGGATCTACCCATGATTGCGCTTGGGATTCTCAAAATAAATCCACTTTTCATTTCCTGTAGCTATACGATGCAAAAACGACTTCCTTTTGTACCGAGCGAGCAAAATGTCACATGTGTTTTTGCGCTTTTCCATTTGCCTGTCGTTCAACTCATGTGGTACCCATTTACCGGTCTTCTGAATCTTTCCCATCTCTCGTAGCCGATTGGAAACAGCTTGTTGACTAACGCCCAATTGCTCGGCGAGTTGTTTTTGTGTTTGCGAATCATCTTCGTCCAACAATGCTTGCAATTCCACATCTTCGTATTTTTTTGGCGGTTTTCCACATTCCTTGTCTGCAGCATCGAAGTCACCACTTTTGAAACGCCGAAACCATCGTTCACACGTATCTTGCGATGGAGCATGTTCACCATAAGCTTCTCGAAGTAATCGGTATGATTCAACAGCAGTTTTCTTCAAATGAAAACAAAAAATTAATACTGTCCGCAAATGCTCTTTGTTCGGTATAAATTTCGACATATTGAACACAACAACACAACACTATGCACACACTTTTCTAATTTATCACTCATGCGCGTCTGACACTTGTTGCTGAGACAACAAAATGGCGCAGTGTCAAATCTTTATAGCACAAACTACATTGGTGCACCATCTGTTGTCTGAAATCCGCATTTTATACTTGTACACCTGGTATATATATATATATATATATATATATAAATATATATATATATATATATCTATGTATATATATATATATATATATATATATATATATATATATATATATATATATATATATATATAAATATATATATATAAATATATATATAAATATATATATATATATATATATATATATATATATATATATATATATATATATATATATATATATATATATATATACAGTCCCTGGCCAAATTATTAGACGCACTGTATTTTTTTTTAGTAATTTTATGTTTCTTAAGAGTTTTTATGCAATAATGGTATATTTAAACTACAATATTATTGATTTTTATTTAAAAGGATTGTTGTAGACTATATATTTGTATTTATTTTTAACATATGGCAACACTGTGTTGACAAAGTGATACATGAACGTAAAGAAGTACAAACCTGTATCAGTCGCGATCGGAATCGAGTCAGGTACGAACGTGTTTCTGTGGTTTAATGGACTGTGATTGTTTGTTTAACAGTTTTATGCTACTCAGTTATTAGTTTATTTTGTATGCAGTGTTTTAAAAAAGTAATTGGACTATTTTCATTATGGGTAGAAAAGGCGATCTTCCACCACGTAAAAAAGCTGAAGTGAAGGCCCTTGTGATTGCGAAAACATTTACAAACCGAGAAATATCACGAAGATTGGAGGTTTCTGAAGCTAGTGTACGACGCATAAAAAAGAAAATTGAGTCAGGGAAGGAATTAAGCCCGAAAAGAAAGAAAAGATGCGGTAGAAAACCAATTTTCACTCCACGGTCAGAGAGATGTTTGAAGAAAATTTGTGTGGAAAACAGATTTGCTACCACAAAGGTAATAAAATCACAACTCCAGGATGCTAGCGTAAATGCTTCTGAGCGCACTGTTCGAAGAAAATTGAAGGAATTAGATTTTAAGGCCTGTCGCCCCGCCAGGAAACCCAAGTTAACAGCTGCAATGAAAGCAAAGCGCCTGAAGTGGGCCAAACAATGGCAAGACAAAGATGTGGACTTCTGGAGATCGGTAAGTACAGCAATTTAATCAATAATTGATACATTATTATCATTATATATATATATATATATATATATATATATATATATATATATATATATATATATATATATATATATATATACAGTCCCTGGCCAAATTATTAGACGCACTGCAAATTTCATGTAAAATATTAATTACCGAGTGATATTGTACCGTTTTATTATTTTAAATTGATTTGTTTTTTATTTTTATATTATCCAATCAATTACCTATTTATTTGACATAAATAAAACAGCATTAATTTAGAAAAGCATAAGTTTATTAAGTTTTAAAGAAAAGTGAAATTAATGTTAGTAAAAGTCAATATTTAGTTGAGCCACCTTTAGCCGCTATCAAAGCTTTAATTCTGCGCGGCATGCTATCAATGCAAGATTGTACTCTCTCCTGCATTTGAGGATGATGATTCCACACATGAATAATCTTTTCTAGGAGCTGGATTTTGTTGGTAATCACATCTTTAGCCACTTCTCTTTTCATCAGCTCCCACACATTTTCAATGGGGCTATTACCCGGCCAATCCAACAGAGGGATATTTTTTTCTGCCAAAAAAGGTTTAACAGACCGAGCAGTGTGGCAGGGAGCTCCATCTTGCATGAAAGTGAATGGTTCCTCATTTGGAAACCATTCTCTGAGCTGCGGAATCAACCGATTTTGTAATACTTCTTTGTACTGATCTTGCCTCATTATTCCTTTGACGACGTACAGACGTCCAGTGCCCTTGCCGCTGATGACTGATCAAATCATCACTTTGGTGGGATGTTTAACCGTCGGGACGACACAATCAGGATGAAACTTTTCTCCATGACGACGACGCACATACTGAGCTTTATTCTGCAAAATTTCGAATGTGCTTTCATCACTGAAGTAGACCTGTCAAAAATAGGAAAAATATATAAACTTCCATGTTTATTTGCTTTATTTAACTGAAAATGATAATAATGTATCAATTATTGATTAAATTGCTGTACTTACCGATCTCCAGAAGTCCACATCTTTGTCTTGCCATTGTTTGGCCCACTTTAGGCGCTTTGCTTTCATTGCAGCTGTTAACTTGGGTTTCCTGGCGGGGCGACAGGCCTTAAAATCTAATTCCTTCAATTTTCTTCGAACAGTGCGCTCAGAAGCATTTACGCTAGCATCCTGGAGTTGTGATTTTATTACCTTTGTGGTAGCAAATCTGTTTTCTACACAAATTTTCTTCAAACATCTCTCTGTCCGTGGAGTGAAAATTGGTTTTCTACCGCATCTTTTCTTTCTTTTCGGGCTTAATTCCTTCCCTGACTCAATTTTCTTTTTTATGCGTCGTACACTAGCTTCAGAAACCTCCAATCTTCGTGATATTTCTCGGTTTGTAAATGTTTTCGCAATCACAAGGGCCTTCACTTCAGCTTTTTTACGTGGTGAAAGATCGCCTTTTCTACCCATAATGAAAATAGTCCAATTACTTTTTTAAAACACTGCATACAAAATAAACTAATAACTGAGTAGTATAAAACTGTTAAACAAATAATCACAGTCCATTAAACCACAGAAACACGTCCGTACCTGACTCGATTCCGATCGCGACTGATACAGGTTTGTACTTCTTTACGTTCATGTATCACTTTGTCAACACAGTGTTGCCATATGTTAAAAATAAATACAAATATGTAGTCTACAACAATCCTTTTAAATAAAAATCAATAATATTGTAGTTTAAATATACCATTATTGCATAAAAACTCTTAAGAAACATAAAATTACTAAAAAAAATACAGTGCGTCTAATAATTTGGCCAGGGACTGTATATATATATATATATATATATATATATATATATATATATATATATATATATATATATATATATATACCAGGTGTATATATATATATATATATATATATAAGTATAATAATGCGGTGTACAAGTATTTGCAGACAACAACAGATGGTGCACCAATGTAGTTTGTGCTATAAAGATTTGACACTGCGCCATTTTGTTGTCTCAGCAACAAGTGTCAGACGCGCATGAGTGATAAATTAGAAAAGTGTGTGCATAGTGTTGTGTTGTTGTGTTCAATATGTCGAAATTTATACCGAACAAAGAGCATTTGCGGACAGCATTAATTTTTTGTTTTCATTTGAAGAAAACTGCTGTTGAATCATACCGATTACTTCGAGAAGCTTATGGTGAACATGCTCCATCGCAAGATACGTGTGAACGATGGTTTCGGCGTTTCAAAAGTGGTGACTTCGATGCTGCAGACAAGGAATGTGGAAAACCGCCAAAAAAATACGAAGATGTGGAATTGCAAGCATTGTTGGACGAAGATGATTCGCAAACACAAAAAACAACTCGCCGAGCAATTGGGCGTTAGTCAACAAGCTGTTTCCAATCGGCTACGAGAGATGGGAAAGATTCAGAAGACCGGTAGATGGGTACCACATGAGTTGAACGACAGGCAAATGGAAAAGCGCAAAAACACATGTGACATTTTGCTCGCTCGGTACAAAAGGAAGTCGTTTTTGCATCGTATAGCTACAGGAAATGAAAAGTGGATTTATTTTGAGAATCCCAAGCGCAATCATGGGTAGATCCAGGCGCACCATCCACATCGACCGCAAGACCGAATCGCTTTGGCAGAAAGACGATGCTGTGCTGGGACCAGAGGGGCGTGGTCTATTATAAAACTGTTAAAACCTGGAGAAACGGTTAATACTAAACGTTACCAACAACAGTTGACCGATTTGAAACCGTTCGCTGCTTGAAAAAAAGCCAGAATACCGAAAGAGGCAACACAAAATCATTTTTCTTCATGAGAATGCTCCATCACATACGGCAAAACCAGTTCGCGACACCTTGGAAGCACTCAGCTGGGAAGTTCTACCCCATGCGGCTTACTCACCAAACTTGGCTCCTTCCGATTACCACTTGTTTTCATCGATGGGTCACGCACTTACTGAGCAGCGCTTTGGTTCGTACGAAGAAGTGAAAAAATGGCTCGATGAATGGTTCGCAGCCGAAAGGGGAGGATTTTTACTGGCGTGGTATTCACAAATTGCCCGAAAGATGGGAACAATATATAACAAGCGATGTAGCATACTTTGAATAAAGCACTTTTTATTATTCTTCCGAATTTAACATGTTTTTTTAGAAAAAAAACGCATTTCGTACTATATATATATATATATATATATTTTGTATATATATATATATATATATATATATATATATATATATATATATATATATATATATATAAAAATAAATAAAAAAAAGTTGACGATAGAAAAAGTTAAAAATATATGAAAACAAATGTAAGTCGAAATGTACTCAACTGTAACACAGTATTTGCTAGAAAAAACAAACTAAGAAAATGACTTTATCAATTTTTTGGAATTTATATAACATGGTATCAAAATATTTAACTATAATTCTATTGTAGTAAATGCAAAAAGAATTTTATGGCGTTAATCACCCTTATATGACAAATTACTAGTCTTCATTGATCAAAGACGACAGACTAATTAGCACCAATTTGCCTTAAAATACGAATAAAAATTAGGGCAAATAATTGTGATTAGACTGTTTTAGTGGCATAAAATTATTAATTAAACACATTTTTATTAACTATCAAAATCGTTATCTTATACACCCTATATAAAAGACAAAAATAAACTGTTTTAAAAAAAGCCATCTTTAAAATTGCATAAAGTTGTATTTGTGCCGACCAAGATAATTAGAGAGGCGGCCATAGAGTAATGGGTAAGGTGTCTGCTTTTTACGCCGGAGACCTGAGTTCAAATCTCGGCTTGGCGAATAATAAATTTAAAAAAATAATACAACGTGACGGTCGCCTTTCTCGGGAAGGCAATGCAAACCACCTGTAGTATCATGCCTAGTAAAGTGCTCTCACTTTTCATACTGAGTAGTACTCTCACTTTGGCCATTCGGGACCGACATTGTCTGTGAAACACTTAAAATAGTCAGTTGCAGGCAAAGGCGAGAGGGTCTCCTACGTCCATATCGGATATGGCGCCTCAAGAAGAAGAAGGTAATTTGTATAAAAAAAAACCTTTAAATGGAAACCATTGTTCACTTCACATCACTATATCATTTGTTATATTCGATTTTAAAATTGTCTCTTTTATTAAGTAAATAAAACTGACAATGAAAGATAGGTTCCAGAATTTTATAGTTCAATGATCTGTTAAAAGAGCAATGAGAGATGGATTCTTCTGGTCGGTACATAAGATTTTAAATAATTTCAGGAGCCAATATCTCCCTTAAAGTTCACCCTTTCTGTGGAGTATATATAGCGAATTGACTTAATTCAATTAATATTATGACTTGTTAAAATAAATGCCTCATCTTAGAAACCACATTGTACATACAAACAGTTTCTCCTCCTCCTAAGTCCTTCACGCAATGACTTTCCGGTTAACTGTTTCACCTGATCCACCCAACGTGAAGGTGATCTACCCCTGCAACGCTTGCCGTCAACCTTTCCCTGTATGACCAGTGACTCCAGTTCGTGTCTTCTGCTGAAGTGGCCAAAATATCTCAAGTATATCTGGTTTATAAGCGAGTTCAGTATTTTATTAATTTTTAGTTCTTCTAAAATAGAGTTGTTAGTTCGATGTTCCACCCACGATATCCTCAGAATTCAATGATACAACCACGTTTCAAATGCACCAATTTTATTTCTGTCAGCTTTCTTTATCGTCCATGTTTCCAACGCATATGTTGTAATCCGAAATATAAGCGTTCTTGCGATTCTTAGCGTAGTCTATCGCGAGATGCTCGAGTTTTACCATATGTTGACTAAATTTGTGATTGCAGAGCGAGCAAATTAAAAACCTTCTACGTATTTCTGAGTGACACTGGCCGGTATTGGTAATTAGAGACCCAACGTATTGATAGGAATCTACGATTTCATTCTCTAATAGATCTTGTTGTTTACTTCCATTTGTGGCGATAATCAAGGAGTCATCTGCATAGCGCAATTTCTGTATACGTTTTCCTCCAAGGACCACACCATTCCAGTTATTGGAAACTTCGCGCATTATGTACTCCGTATAAATGTTGAACAGTAGTGGCGAAAGAATACATCCTTGCCAAACACCAGTTTTCGTGGTGAAGCTTTTTGTGTACATGTTATTAACACGAATTTTGACTATGTTGAATTCGTAAAGCGTTTATATTAGGGGAAGAAATAAAACACTTATTATTACCACTATATTACACAATTTTGCGACTGCAGTTTCGACCTATGCGGTCATTATCAAGTTTATGTACTAAACTGAGTTAAACTTAGGTGGTAGGTATAAAAACATTATTATTTTTAATTCTAGGGTTAATACAATTAATCTTAAGTGGTAGGTAGTAATTTTATGGTTTTATGATGGCAAATAGCGGTGAATAGAAAAGGTCTAGTTGGTCGTTTAACATATTACACTTTTGGTTTTTCCGATGTTTATAAATTTATAATGATTCTAAGATATTTAATTTAAAACCTTTCTCTGCATAATGTAAAATTTCGGTGTTATGTAAATAGGAAAGGGGTGTTGATTTCCTATACGGTGGTTTTCAAATGAAGAGTCTGTTTTTTGTAGTCTATATGATCTAAAATGTTCTGTATATCTGATTTTAAGCTTTCTTCCGCTTTGCCCAATATGTACGCTGCTGCTATAGATTTTTAAAATTTGTCCGTCTTATATTTGGTATTGTAAAGGATATTTGATAGGGTATTTTGCTATTTGAACGCCATTTTCAAATTATATTTTGATAAAATATTGGCTAATTTTTCGGATAGCGTGCCCTGGTAGGATATTGTTATGTATGTATGTTCCGTGGATTTTATTTTGGGGTATATTAAGCAAAAAGTAAATTGCTTTTGTTTTTGTTTATTAGTTTTTCAATACATTCTCGAGAGGGGTTATTTTTTGTAGCATTGTTTATAATGGTATTTAGTTCGTCTTCCAGGTCAGCTCTGAATAACGGAAGTGAAAGGGCTCTATGTATCATTGAGTTGAATACTGTCATTTTATGTTGGTTTGGGTAGAATGAGTCTTTGGGGATTGTTATACGTATGAATGTTGGTTTTTTTGTATACTTTAAATGTGCAACTATTATAGTAACGGCCACGACGATCAATCATTTGTATTAGCTTTAATAAGTGTGGCGGAGTTCCCCTTTCTTTCAGAATCGACCAGAGTTTCGGTCATCTCACCCTGTCTAAAGCTTTCTGATAGCCGATGAAGCAGCGATAAATTTTGATGTTATATACTCTTTCTTCCTCTATCAGTTGTCATTCATTCAAAATTTTCTCCCGTGTTCCCTTTCCTGGTATAAATCCTCTTTGTTCCTCTGATATTTGTGGCAATAGATAAGACTTAAGACGCTTATTCAGTATGGTTAGAAAAACCTTGCTTGCGTGAGAGATCAAGGAGACAGTTCTATAGTTGGGACATTTCGTGGGGGAGCCCTTTTTGTATATCGAATCCCCAGGCCATTCGCCGGTCTTCCACACCATACTGCCAATGTCAGGTTAGTTCTATAGTTGGTACATTTCGTGGGGGAGCCCTTTTTGTATATCGAATCCCCGGCCATTCGCCGGTCTTCCACACCATACTGCCTATGTCAGGTAGTAAATCGAAAACAATTAGGTAGCATGAAATCAAACTTAATATATTAGTACAGTTAAAGTGGATGCTCATTTAGGATAAAGAAATAATTGACTGTCACTTGTAATTTCGCTGAAAACTTACTGTAACATCCTTTATTTTTTATTTTTTGAATTTGACAAAAAATTCGTGATAAAGTTCGAGTTATTTCCTATGTCAAATATCAATAATTTTTGAGATAATGGCCTTTAAATATCAACCAATTGCATACTTTCATTACATTTTTCAAGACAAAGTTTTACGATAGCCTTAAAAGAATTATTATTTGTTGTTATAGCTCTAACGTGCTAAGAAAGTAATCAAAGTAATTTTTTAAATTTTACAAAGTCATATTGCTTGAGTTCTAAACTTTGAATAACCAACTTATTAAAATGGTAGATGTTAGAAAGTCGACAATGTTACTAACTATAGGCAGGTTGTTATTACCAAAATAATTTTGGATCTTGTCCATAAAAAATTCAAAATTTCCTAAAATTCCTAAAAAAAAAAGCACTTTGTAAAATAAAACCTGAACTTGTATGTGAATACTAACACACCACAATACAAGATTATTGTATGGGTTGGTTTTTTTTTTGCTAAACCATAGGACACTTAAAAAATTACGTTACGAATAAATAGATTACAGATTTAGGTTCACACCTAATAAGGATGTGGTTTATTGTAAAACAACTGAAAATAGGCAAAGCCCATGTTTCAAGAGTCTACCCACTATTCTCTTACTCGTCCATCCATCCCGAGATGAGTTTCGCCGTATCACGGCTCATCAGTCGGACTAGGATTGACAAAGAAGAGAACATAATTTTAAGTACTTTATTCCGGCACTTACGAAACCCAACGGTAAGATACAACGAATTGTACCAAATACGCATATCTAGTACCCAATCGGAGGCTGACACAGCAGCCACAAGCCGACAGAGTGGTTGGCACAGTCAAAACTAAAGGCAGGCAGCGAGATTTGCGAGGGATTAACCTCAGACCTTATGTGGTTTATTGTAAAACAGCTGAAAATAGGCAAAACCCATATTTCAGCAGTCTACCCACTGTTCTCTTATTCGTCCATCCATCCCGAGAGGCGTTTCGCCATATCACGGCTCATCAGTTCAGTAGGTGCCGGAATAAAGTACTTAAAATTCTGTTCTCTTCTTTGTCGATCCTAGCCCGACTGATGAACCGTGATACGGCCAAACGTGTCTCGGGATGGATGGACGAATAAGAGAACAGTGGGTAGACTACTGAAATATGGGCTTTGCCTATTTTCAGTTGTTTTACAGTAAACCACATAAGGTCTGAGGTTGATCCCTCACAAATCTCACTGCCTGCCTTCGGTGTTAGCTGTGCCAACCACTCTGAAGGCTTGTGGCTGTTGCGTCAGCCTCCGATTGAGTACTAGATATGCGTATTTAGTACAATTCGTTGTATCTTACCTAATAAGGATGATTAACACGTAACACCGTTAGTCACCGTTACCTCTGTCTTGTAGTCTAATCATGTGGAGGTCGGTTAACTTCTTGGTGAAGTACCTAAGTGCAGCTGGAGTATCGGAGATCATCACCACATAGATTCCAGATACAGGATCCTGTATAAAGTGTTACTTGAGACTAGAAATTAGTGAGAAATTAAGACACGAAAAATCTACGACAGTTACCAATAAAGTACAACTTGTGGAGAGGAAAAAAACGAACATTTAAAAGTTTCTCGGACGATATACGAGGCTGGTTTGAAAAGTCCGTACAAAAATAAAAACTACTTATGTGTTTGGGGTAAACCTTTTTTATTTTTCGACATAGTCTCCTTTTAGGCTTATACACTTCGTCCAACGATGTTCTAGTTTGTTGATCCCTTCCGAATAATAGGATTTGTCCAAGTCTGCAAAATATCCATTAGTGTCTGCAATCACCTCCTCGTTTGAATAAAATCTTTGTCCCGCCAGCCATTTCTTCAAATTGGGGAACAAATAGTAGTCCGAGGGAGCCAAGTCTGGAGAATAGGGGGGATGTGAAGCGAGTTGGAATCCTATTTCCATTAATTTTGCGACCACAACTGCTGAGGTGTGTGTTGGTGCGTTGTCGTGATGGAAAAGGACTTTCTTGTGGGCCAATCGCGGGCGTTTTTCTTGCAGCTCGGTTTTCAAACGGTCCAATAACGATAAATAATATTCCCCTGTAAGAGTTTTACCCTTTTCCAGATAGTCGATGAGGATTATTCCTTGCGAATCCCAAAAAACAGTCGCCATAACCTTTCCGGCCGAAGGAATGGTCTTCGCCGTTTTTGGTGCAGATTCCCCCTTGGTAACCCATTGTTTAGATTGTTGTTTGGTCTTAGGAGTATAGTAATGTATCCATGTTTCATCCACAGTGACGAAACGACGCTTAAAGTCCTCCGGATTCTTCTGGAACAGCTGCAAACCATCCTTGCAACACTTCACACGATTCCGTTTTTGGTCAAGCGTGAGCAATCGCGGCACCCATCTTGCGGATAGCTTTCTCATGTCCAAATGTTTATGCAAAATATTATGTACCCGTTCAGTCGAGATGCCCACAGCACTAGCAATCTCAAGCACCTTAACTCTTCTGTCATCCATCACCATATCATGGATTTGATCAATGATTTCTGGAGTCGTAACCTCCACAGGCCGTCCAGAACGTTCAGCGTCACTTGTGCCCATATGGCCAGTCCGAAAATTTTGAAACCACTTATAAACTGTTCTAATCGAAGGTGCAGAGTCACCATAATGTGTATCAAGCTTCTCTTTAGTCTCCTGAGGCGTTTTGCCTTTCATAAAGTAATGTTTAATCAACACACGAAATTCTTTTTCGTCCATTTCTTGAAAATCACTCGACTTCCTTGATTCACATGAATGCCAAACACAAAGAAATAGACCAATATGGCTGAAACTTGGTGTGCGTTCATTCAAGAGATGCTACTAACTAAACATGACCTCGATACGCGCCGGTGGTGCCATCTCTCGGACTTTGCACGGACTTTTCAAATCAGCCTCGTAGAACACGATTTATATGGGCTATAAAGAGAAATATGGCGCTTCAAAAGAGGACAGGGCACAGTAACAAAGAACTTAATAAATGTGAAACAAACAGAAATAGATCGATTACCTAAAGACTTAATAACAGAAGAGCAACTGACGTTAAGTGAATTAGTACCATTAAAAATTACTATGTCAGAAATAGAAGAAATACAGAGAAAGTTAAATAATAGAAACGATGCAGGAACAATTACAATAATAAATGTTGTGGAACTGCAACAATGAACCAATCAATTTATGACAATTATAAGAGAATAAAAAAACGAATATGTACATTTGCCAAAATAAAAATTATATATGTATATATATTGGAAATGTTTTTCGAAAAGAATGACACAAGATTTCTATGGGCCCCAGTAGTACTTCGTTAGAGGACACAAAAGAGAGATAAAGTAATTAATCGATACTAACCCTATAGAAAGAAACAAATGGCTTCAGTACCTAACATCATAGGCGGAATAAATGCCGCTATCGAGTGAATGAGAATCACCAGAAATTACAAAACATAATTATCATAAAGTAACTGGAGAATGGAAGACAAGTATGTTAATTTTATTAAGCAAAGAAAGTGATAAGAAGAAACCAGAAAATTATCGATTGATCAATTTATCCAGATCCACTATAAAATTGACAACAAAAACTTTATTTGAAAATTTTCTATTTTATAAATAATATAGTGCTAAAAAACTCTTTCTGTCTTTATAATTCGTTACATAGCAAAAAATGCCATTAAGTAGTGAAACTTTTGACTTTCTAAATTCAACCCTTTTAATGTAATGGTTATTCCAAGGCAGAAATTCCAGCAATTTAGATTATGAAATGTAAAAATTGCGTTATTGGCGCAGTGGGTTAAGGTGCTAGCTTTGCCTGCTGTTGTTCGAGAGGTCAGCGGTTCGATTCCGTGTGACGGCTGGGTGTTTGTGATTTGTAACTTCTATATATGTGTGTAAATTTGTGTGTTTAGGTTAAGTTAGGTTGAAGTATATTGGATTACTTTATGAATAAAATTAAACTCTTGGCTAAATGGGATTCTCCCAAGGCCAAAAAAAAAAAAAAGAAAATTGTGGTTGAAATTATTTAATCAGATATCATAATAAAGCAATAACAAGAAAGAGTAATTCTTTTAGTACTGTTGTAAAACGTGAACTCAAAAATGGAGTGAAAGTTAAAAATTAACTGAATATCAGTGGCCTTTATCTCAGAAACAATTGGAATTTAACGTACGGAATGGTCTACGAAAATATACATGATGGTACACAAAAATTAAAATATTAAAGTTAATATTACTCTTCATTTTTATAAGCCACTGCTTCTCCACTGCCGGAGATAGGCCTCTTCGAGTTTCTTCCAATTGTCTCTATTCTATGCAAGATGGAGTCTTCTACTGTTTGCTATCATCAGTCCATCTTGTTATTGGTCTTCCGACATTTCGTCTGCTCTCCCAAGGTCTGCATTTAAGTAATTTTGTTGTCCATCTACCATCATTCATTCTAGCTATATGCCTCGCCCATTGCCACTCTTTCACTGATATCTGTAATTCTTGTTGTTCGTCTGATATTCTCGTTTTTAATGTGTTCTTGTAAACGAACATCTAACATCTGTCTTTCCATGTCCCGTTGAGTACATTGGAGTCGACAAAGACTACTTTTTGTATGGGTCATGGTTTTCAGCCCATACGTACTTACTGGAAGTATGCAACTCTCGTACACTTTCCTTTTCAAAATCATGGGATATGTCTGTTTTTTATAATGAATCGCACTTTTTGAAACTTAGTCCAGCTGAGATCTTGGTATTTCCATTGTTTGATTGTCCTTATACAATCTAATCTTACGTCTCAAGTATATATACTCTTCCACTCTTTCGATCTCTTCCGCGCCGATTTTAATTTTTGTGTTTTGTGGGCTTAGAAGTTTTGTTTTCTTGATGTTCATCTCAAATCTAACTTCCTGTGAAGCTTGATTAAGTTGTTCATGATTTTAAGTTCCTTTAAATCTTCGCTAATAAATACTATATGCGAATGCCAAGTGATTGGACGGGGTCTGGGCCTGAATGTCAACGTTGGCAAAACCAAGTTTATGGTGTTTAGTCGAAGCCAATATGATGATGCGAAGCTGACACTCAACAACTCACCGATAGAGTGGGTTCATAAGTTTAAATATCTTGGAAGTATGTATAATAACAGATGACTTGGATCCCGACATAGAGATAAGATGCAGAATTGAAACAGCTCGTACAACTTTCAGAAAAATGAGCACTCTTCTATGCAATGACAATTTGAACCTCAAACTGAGGCAACGGATGGCCAAACGCTATGTCTGGTCAGGGTTGTTGTATGGAGTGGAGTGCTGGACCATAAAAATAAGCACATTGAACCGACTGGAAGCTTTTGAAATGTGGATTCACCGTAGAATGCTTCGAATACCGTGGACTGACTTGCTGACAAATGAGGAAGTCTTGCGTAGAGCAAACTCTGAAAGACTGTTGATCAATACTATAAAGTGTCGCAAAATTGGTTATCTCGGACATATACTACGTGGAGAAAAGTACGGTCTTCTCCAGCTCATCATGAAAGGAAAAATTGAGGGAAGGCGCGGAGTTGGTAGAAAACAAATGTCCTGTCTAAAGAACATCAGAGAGTGGACAGGAATCCAAAGCGCTGGAGATCTTTTTAGATTGGCCGAAGACAGACAAGCACTCTCCATGGTGATCGCCAACGTCCGGGCGACCGGATATGGCACATGAAGAAGAAGAAGTGATTTTAATTCCCTTCTCTTCCCACTCAAAACTTTCAAATACATCTTCAAAGGCCAGGGTCAACAATTTTGGTGAAATTTCCTGTCTAACACCTTTCTTGATCTTTATGGGTTCGGTTTTTCGATCTTCATCTTATGTAACTGTTAATGTGGCATTTTCATATATGAATTTTAGAAGTTCTGTATTTCTTGGGTCCATTCTAGCACAAGATAAGACTGCATAATTGCCCAATGTTCCAGAGGGTCGAAAGCCGTCTTATAATCGATAATATTAATATTAATTATCATTAATATTAAGTTTCCGATCGATATATTTAAGTTTAGTTTTTAAATAAACAATGGAAAATTACAAAGAATTAACTAATAAATTTAAAGAAATTTACCAATGTTCACTAAACGATTAATCGTTATATCTCATTCCTAGCCTGATTCCCAAAGATATCAGTAAACGAGGACTATTATTTGAGTGCTACTTAACAAAATAACAACCCTCTGTTATCTATGTCACTGACACATAAGTGGGTCCTTCCGATATCTAATAATTGGGGTAGTCATAAGAGGAAAGTAGGGTGAATCTTCACTCGAATTATTGGGGTGAATAATAATTGTCAGTATATGGTAGCATGAAACGTATCGTGATACGGTGAAGTACTTCATTTCAATTTTAGGTAATTATAATATAAAAAACAAAATCTTTAAGTATAGAATCAAGAAATTTAAAGGAAATACTCAATTGTTCAATTAAAGGCCTGCTGAATGAAAAACACAAGTCTCCATTATTCGAAGCTGTAGTTCAGCCTTAATTTTGGAAAGTTGTTGCCAAATTAAATTATTTTGATAATAACTGCCAAACAGTTGTAGTATTCAAGAAATTTCAAATTACAAAATTCTCCAAAATATAAAGATGTACATTCTTTGTTCCTAAGTTTTTGGGGAATAAACATACAAAGAAAGAATCTTATAATTTTAACTAATATCTAAAATTTGATTAACACATAAATAAATAAAAAATTCATATTTTAGGTTCATAATTTTATATAATTTTAAAAGTTACTGAAACATAACCTAAAACTGTAAATTTCACAATTTTAAGTGTGCTAGATTACGGCGATATTATTTACCATAAAACATCAATTATAACGACAATCTAGAACTGTAAATTCTACATAATAATTATGTCAGGTTGATAACATACGATCACATATTACCAACCTTCACTCAACATAACTTGATAAAACGGGAATATATACGTAAAATCTACCTAACTTGTTTCATAAATATAGTAATTTTACGCAGAAGCGTAAATCTTTATTTAATAAAATCCAAATTCGAGAGAATATTTAGTATCTTAACACAAGAAGTCAAACTAACCTAAGTATGTCAATGCGCCAAACTAAGGAATAAAAATTTTCATTGAAATAAATTTGTTTAACAGTTTATAAACGTATCATCTAGTCTAAAAAAAGAATTCGGCTTGTAATTTCTGCATGCCGGTTCTTCTTTCCGATCTCAATAGTATGACCTAAGTAGACGTACTCGTCAACGCGTTCTATGGAGCTAATTCCTATCTGTATGTTGGTTTCTTCAGGGCCCATTAATTAATTTTTTTTTTAAAATTCATTTTAAAACTTACCCTTGCAGGGACCACATTCAGCTGGTTCAGCATTTCGTGTAGCTCATTGGTGTTAGCCATCATGACTATGTCATCTGCAAGCCTAAGGTTACTCAGTCTGGTGCCAACGATATTGATGCCCTTCTTATCCTAATTTAACTACGTAAATACATCGTCAGTGGCCACCGTAAACAATTTAGGTAAGATAGTATCTCCTTGTCGCACTCGTAATGGTATGTTGTTAGTGACAGTTGTCAATTTTAATATGTATAAATGCTTCTTTATAGATGTTCTCTATTATTTTTAGATATCTAGAATCTATTCTTGCCTTCGCCAGGGATTTAGAACTAGATTTCAAATTATTGTATCAACGAAGGCCAAAGGTATTGGTACCTCATATAGTGTACATTTCTCTGTTTCAGTACATATTATGTAGTAGTAGTCCGTCGTGCTAAATACCTGAAGCCCGCCTGTTCCACAGGTTGACAGAAATCTAGTTTTGGTGCAATTTGTTAAGATTTTAGTGAAGAGCTTATATAAGTGCGACGGAAGAGATTTGTGCCGATAATTTTCGATATCGGTATTATCGTCGTTCTTAAAGAGAAGTATAACCTCCGAATTACATCAGTTTGTTGGAATTTTTCCCTTATGGAGACATTTATTTAGTAGGATTTTTAACGCACCTTTCAGAGATTTGCCGCCCAGTTTCAGGATTTCTAAAGTCATTTGACCTTCTCCAGACCATCTATTGTTTTTCATCTGCTTCAGTGCAGCTTGTATTTCTTCCTCTGTGATATCAGGGAATTCTGCAGGTTGTACGGTCATGATGTTTATGTTTTCTTGTCTATATGACTGGGATGAGTATAATCTTGTGTAGAAGACATCAACAGCTCTAAATATATCCTTTTTATTATATCACATTGTACTGTTTTCATCTCACAGTTTTGTTTTTCCATTAGATAATCGTGAGCGTAATACTTTCATTTTAGGGTTATCTTATTATTATGGTTTCCTTTATGATGTTTGTATTGTAATTTCTTTTATCTTTTCGGAACGCCTTCTTCACTAGTTTATTTAATTCTTTAAAGTTTGCTGACGACTGCTCTTAAATATTTCCTCTTTCTTTAATAGTTTCACTATCTCAGGACTTAACTTTGAATTTTTATGAACTTTGACCCGCGAACATATATTACCTTGAGAAACTCAAATTCAATGCTCGTTTTAGAACTATCGTGTTTCCAAGGAAAGTACTAGGTATTTGCCGATTTTTTTACATTTATATTATATTAGTTTATTTGGTATTATTATTGATACACATAAAGTTCTATATTACTATCATTATTATTAAAAATTAGGCAATTGGCAGATTCTTTTTAAATTCACAGAAAAAATTATAGCCACACATAAGGATATCGTCCCTAATCACATTTTATTGGCGCAATAAAAAAAATGATAGAAATAATATACAGGGTATGACAAAAACCTTTATAGATATAATTTGTTTTGTACTTGTCATTCATGTCATGTCATGTCATACTTTTTCAAAATCTTGGTATCAATTTTAATAAAAGTTAGTATTATTTTCTAAATTTTCGTTCCATTTGCATATATATTCCATTCTTTATTCTACAAAAATAATAATATAGAACTTTATTTAAGTCAATAGAAAGCGAAAAGGACAGTAACATAATAGTCGAGGCAAATAAGTGAGATTTCGAATAACGTAACGCGGCTTAATTTTTTTTTAAATTAGATGGTAAACTATTATATTTGTATGTATGTATAAATCATTGGGCATAGTTAATTAAATGCATACTTTTATTCCCAAGTTTGATGCGTAAATATTTTTAAATATATTTTTTTAAGGTTATGTATAATATATATTAGTCGTCAGGTTTCTGTGTTAAAATTGTCTTTTTTAAAGAGTTAAGTGGGTTTCGGAAGTATATTCTAGTTTGGCAAATATATCTTGACTGCATGTTAGTGACATACGATCATATTTTTTTACATTGTCGAAAATCTCACCAATTTATTATTTAGAGTTTGCAATTTATACAAATGTAAAGAAAGTAATTTTTTAATAAGTTAAGTAAAAAATTTTCTTTTTTTTTCGCAATTTTTATGATCTAAGGTTTTTTTTATAGCTGCAACGATTAGAACGTTATTACCAAAAAAACCTGAATTATGACTTGGATTTACAAGCACTATACTTTTGATATATTATTAACTAGGACTTGAATAAAGGAAAATTTCGCACTGTCTCCAAATTTTTAAATTGAATCAAGTAAAAATCCTCCTCCGTGGAAATGTGGAAACGTGAAACATGAGTTGATTTCGTCTGATTTAAGTTGTGAATATACAATTGCATATCAGACTGATTGCATCACCGATTTCAGAAGCGACACTTGGAAGTTTAAAATAACTTTATATTTTATAAATTCTAAAGTATATAGAATCAGTTCCATTCATGGAATAATTTGTTTCATGCCTGTAATTATGCAATAAGTATGGCATAAAACTGCCATTTAAGTCAAATTAATCTACGATCTTTTAAATATGTTTTGAACATAGGGCCGAATTTAGAAGATTCTAAGTATATATATATATATATATATATATATATATATATATATATATATATATATATATATATATATATGTATATATATATATATATATATATATATATATATATATATATATATATATATATATATATATATATATATATATACATATATATATATATATATATATATATATATATATATATATATATATATATATATATATATATATATATATATATATATATATATATATATATATATATATATATATATATATATATATATATTTATGTATGTATATATATATATATATATATATATATATATATATATATATATATATATATATATGTATGTATGTATATATATATATATATATATATATATATATATATATATATATATATATATATATATATATATATATATATATATATATATATATATATATATATATATATATATACATATATATGTGTGTATATATATGTATATATATATGTATATATATATATATATATATATATATATATATATATATATATATATATATATATATATATATATATACCGGATGACACACCCAATATGTAACACCCTGTAATTTTTTTACGTTATATTTGCATTTTTAGACACCAGAATGGGACATTACTAGGCTTTTTTATCACTTAAGAAATATTTTTAACTATTCGGTTTGACCGGAAGTAACTGCAATTTTCTAATTTTTAATGGAACCCTATATATTTTTTTTTTTATCATTTTCAATTCGCTTTGAAATTCTCTTTCCAACGATGTATCACAAGTTGACATTTGTTTGACAGGTGACCGGCAAAAACTGATTTAAACTCTTAGACTTAGGCGGCCATGATGGATATAATAGCAATTGTTTTTGTTCGTTTTATCTCACTTTGGAAAGAATTTAAGACTATCCATTTATCGTGCCATTTTCGCGAATCTAAGTGGCTCCTACAAAATTTTATGCTTTACATTCAGTTACAGATTTTTTTAATAATGATCAATATCACCGAAATTAAGATAGGAAGACATATTTTTTATTTAACCTAGTTACACATTACAGGATTTTTGCCAACATACATCTAACAGAACTATCTAACGCCAATTGGATTTAATATTATTTTCAGAAAATAAACCTTTTTATTATGCAGTAATGTAATATTAACGAGCTCCAGAATTGATATTGATAAAAAAATATACAGGGTTCGATTAAAAATAAGAAGTTTCAGTCACTGTGATTGTTGTGGTGCAGTGGTTAAAAATATTTCTTAAGTGATAAAAAAAACCTAATAATATCCCCTTCTGGTATCTAAAAATGCAAATATATAACTTTCAAAATAAAAAAAATACAGGGTGTTACATGTTGGCTGTGTCACCCGGTATATATATATATATATATATATATATATATATATATATATATATATATATATATATATATATATATATATATATATATATATATATATATATATATATATATATATATATATATATATATATTATATATATATATATATATATGTATATATATATATTTGTATACACTTTGGCTGGTTTGCTATTTAAACGACCTTCTGCGGTGTGCGGATATTTGCATCAGTAGCCGATGTTCGAGCATTTAAAGTGAATAAAGAAATAAGCGTATTGTAATCTGCAAGGCTGTAGTTTGGATTCCTGATCCTTCTGAGAAGCTCACTAATGCAAATGAGAAAGAGAGTAGGGGACAGTATGGAGCATCGGGGTACACTGACGTTGGTAGTGAAGGTATTAGAAAGAAATTCCTCGCCTACTATTCTTAACGAACGCTCTCTAAGGAAACACGAGAGCCATAAACAGAACTTTTCCGACATACCATAAGAGCGTGGCTTAGTCAACAATCCGTCATGCCAAACATCGTCTAATGCTAATATCAAGTGCAAACTCTCGAGATTCTCCATAGTGTTCAATTGCGTTATTCCAAACCTGTTAAGTTAGAAGATCTTCTGTTGATTTTGAATACGAAAGCCATATTGATGGCCGCTAATAACATTGAATCCTTCTAGATATTTTAGAATATACTTATTAATAGTCTACTCCGTAGCATTTCATATTTTTGAAAGTAGTGCGTCTGGTCGGTAATTGTTTGGCAAGATCTTGTTTACTTTTTTGAGTTTTGGCTGAACTGTAGTTCATTTCCCGCAGTAAGGAAATATTATCTTTCTGTAGGATAGGTTGAAAAGTCTAAAAAAATGCTGGTGCTAGTTCGCTTGCGCATTTTTGGAGTACTGCAGCAGGTAATCCAATAGCGCCCAAAGCTATTTAGTGTTTATCTTCATTAAAATACCACTATTTATGAGTCACTGTGTTGACTGCAATATGGGAATAGTTGGTGGTGTTTTTTCTTAAAAATTAACAGTAGAATGTGAAGCATAGAGTTCAGCTAGCAAATTGGCTTTCTAAGCAGGTGTTCTTGCAATAATATTATCTGGCCGTTTGAGTGGTAGTATAGTGGATTTAGTAAAATATTGACTAGTTTGTCTTAGTGATTGATCAAAAGGACCTGGAATTATTAGGACACACAAGAAGTTTGTTTCTAGTTCTTTTATTGTGTACCTTCTTGGTTATGTCCATAATTTCTTTTCTTCTGTTCCGGGTAGAACAAAGATGTTACGATTTATGACGTTAGGATTTTCACGCCATTGTCGGTAGGCAAGATGCTCATCTTGTTTCATGCATTTCGTTATATCCTGACAATAGCCTTACCGTCTTTTTTATTTTCCTGGGATAAATTTTATATGGGCGACCATGTATCTGAAACGTATTTTAAATCAATCTTTAACAGCATCTGTTACAGAACAATCTGTATTTTCTAAAAAAAATAGTAATTATTGGTTGTTTAGTTTTATTAATAGTACTTTGAAGGTACCTTGAAAATGCAAAAGAATTCCTAATTTGTTCAGTCATTTCTTTTCGCTTAATTGTTCTGTCACTTAGATCTGGTTATATACTCCTGAAAACATATTTACGCTAAGGATTTTTCTTGACTTTCCATAAAGTTTTGTATATTCTCGTTGTGCTTTTCCTTTGTTACAATAAATTTTAAAAAATGTTTCCTATATATTCCGTTTTTTACTCTTTGAAAAAACTATTTTTATACTTAGTTTAAAACTTATTGCTATCAAAAAAAAACATTACATTACATTGTCAACTTACTTTACTTTAAACTTACTCAGTTAACTTCGACAACCGTAGAAAAAGTATTTTTCTCATTATTATTTCGTATAAGAACACCGAATAAATGTATATTGGCGTTTCTAAAATTAAAAATTCTATAAAAGTGAAAATAATATTCAGGGTGTTTCATTTAAAAAGTATAAATTTTGTATCATATGTCAAAATTGCGATGCGCCTTTGACTTTAACATTTTTGCCCAATTCTTCAAATAGGCAAGTTATAGGTGTGGTCCATTGATAATGAATAACTCTGTACGGATATAATACCTTAAATAAGTGAAAAGTGAGCCTATAGTTTCTTAACGATATGTACCTAGTAGTGTGAATAGGTTATTTATGTATAGCTTCGGAGATATTATTCCAATTTTTCGTAGTTTTTGGTTGCAACAAGAAACAGATTTTAAGAGTAATTATTTATAGTCAGATATCTAATGAATTAAAGGGGTGAAAGAAGGAATGAGTGTTAGTTGCTTTGAATATATCATGTCATAGATCCTTCTCAGCGTTGTTGAAATCTAGGAATCTAACAATCATGTTATTTTTTCATTATTTTCATTTTTAACAGAAACTCTCTTGTTCAACTTTTTTTCGTGATTATTGTCTGACTATACGAGGGCCGTGTTTTAAGTTTTTATAAACGACTTGTAGATGGCGCCATTGAGATGTGACATTATCATTGTTGAAAAATTTGACATTTGTTATTGTTAAAACAGTTAGAGTTCAGAATTTGACCTAGTAGTTCATTTACAGTGAGCATTTAAAAAAAAAAACAATTTTGTGCACAAAAGGTAATTTCGCGTGAAGGTTTTCATTAGATGATTTTTTACGATTTTAGTAAAACGCCTAATCGCTTCATCCAATTTTTGGTAATGAATCGCGATCAGAAAAGACAATTGGTTTGCAGAATTTCGTCATGATCGTGCTTCCGTCAGCGATGAATTTTGTGAAGGTCGACAAAAATCGGTTGTTTTTTGCCAAAAACATCGATGCTGTGCGCAACATGATTGAAGAGGATCGGCATGTAACTTGCCATGAGATAGAGGCATCCTTAGACATATCGAAAACTGAAGTACATTCGATTTTGCATACACATTTAGCTGTGGAAAAGATCTGTTCTCGATGGATTTCACATAATTTTACCGAAACTCAAAACCAGGCTCGTGTTAATTGATGTAAGGAAATGCTCCAAAAATTTGACCGAGGACATGCAAAATCCGTATACAACATCGTAACAGGAGGCGAAACTTGGATATATTTGTACGAGCCTGTTGGAGTGTTGCAAGATGAACCGAATCCAACAAAAGTGGTTTCTTTGATTATACTGGATATGTTGCAACAATTGGTTTAGAAAATCGAAGAATACTTAATGCTGAATGGTATACAACAGTTTATTTGTCAGAAGTAATTAATGAAAACAGGAAAAACAACCGAAAATGTCGTATCATTTTTTATCAAGACAATGCCAGTTCTCAAACATCACGTCAAACAATTGATTATTTGACGGAGAAAAAAATCGAATTAATATCTCATTGCCCGTATTCACCTAATTTAATGCCTAACGACTTATGTTTGTTCCCGAATGACAGCGTGGACAGCGATTTTCATTACCTCAAGAAGCTGTTGAATCCTTCCAAAACCATGTTTTTGAGGTACCAACCTTAGAATAGAAAAAAGGTTTCGAGAATTGGTTCGAGCGCATGCAAAAGTATATAAATTTTAAATGTGAATATTTTGAAAAACAATGAAACGATTTGTACCACAACATTTTTTTTCTTTCATTGTTTTTTATAAAAACTTAAACGGTAGCCCTCGTATAGTACCTATCATTTAAATAATCAATCTGTAATGCTTCGTTGAAGCAAGTGTTGAGTGTAAGCACACCAAAATCAGTACTAATTTTGGAACTGAATGTTTGCCGGCGAAATATTGGACCAATTATTTTACCACTTTTTTTGTCTAAATCAACTATTTAGTAATTGAAAGTAAATGGAAACTTTTCATATTTTAATAATTATAATTAATATATTTTTGTTTTCGTTCAAACATGTATTTATAATTTGATATTACTAATGTGAAATAAAATTACCAGTATTTTTAATCAATCAATCATATGCATATTTAATAAATTTTTTATCGTAATTAATTAAACATAATTTTATTTACGTTCCTCTAAATGTCAAATTTAGATTTTACGCATGGCCTGTATTTTTACCAGAGGGTTATTACTGGCTGAATGTGATTCGTCAAAGCTAAATATTTATTACGGTGTTTTATTGCTCTTGGTGAGGGTGATTTTTAATGTAATAGGCGGAACAGATGGCCTCATATTTGAAAATGTTTTAGAAATGAAACAGAGGTTTGAGATAAATTCAAGAAAGTTGTAGCAAGTCAAACATCATTATTCATAAATAAAATGAAGAAACACAATAAATAAAGAATAAAATCAAATTAGTAGACAATCTATTTTAATTATAAATAGTACAGGGTGAGTCAACGATAGAGTAAAGTTCGTTATCTCATTTGTTTCGGGATTGACGAAAAAATGTTAAATACAATAATTTTAGAGAATGTTAAGGTGCACAGTTTAAAATTATTTTTGAGTATAAAGGTACTTCAAAAAAATGTGGCCAATATAACATGTTTTTGTAAATGGAACATCCTATTTTCTAATTTATTTTTAAATTCTGCGTAAAATTTTATAACTTTTTTATTAATAATGTTATATACCTAAACCTAGTAGTTTTTCTAATATTTCAATTTTTTTTTAAAAAATACTAATTTTCAGTTTTGTAGAAATTACCAGTAGCGTCATTGTTTCTGAAGGTTTAATAATTGGTACGAGCGTTCTATAGAGATGAAAAAAAAAGATCTATGTAAAGAAATTTGAGTTAGATGCTACAGGGTGTTCAAAATAAATTTATACATTTCGACTATTTGAAATTGAAAAATCTCAAATTTTTTAAATGGCACACCCTGTATATTATTATTTTTTCTGATAGATTTTACAAAACCCTCCATCTTTTATTAAGTATGTCATATACCCATTTCTAATAGTTTTCGATTTATTTTGAATTTTTTAATTTATACCCTTGTTTTTAATACACTTACGCTATAACATCATAGTTGCTAAGACAAAACAAAAACGTAGGCATTGTCATATTTTGACATGTCTATTAAGCAAGTAAAAATAGTTTAATTTGTTGTAGTAAGTGACGTATAAAGGTAATAGTTATGGATTTTCCTAAAAATGAAATAATTGATATGGTTTATATATTGAGCGAGGCAGGAAAAAAATGTCTTTTGGCAGTGAGGCTTTACGGAGCGAAGTACCCTAATAGACGTATACCATCTAGAAAATCTTTTCAGTGCTTAATGGAACGATTTGATGGTAGTGGTAGCGTTGAGTATACGAAACGGAAAGTAGTAAACCAGAATACTACCAATGAGGAAAAAGAAATGGAGATTTTGCTTCATATTGAAGATAATCCCCAGGTCAGCAGCCAACTAGCTGACTTATCTGACACATCCCAATCTACGGCTAATCGCACCACGAGAAAATACAAGTATCATCCCTTTCATATGGAGCTACACCTAGAACTTCAAGACCGTGATTTTAAACGACGAGTAAACTTTTGTACCTCCATGAATAGAGCAATAGAGGCCGATTCAAATTTTTATCCAAAATAATGTTTTCTGATGAAGCTACTTTTCGCAGTAATGGAGCAGTTAACAGCCATAATATGCATTATTATTCAACAGTGAATCCATTTCGGATCCGGGAAGTTCAAAACCATTGGTCGCTTAATGTATGGTGTGGAATATTAAATTTTCGAATTAGTGTTCCATATTTTTTCCGCGAACCGCTTAACGGACCTAGATATCTAAATTTTTTGCAAAACTAATTAGCCCAGCTTCTTGAAGAAGTTGATAACTTTGAAAGGGAACAAATGTAGATTCAACAAGACGGAGCTCCTGCTCATTACTACCGGGAAGTTCGGGAATTTTTAAACGATCGTTACCCACAAAAATGGATCGGTAGGAATGGATTCATTCAGTGACCTCCTCGATCATGTGACTTAACACCTTTAGACTTCTTTTTGTGGGGCTACATTAAAGATCATGTTTATGTGAATCCCCCTACAACACCAGTATATACGGAAAATAGGATACGAGATGCATGCAGGAAAGTGAAGGAAAATATAGTAGAACGAGTAAACATGTGTATTCAAGTAGACGAGCATATTTTTGAACATTTTCTACGTCATAATAATTAATCATTAGTTAAGTTAAACTATATTAAAATTATTAATAACTATTTGTTTATGGTTTCACAATAACGTAAGTGTATTAAAAACGAGGGTAAAAATTGAAAAATTCAAAATAAATCGAAAACTATTAGACATAGGTATACGACATAGTTAATTAGTATTTAGTAATAATAAAAGCTGGAGGGTTATGTAAAATCTATCAGGAAAAATAATAATATACAGAGTGTGCCTTTTAAAAAATTTGAGATTTTTCAGTTTAAAATAGTCGAAATGTATAAATGAACACCCTGTAGCATCTAACTCAAATTTCTTTACATATATCTTTTTTTTCATCTGTATAGAACGCTCGTACCAATTATGAGTATTTCACCTTCAGAAACAATGGCGTTACTGGCAATTTTTTACAAAACTGAAAACTAGTATTTTTTTAGAAAAATTGAAATATTAGAAAAAGTATTAATAAAAAAGTTGTAAAATTTTACGCAGAATTTAAAAGTAAATTATAAAATAGGATGTTTCATTTAAAAAAACATACGTTATATCGGTCACACTTTTTTGAAGTACCAGGTATACTCAAAAATAATTTTAAACTGTGCACCTTAACATTCCTTAATACTATTGTATTTAACATTTTTTCGTCATTCCCGAAACAAATGAGATAATAAACTTTACTCTACCGTTGACTCATCCTGTACATATATCCAAAGTTCTTTTACGGGTTCCATACGGGGGGGAGCGGGATAGAATATCTCTGCCGGTATGTTCTGCCTGTCGTAGGAGGCGACTTAAAGAACAACCTAGATCGTAGATGCCCAGATCCCACCGGCATCGCCCGGTGTGATACCATCGCATCGGCTTAGGCTGCGTGAAGTTGCTTAACGTTTCGTGGCTGTGCCGATGTCCCGGACTGTGGGACCAAATAGCATGATGAGGCACCTGGATACAAAAAATTCCGGAGGTAAAATAGCCCCCGTTCGGATCTCCGGGTGGGGGGCTGGTTCAGGGGCGTCGACATGCAGAGATCAGAATTTCAAAATGGATTTTTGCAACATACGAGGTTTAAACACGAACATAAATTCAGTGCACCAACACCTGCAATCAAATAAACCTCATGTATTCTCTGTGAAACTAAGGTCAGTTCATCGACCAGCACAGTAAACTATCTTTATCCTGGGTACGACTTCTATTCCCGATTTAGGCGTAACTTTGGAATCTATCTTTATGTCAGAGGCGACGTCTCTTGCCAACGAGAAGAGGCTCTGGAGCCCCCAAACTTTGATGTTATGTGGTTAAAAATAACGACTCAACCAACCACAAGGTTCATCTGTATCCTCTATCGACCACCAAGTGATACTAACTTTAGAACACTTTTCGCTTCCCTTGCAGACACCATCGATCATTTACAAATTAACTATCCAAATGCCGAAAATGCCATCCTGGGCGACTTTAATGTCCACAACACCAACTGGCTTAAATAGTCAAATACTACCGACGAACAAGATCATGAAGCCGAATCATTTTCAATCAATCGTGACTTAACTCAGCTTATTGACGAACCAACACGGATCCCTGATCGAGACGGAGAGTTTGCCATTCTTCTTGATTTCTTTTTAACCACCAATCCGGAGATTTACATGGTCAGCGTAAATCCGCCGTTAGGTTCTTCCGATCATAAACTACTTTCGACATCGAGTATTCTACCAATCAGTGACAGAGAGGCGCCTAAACCGTGCAAGATTTGGCACTACAAGTCTGCCAAATGGGAAGATCTCATGGAATATTTTCGAACTTTCCCTTGGTTAGACGTTTGTTTTCGATCCGACGACCCATCTAACTGCGCCAGGGACGTTTCCGATGTTATTTTGGCCGGTATGGAGGCTTACATCCCTTTTTCGAAGAAATGCTCTTACAACGGCAAGCCTTGGTTTGACCGAAAATGCAATTGCATACCGACAATGGCATGAAAATCGTAACACATTTGTTCGTGCCAGGAACAGATGCAAAGAAATTATCGACGAAACCAAGAAGGTACACAATCAACGGATTAGGAACAAACTTCTCGCTTGTCCCGACAATTCAAGGTCCTTTTGGTCGGTCGCTAAGGCAGTTAGTCAAAATCTTACCAAATCGACCATACCACCACTCACAAGGCCAGATAATTCTATTGCAACGACACCTGTTGAGAAAGCGAACTTGTTGGCTGAACTCTTTACTTCACATTCTACTGTCGATTTCCAAGGAAAAACATCACCTACTATTCCCATAGTGCAGTCAAGGATGCCCGATGTTGTCTTCAGACAGCGTATCATAAAGCGTATTCTGATGAAGCTAGACACCAAAAAGGCTTCTGGCGCTGACGGAATACCTGCTATAGTTCTTAAAAACTGTGCGAGGGAACTAACATCAGTTTTCTGTAGACTTTTCAACCCATCCTACAGAAAGGGAATATTTCCTTCCTGCTGGAAATGTGCTACAGTTCAGCCGATACCTGAAAAAGGCAAAGAAGACCTTGCCAAAATAACTACCGACCAATCGCACTGACAGGAGATCTTCTGACTTATGTAACACATGTTTGGAACAATGCAATTGAACACTTTGGAGAATCTCGAGCGGTTGCTCTTGACATATCCAAGGCATTCGACCGTGTTTGGCACGATGGGCTGTTGGCTAAACTACATTCTTATGGTATGTCGGAAAGGTTCTGTTTGTGGCTCTCATGTTTCCTCAGAGAGCGTTCTTTACGAGTGGCAGTCGACAGATTTCTTTCTAACACCTTCACTATCAACGCCGGTGTACCCCAAGGCTCCACACTGTCTCCTACTCTCTTTCTCATTTACATTAACGATCTGCTGGAAAAGACCGAGAATCCAATCTACAGCTTTGCAGATGACAGTACACTTATATCTTCATTCAATTTGAACGCTCGGACATCGGCTACTCAGTCGAATATCCGCAGACAGCAGGAAGTGATTCAACTTAACAAAGACCTGGAAGAAATTCTATCTCGGGGTGACAGTAACCAAGTGGAATTTAACGCTACAAAAACCCAGGCGGCAGTTTTTTCTAAAAAAGTTAACGTTGCTGAACCCGACATAGTTATGTCGGGGCACTCCATTCCTCTAACATTGTCACTCAATTTGTTGGGCGTTAATTTGGGAGCAAATATGTCCTGACATGAACATGTTGCAGGCATAGCAAGGAGAGCTTCTCAAAAGTTGGGAATATTATTTCGAACCAGAAAGCTTTACACTCCACAACAACTGTTAATTCTTTACTAAGCTCAAATTCGACCAACTATGGAATACTGCTCCCATGTTTGGAGCTCCGCTCCCAAACATACACTGCATTTGTTGGACTCTATTCAGAGAAGAGCTATTCGTCTGATTGGAGACCCGGAAACTGACCGTCGGCCTTGATTCGCTAAAACATCGAAGAAGGGTTGGCGACTTGAGCCTATTCTATAAGTACTTTCATGGAAAGTGTTCGAAGGATGTGGCCCGCTTAATTCCTCCCAGAGCGGTGCATGTTAGAAGTACACGTCACGCTAATTCTTCACATCCGTATGAGGTTCAGCTTGTTACTCCTCGTACAACGCTTTTCAAGCAGTCTTTTATATGGAGAACATCATCCCTTTGGAATAATTTGCCCAGGACTGTGTTTCCCACCGAGTACAATCTACAGCAATTCAAGAACAACGTGAATCGCTTTCTCCGCACACGTGTCGCTCTTGTAGCGTTTTAGGGACTTCCGTGTAGCACGAGTGCTAGACCCATAAAAAAAAAAACGGAGCCCTTATGAGATCACTCTTCGGTGTCTGTCTGCCTGTCCATCACATCCGATTTTCTCCGAATCTATTTGACATAGAAAGTTGAAATTTAGCACAAATATAGGAACTAATGGCCCAATCAGAGCTGTGTAATTTTGACTTAAGGGGTCATTATTGGAGAATGAAATCGGAAATAAAAAAATATCAAGTCAGAGTGGGGTGTCAACTGAAAGCTTGTGAAAACACGAGTTTAAAAATATATATGATGTAATATTGCGCACACTTTTATTTGCATTATTTTTAAAAAATTGTCAAAAAGCCCATCCACCCTATCTCGAAAATACTTATCAAAAAATTTTGAAGAAATTCTGGAATAGTCTCCATGAAATGTAGGTTGAGCGAAAATTATCACTAGGGCATTCCGTTTGATTATTTATCTGGTTTAAAAAAAGACTATTTGACCGTCAAAATGGTGAAGGTTTTATGCAGGTAGTAAATATTTATTTTAAACCTTTAATAATAGATTCTAAATTAAGCTAGATTAATTTATTGGCTATCATTTAGCTAAGATGCTATAACTATTATACATTATTGGTTAAGAAAAAAATGTGGAAATACGCATTGGATTGGATTTTAAGATTACATACATATCAGGGACCTAATTAACTTAGCCCAGGTAAGGATTTTATTTTATTTTAACAGTAAGCACCGTACGAAACACTAATTGTGCAAGTCCGACTTGCATTTGGCTTGTTGATGTCAAGAAAATCTTTTAATTAACTTTTAGATTTCAACATATATTACCAAAAGGTAATTGTTTAATAATAGTCTGTCTAATATTAGAAAAATTTGGAACATAATGTTAAAAAATTGACTTCATTTGTTTTAAAATTATATTTATGAAACTGAATAAAATAAAAATGCATCGGCCGGGAATCGAACCCGGGCCGCCCGCGTGGCAGGCGAGCATTCTACCACTGAACCACCGATGCTTATATGGAATATTACTTTATATAATAGAAATATCGGTGTTAAAAAATAATAAGTGTGATAATGAGCAGTAGGCCGTGAAAATGCCACTGTTAAGACGCCATTTCAACAAACGTAATTGTTTATGTAAAAGAGGTTTCTATCTTACTTTGAAAGCATTTCATATAATTTTTACTAAGTTTTACAACGTTTATTAGACAAGAAATAAGTATATTGTGCCAGGATGTGATAGGATTTGAGGGAAAAAGGAAAATTCTCAAGATTTATTATTTCGTAGGTATGTACTTCATAACTTTCATATTATATAAAAAAAAAAATAAATATTAAATGTTGTGTCATGTGTCAGTTATTATGGAAACACTTCAAATTAAGTTATTTTTGAGTTTTTTACTTCCCTTACTAAAGGAAAGTATTCGTAAAAAAATCACCATCTAAGTTTTATATATATTGTTAATCCCAACCGCATTATAATAATTTTTTGTGTTTTTTAATTTAAACCTTCAACAATATCAAAAAATTATATTTTAAACTATTTCTATTTGTAACAGGAAAGGGGTGAAAATTTTACATAATTTCAATAATGTTATGAAAATTTTTCCCGGTTTTTGGACAATTCAGCGATCTTAGGGTGGAAGAATCTCAAAATTATGTTTATTGTTTATTATTTCCAAGTTTAATCGAAGTCGTTTCTCTATTTACGTTTTTAGTGTTTCGTATTGAACACTTAAAAGATGACTTCGGTGTCCGTCTGTCTGTCTGTCTGTCACACCTGATTTTCTCCGAAACTATTTGACATAGGACAAAGGAATTGACGGCGTCTTCAGAGCCGTGTAGTATTGAAAGTTAAATTTTGACTTAAGGGGTTAGTTTTGGGGGATGAAATCGGAAGTGAAAATTTTTTTTTTTACCAGGACATCGATGTCCTTCCCCCCCCCCCCCTATCTCGAAAAGGGCTGATCAAAAAATTTTGAAAAAATTCTGGAATATTCTCTACAAATTGAACGAAAATTATCACGAGTGCATTACCTTTAATAATTTATCTGGTATATAAAAAAAATAACAGAAATTGCAAGGTCATCAGTTTTCAGTAAAGATTGGAAGAAAACTTTGTTGAAAACTCATTTGGGATGTGTTTAGTGAACTCACTGATTACACAGCCCCACAAAAAAAAAGTGGTATACTCCACTTTGTAAAAATTAGTAAAAATTAAGAAAAATATACTCCTAAAAAATTGATTCAAGGTTTTTCATGAATCCAAAGATGTATTAATATGTATTCGGACACGCTAAGCTAATATTCATCGGTTGGATTAAGCCATACAGTTCTGTTTTCTTTCTAACCTCAATAAATCAGACAGATATAGTGCTTCTCGAATGCAAAAACGAATTCAAATTAAAATTCAACCGATTCTTACCAAATTTGGTACACGGGGTTTTTTTGGGTTGCTGATCATGAATCTGAGGTCGGATTTGCAAAATTCAAAATGGCGGATCCAAGACGGCGGATAAAATTTTTGAAAACCAACCGATTCCTACCAAATTTGGTATACAGTTGGGGAATCCTCAAACCTGATACTCTTAAACCCTAAACCCTGAAACCTTAGACTCCCAGACCCTGTAACCTCAAAAAGTAGGCCTCAATAACCCTGTAACTTTAAAAATGAGACCCAATAAACTCAAAACCAGGACTTTTAAACCATATACTCTCAAATAGTAGACCCTTAAGCCCTTAAGAATTGCGAAGGTTAGACCCGCACCTAACTTTCCTTTTTTTGGCTGTATCTTGTTCTCTTTTCCGCGAATGACCTATTCAAAGGCTTTCTGCCCAAATGCTTTTGAGGTCTTGTTTCTCCTTTTAGCGACCAACAATAGTCCGCTAGCATATGGTCATCCCATCGTCCTTGATACCGATTTTCTATGATTTTCAGATCTTGGTGAAAACGTTCCCCTTGCTCCTCACTGTAGTCACCAAGATTATCTGGGAAATCATCGATGTGGGAGTCCAGGAAATGTAATTTTAGATTCATTAAGCAACCTAATGTTTGAAAATTTTTTACCATTTTCTCGACTATTTCTTTGTACTTAGGACTTTTATTATTTCCCAAAAAGTTTGTTGCGACTTCTTTAAAACTAAGCCAAGCAGCTTTTTCAACTTTATTCATTTTAGTAACAAATAATGAATCTTGGAACAATTTTCTTATTTGTGGCCCGTCAAATACGCCTGCCTTAATTTTAGCTTCAGAAAATTTCGGAAATTTTTTATGCAAATTTTTGAAACATGGGCCGTTTGTATCTAATGCTCTCGTGAATTGCTTCATAAGTCCAAGCTTAATGTGAAGCGGGGGAATAAGAACTTTTCCTGGATCTACCAATGGTGGAAACAATACATTATTTTCATCAGGAGTGAACGATTCTCTTGTTGGCCAAATTTTTTTTTTATAATGACGTTCCCTGTCTCTGCTATTCCACAGACATTTATAACAGGGTTAAAGTGTAAACCCTGACTGTTGGCCAAGCAATATTGTTACAATTTTCAGATCTCCACAAATTTTCCAGTTATGATCAGCATATTTTATTTTTATCAAAAGCTGCTTCATTTTTTCATATTGCTCTTCCATAACTGTGGAATGAGCAATCGGAATGGGAGCGTAAACGTTGGTATTATGCAGCAAAACTGCCTTAATGCTCCGTTTAGAAGAATCAATGAACAGTCTCCATTCTTCAGGATCGTATGAGTTATTTTGAAATTCATCCATTAGACCTTTTACATCGGTACAATATGAAAGTGACAATTCCTCGTCCATTGTGAAATATTTTCGAAATTCTTCATCTCTGTTTCTATAATAAGAAATCGTAGCTTCTGGCTTAAGTAAATGTATTTTCTTTAAAAAGGAAGCAAGATGCTCTGAACCATCTTTGGATAAGCCTAAATCTCTGACTAGATCACTAAGTTCTGACTGTGATACGAGTATTGCTTCTGGTTTACGGTTGTATGGTAGAAATTCTTTATCTGTGTCACTAGTATATGATAGGTTGTCACTAGAACATTCATTAGTAACAGTGTTTGAATCTTTTTCGACAGTCTCAATGTTTTCGGCATGAACTGATAAGGTGAAATCATTTGTTTCCATAACATCAGCATCAAGTGGTTCAGGAGGCGGAATTAGTTTAGTTGGTCTTGTTACTGTCGAAACATCGTTATAAGTAATAGTGCTTTTATTTTTTCGGTTATGCCTAGATACAACATTCATACAAAAGTAGCAATCATTTTCACTGTATGGTCTATTCCATATTGCTGGTCTGGAATATTTAATCGCCTTCTTATTGATGTACAACATTATTTTGCAAGAACTGCAAATGATGTGGGGAACCCAATCTGTATCCTGGTGCTGTATTTCAATGTTAAAACAATCCTTATATAAAGTTTTAATCTTATCCGTTATCGGTGACCCCATTTTACTCAATACATGTTGACAGCAAATATAACAAAATGAATCACTGTTTTTATCGCACTTGTGAAAAGTCCTTGTACCGTGAGACCGTTTTCTTGTAGCATTATACTCTACATGAGCCAAGTCACCCACACATGAAGAGCTACGGTCGCTGGATGACGACGGCTGCGGGCCCGCTTTCCCACCCTGACCAACCGCCGATACTGGGTTTCCGAGTTCCTGCATCGTAATTCTCTTTCTTCTATCTGCCATGACGGCATCTAAGCCGTTATCCAGGGACTCTGCCGGCTAGTGGAGTAACACCGTTGCCCACCGTCACCACGTGGAGGTCCCCTGGATGCAGGTAGAAGAATAAAAATCGACCGATGAATTTTCTCGGCGTTTAAAATGGCGCGAAAACATCTGCCATCTTGAATTTTGCAAATCCAACCTCAGATTCGTGATCAGCGACTCAAAAAATCCCCGTGTACCAAACTTGGTAAGGATCGGTTGAATTTTAATTTGAATTCGTTTTTGCATTCGAGAAGCATTATATCTGTCTGATTTATTGATGTTAGAAAGAAAACAGAATTGTATGGCTCAATCCAACCGATGAATATTAGCTTAGCATGTCCGAATACATATTAATACATCTTTGGATTCATGAAAAAGCTTGAATCAATTTTTTAGGAGTATATTTTTCTTAATTTTTACTAATTTTTACCTATTTTTTGAGGTTAGAAAAAAATTGAGATGTGATGGCGATATTCTGACGTCAGATTCGTGACGCGGGCAAAAATACTACGGATCTGGTATATTGCATCAAAAGTATATCCCACTTTTTTTTTTTTGTGGGGCTGTGTTATTTTATACTTTCGTAACAAAAATTTTTATTTTAAAAGCAATCAACGTTTGGAACACTAATTGCGCAAGTCCAATGCACTTTACCGGTTATTCATTTATTAACATCTCACCTTAAAGTACATATTGTGTAAATTGCTAAGTTGTAATACTTCGTTCAAGTTATTTTTTTCTGTGCTAAATTGAAATTTAGTATTTATTTTAGAACTACATGTATCAGTTTTTTTTTCTTTTGGAAAAAATGAGGTCCTTACATTTATGAAATTTACCAAATGAAAATATCAAAATGGTAATGATGTTTTTTACTTTTTTTTTTACGCTGAGAAGTATTTATGAAAAAAAAATCGCCATGTCAGAATGTTTCATTGCATCTTGCATATAATGTGGATTTTTTTATGGTTCGGCGGAAGTAGCTCTTGATTTATTCTGAGCTCTGATGATGTTTTTTTTTCTAAAGAACAAGAGCGATGGCTAATTTTTAACAAATTAAGCATTTATTCTATAAATTACACAGGCCAACGATGAAAAAACTTTTTAATAATTTTACCTAATTCCTATGTTTTTTTTCCCAATTTTTCACATTTTAATATTCAAAATGTGAAAATTTTATTTTTTATCATTCAAATGTTATTAGGTTGGCAATAAAATCAGAATTCTATAAGGTTGACAGTAAAATCAAATGTTATTAGGTTGGCAGTTCCGATAAATGTGACAGCTGTTTGTTTTCTTTCAGTTAATATAACCTCGCAATGCAGTATTTAACCCATGTGCTTTAATTCACACTCAAATTTGTAAATTGTGGTTGTAAAAACTCTCCCAACACTTTTTGTTATATATGTGGTGAGTTTATAGTTAAAAAAACATCAAAGAAACCTTACTGACTTTGTAAAAAAGTATAGTTTGCATATTTTGGTATAAATCGGTAATCAAGAAAAAAGTTGGGGGCTCCTCGCAAAGTTTGTTATGTTTGTGTCGAGGATCTTAGGGAAGAGAGAAAAGAAAGCTTTTAGATTTGCAGTACCATTGGTATGGAGAGAGCAAGAAAATCATTCAAATGATTGTTATTTTTGCAGCGTAGTTGCGTTGTAGTAATTGTCTACCCTAACTTTACTTCAGCTAATCGGCCGGTAGGACATGGACCGGGACTTCCTGTCCCTGAGCCACCTCAGTCTATTGATGATGTTTTACAGTCCAGTCCCGAATTTAATGAATGATGATGAATTTCGATGTTCTCTTGAAAATTTAAAACCACAGTTGTTTACACAAGCTGAATTAAATGATTTAGTGAGACCTTTGGGTTTGACTAAGAAAAAAGCAGAATTGCTTGAATATTTATTTACCATTATAGAACAAGAGATCAACAGTTTGCTCAGTTTTTCAAGCAGAAAGAGGATTTTTTTTCCCTATTTTGAAATTTAATCGATGTCATATTGTGAGAGAACTGTGGGTGATACAAAAAAACTGATACCAGATACGGTTTCAGCACCCAAAAATACATAACACTTAGATGTATTGGTTTAAAAAGTTTTTACAAATATTTTTTTGTTGGCCTGTGTTATCATTTTTTTTTACCAAATTGCATCGCTCTAATCACTCACTATTTTGAATGGTGCCATTTGAAACTTTACATTTTGCTATTATTCTTTGTGATGCAATTATTCCACCGAACCAGCACGTCCCAGCTGTTGGCCATTATATTTTGGAAGAAAATGAACAATTTAACGGGAAATTTAAAGTAAGTAATCAAACATCCAAGTTTCAATATCGCTCTGTCTCTTTCTTTCTCCCCATATAATTACCTTAGTAACTGAACATTTTTAGTGTTCCGTATGGAACACTTATAGACTTATTTCGGTGTCTGTCTGTCTGCCCGTCTGTCATACCCGATTTTCTCCGAAACAATTTGACATAGAAATTTGAAATTTGCCACAAATATAGGAGTTAATGGCCCGATCAGAACCGTGTAGTTTTGAAATTTAAATTTGGCCTTGGAGATAAAATCGGAAGTGAAAAAAAAATTACCATGCCATCGTGTGGGATGTCAAATGAAAGCTTACGAAAATACGAATTCGAAAATGTATATGATGTAATACTTGCTCACACTTTTCTTTTTATTATTTTTAAAAAATTGTCAAAAATCGCTATCGCCTCCTTATCGCTAAAAGTACTGAACAAAAATTTTGAAACAATTCTGGAATATTCCTCATAAAGTAGAAAAAACGAAAATTATCACGAGCGCATTAGATTTGATAATAATTTATTTTTGTAATATTGTACATTACTGTAGAAGTGAAAATGTTGGTGGTCGATAAATTTCGTATAATTTTAATAATACTATGAGAATTTTTCCTAATTATTGAAGGCGATAATGAAAATAGTGCAAATATTAAACAATAATTATTTATAATGAAATATATAGGGGGTGAAAGGGTAGAAGAGGATCGTTTCAAGGGTTACTTTATATTTATCGTGCTACGCTTCAGGGCTTCTAAGATCGAGAAATCTGAGATGTTGATGATATTTTTCATTACCATCAGTTTTAACAGAAATAGTATGTAGAGGAAGATTTTATTTATGAGTTGCAAATATGTATCTCTAAATAAACTAATAAACCAGAAAACAAGCTGGAGCACATACGCTATAGAACATGAATGATTTTTTTAAATTATAAATATTGTATCTGTGATAATTTTAGTAAATGTATTAATCTATTAATGGTTTGTCAGTAAAAGTTTCTGTTATCTAAATCATAATTGTATTTGAAAATTGGTAGTATTTGTTTTAAAATCACTTCTTTTCTGGAGCAAAAATAAAAAAAATAAATTTTTCGTATCGAAAAAATTGAAAAATAAGATAATTTTTTCGTATATTCTTTATTTTTTCTTCTATCCAACTTGAAGAGCATAAAATTTCGCATTTTTTTTTTAAAAAAAAAAAAGCTCCCTACGACCTTTTTCCTACAGGAAAAAACTATAGTAAGTTTTGGACTAAAATGCAAATTTTGACCGATTCTGTTAACATTTTTTAATAAAATTTGGCACACTATATATAAAATGCAATGTCTCTCTCTGTCTGTCTGTCTGTCTGTCCATTAGTGCGTTTATAACGCGAGAACCACTTATCCGATTTACGTGTCTTTTTTAAAATTTGTACATATATTCTTTGGCCAGGTTATATAATAATAATAATTTTAATCTATATCTATAATACATATAAAATGTAACGTCTCTCTGTCTGTCTGTCCGTTAGTGCGCTTATTCCTCGAGAACCACTTATCCGATTTACGTGATTTTTTAAATTCATACATATGTTCTCTGACCAGGTTATAGATATATATTTTATTACATCTATAATATATATATATATATATATATATATATATATATATATATATATATATATATATATATATATAGGCTATATTTTATTACGATAGGTAGCATAAGGAATGAGCAGTGACGATAACAGTAAATGAAGTTTGTCGCTAGCGCGTTCTCTTGCAATACACAGCCTAAACCATTAAATATGGAACAATATAATGTAGCAGAGAATATCTATAATCTATAATATATATAAATGCAATGTCTCTCTGTCCATTAGTGCGTTTATCACTTGAGAACCATATATCCGATTTAAGTGTCTTTTTTAAATTCATACATATATTCTTTGGCCAGGTTATATAATAATAATAATCTATATTTATAATATATATAAAATGCAACGTCTCTCTGTCTGTCTGTCTGTTTGTCCATTAGTTCAGGTTAGTTCAGGTTAGCCTGATCAACCTCATCTCTCCATGATCTTCGTGGTCGTCCTCTTTTTCTTCTACTTATTGGGCTCCAATCAGTAATTTTCTTTATCCACCTTGTGTTTCTCAGCTCTTCTAACATGACCGTATCATACTAGTCTTCTCTGTTCGTTTGTTTCAATTACGTTAGAGTGAAAGATATTTTATTAAATATTATTATAATTACTCTCAGATTAAAGTAGAGAGCCGCCTACTAGATAAATTGTTTGAAAGCCGCCAAATAAGGCACACGATCCATGGCAACCGGGATGGCCAAAAAATAATATTTTAGAGGGTTTTTGCTGCATAACTTTTTTGCAAAACAAATTAGAAAAAATGTTGTAAAAAATTAGGGCTTTCCAATGTCGTTTTCTAAAAGGTATGTTGATGAAGAAAAAGGTTGCTTGGCGTCTCGGCGTCCGGCATCGTTTTCACTACTAAATGTCAAATACGTCAGTATACTCTTTGACATGCACTATACCATTCTATATTTTAAAAAAATAAATATCCAACAATTTTCTATAAATCGGGGCCGGGTGTCTAAAAATAATCACACTCTATCTCCTTGTTATCTTCTGATAATAAAAATATATGTGTTCATATTGTCAGCATGAAAGGTTGAAGTAATTTCGATAATTTAGAATTTTTTCCAACGTAAAATACCTGCTAAGTTGGGAATGTGGAATCTTTGGCACAATAACACTACTCAGTATATATCACCACTACACCAAACACTTTGGTGTAGTGGTGATATATAGTGAGTAGTAAAATACCTACTTAATATACGGTGAAACATATGATGAGATATGATCTGCTACAGCTTTTAGCAAACATTGTATGTACAGCTTTTTATTTTATCTTATTTTCTTTATCTCCTTGTCTTGTCAACAAAACTTAAAGTAACCCTACTATTTTTTTGACAAAGCTGATGTACACTGGCACAACATACATCTTGGAGATCAGTTTAATGTTGCTAGACATACTGGACATAATTACAAGAATATCTTTTCTCAAATGGAACTGATCCGGCCATGTGGCCAGAAATATTGATGACTGGAGCGGACAAGTAACTAGATGGAGACCATGGGGAGAAAAAAGAAGTACTGGTAGACGTCAATAACGTTAGCACGATAATACTAAAAAATCAGCTAGGCTCAATTGGTATCAAGTTGCCCAGAATAGGGTCATATGGAAACACATGAGAGAGGCATATATCCAGAGGATACAGAATGGCTACAAGAAGAATAAGTTTCTGCATTTTTTACTATAATGCCATTTAAACAAATTTTCAATTAATGTCAAGAGGACCCCTTCTACTGCCGTTTCCAAATCCCTACTAAAAAAAGTTATTCAATGAAATGACTTAACTGCAGATATGTTGAAAATGGTAACTTGTTAACACTAATTTTGTGAAAATCTCTATCTAAAAATATGATTTAATAATTGAGTAATTCTATTAATTTCATTAATTTTATTGTTAAGTAGAGTTAAAGAATACACTTATTATTTGTTTACCAGCACATGCCGGTTTGCTACAGGTTGCCTAAAGCCAACTACCACGAGTCAACTGTATCTGCTAAGTAGTATCGCTTCTCTCTCTAGACGGCGAGCCGCTGCCAGACAATCTGAGTGTAGAAAACAGCTGGTAGATCCGCGACACCAAATGTTTGGACAGACTGCCCCAGCAGCAAGACTTAAATAACGCAAGAGTTTCCTATCCGCTGCCACTTCATTAACTGCAACAAAACAGTCGGAAATGGGTGCGCGATGGAAACCGCTGTTGACCGACAAAAACAAGGAGCTGCTGCTAGAACCTATAGAGAAACTACCATCTGATTCGAGAAAGAAAAAACTTGGAGAAGTTCAAACTGACTTCGCACACAGGCTGGTAGATGTGTTGTTAACCTGGTCCATGGCAACCGCGATAACCAAAACATAATATTTTAGAGGGTTTTCGCTGCATAACTTTTTTGCAAAACAAATTAGAAAAAAAATGTTAAAGAAAAAATGTTGAAAAAAATTAGGGCTTTTCAATGCCGTTCTACAAAAGGTACGTCGATGGAAAACAAAAGTTGTTTAGCGTCGCGGCGCCCAGCCGCACTACCAAATGTCAAATACGTCAATATACTCTTTGACATGCACTATACCATTCTATATTTAAAAAAAAAATAAATATTCAACAATTTTCCATAAATCGATGCCGGGCGTCTAAACATGATCGCCCTGTACATATAGAGCTTTGGCCAGGTTATATAATAATAATAATCTATATTTATAATATATATAAAATGCAACGTCTCTCTGTCCGTCTGTCTGTCTATTAGTGCATTACGTGCTTTTTTTTTTAAACATACATATGTTCTCTGGCCAGGTTAGAGGATATATTTTACTGCGTTAGGTAATATAACGAATAAGTAGTGACGATAATAGCGAATCAAGTCGGAAAAAAGATTATCGTTAGCGCGTTCTCTTGCAATACACTGCCTAAACCATTAAATATGGAACAATATCATGTTGCAAAGAATATAATATATATATATATATATATATATATATATATATATATATATATGTATATATATATATATATATATATATATATATATATATATATATATATATATAAATGCAACGTCTCTCTGTCTGTCTGTCTGTCTGTCTGTCTGCCCGTTAGTGCGCTTAACACTTGAGAACCACTTATCCGATTTACGTGTTTTTATAAATTTATACATGTGTCCTATATAATTCGACATAAGCCTAGATAATGGAAGATAAGGTGAGACAATAGGAAATAAGTATAAATAACGGGAGATAAGGAGAAATAATCGGAGATAAGCAGAGACAAGTCTAGATAATGAGAGTTATAGTGAGATAATGGGAAATAAGGAGAAGTAATGGGAGATAAGGATAAATATTGCGAGATAAGTCGAGATATCCCTAGATAATGGGAGATAAGGTCAGAAAATGGGAGATAAGGGGAAATAATGGGAGGTAAGGAGAAATAATGGGAGATGAGCAGAGATAACCCTAGATAATGGAAATTATGTAGAGATAAGGAGAAATAATGGGAGATAAGGGGAAATAATAGTAGATATTTTATTACGTTAGGTAACATAAGGAATAAGCAGTGACGATAGTAGTGAATCAAGTCGGAAAAAAAGGTTATCGTTAGCGCGTTCTCTTGCAATACACTGCCTAAACCATTAAATATGGAACAATATCATGTTGCAAAGAATATAATATATATATATATATATATATATATATATATATATATATATATATATATATATATATATATATATATATATATATATATATATATATGTATATATATATATATATATATATATATATATATATATATATATATATATATATATATATATATATATATATGTATATATATATATATATATATATATATATATATATATATATATATATATATATATATATATATATGTATATATATATATATATATATATATATATATATATATATATATATATATATATATATATATATATATATAAAGGGTGATTCATTTAGAGGTACTTTTTTTTAAATAAAAAAAAAATGAATAAAAACAATTTTATTTTATAATCTTTATTATCATATAAAAGAACCATTCTTTACAATTATTTCTTAAAGATAATTTCTTTCAAATGTTGTCCGCGACTACGGTTAACAACGTCCATTCTGAAGTTCCAATTTTCAATGACGCGTGTGAGTATTTCGAGTGGTATTTGGCCAATGACTCGAGTAATATTGGCCTCCAATGCCTCAATTGTAGCTGGCTTATCCATGTAGACTTTGGACTTTACATAGCCCCAAAGGAAAAAGTCTAGAGGTGTGATGTCACATGATCTAGCCGGCCAATTCACTGGTCCAAAGCGTAAAATGATCTGTTCGCCGAATTGCTCTCGCAGTAAAGCCATGGTTTCACGGGCTGTATGGCAAGTGGCGCCATCTTGTTGGAACCAAATTTCGTCGAGACCACGGGCTTCAATTTCTGGCATCAAATAGTCTGTTATCATGGCGCGATAACGGTCACCATTCACAGTAACATTCCGGCCGGCCTCTGTTTTGAAGAAATATGGACCGATTATTCCACCGGCCCATAAACTACACCAAACAGTTGTTTTTTCTGGATTTAATGGCAGCTCTTGAACCTCTTCAGGTTGTTCATCACCCCAAATACGGGCATTTTGTTTATTCACGAACCCATTAAGCCAAAAATGGGCCTCATCGGTGAACAAAATTTTCCTCGAAAACAGTGGATCTTCTGCAAGCTTGTCAAGAGCCCAACGACTAAAACGGAAACGATTCGGAAGGTCGGTCGGCTTCAGTTGTTGCACTAGTTGAATTTTGTATGCTTTTAAAGAAAGATCCTTACGTAAAATACGCCAAGTTGTTGAATATGACAGGCCAAGCTGTTGAAAACGGCGACGAATCGACACTTCACGGTCTTCGCGTACACTCTCCGCTACCGCCCCTATATTTTCTTTACTACGTGCTGGATGTGGTCTATTCGGTCGAGCATTATTCAATAATGAAAATTGGGTCTCAAACTTATTGATGGTAGAGCGAATTGTGCGTTCGGTAGGCCGATTATGTGGACCATAAGTTGCTCTAAGCGCCCGATACACATTCCTCGTAGAACGCCCATTTTCATAATAAAGTTGAACAATTTGTAGACGCTGTGCCGGGCTAAGTCTTTTCATTATGAATTGTCAAACACTACTGAACAGGAATGCCACTTCAGTTGACACGACGCATGCGCAATCTGCAATTAAATCCCTATCACAAAAAGTACCTCTAAATGAATCACCCTTTATATATATATATGTATATATATATATATATATATATATATATATATATATATATATATATATATATATATATATATATATATATATATATATATATATATATTGTAGCTTATCAAATTGTCCTCAGTTTGTGGCATCTTTTTTTTTGTACTCTCGAACTTACCCGCTTTAATTTCCGATACTGAATTGAGTGAACCCTGATTTTAAAAGAACTAAAGAAATTAAACACACACTAGCTCAGTTTTCCTTGGTAGAGAGATATGGGTAAGAGATAATTTTCTTACGTCTTTTTGGAATTAATTTCTATTTTTTAAAAGGCTTTAGCTGTACAAAATTTTGGGCACCATCCATTTTAAAATAGAAAGGATCTAACATCAGCTAAAAAAATGGAAAAATGTTGAAAGAAAGTATTGTTGGTAAACAAAAAAAATCAGTTTGGTACAGCCGTTCTTGCCCTGAAAAGTAGGATAGGTATTCAGTGAGACACTAGCTTTAATCAACAAAAAAAAAAGGAATTTATTCATGTTTTTTTAAAAATAAAAAAGTTCTAACCTTGCAGTTTTACCAAAAGAAATTCTAGCCTAACTAGTAGTTGTTACATTTAAATTTTAAAACTATTATAACCCCCGAAGGCGAAAAATCGTGCTTTGCACTTCACTTTTAAGTCTCTTTTGCAGTTAAGGCACTACTCTGGAATAAGTCTATTTTGGGTAACTTACTGTTCTTATTCCTGTTTTGATGGACTACGTCCGATTTCACACTTTTTCTTATCAAACACTTAGAAAGCCTACTACGGCTTTTATTTAAGAAACTGGTACTTTTATTTAGCTCGCATGTTGGTTGTTCTGAGCTTTATTTTTTTTTTTAGTTCAGTCGAAGGAAGCCTACTTGGCGACCAGATGGAAAGTAGCTCGGCTGCGGCTCGATGGAAAACAACCCGGCTGCGGCTTGATGGAAAACAGCCTCGATTCTTCTGCGGAGCCTTAAATAATCGTGCGACTTTTGCCTGTAATATCATGACGCTCCAATCAAAACTGCGGATCAAACATTTCACCAATCGCGGCCTGGCGGTAGGTTCGGTCCGGAACCCGCACAACACAGTATATACCGAACGTCTTGAAATCTCTGTTTAATATACCGTTCGATACAAAAATGAAAATAAGTACAATTTGAAATGGAAAAATCAGTAACATTACATGGTCTTAAAATCTAGGAAAAAATGAATGATACATTTACCCCCTTCCAAAAAGAAATAGACTACACTAGTCTATTAAACTTAGGCTACTTATGAAAAGGTACAAAGTGGTACACTATCACTTAATACTAAGGTCAGAACTTAAAACAAAAGTACAAACTTCGGACCTTACTTCTAGACTTAATTCAATTAAGCACTAATATTAAGTACAATGAAAACCAAATGAAAATCTTCGCATGATCACAAGAATCTTATAACTAGACTTAACTTAATTAGACACTAAGGTTAAGTACATCAAAAAGCAAATAAAAAATCCTTGCATGAACATAAGAAATACCTGTTCAAAGCAACAATCGCGGTCTTCTTATATAAAAGAATCAGCTCTGTTATTATTACCAAAACAAAAAAAAATATAACTTTGTCTAGGCTCTTGTCTAAATCAAAAAAATGAACTGAAATAAAATATGAACACCCCCCTTAAAATGTTTTAAGGATTGTCTGAAAATTTTCTATTTCAGCAAAAGAAATTTATAAAAATTCTTAAATAAAGAAAAAAAAAAAAAAAAATGATTCTAGTGCAAACACTTACACTAAAAAGAAAAAAGTCTTGTCAGACCATGTAGCACTAGGCCCAAAAAAAAATATCTGGATAAATATCCAGGCAAACGCTCGGGAAAAATCGCCATCCATGCTCTAGCTCATCACTAAGAGAACATTCTAAATCTAGTATCACTACTAGTCGCACTCAGAAAATAATCGCACTCTATCGCGCAATGTCGACGTCCTAAGACATCTAGACATGCTAAAATCGCTAGGGAAAACTCTACATCGCGCAATGTCGACGTCCTGAGACATCCAGACATGCAAAAATCGCCAGGGAACACGTCAGCTTATCGCCAACTAAACACTCTGGTATATCGCCAGAAAAAAACCTCGGCTCCTCGCCAAGAAAACATTCTGGTATATCGCCAGAAAAAACCTCAGCTCCTCGCCAAGAAAACACTCTGTAAGTAGTCCTCGACTACACAAAGTCTGCGTTCTAAAAGAACAATCACGCCATTAACATAGTGAGCAGCTATAAAAAGCTAACAATATCACTATAGGCACAGTGAGTAGCTATAAAAGCTAAAATTCACTCTAAACACAGTGAATAGCTATAAAAGCTAAAATTCACCTAACTGAATGATCCTGCTTCAAAAAGCAATGTTCGTAAAGAACAGAATGATTAGTCCGCGCGCAACTAACATTCAAGGAAACATTCCCAACATAACTATATGAGACAGCAAGTCTCGAAATAGGACCTCCCTAAAGTCATAATCCTAAATATAGGAGTCCATAAGCAAAACGACTCAAAATCACACACATTTTGAGCACATGCCCTCAGGCAACCAACATACACCGAAATATATACAAAAATATATACAGAAATATATACAGAAATACATACAGGAGTTCAAATCCCAAACTCTTGGTTATGATAACTCCATACTGAGCTTGGTGAAAGCTCTTAGCAAAAGCTAATCAAATCTTCGGCACATCGCACCAAAGTGACAAATCTGCCTAGAAACATGAGCCAGAAAAAAACGCCCTCCGTCATTCCTCAGGGTGGCTACACAGAGATATAAAATTTAACCAGCATTGCGTTTCCTCAAGTTGCATGAAGAACCCTCGTGTACTGGTCTCGCCCTAGAACAACAACGAAAAACATTCAATCCATCCCACATAACAGGAGACAAACACCTCACCACGATATACTGAATGGTGGAGACAATAAAATACAGAATTGGTGACCCTGGTGTCCACCAACAAAAGGGAGTAGATTATAGCATCCACTAAACTGAAACGGTGTCTACCACACCACCATAAGTCAAAAAAAATTTAATCAATAGGGTGTTCTGAAACACACACTACTGCCAACAGCCTGTCACCACTAATAGGCTAATTGGAGCTGAGGTCGACTACAGTAGCTAGGCTCTCCTTTGGTTCAAATAGAAATAACCATTGGGTAACAAAACCCCTAAAGGTCCCAAAGGTCAAACCTTCACCCCCCATAGACTACCCTTCCAATTAGTCTGTTCCTCAGGAAGACTAACTCCCTGCCAAACGTCGTAACGGCATCTGTTAGCACCCGGTGCATCACAGCCTGTAAAAACAGATAACTCATGGGATACAACCTAAAAGGTTTACAAGGTTGACTTAACCAAGCTTCTAACGAAATTTTAAAAAAAAAACGAAAATGAGCTTAAAAAGCTACATGAAGAAAAAATTTCTCAAATTTTCGGTGGCAACGCAAGAAAACTTTTGAAGACGACAAGAGCTTTTCCAGCTTAATCAGAAACAAGAAGAAAACATCGTTGACAGCTAAAATATTCGATCATGGTGTTAATCGTCTCCCTAGACAATAGCCTCTAGAAGAAACTGCTACAGGTATCAGGCATAACCGTTTTCTGTCAGCCCAAACTCCTAGATTACCCCTTGGAAATCTAAAAATTCGGTTAGGAATCTTCCTTCACTGCGCTTAGCCACTCTTGACAAGGTTCTCACCTCGGTATCAGATTTTGATCATTTCTTTGTGAAACGACTGTCTTACTCTGCTCTCATCTCCTGTAAATGATCAGCCTTTAGTTCTCCTGCAGGACTTCAATTTTCTATCAATCTGATAGTATACCGTAAAAACTCAACATACGCCTATGAGTCTATGCAAAAAATTTTTTTAAAAAAATTAGTGACTCAAAGGTAACGTTTAAACGGCTCTGAAAAAAAAATAGAAAATACCCTCAGTTTGTCAATTCAGAAGAAGATCTAAATCAAAATAATCCAAGTCTTAGACTTACTGGATAAACCAAAATCAATTTACTCTTAATTGCACCCAAAATATACCATTAAGGTAATAAAAATACACCCACTCGGGTAACAAACTTTGAAATTGCTCATAAAAAATTTTGACTCTACATCACACTACACGAGCTACATCTTGCGCTTGTCCTAACTCAAGATCACCTTGGATTGCCTCTAATCAAAATTTCGCTTCCAAGTGTCAAGAACTGGATATTATTTGGGGTCATAAGCAAATCAAATCCCGCGACCACCGACATATCAGTCTTATGATATATCCTGAGTGCGCAAGCTCGCAACAGCTGAGTCGATGCTAAACATCGACTACAATCAACCTAAGTTTGGATATGATCAGTACCCAAAACCTTAGCAAAAACTATAAAAGTAAGCTATCCTCAGCTCAACTTTTATAACAGTCAAAAAAAACGAGGTCGTCACCTCTACAGAGCAACATCAAAAAAAATTTAAGCAATTAAGATAATGTAAATATAAATTATTCTTCTTCTGACAAACTTTCACTAGGGTTAGGTCCGTTGAATGGTTTTAAGTCTTTAATATGCCATCGTCCTATTTTAGTCCCATCTAAATTAACTAACCCATAAACTAAATCTGAAATCTTTTCTCTAATCACGCAATGCACATACTTAGGTACCAACTTAGATGTGAATTTATCTGCTGCACTGGAAAGAATTTTATTTTTTCGCCAAACGTGATCACCTATATTAAAGGCAAAATCCCTTTTTCTAAGGTTATAAGACTTACTGTTCCGTTCATAAGCCTTATGTATCCTACAACGCACGTCGGTGAAAATATCTTTTAAACCCTTTAAATTTTCGGCGTACTCACCCCTGTTACCCGGAATTATTTCGCTGTCAACATTGACATCCAAATCTAAATTTTTATAATACGATCCAAATAGAGGTATATGTCTGCCGTAAACTAAGAAAGACGGTGTGAACCCTGTTACTTCGTGTCTTACGGTATTTATCGCTTGTTGGATTTTGGAAATATTGCCATCCCAAGTGTCATGCGAATCCACGTAACTTCTTAAAGCGGTCCCGATTGTTCGGTTATTACGTTCGACAAAATTACATTGTGGAGAGTACACGGGATTAAAACGGATATTAAAACCATAAGTTTCACTTAGGCTCTTAAAAACTTTTAGAGGTAAACTGAGTACCGTTATCGCATATTAAGAGCGATGGGACACCGTGGATCAGAAAGACATTATTTTCCAAAATTCGCTCTATATATCCAGCTTTAGAGCTTTTCAAAGGAAATAGCATTGTATACTTTGTAAACCAGCAAGAAACCACGAGAAGCCATTTATTTCCCTTTTTTGAACGTGGAAATGGGCCTACTAGATCAGCTGCTATGACTTGAAAAGGGTAATTAACCGTTCTCTCTTTTCCCATCAGCCCCATAGGTAGTGTATTTGGAGATTTCTGCGCTCCACATACTTCACAAGTCCTCACAAACTTTACGATGTCAAAACGCATTTTTGGCCAATAATACTGTTCCTGAACCCTGTGAAGAGTTTTATAAAAGCCAAAATGACCAGAAGTAGGAGGAGTGTGACACATGTCTATAACTTCCTCTCTCTGTGGTTTAGGAACTAGTATTTTCCACTCGGGTACATTAACTTTTAAAGGCAACTGGTTTGGGATAAATTTGTACACGAAATCATTTTCCACCTTCCACTGCGGAAAATTTTGAGGAAATTCTTTAATTTGCTGCCGTAAATTGTCGTACCATGGATCAATGCGATCTACATCAACTGTATCAATTCTTACGCCAAACTGTGCATTAAGACTGTTTTCGTCCGCTGTATGATCTGGGATTCTTGACAAAGCGTCAGGAATAACATTGTGGACTCCTTTTCTATGAATTAAAGTAAATGTGTGTTGTCTCAGCCTAATCGCCCAACGCGCTAGTTTGCCACTAGGGTTTTTAATAGAATTAAGCCACAATAAGCTATAATGATCTGTTATGACCGTGAAAGGAACACCTTCTATGTAGGGTCGAAACTTTTCGATGTTAAAGAGTACTGCTAAACATTCTTTTTCAACAACCGAATAGTTACGTTCAGCCTTTGACAAAGTTCTACTGGCATACGCTATCACTCTTTCCTCACCATTGATTTTCTGTGTTAGGACGCCCCCTAAACCGGTATTAGAAGCATCGCTAGAGATATAAAACTGTTGGGAAAAGTCTGGTTGGGATAAAATGGGAGCTGACAACCAATAGCTCTTTAATCTTTATAAAAGATCTTTCTGCTGCGTTTGTCCAATCTATCGATTGTCCTTTTTTTCGTCCTTTCAAAAGATCATTAATAGGCGACAACAAGGTAGAAAAATTCTCGATAAAACGTCTGTACCATGAACACATTCCTACGAAGCGCTTAACTTCTGTAGTATTAGTAGGTCTCGCATAATTAACCATGCTTGCTACTTTATCCGGATCGGTACGCAAGGAATTTGAGCCTACAATATAGCCTAAAAACTTTAGAGAAGTTTTGAAAAAATCACATTTGCTCAAATTTATCGTCAGTCCGGCCTCTTTCAATCTATCTTTTACTTCCTTAAGTAAGCGAATATGCGATTCGAAGTCTTCCGATGTTACTAAAATATCATCGAGATAGGTAAAAATATGTGGCTCATATTTCGGACCAAATATAGCGTCCACTAAACGTTGCTGAGTTTGAGCAGCGTTCTTTAGACCAAACGGCATAGTGACGAACTGAAATAGACCTCGGCCTACTACTGCAAAAGCGGTCTTTTCCTTAGAGGATTTGTCTAAAGGAATTTGCCAGAAAGCCTTTCTAAGGTCTATCGAGGATACATACTTAGCATTCCTGAGTGATGTCAAAATTCTGTCGATGTTCGGTAATGGATAGTTATCAAATTTGCTGACCTCGTTGAGCTTTCTTCTGTCAAAGCACAGACGATACTGTCCATCGGCCTTTTTCACCAATAAGATTGGAGAACACCAAGGACTGTTTGATTCTTCAATCACTCCGAGTTTCAACATTTCGTCTAACTCCTTATTTAATACTTTTGACATATATGGAGACATGGCGAAGGGCCTTGTCTTTACAGGACTGGCATCAGCCGTATCAATAGACATGTTGATTTTATTCGTTCGGCCTAACCTATCTTTACTACTTATTTCATTGAAAGAGCTTATTACTTTTTCTGCTTTTAAGCGTTCCGTCCGCGAGAGATCTTCTAGGGTACATAGACGCGAGAAAAGGTTTTCTAAAGAGCTTTCTGAATAACAATCTTTATAACTTGTTTGAGAGTTGACTTCTAGGGACTGTGGATACCACGAATTATTTTTAAAATTTACTAGAATTCCGAATTTTTGTGCAAAATCACATCCTAAAACCAAAGTATGTGATAAAGAAGGTACTACTAAAGCAGAGATTACTAAACAATGACCATTGCAGACTAGCGGCAACTCAACCGTACCTAAAACTTTTAGACGGCTGCCATCTGCAGTGGTAACACTTCTATTTTTGACATGGCATATTTTTTATACTTAAAACGACTTAAAATTTTAATACCATCCTGACCTATAACGGAGGCATTTGCACCAGAGTCAAATAAAGCCGAGAAATGGGCACCTAATAGATTTATCTTGATATGCGGTCTGTTATCTGAATATTTATGCACGAATAAAGGAGACATGTGACCATTTGGAGAAGCAGGAGTTTTAACTTGAGAAGGAGACTTTTTATTAGACTTAAAAAAATCAGAAACTTTTTGTAACCATTTCGTCCAATCTGATCTACTGGAATATTTTTGTTCGTCTGTGTTTCTAGAACGTTTTGGATTAGGGCTTTACTGCGAACATGAGCTTGTGACTTAGCCGAATGATTAGAGGCTTTTTTGTTGGACTTAGGATATCCGCCTCGGTAATATACCGTCCTTACTCGTTTTTTGTACATTTGGGGCATGATGTTAGTCTCACACCTGTTGTTCCACATTTGAAACAAAATACCCTCTTTGGTGCTGTACAATTTTGGTAAGTGTGATTCGGGCCTGTGCAATTCCAGCACGTGAAAGTTGCCTTAGGTGAAACCGGCTTGTCGTTCACTTTAGCTGCAGTGTCGCTAATTTTAGAGTCATTATCTTTTCTTTTACCCGTTTTCTGGTTACTCCTAGGGTTCCGATTTACATTCCCAACTTTATTTGTCGAGACTCCACTTCGGCCATTTGGATTATACTCTACTTGATGTATATTAGTTTCGCTTTTTGGTCTGCTCTTTTCCAACAAATAATCGGACTCTTCAAGTTTTCTACATAACCCGGCGAGTTCGGCTACCGAATTAATATCTAGTAGAGCTAACCGATTGACGAAACTAGGCAGAATATTCCTCCGTATAAATTTAACTTTGGTACTTTCCAAAGGCTTGATGGACAACCTACAAAATAAAGATTCCATGTGGGCAATAAAAATCACAGTGGACTCATTCTTCTTTTGTCGCCTCCTCTTTATTTCCGACCACAATTCTTCATCATCATCGCAGTGCAAGAAGTCCTTTTTTAGCCTATCTACCAAGGAATGCCAGTCGTTGACACTTGATTTTATGCTTCTAAACCAAATGAAGGCATCGCCAGTGAAAAATTCAACAGCAGAGCTGAAAAGTTCATCTTCCGATACTTTCCTAGCTTGTGCTATTTCAGTCAGCCTCTCCAAAAAAGGATAGAGTCTCTTTGAGTCTCCATTAAATTTCAATTGCCATTCGCTGACAGGAATATTTCTGGCTGCGCAATTCACGATTGGAGCTGGTACGTTTATGACTGGGGTTGTAATAGGCAACTGTGGTAACTCATGACCAGGAGCTATCTTTTCTGCAAGATTTGCTTCCATGAGCACACACGTAGCTATTGTTTCCTGAACATATTTGGAAAGCTTCGACGCTTCCTCTTCGTCATCCGGCATGGGAATTCTTTGTACGCGACCCGCTACATGCGATAAACGTGATTTAACCCGGTGTACAAGTGAATCATTTGGATCGCCGTCATAACTATCGATTAAGTTTTGGATAGAATTTAAACTCTTTTCGATACCAGCCGTTTCTTCTGTATTATCCAGAGTGTCATCCCCTATTTTTATTGTTTTTCCCGGCTCATTAATTTCTTTACTTAAGATCCTCGTTAGAATCTTTCTTTTATCCGCGACCGGACGTTCTGAGAAAGTACGACGGATTCTCAGTTCATAGTCTAATTCATATTCCAGTAGGTGATTGACTTTAAAATTGAAGGCTTCCATGATAAATGAATACTATTTAAGAGAACTGTTTAAAAAGTCGTGAAAATATTTCTCCTGTGCTCCCAATAGTCAAAATAAAAAAATATGTAAAGGCACTTAAAATATGTAAATTTCTTTACTAAACATTAAAAAAATCTTCGACAATTTCAAAAAAAATTTCTAAGTATCGCCTTGTATTAAAATTCCTTTACTAAGATATCTTAAGAATTTTCAACAAAAAAATCTCCAAATACCGTTTCGTATATCAGCAAAGTATTTTTAATATTCATGCAAAACATCGGTGAAAAAAAACGTACTGTTTTTTGTTCTCGGTTCACCGCAAAATAAATTTAACACTGTAAAGATTAAAGTAAACCAGCACATCTGCTAATCTGAACTATAAAGGTAGCTTTTAAGAAAAAAGTAGGAATCTCTTATCTTAGAGTCAACAACAAAATTCAAATATCTATATCAGATAAATTGAAAAAATAAAAAAATTCTACAAATTTCCTGCTTTTGTCTTACTGCTATAGTGTAGTTTCGTTTAATAGGTATTATGAAATAAAAATATCTACAAAGTTAGAGCTTTTATTTTTTGTTCCGAAAGCTAGTACACTGAACCCTTTTTTAAAAAATAAAATTCCAAAAGCCCCACGTTGGGCGCCATTTTGTAGCTTATCAAATTGTCCTCAGTTTGTGGCATCTTTTTTTTTGTACTCTCGAACTTACCCGCTTTAATTTCCGATACTGAATTGAGTGAACTCTGATTTTAAAAGAACTAAAGAAATTAAACACACACTAGCTCAGTTTTCCTTGGTAGAGAGATATGGGTAAGAGATAATTTTCTTACGTCTTTTTGGAATTAATTTCTATTTTTTAAAAAGGCTTTAGCTGTACAAAATTTTGGGCACCATCCATTTTAAAATAGAAAGGATCTAACTTCAGCTAAAAAAATGGAAAAATGCTGAAAGAAAGTATTGTTGGTAAACAAAAAAAAATCAGTTTGGTACAGCCGTTCTTGCCCTGAAAAGTAGGATAGGTATTCAGTGAGACACTAGCTTTAATCAACAAAAAAAAAAGGAATTTATTCATGTTTTTTTAAAAATAAAAAAGTTCTAACCTTGCAGTTTTACCAAAAGAAATTCTAGCCTAACTAGTAGTTGTTACATTTAAATTTTAAACTATTATAACCCCCGAAGGCGAAAAATCGTGCTTTGCACTTCACTTTTAAGTCTCTTTTGCAGTTAAGGCACTACTCTGAAATAAGTCTATTTTGGGTAACTTACTGTTCTTATTCCTGTTTTGATGGACTACGCCCGATTTCACACTTTTTCTTATCAAACACTTAGAAAGCCTACTACGGCTTTTATTTAAGAAACTGGTACTTTTATTTAGCTCGCATGTTGGTTGTTCTGAGCTTTATTTTTTTTTTAGTTCAGTCGAAGGAAGCCTACTTGGCGACCAGATGGAACGTAGCTCGGCTGCGGCTCGATGGAAAACAACCCGGCTGCGGCTTGATGGAAAACAGCCTCGATTCAAACTCTGCGGAGCCTTAAATAATCGTGCGACTTTTGCCTGTAATATCATGACGCTCCAATCAAAACTGCGGATCAAACATTTCACCAATCGCGGCCTGGCGGTAGGTTCGGTCCGGAACCCGCACAACACAGTATATACCGAACGTCTTGAAATCTCTGTTTAATATACCGTTCGATACAAAAATGAAAATAAGTACAATTTGAAATGGAAAAATCAGTAACATTACATGGTCTTAAAATCTAGGAAAAAAATGAATGTTACATTATATATATATATATATATATATATATATATATATATATATATATATATATATATATATATATATATATATATAATACAACGTTTCTCTGTCTGTCTGCCCGTTAGTGCACTTAATACTTGAGAACCACTTATCCGATTTACGTGTTTTTATAAATTTATACATGTGTCCTATATAATTCGACATAAGCCTAGATAATAGGAGATAAGGTGAGACAAATGGAAATAAGTATAAATAACCGGAGATAAGAAGAAATAATGGGAGATAAGCAGAGACAAGTCTAGATAATGAGAGTTATAGTGAGATAATGGGAAATAAGGAGAAATAATGGGAGATAAGGAGAAATATTGCGAGATAAGTCGAGATATCCCTAGATAATGGGAGATAAGGTCAAAAAATGGGAGATAAGGGGAAATAATGGGAGGTAAGGAGAAATAATGGGAGATGAGCAGAGATAACCCTAGATAATGGAAATTATGTAGAGATAAGGAGAAATAATGGGAGATAAGGGGAAATAATGGCAGATATTTTATTACGTTAAGTAACATAAGGAATAAGCAGTGACGATAGTAGTGAATCAAGTCCACGCGAGCGGAGCCGCGGGCACTGCTAGTATTACTAAAGTAAAGTCAACTACATATGTAAACTTGCTTCTGTGTTAAAATAATAAGTGCCAAAAACTAATTCAATTAATCACCTATATAATTCTAAATTATTGTTACCCACCAGCTATTTTTACTTCTTTTGCAAAAAGAAATTATTGAATTCATGAAAAGATCATCCTACGAAGTTTTTACATTTTTTGACGTTCTTTGGTCCTTAGATAAAGAAAAACATAGTTCCTTATTTCTACATATCCGTTGGTACAATAATTTTCGAATAATTTAAGATAACGATTCCAAATTTTGTGTATATAGAAAATGAAGCATGAAACCAGCCTATAGTTCCAGAGCGATATTGCTTTAATATAAAAAGGGAGTCGTTATATCTTGTATAATTTTAATAGTGTTATGATAATTTTTGCGGAGTTTTGGTTGAGACAAAACACACACATACATATATATATATATATATATATATATATATATATATATATATATATATATATATATATATATATATATATAGTTGGTCTGATCTTGCAACAAATCGACTCGTTATTTCTTTTTATTTTTAATAAAAAAAGAATGTTATTAAAGTCTGCAATTTATAATTTATTATTATTCATAATCAAAAAAAATAATACACTTTCTATGGAGGGAAAAACAGGAAATTGCAACAATAATCAGTTGAAGATTTCATTAAAATTTCCATTTCAATTTCCTCGAAAATGGATAAGGAAAATCTTGGTAATAATCTGTTGGTTGTATGCGGCGCTGTATTTTGTATAATTTGTATTCACAGTCGCCCGCCCGTGCGGAATTTTTATTCGTCTATAGAAGTTTTTACTCTCTGCATTAGGGATGGTCTTCGTAAGTATCGGTACATATATTTTGCATATTTAAGCAATAATATTTTCTTCACTTTTTTATTATTTCTTTAGTTTCTATATTCTTTACTCTCACACTAGGCTTATGTTGCTACTTTGTTATATTTTACTACAGATATCGGTGTGAATTTTGATTTTAAAAGCGGAGTAAAGTTAGTCAACCTATTTTAGGGTATGAATATTCGATTTCGGCTAAAGTTGATTTTTATTTCTCACTGGATGGGAAAATTCGCAATACTAAAAATTCCTTCAATGTACAAGACAGCCAGGTCATTATAGGACAATGCTACAAGTATCCCTTTTTTATTCATATCGGGGGCATATAGGAAAACTACCTGTTATTGTGACTTTATGAAAATACCAGCAGCAATATCTTCATCACTACAGTAATATTATCGGTAATATGGCTACAAGTGATGTCAGCAGTACTGTCATAAATGTGATAATATTATCTGGAAGAATTACTTTCGACCCTTATTGAAATACAAGATAATGTATTATTCTGTAATATGGTATTGTTTTTGGATATATGACAACATTATGAGGTATGTCACAGTAGGAAAACAAATTCTCTAACATAAAGTACTGCTCAGGTAATCCAAAATATCCGGACAATTGTTTGAAGTAATATTCCCTGGGTATCACTGTAGTCACATATTACTCCAGACTTTAAATATTATTTTTATGGTATATTTTAAGAATATTCTTTTGTTGCATATGCTCAGAATAGTCTTAAGATAATATTCCTTTATATTAGTAAAGATTTTCGTGAACTAGATTCAGCATCTCAAAATCATTCTTCTTACAGTCTGATTTTTTATATTCTTTGTCGGATTTTTCTACTACTGGTAACATTATTCGTACATTTTTATTTTCGATTTTAATAAAATGTTTTAAAATTTAGAACTAAAAAAAAAACGGTCAAGTGCAAACTGGACTTGCGCAATTAGTGTTCCGTACCGTTATTACCTATAAAATAAAAATTAGCTACCTAATGGCTAATAAATGAATCTAGCTCAATCTAGAATCTAGTAATAAAATTTTAAACAAATATTTACTACCTAAATCTGTTTAATTATAAGCAAATAAAATAAAATTAGTTTGTCTTCATTACCTATCCGTTGGTCACCACTCATCATCATATTACTGATTGCATCGAATACGTATTAATATTTCGTAGTTGTTAGTCCCGATTGAACTCCCAACTTTCCAAACCTTCACCACTCTGTTATGCCACCTAGTTTTTTTAATAACAGAAAAATAATCAAACGTAATGCACTCGTGATAATTTCGCTCAATCGACTAGACTTTTCCAGAATTTTTTTCAAAATTTTTGGATCAGTACTTTTAGAGATATGGTGGGGGGGATTTTTGACCATTTTTTTAAAGTAATACAAAGAAAAGTGTGTGCAAGTAATACATCATATATGTTTTTGAACTCGACCTAGTAATTTTTTTTAATTTCACCGCTCAAAACTAACCTCTTAAGTTAAAATTTAACTGCAAATCTACACGACTCTGATTGGGCTACTGATTCCTATATTTGTGCCATATTTCAACTTTTTATGTCAAATAGTCTTGGAGATAGTTCGGATGACCGAAACCGCAAAAAAATGATAAAATACGAGGCTGGTTTGAAAAGTCCGTGCAAAGTCCGAGAGATGGCACCACCGGCGCGTATCGAGGTCATGTTTAGTTAGTAGCATTTCTTGAATGAACGCACATCAAGTTTCAGCCATATTGGTCTATTTCTTTGTGTTTGGCATTCGTGTGAATCAAGGAAGTCGAGTGATTTTCAAGAAATGAACGAAAAAGAATTTCGTGTGGTGATTAAACATTACTTTATGATAGGCAAAACGCCGCAGGAGACTAAAGAGAAGCTTGATAAACATTATGGTGACTCTGCACCTTCGATTAGAACAGTTTTTAAGTGGTTTCAAAATTTTCGGACTGGCCATATGGGCACAAGTGACGCTGAACGTTCTGGACGGCCTGTGGAGGTTACGACTCCAGAAATCATTGATCAAATCCATGATATGGTGATGGATGACAGAAGAGTTAAGGTGCGTGAGATTGCTAGTGCTGTGGGCATCTCGACTGAACGGGTACATAATATTTTGCATAAACATTTGGACATGAGAAAGCTATCCGCAAGATGGGTGCCGCGATTGCTCACGCTTGACCAAAAACGGAATAGTGTGAAGTGTTGCAAGCATGGTTTGCAGCTGTTCCAGAAGAATCCGGAGGACTTTAAGCGTCGTTTCGTCACTGTGGATGAAACATGGATACATTACTATACTCCTGAGACCAAACAACAATCTAAACAATGGGTTACCAAGGGGAAATCTGCACCAAAAAAGGCGAAGACCGTTCCTTCGGCCGGAAAGGTTATGGCGACTGTCTTTTGGGATTCGCAAGGGATAATCCTCATCGACTATCTGGAAAAGGGTAAGACTATTACAGGTGAATATTAGTCATCGTTATTGGACCGTTTGAAAACCGAGCTGCAAGAAAAACGCCCGCGATTGGCCCACAAGAAAGTCCTTTTCCATTACGACAACGCACCAGCACACACCTCAGTAGTTGTGGTCGCAAAATTAATGGAAATAGGATTCCAACTCGTTTCACATCCCCCCTATTCTCCAGACTTGGCTCCCTCGGACTACTATTTGTTCCCCAATTTGAAGAAATGGCTGGCGGGACAAAGATTTTATTCAAACGAGGAGATGATTGCAGACACTAATGGATATTTTGCAGACTTGGACAAATCCTATTATTCGGAAGGGATCAACAAACTAGAACATCGTTGGATGAAGTGTATAAGCCTAAAAGGAGACTATGTCGAAAAATAAAAAAGGTTTACCCCAAACACATAAGTAGTTTTTATTTTTGCACGGACTTTTCAAACCAGCCTCGTAGGATTAAAGATAAGTGATAAGCAACAAGATAACAACAAATTTTGCATTTGAATGGCTTTTAGCTACACAAAATACTACGGATATTTATGTTTATGAATCAATAATCTAATATAATTTTTTTATTATAGTTTTGACATAATGACATTGGCTGATAAAGTCCAATTTAAATATGTCCCCATAAAAATTTAAAGATACTTGATAGGCTTGACAGACTGTGTGTTCGCAACCATAAAAATTTGACCTTTCCTTGGAATACAAAAAAATAACGACTTTAAATGTAAAATGAAATCAAGACATCGAATTTTAGTTTATTAAGTTAGAAATGTGTGTAGTTCGTAGTAATAATAGTATTTAGAAAAATTACCGATATTGTAAAAAATACCAGAAAATTTAGGAAAATTCACAAATAAAATTTACAAAAATTTTGAAAATGAAAAAAAGACATTCATTAACCGGGTATTTTCTTTTTCAATACAAGAATGTATATAGTTCTGGTTGCCTAATAACATAATAAAATGAAGTTTCACGTTACTATTTTCTATGGTATTTTCTAATGAAAAAATTATCATCATCATCATTATCGTCACCATCATTATCATCATCATTAGCTTATTCCATCCATAGTCGGATGTAAGCCTCCTCAAGTTGTCTCTAACGAGCTTTGTTGTTTACTTTTTGCATTCAATCGTGTCCTGCTAATATTTTTATGTCGCTCGTCCATCTTGTCTGTGGTCTACCTCTACATCTTTTGTGTTCTCTAGGCCTCCATTCAACTATACAGCGTGTCCATCTCTTATCATTCGGCCTTGCGATATGCCCCGCCCATTTCCACCTTAATATACATATTCGTTGTATTACATCTGTCGCTTTTGATCTTCTTCGTATCTCGATGTTAGGAATTCGATCTTTGAGTCTAATATTTAGCATTCTCCTCTATAATAAATACCAATTTTTAAATTTGGGTATCGTACAAAGTGCCAGTTTCGCAAAATGACCTTAATTTATTTGATTAAGTTTTCTTTACAGTCTATATATCATTCTATCTCTTTATTTGTTTCATTCTATCTTTGTTTAATACCCAGCCATTTTGATTTTTCGTGTCGAGTTTCCGCTCTATATGTCAGTATACCTCCAATTTTGGTCTTGTAAATTCGAGATTTCATGTCAGGTCTTAAATGTTTTTTTTTTTTTTTTTTTTTTTTTTTTTTGGGTCTAGCTCACGTGCTGCAGGGAAGTCCCTAAAGCGCTCCAGGAGCGGCACGAGTGCGGAAAAAGCTATTCACGTTGTTCTTGAATCGCTGTAAATTGTACTCGGTGGGAAACACAGCGCTGGGCAAATTATTCCAAAGGGATGCCGTTCTCCATATAAAAGATTGCTTGAAAGGCGTTGTACGCGGAGTAACAAGCTGAACCTCATACGGATGCGAAGCACCAGCGCGACGTGTATTTCTAACATGCACCGCTTTGGGAGGAATTAAGCGGGCTACATCCTTCGAGCACTTTCCATGAAAATATTTGTAGAACAGACTCAAGTCGCCAACCGTTCTTCGATGTTCCAGCGAATCAAGGCCGCCGGTCAATTCCGGGTCCCCAATCAGACGGACCGCTCTTCTCTGAACAGAATCCAACAAATGCAGTGTATGTTTGGGAGCGGAGCTCCAAACGTGGGAGCAGTATTCCATAGTTGGTCGAATTTGGGCTTTGTAAAGAATTAACAGTTGCTGTGGGGTGTAAAGCTTTCTGGTTCTAAATAATATTCCCAACTTTTGAGAAGCTCTCCTTGCTATGCCTGCAACATGTTCATGCCAAGACATATTTGCTCCCAAACTAACGCCCAACAAATTAAGCGACGATGCTAGGGGAATGGAGTGCCCCGACATAACTATGTCGGGTTCAGCAATGTTAACTTTTTTAGAAAAAACTGCCGCTTGGGTTTTTATAGCGTTAAATTCCACTTGGTTACTGTCACCCACCCCAAGATAGAATTTCTTCCAGGTCTTTGTTAAATCGAACGACCTCCTGCTGTCTGCAGATATTCGCCTGAGCAGCCGATGTCCGAGCGTTCAAGGTGAATGAAGAGACAAGCGTACTGTCATCTGCAAAGCTATAGATTGGATTCCCGGTCTTTTCCAGCAGATCGTTAATGTAAATGAGAAAGAGAGTAGGAGACAGTATGGAGCCCTGGGGCACACCGGCGTTGATAGTGAGGGTGTTAGAAAGAAATCCGTCGACCGCCACTCGTAAAGAACGCTCTCTGAGGAAACATGAGAGCCACAAAACAGAACCTTTCAGACATACCATAAGAGCGTAACTTAGCCAACAGTCCATCGTGCCAAACACGGTCGAATGCCTTGGATATGTCAAGAGCAACCGTTCGAGACTCTCCAAAGTGTTCAACTGCGTTGTTCCAAACATGTGTTAAATAAGTCAGAAGATCTCCTGTTGATTTATGTTTACGAAAACCATATTGGTGATCGCTAATAATATTGAATCGTTCAAGATATTTTAGAAGATGCTCATTGATAACCTTTTCCATGACTTTCGATATTATTGAAATCAGTGCAACTGGTCGGTAGTTATTTGGCAAGGTCTTCTTACCTTTTTTAGGTATCGGCTGAACCGTGGCACATTTCCAGCAGGACGGAAATATTCCCCGTTCTGTAGGATAGGTTAAAAAGTCTACAAAAAAACTGGTGTTAGTTCCCTTGCACAGTTTTTGAGAACTATGGCAGGTATTCCGTCAGCGCCAGAAGCCTTCTTGGTGTCTAGCTTCATCAAAATACGTTCTATACTGCGCTGTCTGAAGACAACATCGGGCATCCCTGACTGCAATATGGGAATAACAGGTGGTGTTTTTCCTTGGAAATCGACAGTAGAATGTGAAGCAAAGAGTTCAGCCAATAAGTTCGCTCTCTCAACAGGTGTGGTTGCAATGGAATTATCTGGCCGTGTGAGTGGTGGTATGGTGGATTTGGTAAAATTTTGACTAACTGCCTTCGCGACTGCCCAGAAGGTCCTGGAATTGTTGGGACAAGCGAGAAGTTTGTTTCTAATTCGTTGATTGTGTGCTTCCTTGGTTTCGTCGATAATTCCCTTGCATCTGTTTCGGGCATGAACAAAGATGTTTCGATTTAAGGTGTTAGGATTTTCACGCCATTGTCGGTAGGCAATATGTTTAGAAGCAACAGCTTCTTTGCATTTTCGGTCGAACCAAGGCTTGCCGTTGGAGGAGCATTTTTTCGAAAAAGGGATGTAAGCTTCCATACCAGCCAAAATAACATCGGAGACCTCCCTGGCGCAGTCAGATGGTTATCGGATCGAAAACAAACGTCCATCCAAGGGAAAGTTCGAAAGTATTCCATGAGATCTTCCCATTTAGCAGATTTGTAGTGCCAAATCTTGCGCGGCCTAGGCGCCTCTCTGTCACTGATTGGCAGGATACTCGATGTCGAAAGCAGTTTATGGTCGGAAGAACCTAACGGCGGATTTACGGTGACCGTGTAAATCTCCGGATTGGTGGTTAAAAACAGATCAAGAAGACTGGCGAACTCCCCGTCTCGATCAGGGATCCGTGTTGGTTCGTCAATAAGCTGAGTTAAGCCATAACTGATTGAGAATGATTCAGCTTCACGACCTTGTTCGTCGGTAGTATTTGAATATTTGAGCCAGTTGATATTGTGGACATTAAAGTCGCCCAGGATGGCAATCTCGGCCCTTGGATAGTTACTTTGTAAATGATCTGCAAGAGAAGCGAAAAGTGTTCGAAAATTGGTATCACTTGGTGGTCGATACAGGATACAGATGAACCTTGTGGTTTTTTTGAGTCGTTATTTTTAACCACACAACATCAAAGTTTGGGGGCTCCAGAGCTTCTTCTCGTTGACAAGAGAGGTCGCTTCTGACAAAAAGACAGATTCCAAAGTTACGCCTAAATCGGGAATAGAAATCGTACCCAGGATAAAGATAGTTGACCGTGCTGGTCGATGGACTGACCTTGTTTCACATAGAGCGAGTACATGAGGTTTATCTGATTGCAGGTGTTGATGCACTGAATTTATGTTCGAGTTTATACCTCGTATGTTGCAAAAATCTATCTTAAAATTATGATGTCTGCAAGTCGACGCCTCCGAACCAGCCCCTACCCCCGGAGATCCGGCGCCTCATCATGCTCTTTGGTCCCACAGTAGTTAATGTGTTAGTTTCACTATATGACATTGTTTAAGTATGCTACTATTTTCGTCGCCTTTGCGGCTTCAATTCCCACTTTTGTGTATATATTACTAAAACTCGATATATCTATACCGAGATATTTAAACTACATTTCTTGTTGTATAATTATTTCACCAACAACAACCTTATACCTTAATCGTGTTTTGGATATCATGCTCTTTGTTTGGTTCCGATAATTGTGATTCCAATTTGTTGTCTGTTTTAATAATAAATATAATTAAAAACGTCTGATCTCCGTTTTTTTTTTGCTTTCAGCTTTCTACAACCTCTTAGTTTAAGACCATGTCCAATAAGTTTATTCATAATTACATTAAAGCAGTAAACTAACAGAGTTCCCCTTCCTACCGGTGTTGATTTTGTGAGTTTGCTTTTTATTTTAGTTACTGTTTGTCAGTAATTTTTTTCGGAGATTTTAATTATATCGTGTGGTATGTGTCTGTCGTAAAGGAAATGTCCCACGTCTTCTAGTTATACCTGTCTGTAACTTGTAATAATGTAAAAATAAAGGATATCGTGCATTTTTTAAGTTATATTAAACTTAATATGTGTGTACACCATGATTTTCTATTTTGATAGTAACTTTAAAAAATAACAATTCCCATTTAAACCAGTTACGTCAATACAGTTAGAGCAAAACAATCAATTTTTTTTTAGTTTATATCGAAGTTCACAATTTAACTCGAAGTTTCGTTCGTCAAACATTTGATTTTGAGGCAAAATCTTTGTATTTTTTAATTAGTTCCATTTTCCATAAACATTTACAGCTTGATTCTCTAAAAGAGTCCAACGTTAAATCTGCACCAATTTGACAAATAAAAATTTAAACTGGCAAGAGCACCAATAAACCAACTAAACTTACAATGTGCAGTACAAGCCCAAAACATTTTTTTTTTATTAAACCGATACATATAAAATATCAATTAAAAATTTTAAAAGCTATTAATTCTTACTAGTTTCAAAGTATTATTTTTAGTGTTTCTCACGGAACACTTATGGGATGACTTCAATGTCTATCTGTATGTCTGTCACATCCGATTTTCCCCGAAACTATTTGACGTAGAAAGTTGAAATTTCGCACAAATATACCAATTGATGGCCTAATCAGAGCCATGTAGTTTTGAAAGTTAAATTTTGACTTAAGGGGTTAGTTTGGGGAGGTGAAATCGGAAGTAAAAAAATCTTGCAAGGTTATCGAGTGTGGTATTAAATGAAAGCTTGTGAAAACACAAGTTCAAAAATATATATCCTATAATACTCACGCAAACTTTTTTTCATATAATTTTTAAAAAATGGCCAAAAATCGCCCTCCACCCTATCTCTAAGAATACTGATCAAAAAATTTCGAATATTCTCCATAAAATGTAGATTGCACGAAAATTGTCACGAGAGCATTACGTTTGAAGATTTATCTGATATTAGAAAAAACTATTTGACTTGGTAATATGGTGGAGATTTTTTCGTGGAAAGTTGTGAATTTAACCGGGAGTAAGAGCTGCGAAATATCAATACATATTCGGTGCCGTCAGTAACACATTCATATAATATTCGGTACATTACTGCTTTAAGGATTTGGCCGATCACAGATAAAATAAATTTGCATGATGACTGGTGACTGGTGATAGGTACCGAGACAAAATAATTTTATTTAATTTGTTTAAAATTATACAAACATTTAGCTAGTAAATACTCGTTTATAATTAAACAAATATTTAAGTAGTAAAATTTGTTTTAAACTTTTACTACAAAGATATCTCGCTTTTTATATATTCTTGATGATTGAAGATAAACGTGTGACTGAATTTCATAGAATTTTTCAGCAATCACGGTACAGAACACTTATTTTGCAAGTCCAACTTGCACTTGGCGGTTTTTTATATTTTTTTATTGTTTTGGGGATTTTTACTATATCGAAAATACCATAGTGAAAAACAAACCGTAGCAACTATTCCTTAATAACTATATCGGCTCTAAATTTAAGGCCCTTTTAGTTATTCTTGCTCTTTCTGCATGATTCGTGCATGGTCTAACTTTAAAAGAGGTCTTGTTTGATAATTTAGGGTTTAAATTGATTTGAGCCTCAGGCAGCCAAATAAAGTTATGACACTGTGCACTACAAACATAAAATTTTGTTTTTATTTATAAATAAACTTATAAAATTAAACATTATTTTAAATTCAAAAACTATTAACTTTTAACTCATTAAAAGGGCACATGTTTCCATTTTTATTTAAAACTCTCTAGGGCACTCCATTTCTCTAACATCGTCACTCAGTTTGTTAGGCGTTAATTTGGGAGCAAACATGTCCTGGCATGAGCATGTTGCAGGCATAGCAAGGAGAGCTGCTCAAAAGTTGCGAATATTAATTCGAACCAGAAAGCTTTACACTCCATAACAACTGTTAATTCTTTACAAAGCTCAAATTCGACCAACTATGGAATACTGCTTCCATGTTTGGGGCTCCGCTCCCAGACATACACTGCATTTGTTGGATTCTATTCAGAGAAGAGCTGTTTGTCTGATTGGAGACCCGGAACTGACCGGCGGCCTTGATTCGCTGGAACATCGAAGAACGGTTGGCGACTTGAGCCTATTCTACAAGTATTTCCATGGAAAGTGTTCGGAGGATGTGGCCCGTTTAATTCCTCCCAGAGCAGTGCATGTTAGAAATACAGGTCGCGCTGATACTTCACATCCGTATGAGGTTCAGCTTGTTACTCCTCGTACAACGCTTTTCAGGCAGTCTTTTATGTGGAGAACATCATCCCTTTGGAATAATTTGCCCAGGACTGTGTTTCCCACCGAGTACAATTTACAGCGATTCAAGAGCAACGTAAACCGCTTTTCCGCACACGTGCCGCTCCTGTAGCGCTTTAGGGACCTGCCTGCAGCACGTGTGCTAGACCCATAAAAAAAATCTTTTTATAAAATGGATTTTTGGCAATATTTACCATATTAAATGCACCATCAAAAGCAAAAGTCAATTGGATAAATAAAAAAGTTTTAACTTCCATTACAACCAGGTCAAATATAACTTTAAGACCCTTTTAGTGAATTTGGCGGTTGCAGTTTAACCCTTTTAAACCAAAACAAAAAATTCGCCAAGCATATGATTTTACAATTTCAAGATTTATATTTGCTTATATGACGTGTCGATTCAAATTTGCACATTCCTATTTATATTCCGCCAGGACATTTCTCCTTCCCTTTTATTCATTCCGTTATGAAATCTGTGCTGAATTAGGTTAATCGAAGGAAACAGACACTCCTTGATACATTTTTATTATTTTTCAGAACGATGTTTAGGAATGATTCATGCCTTCAGATACTTATCACATTGCCTATATGATAATTATTCATAGTGCAGGTGCTCTATAAATAAAGATATTAGGGTGTTTTACCGACTCGCTATACGCTGTTAAAAATGTAAAGTCCATAAGTTTTTTCTGTAAATTACTTAATTTTCCAGAGACTATTACGAAGTTAAAAAAATCTACTTTGATGTAATTATTATAAATTGAAATTTTATATGCAATTAAACATTTAAAAACCGGCAAAGTGCAAGTCGGACTTGCAGAATTACTGTTCCTTACCGTGACTGCTGAAATATTCTATACGATTCAGTCACATACTCGTCTTCAATATAACAATTATCAAGAATATATCAAAAGCGAGACATCTTTCTAGTAAAAGTTTAAAATAATTATTTACCACCTAAATATTTATTTAATTATAAACAAATAAAATAAAATGATTTTGTTTTCCACGAAAAAAATCTCCTCCGTATGATCAAGTCAAACAGTTTTTTTTTATACCCGATAAATTATGAAACATAATGCACACGTAGTAATTTTTTCTCAATCTGCACTTTATGGAGAATATTCCAGAATTTTTTCGAACTTTTTTGACCAGTATTCTTAGGGTTGAGGCGCTTTTGGCAATACCAAAAAAAGTGTGTGCAAGTATACATCATATGTATTTTTGAACTTGTGTTTTCACAAGCTTTCATTTGATACCCCACTCGATGAGTTTGTAAAAGGTCCGTCCGATCTCACCCATCAAAACTATTTCTTCAAGTCAAAATTTAGCTTTCAACAATATACGGCTCTAATTAGGCCATCAGTTCCTATATTTGTGCTAAATTTCAACTTTATATGTCAAATAGTTTCGGAGAAAATCGGGTGTGGCAGGCAGACAGACATATACCATGTTCCGTACGAAACACTAAAAAAAAATTTTGGCTTGGTAATGATAAAAAACATACTGTAGTTAATTTTAAAAAAATATGACCCAACTGTTAAATTGAAATTTACATATTTTACTTATAGTGCAATAAAAAAAGCATTTGAAATTACTCATTTAGATACAGCAATATTATGATTTTATCGTCTTTGGGGTATCACCAGGAGTATTGTCCTGTGTTTTGGACCTCGAGAAACTTGTGCTCTATTGTTTATAAACAACTGAAGTTTTCGAAATGCATTTTTTGAGCTTAAAATGCGAATAACTTCGGTTATATATGTCGGATCGAGACAAAAAAAAAAAAAAACCAAACCCTTCGTAATGAAATTTCCAACAAATCCTCATTAGTTCTAAGACCCTCAAATGTGTATATAACCTATACAATTGAAAAAACCGACAAAAACTGTTTTTTTTCATTTTATTATACAAACCGACTAAGTAAACTGATCGGCTTGAAACTTTCAGAAAATATGCCTTTTGTTACAGCAAAAACACCCTGAAATTTTGGCTCAAAAATTTTGAACCCAGTGGGCCCAATGCTCCTGGTGATACTCCAGAGAGGATAAAATCATAATATTGCTGTATCTAAACTACGCCTATCTCATCATTATTTTGACCTGTTTTTACTACACTATTCCTTCAGTAAAGGGAAGTATTGTATTTGTCAAAGAAACACTCTCGGAGATTTCAGGGTCCTAAAGTAACGAAGAGCATGATTTCCCATTACTTTGGGTCGGTCTGTTTGTTGACACTATACGTAACTCTCGAATGCAATTATATATCGATTTCAAACTTAAGACACAGATGATACTTGAAGTAGGAAAATAAACCATAATTTTTTTCGATGTCGCTTTTACAGAAGAGGGTGGAAATGGTAGAGTACGTTACACTTTTGGAAGTATTACGAGAATTTTCCCTAGTTTTTGGTTGATATAATGAACACATGTTAAGTATAATTATTTATAGTTAAACATGTAAGGAGTAAAGAGATGGAATGAGTATGGTTGGTTGACATTTAAGATACTAGATTGTAAAACTTGGATTAAGTGTGACAAAGTCAAATTTAGTGTCTATTGTCAAATTGCGAGTTTGTGATGGAAGTAACGGTAAATCACTGTGCTAATTTTTAGAGTCAAATTAAATATAATTATTTGAGTTATATTGTCATGTTTTGGTGATTTGGTTGGAAGTAAAGTCTTTTGCTAGTAATGGAAGTGAATTAAAAAAAAAATTGTGGTGGTTTGTGCATACGGAAAAAAGGATATTTTATCATTAAAATGGTTGATGCAATCTTTCGGTTAAAAGTGGTTAGCTGTTTATTAATAATATTAATATTAAAAAGAAACTGGAGAATTTTGGTCTTACTCTCCGAAATGAAGGTATTGGATTTGATTAAAAATTAAGTTTGGTGCAGTATAGATGCCAATTCTTCAGGAGAGCATTGACAAGACATATTCTCTAAATCTATAAAAAGTAACAAATCGAAAGGTTACAGTAAAATTCAATCTACAAAAGTTGTGTTGACGCAAAGTTATTTGGAATATTTTAGACAGAAAATTTAAGGCAGTTTTTCTTTCTTTATGTAAAGTGTAAATTAACTAACCGAATACTGTATTCATCCTTTTGCCAGATGACAGATGTTTATTTCTTAACATATTTAACATTTAAATAGTCTCCATAAGGTTTTGATAGTTTGTCTGTCGTACATATTTCAGTTGGAACACACACACACACACAAATTATATATATATATATATATATATATATATATATATATATATATATATATATATATATATATATGTATATATATATATATATATATATATATATATATATATATATATATATATATATATATATATATATATATATATATATATATATATATATATATATATATATATATATATATATATATATACTAGCCATGACCGCGACTCCGCTCGCGTGGACTTGGTTCACTAATATCGTCACTACTTATTCCTTGTGTTACCTAAAGTAACAAAACCTATGTATACATATTCAAAAACAAAACTTTGCTATCCGATTCTCTGTAACTACACATGGTAAACAATGTTCTTTTTTATATCCATAAAAAAACGCGTAAATCGGATAAGTGGTTCTTGAGTGCTAAGCGCACTAACAGACAGACAGAGACACATTACGTTTTATATATATTGTAGATTTTTTTTTGATAAATAATAAGTTAAGATTTAAAAAAAAAACACACGTAAATGGAATACGTGGTTCTCGAATGATAAGTATACTAACGGACAGACAGACAGAAAGACGTTGCATTTTATATATATTGTATTCTTTGTTACATGATATTGTTCCATATTTAGCGGTTTAGGCAGCGTATTGCAAGAGAGTACGCTAGCGGCAAACTTTTTTCCTACTTGATTCACTATTATCGTCACTGCTTATTTCTTATATTACCTAACGTAATAAACTATATCCTATAACCTAGCCAGAGAACATATGTATGGATAAGTGGTTCTCGAGTGATAAGCTCATTAACGGACAGACAGACAGACAGAGAGACGTTGCAATATACATATATATATATATATATATATATATATATATATATATATATATATATATATATATATATATATATATAATATATATATATATATATATATATATATATATATATATATATATATATATATATATGTATATAGATTATAGATTATTATTCTTAGTATATAACCTGGAAAGAGAACATATGTATGGATAAAAAAAAACGTAAATCGGATAAATGGTTTTCGAGTGATAAACGCACTAACGAACAGGCAGACAGGGAGACGTGGCATTTCGTATATATTATATTCCTTGCTGCATGATATTATTCCATATTAAATGGTTTAGGCAGTATATTGCAAGAGAACGGGCTAGCGGCAAACTTTTTCGATTTGATTCACTATTATCGTTACTGCTTATTATGTTACCTAACGTAACAAAATATATCCTATGTTACCTAAAGTCATAAAATATATCCGATAACCTGGCCAGAGAACATATGTATGTTTAAAAAAAAGTACGTAAATCAGATAAGTGGTTGTCGAGTGATAAGCGCACTATTGGACAGACAGACACACAGAAAGACGTTGCATTTTATATATATTATAGAAGATTATAGAAAACCTGGCCAGAGAACAAATGTATGAATTAAAAAAACACGTAAATCGGATAAGTGGTTCTCGAGTGATAAGAGCACTAACGGACAGACAGATAGCATTTTATATATATTATAGAAGATTATAGATAACCTGGCCAGAGAACAAATGTATGAATTAAAAAAACACTTAAATCGAATAAGTGGTTCTCAAGTGATAAGCATACTAACGGACAAACAGAGAGACAGACAGAGAGACGTTGCATTTTATATATTTTATAGAAGATTATAGATACCCTACCAGAGAACAAATGTATGAATTACAAAAAAAAACATGTAAATTGGATAAGTGGTTCTCAAGTCATAAGCGCACTAACGGATAGACAAACAGAAAGTCGTTGCATTTTATATATATTGTATTCTTTGTTACTTGATATTGTTCCATATTTAATGGTCTAGACCAGGGGTCGGCAACCTGAGGCCCGCGGGCCGCATGCGGCCCTTTGAAGCTTTTTCGCGGCCCGCCAAAGCACCAATATAATTTTAGGAAAAATCAACAAACTTAGAGCGTGAGCGTACCGAAATGTGGCCGGTGACAAAAATGCGCGCTAACAGAAGCATAGTGGGAAACCTATTTTACTGCGCAAGTTTAATCCCCACTCCCCAGCGAATACGACAGCTCGCTTAGCAAGTGTAGCATTCTTTCATTTCGCCAGTTTGCTACTATATGTTCATATGTGCAAATTGCACATAAACACGTTCATATTGACAACCGAATGACGTTTCACTACAATAGGTAATGAGAAATATATGTTATTTTTAATTTATTGGTAAAATAATTCATATTTTATCGTAGGAAAAAATGAATAAAATACCAAAGAAAAGAAAAAATTAATGAGGAAAACCGCGAATTTAATGAAAAGTGGACTTTTGATTATTTCTTTATTAATAATTAAAATAAAGCACTATGCTTAATTTGCAAAGAATCTATAAGCGTATTCAAAGAATTTAATTTGCGTCGCCACTACGACACGAAACACAAGTGTGAATATGATAAATTTGAATCTCAATTCAGACAAAATAAAATTTATTTTTTACAAAAATCATTAGAAGCACAACAAAACGTTTTTAAAAAATGTAAAGAACAAAGTTCAGCATTGGTCAAAACGTCCTTACATATTTCGAAATTAATTGCTGAACATAACAAACCATTTACGGATGGAGAGTTCATTAAAAATTGTATTTTAGCTGCTGTTAACGAAATTTGTCCGGAAAAAATTAAAAAATTTGAAGATATTAGTTTGTCTGCACATACAGTAGTTCGACGTATTGAAAATATATCAACTAATATGTTTAATAAATTAAAAGAAAATTCTTCACAATTTGAGTATTTTTCACTAGCACTTGATGAAAGCAACGATATAACTAGCACCGCTCAATTGTTGATTTTTATCCGTGGAATTGATAAACAATTTTGTGTAACAGAAGAACTTGCTGCATTAAAAAGCCTCCATGGGAATACAAGAGATGAAGATATATTTTTGCAACTATTAGATGTTTTCAATATGTACGATCTCAAGTGGGAAAAATTAAAAAATGTGACAACTGACGGTGCAAAGAACATGACGAGTCACAATACTGGTTTGGTAGGTATGATTAATAAAAAATTGAAAGAATTAAATATTACACAGCCTCCTCTACAACTTCATTATATTATCCATCAACATGCACTTTGTGCAAAACTTGTAAATTTGAAAAATGTTATGAATATTGTAATAAAGTCCATCAATTATATTCGCAAAAACGGTATGAACCATCGAATATTCCGGAATTTCTTAAAAGAAATTGACGCAGAATATGAAGATACCATTTATTTTTCTGAAGTAAGATGGCTCAGCCGTGGGGCAGTTTTAAAAAGATTTTTCGAGTTGATAGAGGAGATTGAAATGTTTTTGACAGAAAAAGGAAATAATATACCAGAATTATCGAATTTTAAATGGATAAGCGAGTTAGCTTTTCTTGTGGACATTACAACTTACCTCAATAAATTAAATATAACACTACAAGGCAAAGGAAAGTTAATCAACGACCTATTTACAGAAATCAAAAGTTTCCAGCTTAAAATAAAATTGTTTATTTCTCAACTTGAAAAGAATAATTATTGTCATTTTCCTACTTTGCAATCGTTTTTAACCAAAAATGACAAACAGTGTCCTTCGAATATTTTTATTGAGTCACTAAAAGTACTGGATGAAAATTTTCATCATCCGTTTCAAGATTTTTATGCACAAGAAATGGACATATTAATATTTGAAAATCCTTTAAAATTTGATATTGTAAAATCACCAGACAATTTACAACTAGAGTTAATTGATTTGCAGTCTAACAATGTATATAAAAATAATTTTGAAGAAAATAATTTAATTGCATTTTATTCAAATCTACCAGAAAATAAATTTCCCAATTTAAGAAATTTTGCAAAATCAATGATTTGTAGTTTTTCAAGCACCTATTTATGTGAACAAACATTTTCAAGAATGAATTTCATAAAATCAAAATATAGAAAGAGGTTGACGGATGAAAATTTACAAAACTTGTTGAGGATCTCAGTCAAACACAACCAGACCTAAATGAATTATCAAACAATATTCAAGAACAAAAAGCGCACTGAATTTTAATGAATGAATAAAATGAAAGATAAACTATTTTCCTTAATATTTTATATTTACATATTTATACATATGTAATTGGAATTTTATTTTCTTTTTTTCCCTTTTAAGAATTGTAAAATTTTTGTTCTCTGACATTTTCAAATCAAATCAAATCAAATCAAATATTTATTAGTAATAAGTACACAATGTGCTTTTACACGTCACAAGTCAAAAGGAATTGTTAAAATGCTAAAATATTAAAATATCAAAAACATGTAACTACAAATCAATGAACAATTAAAGATATCAAAAGAACAAAATAAAGGTAAGACACATTAATTACATTGTTAAAAGTCATTAAAATTATGATTCAAAAACTCATCAAGTGAGTAAAATGATCTTGCAATCAGGTAGGATTTTACCTTCCTGACAAAGCTCTCGTCCGACAGCTCCCTAACAGCCACCGGTAAGGCATTAAAGAAACTGACCCCATAGTAGTCGGTGCCTCTGCGAGTCCGAGCTATTCTGTGGAAGCTAGGAATTATATTTTGGTTACCTCTAGTGGGGTAATTATGGAGATTTTCATGGGTAGTGAATTGCCACACATTTTGTTTAATGTATGTTAAGCACTGGAATATGTATACACAGGGGAAGGTCAATATCCCCAATTCAGAGAAATAGCGACGACAACAGTCGCGATATCCCAGTCCCACAATGACGCGAATACAGCGTCGCTGAAGTGAGAAAATTCTTTGCCCATGCGATGAGTGTCCCCAGTTCACAAGAGCATAAGACATGTTAGATGCAAAATATGCATGATAAGCGATTAAGAGAACCTCTCGAGATACATTTCTAGCCAAACTTCGAATAAGGAAAATCATTCTGGAAAGTTTAGACGCCAGTTCAGAGACATGCTTCTCCCATGTGAGCCCAGGGTCTAGGAACATACCCAGAAATTTAACAAAGTCATTTGTAGATAGATCTGATGGAGAATTTCTTAGGGTAAACCTCAGACTCAGTGTTTTATCACGGTTTAGGGTGAGCCTATTTGCCAAGAACCAACCCCCTATGTTATGCTGCATGTCGGAAACAGTCTGCTGTATTGGATCTCCAGGATGATAGTGCTGCAGACTGGTGGTATCATCTGCAAATAGGATTAAATTTGGGTCATCAGTGTAATTTGGCAAATCATTTATATAAATTAAACAGTAATGGTCCCAAGACTGACCCCTGGGGAACCCCGTGTTTGATAATCTGTCTGCCAGAGACCTCCATGTTAAAGCTCACATATTGAGAGCGATTAGAAAGATATGACCTAACAAGGTCTATGCTACAAGGATCAAAGTTGTAGTATGACAGTTTCGAGAGAAGGATCTCTGAAGAAACACAGTCAAAAGCCTTTGATAAGTCAAAGAACGAAGCATAGGTATCCAATCCCAACTCAAGGCCCTCCGCCACATACTCGGTAAGCCGATTTATTGCCAGGGCAGTAGATCTTTTAGTTCTAAAACCAAACTGACTCTGCATAAACAGGTTGTTGTGCTCAAAGTATACAGTCATTTGATTTTTCATGACTGATTCAAATATTTTGGAAAAAACAGGTAGAATGGATATTGGGCGGTAGTTATTACAATCATCCACCGATCCTTTATTTTTAAAGATAGGAACAACTTTGGCAACTTTAAGCATTGATGGGAAGGTGTTCTCCCTCAGGCCAAGATTGATGAGATGAGTCAAGGGGTATATAATTAGGTTTTTTAGAGTTTTGATGATTTTGGTGCTCATGTCAATAGGATCCCTACAAAGTGAATTTTTCAATCCAGAAATTGCTTCCCTTACTGTATTATTTGTGATCTGAACAAATTTAAAAGTTTCCATATTTTCCAGAACATTCCTACTTAGAAATTCATTATAGGATACTTCTGAGTTAGGCAACTGTGTCATCAGCTCCTCTGCAATATTGATGAAAAAGCTATTCAGGGCTTCGGCACTCAGATTTCTTGTTTGACAATATGGTCTACAATTAGAATTTGATTTAATTATTTTCCATATGGTCGTTTGTTTATTTATGGATTTACGCACTACATTATCATACGATTTTTTTTTTGTATTTGATATTTCCTTCCTATACTGGCTTTTGTAGTCACTGAGTAATTTTTTGGGAACCAAGATTGGATTCTGTTTATGCAATAAACCCAGCAATCTGAGTCTCTCCCTCATTTCATGAAGATGCTGGTTGAACCAATGGACCTTAATAGCACGATCTCTGCTCGACACCAACCTAGACCTGAGAGGAAAACACTCCTCAATTGAATCAGTGAGAATGTCAATAAACATCTGAAACTTCTCATCTACAGCACCCACAGTATTGGTAATGAAGCTCCAATCAACCAGTTCAATTCTGTTGTACAAACAAAATAGACCTTCTTGGGTGATGGGTCTATAGTTCACTCTAGTGCCACCCCGAATGTGATTCAGGGATGACATATGGCATTCCATCAACAAGCCGGAGTGATCAGATAGACCAGTGAGGTCGAAGGGTGAGATTTTTAAATTTTCACAGGAAACATTTGTATAAAGATTGTCTAGACAGGAATTCTGTCTTGTACAAAACCCCACAGTTTGGTGAAGGCCATATGTTGACATAATATTGTTTAGGTGTTCCACCCTCACATCATTCTCAAGAAAAGAAACATTAAAATCCCCCGTAAAAAGAATGTTATTGCGAAGATTCAATGACTCACATATTTGTGATAAAAAATTACCAGAAAACGATCAAAATCACCTCTAGGTGATCTATATATTGTTATTATTTGAGTGTTTAGTTCATTTAAAAAAATACCTGCCACCTCACACACTATTTCCTCCGAGAATTTAGATAATTCCATATCTCGGAAGTCTATTATTGTTATTATAGCATGTTAATAAAAAATAAATTTTTTCTATATTTATTTTTAATAATATTTATACTCGTATATGATATAAAAGCACTATTTAAGTTACATTTGAATGTGCGGCCCGCATAAAAAATTTTATTTTGAAAATGGCTCGCCGTCTGAAAAAGGTTGCCGACCCCTGGTCTAGACAGTAGATTGCAACAGAACGCGCTAGCGGCAAACTTTTTTTCGACTTCATTCACTATTATCGTCACAGCTTATTCCTTATGCTGCCTAACGTAATAAAATATAGCCTATATCCTGACCAGAGAACATATGTATGTTTTTAAAAAAAAAGCACGTAAATTGGATAAGTGATTCTCGAGTGATAAGCGCACAAATGGACAAACATACAGACAAAGAGACGTTGCATGTTATATATATTATAGATTATATTCTTTGCTACATGATATTGTTCCTTATTTAATGGTTAGGCAGTGGATTACAAGAAAACGCGTTAGCGGCAAACTTTTTTCCGACTTGATTCACTAGTATCGTCACAGCTTATACCTTATGTTTCCCAACGTAATAAAATATAGCCTATAACCTGGCCAGAGAACTAAAGTATATTTTTAAAATAAATGCAGGTAAATCAAATAAGTGGTTCTCGAGTGATAAGCGCACTAACGGACAGACAGAGAGACATTGCATTTTATGTATATTATAGAAGATACATACATATATATATATATATATATATATATATATATATATATATATATATATGTACATATATATATATATATATATATATATATATATATATATATATATATATATATATATATATATATATATACATATATATATATATATATATATATATATATATATATATATATATATATATATATATATAAATATATATATATATATATATATATATATATATATATGTATATATATATATATATATATATATATATATATATATATATATATATATATATATATATGTATATTTATAAAACAAAGTTGTTTATAAACCAACATAAAGCAAATTTTGAAATGAAAATTCAAATATTTAAAAACTGAATAATCATTATGGTTTCACGTAATTATTTGCATTTAACAAAAAAATCAAGACAGTTGTAAACGCCTAGGTCACGTCAACATCTTATTTACATCTGTCAGCATTATGATTTCGTGAAGGCATTTTCAAAAATGTTCAGGAAAGAAGATCGTATTTATTTAATACAATGTTACAGTATTGGAAATGTGCCTTATCAATACGCTATAGATCTTTTCCATGAAAAATTTCCTAATACGCCTGTGTCGAAAGGAGCATTGCGAAAATTATTAATAAAATTCAATGAAACTGGGTCGGTGATGAACGTAAAGAAATCTAAGAAAACATACGACTAAAATGACGCAACTACATTATTAGCAATACGGTCAGTTTTAGATAGCCCGAAATTATCTTTAAGGAAGCGTACACAAATAGTGGATTTAAGCGAAAGTGAATTACAAACAATTTTTAAGGAAAACAAAATTAAGCCTTTTAAGCCAAAGCTGCGGCATACACTTGAACCTGGAGATGAAGAGAGACGTATAGAGTTTTGTTTATGGATAGGTGAAAACTACCTTGAAAATCAAAGATTTTACAGATTTATTTTTTTTACCGATGAATCTACACTTTATACAAACGGGCACGTATCTTCCCAAAATAGTCGTCATTGGGCGTTCGAGAATCCTAATTATGTAATCGACAAACGAAGTCAACGTTACAAAAAAGTTACTGTATAGTGTGGAATTTTTTTTGATCGGATAATTCGCCCATATTTTATAGAGGGAAATTTAAACCAGCACGTGTATTTGAACATTTTGGAAACATTTGTCTTACCGTTTCTTAATACTTTAGAACCAGAAGTACATAATAACATGTTTTGGCAACAAGACGGCTGTCCTGCTCATTGCACACCCTTGGTCAGACAATGGTTACATTATCATTTTGGCGCAAGGTTGATAGGCAAGTTTGGCCTAATCCCATTATCCAGCTAGGTCGCCTGACCTTTCATTACCAGGCTCCTTTTTGTGAGGTACCTTAAAACAAAAGGTCTTTTCATATTACCTGCCCCATGGGACGGAAATAGCGCATACAAGAAGTAATAGATGAACTGAATGTGTTGCGAATTATTCGTAAAGTGTACGGTAAATTTATTAAGTTATTTGAAAAGCGTGTCGAGGTGGGAGGTAGTTATGGTGAATAATTTTAAATATTCCAATTTTCATTTCAAAATTTGTATTTAGACTTTATATTGGTTTCTAAACAACTTTCTTTTATAAAATTTTTGTTAAAAATAATAAATAATGGTACTTCTTTCTTCAAGCATTTTTATGTTTTCCTAATTTATTAACACCCTGTATATCTGATCTAAAATTTTTTTACTGTAAATTATTTTTCTCAATAAGCAGAACTTTTTATAAAGAATAACTTTTTGTCGTAAAATGAATAATAAAGATTTGTTCCCTCTTGTGCACTCCACCCGCGGATACACTATATATATATATATATATATATATATATATATATATATATATATATATATATATATATGTATATATATATATATATATATATATATATATATATATATATATATATATATATATATCCTAGGATTAAATTTTAGTTCTAGATTTGATATTCGTAGATTTAAAATGAATTTAGATGTAGTGATTTAGGTAATGAAACCCATTCATGTAGTGACAAACAATAAAAAGCGAATGTCAGAAATAGGCTGTGCTAATGCTAAAATCAAGCCGCCATACGCGGAGCGCACTGTTTTACTTTTTGGGCGTTTTTTTTTATATAGTTTTCTTAAAGTTTCTATATTCTACATGTTGTTTATTAGACAGTGAATAGTTGCGTTGAATCAGGGTGTAAGACTATTTGAAATAACAAGGAAAATTGGCAAGAAATATCATTTTACATGTACTCTCTTCATAACCTTCATATTAAATGAAAAAGATAAAGGTTGTTAATTATTACGCCAAAAACTAAAAGTTGTTTTATTTTTACCCTTTTTTCTTTTAAAACAATATTGCTCCTAATTTCTATAAAATCTACAAACTAAATATAAAAAAAGTCATATTCTCTTTCTTTCTTTGCTATGTTTGTGAAAAATCTAACACGCAGATTTTTGCATTGTTGGTTAAAACGATACCATCATATTCAGTTACTTTTTTCTTTCGCCCAATAACATTACACAGCAGTTATTACTACTACACCAACCACTTTATTCTTGTGCTCGACGCGCGTTTCGCCAACCATGTTTGCATCATCAGAAGCAATGATTGACCGTGATAGTTAATTATGGCTCCTGATGATGCTACCACAGTTAGCGAAAATCGCGTCGAGTGCAAAAAATAAAATTGTTTGGTGTAGGGATGATAAACGTTGTGTTGTTTTTTCAATAATAACTGGAATAGAGTATAGTTTAAAACGTAGTCAGTAAAGTCAGATTATAATTGTTATGAAAAAAAATTGTTAAAAACTGGAATGCTGCAATTTTCATTTTTTGAGTGTGTTGTCCTTTATTACTCCATTGTTATAAATCGTGTAATACACGAGGGTAGAGCAATCTGCTAATAAAATTATAAAAAAGAAGACGTCCTGGCAATTATTTTTAATTAGTTTGTAAGTAGAATATCTCATTATCTCAATTTACCACCTAAACTCGCACTACGCTTGTATGTGCATGACCTATCTAAATTACCTTTTTTTCGTTTCTACAAAGAGCCCTTCTGACCGGACACATTCGAAATTTCCTGTGCAAAGGGCTTTATACACATAGCCTATCACGTCGTATATTCGGAGCGTCCGTCACGAAACAAAGCACACCTGATTATGGCGTTCACGATGATCCATTGTTTCTCGAAAACAGTATCTAATTAATGATAGCTGACATTTGATTCATGTCGAGATCAAGCACGCTTTGAGAGAGAAGCTTGTTGTTTGATTTAGATTGTCAGCATAAAACTGACTGTTAAATCTAAGTTACATTATTGAAATATTTTGGAATAGAAAGTTTTATAGCTTAAGTCAGCTGGGAAATCAATGTACCTTACGTTTGACCGCATAAAATTCGAAGTTTCATCGAGGAAAACTGCTTAAAAAATAAATAAGCAATCTTGTCCATTCCCTTTTTCTGTATTTCTTTAAAAACTTTCTTTAGAGATAAATAACTACATTGTTTCTTACTAAAAAGAGGTTGATTGTCTGTTTAATAAAATAAATTCAGCTATATTCGTTGTTTTCAGAAGTGGGAATCGGAAATTTTAGTAACGAAATCTTACAACGATCGACTCATGCTTTTTAGGATTCTTCTTCTTCTTCTTCCTGTCCCATGTATTCACATACGTGGGGTCTCTGTACCATTTCTTCAGTTTATATTGAGATTGTTATTCTCGTCTAGTCGAAAAATGGACGCAGCGTCCGGAACTCACCACCAGTCCCTGATATTCCGGAGCCACGAGTGCCGCTTTCTACCGGGTCCTCGCCGGTCCTCCATTGTTTCCTGAAGAACAAGTTTTGGAATTGAGTAGCGATCACCTCTTAGTATGTGTTGTTTTACGATATTAAGTAGTTGCCTCTCAACCCGGGCTCTTTAAAAAATTTCTTCATTGGTTAGGTGTTCTGTCCAAGAAATTCATAGCAAACGTCGCAGTATCCACAGCTCGAAAGCTTCGATACGATTCAATAACGACCATGTCTCTACACCGTATAAGAGGACCGGCCAGACACCCTTTTATTAATCGTAGGCTCAGGGCGAGTGGCAATTGTTTTTGAAGAAGCATATTTTTCAACTTTAGAAAGGTATCTTTTGTCATGCCAATCCCCAGTTTAACCTCCCCATCACAATCTCATCGTTCGTTAACGACAGAGCCAAGATATTTGAATTTAATAACCCTCTCAATCTCTTGATCCTTTATAAAGAGAGATGCATCCTCTTAGAGTGTCTACTAATCACCATCATTTTGGTTTTCTCAATATTTATACGTAGACCATACTCCTCGCCAATGTCATTCAGTTTATTTATTAGAACTTATCCATCTTCCATGTTATTGGGAACTATTACGGTATCGTCTATATATCGAATATTATTTATAGGCTTTCCATTAACTTTTATCTCTCTGCATTCATCTTTTAGAGTAAGTTGAAATATTTTTCTCTGCACAGATATTAAATAATACTGGAGATAGTACGCACCCTTGCCTAAAACACTTTAAGATACTGAAAGGTTTTGTTGAAATGTCATTATTAATTTTGATCTCAGCAAATTGATTCCAGTATAGCTCTCTTATTATCCGTACATCCTTATCATCTATATCAATCTCATGAAGCCGTTGCATCGCAAAGTCATGCTTTATATTGTCAGATGCCCGTTGATAGTCAATAAAACATAAAAATACATCCTGTCGTTGGTCGATAACATTTTTTACAAGAAGTTTCATTGAGAATAATGTTTCCCTCATTCCCAAACCTTTTATAAATCCAAACTGTGTTTCCCCACGTCTTCTTCGCACTTATTGGCAATTCTGGAATGAATTATTCTCAAAAAAGCTTTGACTCATTTTAGTGTAGTAAAAAATGCGTTTGAAATTGCACAGTTTAGATAACAACAATATTATGAATTTGTTCTCTCTGGGGTATCACCATGAGTATTGTCCTGAGTTTTAGGCCTAGAAAAACTTGTGCTCTTTTGTTTATAAACAATTGAAATTTTCAGAACACGTTTTTTGAGCTTAAAGTGCGAATAACTCCGGTTATATATGTCGGATCGAGACAAAAAAAACCAAAATCTTCCTAATGAAATTTCCAACAAGTCCTTGTTAGTTCTAAGTCGTTCAAATCGTACATAACCTACAAAATTGAAAAAACCGGCCAAAAACTGTTTTTTTTTTCATTTTAATATACAGACCGACTAAGTCAACCAATCGGCTTGAAACTTTCAGAAAATATGCTTTTTGTTATAGCAAAAATACTCTGAAATTTTGGTTTAAAAATATTAAACCCAGTTAGCACAATTGAATTTGTTACTTAAAATTTGAATTGCCCGCCATTTTATGCCATTTAGTCCAAAATGGATCTTTTTTTTTCAAAATTTAGGTCTTGACTCCAGTTTTCCGATGCTATTAAAAAAAATTTTTTGTGGAGTCATTTTACCCGTTTTTTTTTTATTAATCAAATAAAAACAATTGCGTTTTTTCGGTTAATTTGGAAAAAAAATTGAAAAATTTTTAATGGCATCTGGTAGAGAATCGCGAGACCTTTATTTTAAAAAAAAATCATTTTCGTTAACAATTTTTTTTAAAATATCAATTGTTATTTGATTAATAAACAAATGTAAAAAAAAACGACTAAAATGACTACAAAAAAAAAATTTTTTAATGGCATCGGAAAGCTGATGTCGAGACCTAAATTTAAAAAAAAAAAGATCCATTTTGGACTAAATTGACATAAAATGGTTCAAATTTTAAATAACACATCCTATTGTGTCCACTGGGTTCAATATTTTTGTACCAAAATTTCAAGGTATTTTTACCATAACAAAAGGAATTTTCTGAAAGTTTCAAGCCGATCGGTTCACTTAGTCGACCTGTACAATAAAATGAAAAAAACAGATTTTTGCCTGTTTTTTCAATTTTGTAGATTATGTATACATTAAATTTAAAACCAACAAGGATTTGTTGAAAATTTCATTACGAAGACTTAATTTTTTGTTTGTCTCGATCCCACCGATATAACTATATTCACATTTTAAGCTCTAAAAAAAGCGTTTTGAAAACTTCAGTTGTTTATAAACAAAAGAGCACACGTTTTTCGAAGTCCGAAACTCAGGACAATACTCCTGGTGATACCCTAGAGAGGATAAAATCATAATATTGTTGTATCTCAACTGTGCCTATCTCATAATTATTTTAACCTTTTTTTGATCGCACTATTAGGTTTATAAGTCTGAAGTCTTCTAGGATTATGTTTTTTAGGGATATTTTCGAATGTTGGTCCTAGCCAATCATTTGGAATTTGTGCTGTTTCTTCAGGCAACCATATGCTGCTGTATTCTATCTAAACATCACGTTTTATCTAGTCTGTGTAAAAGGGCAAATATTGCTTAACATTTTCAAATGCGAAGAATTATTTAAAAAAAAATATTTTTTTTTTATAATAATTGGCTATATACTACACGTCACCCTAATATATTAGGTTCAGCTTGTCACTTCTCATACTACCCTTTTCAAAAACTTTTGTATGGAAAACCTCATCTTTTCAGAATAAACTGTCCAAAACTGTACTTTCCATTGAGTACAACATGAAGCGACTAACGTGAACAACTTAAATAATTAGAAACACAGAAGTTGAGACCATTTTCGATCAAACCGTAAGCAAATTGATTTACTTGACACTTGATAGTGAAGATTTATGTGATACGAGGATAAATCAAATACAATCAGTCAAGTAAGAACGTGTCCGCTAGTTATCTTGAAAAAAATGTGTTTAGAGAACATTTTTTGTCATCAATGTATTTTTTGGCGTGCTAACAACGGCACAATTACCTTAGTAAGTTGTCCAATCACTTCCTGCATCAGTAATCCCCTGGCATCTGATTTTCTACATACTCTGCAAATTTTTCGAATCTCGCGAGACAAATGAGTCAAAGTCCTAAGAGCTTTCTCTTTACAAAGGCCCAAACGTTTGTGAGGGCCACTTTAGTATTTAATCGTGGGCCCAAGCGAGCCACCTCGCGACGTGATTTTCTCCCAGCAAAGGTTTCTTCAACATGCTTCGGATTTAAGCAGGAAAATGTTGTCGAATGGTCTCATGAGACACAGTCAAACCTGATTTTCTTAATTTTGCCTCTGCTTGACGCAACGTCAATTTCGGGTCCCGTGAAAACAAAGATACGATTGGTTTTTTAGGTTTTCAGAGTGACTTTGCGTACCGAGCCATATTTTGGCAAGTCGTTGACATTTTTCGTCTCGTTAAAATGATTTACCCACTTGTTCTCAAACGATACCGACTTTTTAATATATTTAGTGGCCCCGAAATGGGTCATTTTAGGCCTCTTTGGATGGAAACAAAGAAAGACTGCCTCTAACCGACGTGCAAACATGGACTCATTTTGGATTTTATATGATTTCGACGAGAGTTCGGAATCGACTGATACTTTTACTAACATGCGTCGTAGATATTCCGCGGTCGCTAAATACGAATATAATAAAAAGTCGGTGTCTTTCATCAAGAAGTGGCGAGCGAAAAATATCGATGACTTGCCAACCTTTACCTACCGAGCCACGGTAGGTAAAGTCACTCCGAAAGTCGAGAAGCGAATTGCGTCTTTGTTTTCACGGGATCCGAAATTGATACTGCCTCAAGAAGCGGCATAACTAAGAAATCGGGTTTGAATGTGTCCCATGAGATCATTCGTGCTCATGATGTCAAATTCTGGAGCACGTTGAAGAAACCTGTGCTGGACGAAAATCACGTCGCGAAGCGGCTCGCTTGGGCCCACGATAAGATTCTAGAGCAGCCCTCACAATCCTCGGACGCCAATCCTATTAGAACCGTTTCATCCCTTGTAAAGAGAAAGCTCAGAAGAAAGACTCTGACGACTTTGATTCAGTTGTCTCGCGAGATTCAACAAATTTGAAGATCATCGCCGTAGTATGCAGAAAATCTCGAGTAATTGTTAAATTAGAAATATATTCATTTTTATTATTTTTTTTTAATCTACAGCATGCCTCGAAGATGTCAGGAGATTGTTGAGGCAGGAGGCGATTGGATAACTTGCTAAGGTAATTGTGCCATTGTTAGCACACCAAAGAATACATTGATGGCACAAAATTTTTCGAAACACGTTTTTTCAAAAATGCGAGCGATCACGTTCTTACTTGACAGACTATATATCAGTCAGGTTGTTTTATTTCATTTAGGTAGAATTCTATACTAAATACTAGAAAAAAATTGGGAAAATGAACTTTCAAAATTTATTTAAAAAAAAAAAAAATTATTTAAATTTTCAAAACATACCTATAAGGTAGGGTTTTAACTTGAAAATGATTGCTTTAAACCTCTGAAATTTCCTGTAGCAAACGTGGTCGTAGTTTGTCAATCAAAAAGGCAACTTATTTCTTCCTCACATAAATATGTCATCAACCAAACCAGTAAAGAGATAAATCGATCGACAAGAGTCACAAAGGTATTCCCTATATGGGTGAATTCTAATTTCTGTACGTTTTAGCCGCTTCGACATCACTAGAATCCTTACAACCAGATTCACTAAAAGGTGCTTAAGTTGACCTTGGTCTGGTTGCTTGGATATTTAAAATTTCTGGTTATCCAGTTTGTCTTTGTTATTATTATTCATATGGTGGGTACCAGCAAAGAAACTTATTTAGAAGAGAATTTAACGAAAAAAATCAAGAAACGAGACCTTGGGTAGGAAGGAAGATAACGTTCCACTTTTATCAGTTTAAACATACTATAGTACAGTTGTCGCCACTAAACCGAACACTTTATTTTTACGCTCGGCGCGCGTTTTGCTAATCATATTAGCATCATCAGGAGCGACGATTGTCCAAGCTTAAAATGAAAAATTAGTCTATAAATACGAAAATTGTTATTTATTAAAGCGGAAGCAATTAGTCAAAGATGACGGTTTAGTTCCGGTCCAATAACTAAACAGAGACTTGCAAGGAATAGGTCCTCTATCCTTAGTTAGACTAGTTGTACTTCGTATAATTTACATGTTGCTATACGATTTGAAGATCATGTCTGCAATGCTTGATTTTTCTTGTCTACCCTACAGAAAATGATAATACTATAAATCACAATTCCTTGTGCTTATTAATAATATTTCTATCTTAGCAGTATATAGAGTAAAAACGCCTTGTCAGTAACAGTGAGATGTTATTCACACTTCACTACACAGATCGTCATAGCACAAAATCATGAATATGCGGAATTTGTCCTAAAAAGGTTATATAGGAATATCAGAAGTGGGGGCTAGAAATTAAGCTGCTAAAAACAGAACATCTGTGTGTAGCTGAAGAAGCTCGAGAATTAGATATAGAGGCAAGCAGCGCGATAAAACCATGTGATGAGTATATATACCTGGGCGTTAACGTAGTACAAGATCCAAAGCAGAGTAACTAGTGCAAAAAAGATAATCGGAATGCTTAACTCAATTCTTTGGCAAAATAATATCTCACAGAAAACAAAATTAAGGCTATATGATACCATTGTGAAAGGTAATTTAGCTTATGGAAGGGAAACCCGGCAAATCAACAAAAATATGGCTAGAAAACTTTTATCTACAGAAATGGACTACCTGCGAAGAGCAGCAGAATGAGGAAATAAGGCGTTGAGAGTAGAATACCAAAGAAAGTTATGCAATGGACACCAGCATAGAGAAAACGTAGAGGCAGATCCTGTAATACTTACATGATAGGAGTGAAGAGAGTTATGTTAGAAAGAAACCTGAATGGGGGAGCATGGAATAATCGAAAGGCTTGGAGACAAGTTACCGGAAGACGACCTCACTTTCTGTGAAACCGGTTATGTATATATATATATATATATATATATATATATATATATATATATATATATATATATATATATATATATATATATATATATATATATATATATTTGTCAGTCCCTAATAAAAAATTAACATTTAATTTAAATTTTATTAAATCCACTATCTACACTCCGTTCATTGTAACGTTGTCCTTTAATATTTAATATACCTTATAAACAAACCTTCTGTGCTCCTTTTCTGGCAAACAGGGCGAAAAAAGGGAAATGTTAAGCCCTTGGGATAATAAATCAAAGGGATTCAAACTGTCTTTGGAAAACCAGAGCTTCAAATAAATATGTTGCCGTTAAAAATGAAGTTTTGAAACATTTTATGATGGAGTTTCAAATTCTATAAAGAGCATTAAGACAGGACAAGGAAGCATTTAAATGGCTCTTTTTTGACTCATGGAGGTCAGAAGCATTAGTTCATAGTATAGTGTGTGTTAAATATATCGAATATACATTGGAGTATATTGTTTTATTATGCTAAGTATATTTAGTTGTTTGATCTTGTTTATACGAGGCTGGTTTGAAAAGTCCGTGCAAAAATAAAAACTACTTATGTGTTTGGGGTAAACCTTTTTTATTTTTCGACATAGTCTCCTTTTAGGCTTATGCACTTCGTCCAACGATGTTCTAGTTTGTTGATCCCTTCCGAATAATAGGATTTGTCCAAGTCTGCAAAATATCCATTAGTGTCTGCAATCACTTCCTCGTTTGAATAAAATCTTTATCCCGCCAGCCATTTCTTCAAATTGGGGAACAAATAGTAGTCCGAGGGAGCCAAGTCTGAAGAATAGGGGGGATGTGAAACGAGTTGGAATCCTATTTCCATTAATTTTGCGACCACAACTGCTGAGGTGTGTGCTGGTGCGTTGTCGTGATGGAAAAGGACTTTCTTGTGGGCCAATCGCGGGCGTTTTTCTTGCAGCTCGGTTTTCAAACGGTCCAATAACGATGAATAATATTCACCTGTAATAGTTTTACCCTTTTCCAGATAGTCGATGAGGATTATCCCTTGCGAATCCCAAAAGACAGTCGCCATAAACCTTTCCGGCCGAAGGAACGGTCTTCGCCTTTTTTGGTGCAGATTCCCCCTTGGTAACCCATTGTTTAGATTGTTGTTTGGTCTCAGGAGTATAGTAATGTATCCATGTTTCATCCACAGTGACGAAACGACGCTTAAAGTCCTCCAGATTCTTCTGGAACAGCTGCAAACCATCCTTGCAACACTTCACACGATTCCGTTTTTGGTCAAGCGTGAGCAATCGCGGCACCCATCTTGCGGATAGCTTTCTCATGTCCAAATGTTTATGCAAAATATTATGTACCCGTTCAGTCGAGATGCCCACAGCACTAGCAATCTCACGCACCTTAACTCTTCTGTCATCCATCACCATATCATGGATTTGATCAATGATTTCTGGAGTCGTAACCTCCACAGGCCGTCCAGAACGTTTCAGCGTCACTTGTGCCCATATGGCCAGTCCGAAAATTTTGAAACCACTTATAAATTGTTCTAATCGAAGGTGCAGAGTCACCATAATGTTTATCAAGCTTCTCTTTAGTCTCCTGAGGCGTTTTGCCTTTCATAAAGTAATGTTTAATCACCACACGAAATTCTTTTTCGTCCATTTCTTGAAAATCACTCGACTTCCTTGATTCACACGAATGCCAAACACAAAGAAATAGACCAATATGGCTGAAACTTGGTGTGCGTTCATTCAAGAGATGCTACTAACTAAACATGACCTCGATACGCGCCGGTGGTGCCATCTCTCGGACTTTGCACGGACTTTTCAAACCAGCCTCGTAGGACAAATAAAAAGTATGTGATGAAAAGAATATTTGGTTGTCTAACCTTATACTAGATGTATGGGAATGATTCCTCTTCGTTAAATTTATTAACTGGAGTCTAGTTTTGACATAAATAAGTCGTCGATTAACAGTAAAAAGATTAACCTGAACTTTAAAATATAAGTTCCTTATATTCTGACGAATCTGCAAAAATTTCTGCTTAATGATTAATTAATTGAAAATGGATGATAATATCAGATCGTCAGGTGTTAATTAGGCAACAAGTAAAAAAAAATATTTGTTAAAACAACTGCCTTCTGTATTTAATTTTTAAGTATAATCTTAACAACTTGAAAGAATATTCGGGTTTTTATGGTATATTTATTCTAGATATTAGACCTTCAAAAATTGTCTTTTTATAATGAGGCTTGTTTATAATTGTTAAATTCCTAATTATTTTTTTTTACTGTGTGGCAAGTTTCCATGATTATGATTGCATTATATATTTGTAGCGGCATGGGTTACTTTATACTAACAAAGATAGGGCAATTTTTCTAACCATGTCATTTCGTTATAAAGTTATGTTTTCTCGGTTCTTTTTTGTTTATTGGAAAATTAAGAAAATTAGTTTGAGATTGTTGTTTACTGAGTAATTTGACAGAAGAACTGGGTGAAAAAAATTTAATTTATATTTTATATTTACACTGGTTTCTCTTGATATGGTAGAGCAGGGATGTCAAAGATATGGCCCGTGGGCCGTATCCGGCCCCCGGGACGTATCAATAAGGCCCGCGATCGCAATGTGTCACACAGAAAGAAGAATATTATATACTATATAATTAAATAAATAAAATGTTATAATAATTCAGTACATTTTTTTATTTGAATCTGGCCCGCCTACACATTCTAAATTTAATATATGGACCTCTGCAAAATTGAGTTTGACACCTCTGTAGGTAGAGTATAGTTATTTACCTAGCTATGAATGAAGAAAAAGTTACAAAGCGTAATACACACACATATATATATATATATATATATATATATATATATATATATATATATATATATATATATATATATATGTATATATATATATATATATATATATATATATATATATATATATATATATATATATATACAGTCAGTCCAAAAAGTCTCCATACACCACCTGCTTTCTATACTATTTTTCTGTTATATTTAACTAATTAATTGGAACTATAAGAAAACATGTTTAAATTAATATTTGAAACTTAAGCAACGTGGACTAGTATTAAAAACAACTGCAGAACATTTCATTTAGAAGTTACATTATTGCTATAAAAATGTAAACAAAATTAATGTCAAAAAAGTCTCCATACACTGAAGAACTGCTCTATTGTTCGCTAAACTAAAACAAATGAATAATTTTCGGCCATACTTTATAATCTGTCACTTGTTACTAGTAATTTTAAAAATCAATGGGTTCCTATAAAATTCGACCACGCTCCGGTCGTCCCAAAAAACTACTCCACGTGAAGAGGCCAGTATTGTTAGACAAATAATTATACATCCCAAGAAAAAGTGCACCAAAATTAGAAGAAGAAGTATGGGAACTATTTTCGAAAAATGTTTGTTCACAACCAGTGAGAAATTATTCACACAGGGCAGGCTATAAGGAGTGTGCAGCCAGGAAGAAGCCGTTAATTTCGGAAGCTAATCGCAAAAAGCGGTTAGCTTTTGCTAGGGAATACGTTACTAAACCTCCTGAATTTTAGGAATCCGTAAATTTTAGTGATGAAACTAAAATTAACCTTTTTGGATCTGATGGCAGAACTAAAGTTTGGAGAAAGAAGAATACCACATTCAATATTAAAAAGATTTATTCCACGGTGAGACAAGGGGGTAGCAGTGTTCTGCTTTGAGGATGTATGTCCGCTGGAGGGGTTGTAAATTTACATTTTATTCATGTTACCATGGATCAGCATGTTTATCTGAACATTTTGAGACACAATTTAAGAGAAAGGGTTCAAAAATTAACACTCGAAAAAAGATACATTTTCCAATAGGACAATAACCCGAAAGATAGCGCAAACTTGGTGCGAGAATGGATGATCCACAATGTGCGACGGCAGCTTTTTTTTTCACCTCCGTAATTACTCGGTGTTAACCCCATCGAGCATTTATGGGAAGTACTTAAACGGAGCGTTTGCAAACATAATGTTTCAAATAGGGAAGAATTAAAAAACAGAATATTGAATGAATGGGAATACATGCCAGCAGAAGTTACTAGAAAGCTGGTTGCAAGCACGACAAAAAAGTTACAGGAGATTATCAAGGCCAACTGCGGTCCCACTAAATATTAGTTTAAACAAAGTTGTTATTTTCCGTTAAACTCCGTCAAACTATTATTGGTAATTGTTAAGTGTACGGAGACTTTTTTGACATTAATTTTGTTTTCTTTTTTATAACAATAATGTAACTTCTAAATAAAATTTTCTGTAGTTGTTTTTAAAACTAATCCTCGTTGGTTAAATTTCAAATATTAATTTAAACATGTTTTCTCACAGTTCCAATTAATTGGTTAAACATAACAGAAAAGTAGTATAGAAAGCAGGTGGTGTATGGGGACTTTTTGGACTGACTGTATATATATATATATATATATATATATATATATATATATATATATATATATATATATATATATATATATATATATATATATATATATATATATATATATATATATATATATATATATACACATATATATATATATATATATATATATATATATATATTATATATATATATATATATATATATATATATACAGTCGACTCTCTATATAGTGAAAGACCAAAAAGTTGACCGAAATTTCACTATAGAAAGTTTTTCACTATATAGAGTTTCACTATAAACAGTGTCGACTATATATATATATATATATATATATATATATATATTTATATATATATATATATATATATATATATACATATATATATATATATATATATATATATATATATATATATATATATATATACATATATATATATATATATATATATATATATATATATATACATATATATATATATATATATATATATATATATATATATATATATATATACATATATATATATATATATATATATATATATATATATATTATATATATATATATATATATATATATATACATATATATATATATTATATATATATATATATATATATATATATATATATATATTATATATATATATATATATATATATATATATATATATATGCAAGTACCAACAGATTATGTGTTGCTCTCATTGGATGTAATATCGTTGTTTACGAACATACCACTTGAATTGGTAATTGAAATCTTGGGCAATAAGTGGGATCTTATAAAGATACATACTAGTTTATCAAAAAACAATTTTTTAAAATTAATCACATTTATCTTTTTAAAAAACACTTATTTCGGATTTAATAATAAATTTTATAGTCAAATATTTGGTACACCGATGGGCTCACCTATTAGTCCAATCTTAGCCACCATAGTTTTAGACCATTTGCTTGACTGTGTGTTACCGAAGTTACCGTTTGGAATCCCTTTTATGTACAAATATGTGGATGATATTATCTGTTCCGTACCTGCTAACTGCACTCAAGTAATTTTGGACATTTTTAACTCTTTTCATAATAAACTACAATTTACAGTGGAAACTGAAAAAGATCACAGTGTACCTTTTCTAGACACAAAAGTTATAAGAAATTCAGATAATAAAATCATTTTAGACTGGTTCCAAAAAACCCTCGGCATCTAACAGATTTATCAACTTCTTTTCCAACCATCCCTCTAACCAAAAAAATTTAATACAGTTACAGCTATGAGAAACAGAATAACTCACATCAGTGACGAAAGCTTTTTACACACAAACTTAAAAAAAACTTTTTAATATCTTTCTCAATAACGGATTTCCAAAACACATTCTAAAAAGGATTATTTACAACTCCAATATTTATGATGGGCCCTTAGATGACAACAGTCACGAACCTAAATATATAAAACTACCATTTATACCCGAATTAACTAACAAAATAGTAAAAAAAATTTTTAAAAAAGTTCCTCACCTAAGGATTGCAAAATATAATACCCTGAGTAATTGGACCCTGTTCAGTAAAGTTAAACAAAAAACTCCTCTTTTTTTATAACAACAATATAGTATACAAGATATCCTGTCTAGATTGTAATGGTGTCTACATTGGACAAACATCTCAATGGCTCAAGCAGAGAGTAACACAGCACAGGAGTGATTGCTTAATAGGAAAGAACTCTTGTGCTGCAACGAACCATCATATATCAACGGGACACCAATTGGATTTTAAGAATGTAAAGATTCTGGAACAAGAAAACAATCACAAAAAAACGCTTGTTCCTTGAGATGTGTCACATTAACAAAGAAACACATTCCATAAATTATAAGTTAGACACCAACAATTTGACTAATATATACTGTAATATTTTAAATATAACTTAACATCATACAATTAATAGTCATATCCTATTTACTAACAATGTACAAAATAACATTTTCTATACTGAACCACTGTTCAGATTTCTGAAGAAATAAACACAATAAATAACAACAGTGTCATTGCAGCCAGAGCCACAGTATGTTGTTTCGTCTTGTCTGTTCGTTGTTCTGTTAGTTATATGTATTTAAATTGAATGTATTTTTTTGTGATACCTCTTCCAATGGAGGAATACTTTGGTTGGTGAGTTTTTCCGTTTTGTAATATGATAAACTTACCAAAAGACTGCTTTGTCATTTTTTAGTTTTTAACTCCAGATGAAGCTGAAAAAATATCAGCGAAATATAGAGTTTTTCTTTAACAACAAATATAGTATTTTATTCAAGACCGCTTTCCCGAAATCTCTACACTTTCTTATATATATATATATATATATATATATATATATATATATATATATATATATATATATATATTTAGGTAAGTCTCTATAAAATAAACTATCACAACTGAACATGTAACTTAGTAATAGCATTCTTAATAGAATAAAATAATTTATAGTAGGATAAGTAAATAATACTGATGACGACTAAATGTGGTCGAAACGTTTATAATAATAAACGAAATTAACAGAAAATATAATTTTACCAAAATCAGTTTTTGCCTAAATTAATCAAGAACCATATTCCCAAAAAGAAAAAAAAACAAAAAAGGATATAGCACTGCATATATTGAAACGGGTGACTCGAGGGACCATGTAGGAGCACATTCAATACTGTTTTTTCAGATTCCAAAAATTTTTGAAAAATCAAAAAAAGGAGCAAAACTGCATTTTACCAAGTCCTTTACAACATCACGATGAAAGGCCGACATTAAAAAGAAATAATTTCTTGGAATGCTCAAGAACAACTGGTCATCATTGCACCTCAACAGCTGATTTTCAAGTTGAAGAGAGTAGGGCAATCGACGCTCAGCTTGAAAAAATCGTAGGTAAAAATATATCTTCGTCTACAAAAATATTTAGCGTTGACAAAAATGCATTTTTCACCCGAAAAGTTTTAGGATTAAAAAGGAAGAAACAGATCGGCACAATCACAAGCGGAGAAAGATGCCTTGTGTTGTGCTAGTATGGCTGGATAGTTTGTGCCACTTATATTCAAAAGAATGAGACAAAATCTTGACTTGGGGAATAGTACACCTTCTGAAAGTATTGTCACCATTCTAGACACTAGCTATATTAACTCAAACTTAGTTGTAAAATGGATGAAACATTTTATAAGCGTTGCAAACCTGAAAATAAAGTGTTACTTCTGTTTGATGGAAATACAATACAAGCGTAGAACTTGAAAGCATTGAAAATACCAAAGGCTAATGGGATAACAATGTTACAATTGCCAGGTCTTACTACTCACCGACTTCAGCCACTGAAAGTCTCTTTTTAAAAACCTATGAAGAGTTATTATATCCAAGCACCAGAAAAATGGTTGAGGACAAATTCAGGTCGTCAAGTAACGCAATATCAATTTGCAAGTATATTTGCAGAAGCTGACCAAAGAGCTGCTGTCATTGGCACCATTGTGAACGGATTTAAAGTGAGTTTGGCCCATGGACAAAAACTTCTTTCCCGAACATTTGTTTAAAGCAACTGGAAACATAAATGCTCTTTCTCTGTCAGACAATCCTAAGTAATGAAAGCACACTGATCTTACAAGATGCTTCTATTATTATCAATAATGAAAACAAGCAAATTGCTCAGCAGCCTGATGTCTTCGAATAGATTACCACATTTAAATAGTGAACCGTCTACTTCGAGCTAACATGCTAAAGTTTAAAAAAGAAAAAAAATTATACTATAAAAAATACTGTACAAAAAACTGTGAAAATTACATCAAGTCCTTACAAAAACATGTTGGAACAAAAGAGGAATAAAAAAAGAACGCCAACAACAAAAATAATACGGTTTATCCAACTCTCTATCAACCAAGACTAAAAAGCTATGGACAAACAGCAGAGGCCCAAAAAAACCCTTTGAGGTCTGCATTTGCTGCCGTAATAAAGGAAGAATTTATTTTCGGCGTTCGAGAAAAGATCCTTTGTAGCCTTTAGAAGAAAGCCGAAAAAGGAAAATGACCTTAGAAACCTACCTCAATAACTTATGTTTTATAATAGCTTTTTTATTATTCAATTTGTTTAGGAAAAACCTATTCATTATGGAGTTGTATGGCATACTAGTAGCAGCATGAAAAAATATTCATGTCATCATTTCTTTAGAGTTGATTTTTTTCTTTATTATTGAGATCCGCTATTTAAGGTACATTTTTTGCAATCGGCATTGCTACAAGGATCCGCCAGTTCGAATATGTATAGTGCATTCCATAACATCCCATATATATATATATATATATATATATATATATATATATATATATATATATATATATATATATATATATGTAGTCTATCCTCAGATGTTTGAAGAAAAAACGTCACAGGATACTTGATCACGGCTATAAGGTGGATGTACAGTAGGTCTCTCGGTGAATTCACAGCATCCGAAAATTGTGGAACTGTGGGATTTGTAGACACTGTTGTTATCATCCAGCACTATAGTTTTGATTCTTCATGGACTCTTTCTTTCTAATGATCCTCTTCAGGATTTGGATTATTGTTCCGGAAATGTCGTCATTAACTGTAGACTCTTTTCGCAAATATCGAATAACCAAAATTTATTTACAATTCAAAAATTGGTCGCCATCAACTTCCTCGAAGGAGTTTTTATTTTCTTTAGGGTGAAGATCTTTATGAATCCATTTTAACGATTCCTGCCTCCTGGGATGATCCTAATAGAACATCCAAGTCTCATCACCTGTGGCAGTTTGTGAAAAATAACTCTGGCTAAGCAGATATCTTAAAAAAACGCTCCGTGTTTTTTACCAGATATAATATTATTTTCAATACCTTTTCAGCAGTATAAAATGTTAAGAGTTTAAAACTTTTATCTTTTAAAAATAAATCCACATTTCTTACTGGTTTTTGCTCTTTTATATCTAAAAAAAATAACAGCATTAAAGGAGAAACAGGAAATATAATACGTGAGCATTACAAAATAACAAGTTATGTATAAACCAGACTTTCTAACATAACTTGATGTGAAAAGGAACAAATTAAAAACTTTTCAAACTTTTGATGAAAAGTCACCTCCTGAGGGCATCAGAACGTCCAAAAAATTTATGATAAGTTAAAACTAAATATTTACAGAGATTTGAATTTTTTCTTGGAAAACGTTTCTTTAATAGACTGTTGCTCAGGAAAATAATAAAAATAAATTACATTAGGTGGTCTAAAAAGTTTGAAACCATTAGAACATTGTTGCTAACAATTTTTTGCACTCTGGTTTTCATTAAAATCAGTGAAAAATTGACTTACAACATAATATATTTCGGGTAAGCCATCTACCCCCTCCCCTATCTCATTAAGACATTACATGTCTGATCAATTAAAAATAATTTTTAAAAAATGCACTTTTCAAATTCCTTGGCTTCAAGAACTGTAGAGAGGACATATACTACGATAAATACGATCACTCTAACCCCATTCCCTACCTTATTAAGCCCCTCATGTCTGAACGATGGAAAATAATAAAACATAACATAATTTTTATATTCCTCTACTTCAAGGATCCAGAAACGAACGTATAAACACCTTATATACAAAGCAGTCCCTCTAACCCGTTCTCATTGACCCCTTATATATTTGCCAATAAATAATTGAAATACTGAAAAAATAACAGAATTTTCAGATTTATCGACTCCAAGTACCTTGAAAAAGATGTAAAACACGATATATACAAAGCAACCCTTCTAACACTTTCTTCCACTCCTTTAACCGCTTATACAGTTATGGTCAAAATAATAGCAGTGCTTACTAAATTTTGATCAAAACATATTTAATAAGTTTTTTTAATAGAACAACTAAAACATAAATATGGTAACTTTGAAGCCCACCTAAGATGCATCAAAGTAATATAGGGCTAATTAATTAAATTCTTAAAAATCAAAGAAAAACGACAAATTTCTAAAAATTAAGGTGGACAAAATAATAGCAGTGTTTAACTAAAATTACTGTTAAAAAAAACTGTACAACTAATTAACAATATTTTTCATTTATGAGCATCAGACACACCTAATACTTAATTGTAAACCCTTTATTGGCTATGACAGCTTCACAACGTCGCGGCATAGAGTTAACCAAATCTTGACATCTAAAAACAGGAATGCTTTTCCAAGAATCTCTGATTACAGCCCAGAGCTCGTCTTGATTCTTAAGTTTTTCACGTGCTACGCTATCTTTAATATCGCCCCACAGATTTTCTATCGGGTTCAGATCTGGGCTTTGAGCTGGCCAATTTAAGACATTAATTTTTTTTCTTTTCTAAAAATTGTTTATATAATCGACTGCTATGTTTTGGGTCATTGTCATGCATAAAAACCCATTTCATATACTGCATAGGGCAACATAACGTCCTGTAAAATTTCAACATAAACTCTGGCGAGCATTATATTTTTAATCCAAAATATAGGCCGTCTCCGAAATAGGAGAAACATGCCCATATCATTATTTTTGAACCTCCATGTTTAACTGTCTTAATAGTGTACTGAGGCTGATATGCGGTTCTTAAAGGGCGTCTAACATATGTTCTGCGGCCTACATTTCCAAATAATACAATTTTGCTTTCGTCGGACCACAGTATATTACGCCATTTATATAGAGGCCATTCAATATGTTCCTTCGTTAACTCTAATCGCCTCTTTCTGTGTCTTTTATTTAACAAGGGTACCTTACGCGGACTTTTTGCTGGTAACTTTGCTTCCTTAAGTCGTCGTCGTATCGTCCTAGGAGCTACATCCACTCCCACAATCTCCTGAAGTTGTGTTGACGAAGCAAATGGGTTTGCTTTTGAAGCTCGAATTAAAAGTGTGTCCTGTCTGGATGTAGTTTTACGTTTACGACCGCGAGTTTCAGGTGTAGGTTGTCATCTTAGAGCGTTTGCTACCATTTTAGCTGAGCATCCCAAAATATTTTGATTCTGCATGTAAGATTTTCCATCACGACGCAATTTTCTTATCAATTCACGTTTTTCTTGAGAACAGTGCTTCTTCCTTCCCATAGTTGTATTGAAAACAGAAAAAGTGTTGATGGATCTGACACAAAACTATTCTAAATTTGACAGTTTAACCGAACACAAGGAGCAAAACCATTTAGGTTTAAAAACACACCAGTGTTAAGCGAACACTGCTATTATTTTGACCAAGCAAAATTCATCTACAAAAAACATAAATACTTTTTTTTTTTATATAAATATTTTTTGTTGAAACCTCAGCACAGTTGATAAGTTTTTAAACGATAAAATATTTTTTGCCTTAATGGAATTTTGCAGTTATCTTTCAACAGTTTTAGTTATTTTTATTGAACCACTGCTATTATTTCGACCACAACTGTATGTTTGACTATAAAAAATTGTGCTTAAAATTTGTTGGTTGTCACCTAAAAACTAAGAAAAAGTCTCAATAATATGAAAAATATATAAAATTTATCAATCCTTACCTCTTTCATCTCCTTTCCCTTCAGCGATATTCCCAAAAATTATTTATTCCATTCTTATTATAAGTGCTACGTACGTACCACATTTGAAATCGTTATATTATTTCGTTCGAGAGTTATCCTCCCACTAGACAGATAGAACGACGAAAATGTAGGACTATGTTTTTTGAAATCTAGAAACCCTATAACTTGAAGTAATACCAAAATATCGGACGGTAATATTTCTAACTACATAAACAACTATATAGCTCAAAATTTTAAGAAAATTTTTAAACTACATATAAAATAAAAAATATAAGTTCAGAGAAAATCCCTGCAATAGATAACCACAAACTAACAGCAGCCCTCCAGCACATGAAAACCAATGGAAGCCCGGATGAAGATCGTATTACTATAGAAATGTTAAAAACGGGAGGAGAGAACTTAGTAGAAAGTGTAAGGATACTACTAAACAAGTGTCTATTACTGGATAAAATACCGAAAAAATGGGAAAATGCTGAGGTTGTTATTATATAGCAAAAAGGCGATAAAGACAAAATAGAAAATTATCGTCCAATTAGTCTACTATTCCACTTATATAAGTTACTTACAAAAATAGTAACTAATAGATTGACGCACAAAATGGATTTACATCAACCTGCGGATCAGGCTGGATTTCGAAAGAGATTCAGCATAATAGACTACCTACAGACACTATGTACGCTCATTGAGAAAGCCAAGGAATATAATATACCCTTACACTTGGCTTTCGTAGACTACCTGAAAGCCTTTGACTCTATAGAAATGTGGGCAGTTTTCAGAGTCCTAGATAACGTTAGGATAGACCCTAGATGCTTGACTCTTATTAAATAAATCTATGACAATGTCTACATCTAAATACTAGTAAATGACGACATGAATATCCCAAAAATACCGATAAAAAGATGAATACGTCAAGGAAATACGATCTCGCCAAAAACTTTTCACACTAGCACTGGAGGACGTTTTTAAGAACTTAGACTGGCAAAATAACACGACTTAATCATCTACGATTTGCGGAAGATATCGTTCTAATCGGTACTACACCCAATGAATTAACAACTATGTTGGAAGAATTGCATCATGCATCGTCAGACTGGAAATGAACCTGAGCAAGGCAAAGATAATGAGCCTAGAGCAAATAATGATTACCATCGAAAATCGGCGATTAGAAAACATATCCGAATATATATACCTCGGACAAAAAAATAGTGCTAGGAAAGGAGAACCAAACAGCAGAAATCTCTCGAAGAGTGGATTTTGGTTGGGCAGCTTTAAGTAAACTCGAGTTTAATATCAGATCACAAGATATCCCTGTAAACCTCAAAAGGAAAATTGAACAGTCTTGAAACGATGTCGCTAATACGTAAGTCGATGAACAGACTTTAAGTGACGCAGCGTGCAATTAAGAGAGCTATGCTTGGAGTGAATTTGAGAGATACAATGCCAAATGAAGAAATAAATACGTAGCGAGACAGAACAGATTGGCCTACAAATTTACAATGTGAAGAAAGTGGGCAGATGACATCCAGAATATCGCAGGAAGAAATTGGACAGGAAAATATGGAGAGATTTAGAAGAGGCCCACATCCAGGAGTAGATGAGAACAAGCTGAAAAGAGGAAGAAGAAGAATATTTGTATGAATACCATACTTCTCTTTATCAAGTCAACCAGAGAAGAAACTTTTAATCAAATGTGAGAAGAATTTTCTTGAAGTTGACTCGGATTTCGTAATAGTTGAAATGAATAGTTGGCAAATAAAAAAAGGCTAAACATTTTAAAACTTAACAATTTACTCATAATTTTTCTGTTTAATTTCTTACATGTCATCAACGCTTTTTAGTACCTAATATTTAATTAAATAAAAGTAGAACACCCCAAAACAAATGAGGAAAAATTCATTTGTACTAATCATGTATTTTTTTCCATCAGACAAACCATCAGGCAAATTTTCCAGAGAGAGAAAAGCTGTAAAACCTGCAAAACTTCCGTTCAACCGTCCGCCGCCTGGATAATTATTCATCCAGCTGAGTCGTAATTAAAATCTGTTTTTATTCCAGAACAACTTTACTTACTTATCATTAATTCCTTCCGGCCGATTACGCCCTTTTGAATAAACCAACTTTTCAGGGAGTTTTGTACAGAATTTCTGGCTTATAATAGCGTATGAACGGCAGTGTTATCTCGTTTATGATGAATATGAAAAATTGAAATTGAAAAATTATTTTTGCATTTATTTGTCTCTTTTTTAGTTTAAAAAATAGGGCACGCAAACTATAACCATGCTAAAAGAACTGTTTAACAGATATTTAAGTGGAGAAGAAAACCTAGCCGGTTGTAAAGAAGTCTATATTATAGTAATATAGATATAGGAGGCAGGTAACAGGATTGCAATATGATACATTTCAGTCACTGGTACTTGCCGTAGATTCGACAGGAAAATAATACAAAACCTTATTGAGGATTAATATTGGTTTTTCGAGCCAGAACAAGCTGGGTTCATGTATTATACCACATATTTATGCAACACAAAAAAACAACAATAAAACGGCATTAAACAGTCAAATCTACCTTGTTACCGAATATCTGACAAAGGCTTATGGTATCTTTTAGTAAATTATGCAGAGGTTTGAAAGAACAACAACAACAAGTATTACCCATTTCGCCATAATATGTGATCTTAAATAAACACAAATCAAATTATCTAACTATTAAAGGATTAAGGTAAGATTACTGCCTTACAAAGTATATTTTACTGAAGTATTGAAACACTGGAATAACACAAGTCTGCAAAAAAAAAATTGAGAGCTGTTTTGGTTTTTTTGCGTAATTCTTATGTTTTTGGGTGTACTGAATCATTTTGTCATAGAACGTCACGTTTTCTGACAATGTAGGTATCTATGTTAAACAAGTTATCATCTTAAAATAAAAGATAAAAGACTAAAAAATTTTTTTTTTAATTTATAATTGCGTAACCAAAACTTTTTTTTTATCTAAAATACATTCATTAGTAAGCACTAAACACATTTCTTTTTCCCAGTGAGACTCCTTTTGGTACATTTTCGCTTGTAGGAAGCATCTGGAAGGTCTCTCTAAAGCGTCCAACAGTAGTCTGCCATCATTGAGACGCTCCATCTTCCCTGGTATCTTTTTTCCATCTCCTTAATATCTTGGTGAAATCGTTCACCTTGCTCTTCACTCAGATCTCCTAAATTTTCTGGAAAGTAGTCGAGGTGGGAATGAAGAAAATGTACTTTTAAACTCATTAGGCAACCTAAAGCTTGAAATGCTTTTAACATTCTTTTGACGATTTGTTTGTAGTTAGGGTCTTTATTATTGCCTAAAAATTTCTCTATGACCTCTTTAAAGGCAATCCACCCTTCTCTTTGAGGATCCGTCATGGTTGTGATGAATTGTGGATCAGCCATTAGCCGTCTAATATCTGGTCCAACGAAAACACCTTCCTTCAACTTTGCCTCCGAGAGGCCTGGAAACTTTGATATTAAGTATTTGAAGCAATTTCAATCTCTTGGAAGTGACTTTACAAATTACTTCATCAATCTCAGCTTTATGTGAAGCGGTGGTAGAAGAACTTTATGAGGAGGCACCAAAGTTTCATGCAGGACGTTCTTTTCGTCAACTTTAAGCTCCCTCGAAGGCCAACACTTTTTAGTCCAGTGATTTGCTCGGTCTCTACTATCCCATAGACACAAAAAGCAAGGGAATTTGGTAAACCCAGATTGTTGTCCGAGCAACATGCCCAAGATTTTTAAATCACCGCACACTTGCCAACCGTGGTCTTTATATTTTAATTTGCAAAGAACCAATTCCAAGTTCTTATAGGTTTCCTTGAGGTGTACGGAATGACCGACAGGAATGGAAGCATAGAAACCACCATTGTGAAGCAGAACTGCTTTAAGGCTTCTTTTTGAAGAATCTATGAAAAAATACGCCACTGTGCTGGGTCGTATGAGATCTTAAATGTATCCATCAAACCTTCAATATTGGTACAATAAACCAACTCGTCCTCTTGGGCAAAGTAGGAAGTGAACTGCTTCTCACGATATCTAAACCAGGAGGAAGACACTCCCGGCAAAAGTAAGTTCCTGCTTTTGAGCCTTGATCCAAGCAACTCAACAGCGTTTTTGGGAAGATTCAAGTCTCTTACCAAATCATTTAGCTCGCCCTGGGAAAACAATTTCGGACTGCTGTCATCTTCAAATTGAAAACTTGACTTGTCATCGGGTTCAGATACAGCACCATCTTCGTCAGAACTTGGAATCTCTTCCAAGGTAGCAGGGGCCTTGGGCACTGGTATTTCGGTCCCATGAGGGATGGGACGAATAGCTGATTGCAGATTGGGGTATGAAATGGACTGCTTCCATTTTGAATTATACCCTTTCATATTACACGAACAAAAGTAACAATTATCACTATGGTTCTTTTGCTCGCGCCATACCATAGGAATCGCATATCGGAAAGCTTTTTTCTAGCCCTTAAACCAATTTCGAAGATCTTCAATACATCGTTTGCAGACTTTATGAGGTGCCCAAACTTTATCCTGATCTCCAAGTTTTAAGCCAAAATACGTGAAGATAACTTTTTTTTACAAAGGCCGTAATATTAAGTTTGTTGCTTTAATACCATATATTCGCTACAAATATAACAGAAACTGTCAGACGAATTCACACACTTCCGCACAGATGACATTGCACTATATTGAACCAAGATCTATAAAACAATGACGAGTTAACACGTAATTGTACCGCGCCACTTTCTACACTATCGGAGCGCGCACGTTCTGGTTACAACGTTTATGTTTGTTAATTTAGCTCACACAGGGCGTTCTTTATTTAGAAAGTAATGATAGTTATGTCCTGTATACATTTAAAAACAGTAATCAAAATAAAATTGTACCTATTTATTTATGACTTCAAGTTAGCCCAAAAAAAAAAACCTTTTTTATAATAAAATTTTGCGTTTTGCAAAATAACCTGACGTTCTGGAATTTTTTGAGTATTTTCTTAGTTTTCAGAACACCTAAATACATAGAAATCAGTTGAAAACATCCAGACAGCATTTTTGTTGCAGACCTGTATAATTTAACCCTCCTCACTTTTTATTTCTCCGACGACCAGATGGTAATTTTCCAAAACAATAAAGCCCTTGGATTTATGTTAAAAAGGAAGTGCTAGAACTGAAGAATGGAAATAAAATCAACGAGCGTCGATATTTTATATGTATATATGTACATATATACTCGAGACTGCTCTCTGAATTCACTGCTTTGGTCAAAAATTATTTCGAAAAAAAAGAAAAGGCGTCTGTATGACTCTATTTTTAAAAAGATAGTTGTCTATCGATGTAAAATCTGGACACTAAATAAATTTATGAAACAAAACAACTGATGATATTGGAGATAGAGGTCTAGCGAAGATCGACACAAATATCTAGAGTATAACACATTAGCAACAGAGTAATTAGAGGAATAATGAATGATGGAAAACGAAACATGTATTCAACTTTAAGAAAAATACGCAGAAATATATAGTTGCTTATTGGATGAGAACCGCCAGTAAATTTTGCCCTTGAATTAAAAGTATCACTCTACGAATAATAGTCAGTTAATAAACTAGAACACGTCGTGTTTCGATCTATTTTAGACTTTATCAGCTAGCCTAGGTAACGAGATAATCGCAGTACATCCACGACAGCAACACAAATTTAAGAAGCACATATCTAAAGACACACACAAAAGCACAGCCACGTTTGGGTAAATATAAATTTGCATTGCTGCCATAGGTGGTAGGGTACTATTACTGGTATTCAGTGTTTAAAGGTAACTGTAAAAATGAAAATAAAAATCGGCCAAGTGCAAGTCGGACTTGCGCAATTAGTGTTCCGTACGTTGATTGAAATAAAAAATTTTGTTACAGAGACATAAAATCATCAGTTACTTCACAAAACACACCACAAACAAGTTTTCAATAAAGTGTTTTTTCTGATCTTTATTAAAAACTGATCACTTTGAAATTTTGTTTTTTTTTTATATACCGGATAAATTCAATCTTCACCCTGTGGAGTATATTCCAAAGGTTTTTCAAAATTTTCTGATCACCACTTTTCAAGATAAGAGGGGAAAGCCATTTTTCGCGATTTTTTAAAAATAGTACAAAGAAAAGTGTGCGCAAGTATTACATTATACATATTTTTGAACTTTCATTTGACACACAACTCAATGACCTGGTAAAAACATTTTTTCACTTCCGATTTCACCCCCCCCCCCCCCCCCCCCCCAACTAACCCCTTAAGTAAAAAATTTAACTTTTAAAACTACACGGCTCTGATGAGGCCCTCAATTCCTATATTAGTACCAAATTTTAACTTTCTATGTCAAATAGTTTCGAAGAAAATCGGATGTGACAAACGGACAGACAGACGCCGAGGTGATCTTACAAGAACTTGCAACTTCTTCAACGCGCTTCAGAATTTGACATCATGAGCACGAGGATGTTATGGAATAGTCTCACGGGACACATTTGAACCAGATTTTCTTAATTTTACCGCTCCTTGATGCAGCATCAATTTCGGGTCCCGTGAAAACAAAGACACGTTTTGTATTTCGACTTTCAGGAGTGACTTGGCCTACCGATCCCCGTTTTGGCAAGTCATCAACATTTTTCGTCTCGTTAAAATGATATACCTACTTTTTCACCAACGATTCTGACTTTTTTTATATTTATTTTTTATATACAGCGGCCGCGGAATGTTTCATTTTGGGCCCCTTTAGATGGAAACAAAGAGAGCAAACAAGTAACTCATTTTGGATTTTACGTGATTTTGGCGAAAGTTCGGAATTGACTGATACTTTTACTAAAATGCGTCATAGACAAAGGTTCCTTCCGATTTTTTGTTGAAATAAGTTATCGTGGACACGTTTTTATTTGACAGACTGTACTTTGCTCTGGTCGCAATCACCGAAAAAGTCGAGTTAAGCAAGGCCAGCATATAAATATCCAGTTAGTTCCATAGTGATGTCGTCATCACCATGGAACTAACCGTCTATCATCAGACGGTTTTAGACCATTTAAAGAATGCCAGTTACAAAAAAAAAGATCGATATTTTGGTGTCACATGACTTAGCGGTGAAAAACCTAATTGACATTGACGGTGGCAAGGTCAGGGTTAACGTCAAAAAAGGTGCTGTGTGATTGGTGGGATTAGAAGGGAATCGCGTATTATGAGGTCAAACGTCTCGTATCATCAATGTCAAACGGTTGATTGAAATATCTACTGTCAACAGTTAACCAGACTGCAGCAAGAAACTGAGAGAAAGCTGCCTGAATTGATCGACAGAAATGGCATTGTCTTCTGTTGTGACAATACTAGACCATACATATTTTTGACGATCCAGCAAAAGAAAGCTTGGAAGGGAGGTTTCGATGCTTTCACCATGCAGGTTAGACCTTATACCTTCAGACTCATTTTTACTTTGGTCTCTGCAATAGTCCCTTAATGGTGTAAAGTTATTTCAGTAAAGTCGCCCAGAAATCTCATAACTTATACAGCGACGAGATACTGATTTTACTAAACAAATGGTAAAAGGTAATCGATCAAAACGGCACATACTTTAATAAACTTCATTTCGGAAATAAAAAAAAATGTGTGAATTTAGTCTTCAGAGGGTTTGATACTTTTTCGACAACTCAATGTATACTTAATTTAATCAGTCGAATTAATAAATTTTCTTTGATTTAAAGAATGTAGGAGTTTTAAACTACAAGTACTAAATTTGAAGTCTTCCTTACGTATTGAAAAACATTTTTGGAAATTTTTTGCAATCTTAACTACATATTACTGTAATTTCGACACTTAAAAAAAATCTGTTTCTATTAAAGATAGTAAATCTTTAGAATTGTTACGATCTGGCAACAACGCATATAAGTCTGAAAATCGCCCCAGGGTTACGGAAGTTGCCAAATAAAGCGGGAAATGCCTACTTTTCCCTAATTGTCAGATTTCGGATATGCGGTTATTCCCCTTGAGTCGTGATCTGATTTACACGAAATGTTGAGTGAAAATTAAATATTATTTATCCGCTACTAACGTATACAAGTGTTACACGAATTTCTCTGATTTTAGATAACTGAAGGATTTATAATACACTTGAATTATAAGATCATAACTTACTACTATCATATTTGTCAAAGTTTGGCAATTTTCAGTTAATAAACTAAATATAAATTCCTAAAGGATTTCATCAGCAAGGTTAAATAATATTGTATATATATTACCATCAAAGTGTATAAATCAGGCATTCTATAGAATGCCGGGCTCGTTTAGGCAAGGTATGAAATATTTTCTTTTTCTTTAACTATTATATAGGTACTTTACCTAAGCAATCTATAGAATGCCCAGGAATGCTATAGAAGGCCGATAAGAGATTACGTGAAGTATAAAACAAATGACAAATTAGCATAATACCAAACGTACAGCCGGGAATCTGTATAATAGATACTGAAAACAAGCATTAACTGTAACTGTTAACCTAAACTAACCTAAACTAAAATGAACTAACAGGAGCTTATATCTTTAGAAGAAGTTTCTGTGTACTTTTAAGTGTCAACTGTTCACCATGCAAAAAATTCTATAGAATACCTAGGCATTCCATAGAATGCTTTTATATATACGTTGCCGGTAACATATACAAGTACATGTTGATTATTGCTTATTAATCACTCTAGAAAAAAATCGATAATTTTCCCAATACTTCCTTTGGAAACATATGGTTTTAAAATAAACATTGAATTTGACTTTCTCACACTGGAAAAATAAATTAATCGAAATACTGCAACTCAATATTTTAAATGATGAGTTATGGTGGGGTAATTACAAAAAAAATACATGAGAATAGAAAGAGCTTCAGAGATATTCAGAACTGAACCCTGGCTTTTCTCTTAACATATTATTTTCGTTAAAATTGGAAAAAATAAAATAACTAATTTTCAGATTCCTCGAATCCAAAAGCGTTGAAAAGGTCATATAACACAATGTATTCAAAGCAACCGCTCTAATCTCCTCTCTGATCTCTTTAACGTCTTGAAGTTGCATATATGACTAAAAATATTATTATGATTAAAACTTATTAATTATCTCAACCAAGAGCCTGAAAAACTTTCATAAGACTAGTGAAACTGGATATAAAACTATAGGTTCTTTATCTACCTCAATTATTATATGTAATATCTATATCTTATGTTTCAACTTGTCGAGCCACCAGTTCGGCAGACAGAGCGTCAAAAATTGAAAACTTGTATTTTTCGTGATCTAGAGACCATGAAACGTGAAAAATGTAATAAATGCAACATTACTCTTGGCGAAGGAAGTAAAAAAGCTATTTTGCATACAGCCTGGTAAATAGCGACATTATTCAAGTATTAAATTATTCCACTCGAGAAAGACAATAGGAAAAAGAAATACATCAATAGTTAGCAAAAGTTCGTTTACTTTTTATCCGACTTCAAAAAGAAGAAGACGCGTATGTATTTTTTTTAATGTATGTTCCCGCATAACTCTGGCAAATATGTACCGATTTGGCTGATTATGTTTTTATTCGAGAGAGTACATATTCGAGATGGTCCCACATAGATTTTATTGAAATTAGTTATGTAGTTTCTGAAAAAATCCTGAAAAACTTAAATTTCTGTAATAAATCACCGATAACTCTTGCAAATGTGCACCGACTTGGAGGATTCTTTTTAGTGTCCCGTACGGAACACTTATAGACTCACTTCGGTATCCATCTGTAAGTCTGTCTGGTTGTCACACCTGATTTTCTCCGAAACTATTTGACATAGAAAGTTGAAATTTGGCACAAATATAGGAATTTATGGCCCAATCAGAGCCGTGTAGTTTTGAAAGTTAAATTTTAACTTAAGGGGTTAGTTTTGGGGGTGAAATCGGAAGCGGAAAAAAAATTTACCAGGTCGTCTAGTGAATGAAAGCTTGTGAAAACACGAGTTAAAAAAAACTACTACATATTAAAAAAGCGAAAAATAACACACAAAATTTTTCCACTATAAAGTAAAAAAAAAATGTTTTGGAAACACCTCTAAGTACCAAGTACGAGTATACCTCTAAGTTAAGACATTGCTTTAATTTGACAATTCATTTATTAATTCCGTGTAGACAAATCCTACAAATGTTAAAAACAGCTATTATTTATTATTATGATTCCTTTATAAAAAGATAACTTTTGAAATTGGCGCCAGTTTTTTGTGTCAATGTAATCAATTATAAACCTTACTATTAATAAAATTGACTCCGACTTCAAAAGTTATATTTTAATAAAGAAATCATAATAATAAATAGCTATTTTTAACATTTTTAGGATTTATTTATACGGATAATGAATTGTCAAATTAAAGCAATATCTTGTCTTAGAGGTATTTTATGAGTGTTTCAAAAACATTATTTTTAGTGTTCCGTACGGAACACTTAAAAGATCACTACGGTGTCCTGTCTGTCCGTCTGTCACACCCGATTTTCTCCGAAATTATTTGACGTAGAAAGTTGAAATCTGATACTAATATAGAAATTGATGACCTCATCAGAAACCGTGTAGTTTTGAAAGTTAAATTTTGACTTAAGGGGTTAGTTTTGGGGGGTGAAATCGGAAGTGAAAAAAAATTTTACTAGGTCATCGAGTGGGGTGTCAAATGAAAGTTTGTAAAAACACTAATTCAAAAATATATATAATGTCTTACATGCACACACTTTTCTTTGTATTATTTTGGAAAAATCGTGAAAAATCGCTGCCCCCTCCTTTAACTCAAAAAGTACTGATCCAAAAATTTTCAAAAAATTCTGGAATATTCTCCACGGAGTGTACATTGAATGGAAATTATCACGAGTGTATTACCTTTAATAATTTATCTGGTATATAAAAAAAAACCAAAAATTTCAAGGTCCTCAATTTTCAATAAAGGCTGGAAACAAACTTTGTTGAAAATTCATTTGGGGTGTGTTTTCTGAAATCACTAATCATTTTATACCTCCGTAACAAGGCCCTTTAATAATTCAAAAACATCGTTATTTGTTTATTTAAAAAAAAAAATCATTCTACAGTCCCCAAGCGTGTCATTTGCTTGGATCTTAAGAAGCAGTTATCATAATTATAAAACTAATTAGCAAATAAGTTAGTATCGGTATTATTTAAAGCTAGAATTAGAACAAATATAATTATTTTATTGGTAAAAGCAGAACAGAAAAGTGAAAATAGGTATTCTTCGAGTTAATAATAGAGAGATTTTGCAACACTTGTTTTGGTAGGCCATCGTCTTTATCTTTATTTGAAGCACGCGCCTACCGTCTGGAGCTTGCGCAGTAGTAAAGGGAAGAAATTAAATATAAGAACTCGGCTGTTATCGTTATTTCGAGCATGCGCCCATCATTCAGAGCTTGCGTAGTATTGAAACAAAATAAGAGGATCCTTTATTATGGATAACGATTTCCCTTATTTAGAAACTTATAAGAGCGGTTATTTGAAGGTCGTTATTCTTATCGCTATTATGGTAGGGCCTATTTTTTTCCTATTTAGGTATACAAACTACTAAGAATACACTAAAATTGAAATGATAATCTTTTATTGCAAATAACAGTGACAACAGCTTCATATTATGTTGGGATTTTGGATCTCTGACACAATAGCATTATAGCGTGTGTGGTAATTTCAGATGATATTTTATTTATCGTACATTTTACGTATCGTACATTCGTATTATCTTGTAATTGAAGGAATTGATAGAACCTGCTAGACACAATTTTACCTTAGAAACTTGTGTTGACACATCAAATACTAATAACCGGTTTGCTTAATCATGAAATGAATGAAAAAAAAGTTTATAGAAAATGAATACTTAAGATAAAGATAAGGACAAAGGAATGTGAAAAAAAAAACGTTGCAAAATCTCTCTAATAATAATCCCAGTACTTCGATTAAGAAAGTTTCTTGTAATAATAATTTTTACTTTTTATTTTTGAAAATAAATTTTAAAATCACTGTTCACAGTCTAAGCTTTTTTCTTTAAATATTCAAAACACCTGTTTCAGGGAGTGTATTATCATTAAACATTATCACAGTTGGTTTCCAATATGATTTTTAATCCAAGCTGTTAAAAAATCATTAATTCGTTATTGGATAAACTCGTAAGCATGAAATTCCTAACTTCGATTAATCAGTTCTTTAATTTAAAATTGATCACGATTAATCTATCATTTGATATGACCTTAATTTCCCTACATTCGTAAGTTATTTCAGTTTTTATTTCAGAAGCAATCAACGTACAGAACACTAATTGCGCAAGTTCAACTTGCACTTGGCCGGTTATTTTTTTTAAATTTATAGTGGCAAAATTTTGTGTGCTGATTATTTGAAGTCGGTTTTTTTTCTTAAAAGGGTTTTATTCATTACTTTTAGATAAATAGTATCAGAGAAAATGCACGTCCTATAGGACATAAACTATTCGGATATCTATACCGTGGCGATAAATTACCGCATGAAAGGCTTGGAAGGGATCTAATAAACCTTCTAAAAGGGACAACGCTCATGGAACCATGAGGAAGGAGCACAATAAACTAAGAGGCTGCGGTGCACAAACAGGCACAAACTACTATTTCGTTTTTATTGTTCTGCTCTGTTTGAAAGTAATTGACCAAAGTTGTTCAGCTCTTGTTAGTCACTATTTTGACCCTATTTTTACTGCTGATTTACCTCTGTCAAAATATCGAGGATATTTATTATAAAACAACGTATATTTGTAATTCTATCTGTTTTTCAACTTCCTTGTCATGTTGACTAAGAAATCAAATAGACAATAGAATCAGTTAACACCCGAATTCACCTATACACACCGCACCGTAAACAGAAAGGGACTGTCTCCATGATCTCTCCCGGTATATCCAGGGGACTTAAGAGATTTATCCGGCATACAATCACATCCCTTCGTCGAGAAAGAGGTGTCTTATAGAAGCAACAATGGAAGAATGGAACGGCAGTGATGTGAAAATCCAGGGTGGTATTAGAGGGATATTTTGATTTTAGGTGAATATAGGGCAACAATGGGATTTTCTTAATTATTGAAAATATGTTCTGAAGACTTGACACTTTTGTAGAAAACCGAATATAGCTATTTTTACGGTCATAGTTTTAAAAAGTCTATTGTTTAGAATCATTGTTGGGAATATTCTTACCTTTTATTATTAAATAATTAGAATATGGAACCAATAATTAAAGAAAAAACCCTTTTTCCTCTTTTGATGTCACCATAATTTTTAAGTTATAAGTTAGGATGCAGATTTTTAGTTACCTTGCTGGTCAACCTCACATAGTACTAAAGCTCCATTATGATACACTGTTAGCCTTGGTTTATTGGTTAGTTGTAGGCGGGATAGGTGATTGTGTCTGTTTGTATACTGCAACCTCTTGATTTATTATACTTACCTCTCTTGGTTCCATGAGCGTAATCCCTTTAAAAAAGTGAATTAGCTCCCTTCTAAGCCTTCATATGGTAATTTATCTCCACAATGTAAATTTCCGAACAGTTTATGTCTGCTCCCAGTTAGAACCGTACATTCATATAGGATGCGCATAGAGGTTTCTTACACTTCACTATATAGTATATATGTCTTAGGATCATTGTGGACACCCAATTTGTGTAAATGTTTCCTCAAATGACAGTGGCCGGTGATCAGTCTCACCATTAGTTTGGTTTTGGCCTTTGTTAAACAAAGAACGTCAGTCGTTGCTTTCTTTGAGGGCCTGCCAATTACATCCAACGCATGTGTTTGGCCAGAGATTGACCGCGAGGGACACATATTGGTGATGTTGCTGTCGTTTTCACCGCCTATTTTGGTATACTAAACGCTGGTTCTATACCCCTGTATGGTTTTGTAGCTCCAAATTTAATTGATTCATCCATTTGCCTTGGAGCTAATGTGAACCAGTAAGAATACTTCTAATTAAGAAGTTACGAAAGGATAAGGTACGTCATTATAGACAGCTACTGCTGTTGGCTTTTAAAACCTATGTTCAATATTTCGAAAGGTGACGTTGCTTAAATAATTTAAGCAATATTTTGAGCGTATCTTTTAATAAAAACAAAATTATCTTGTAGCAATTTTCATGATAAAATTGTGTTATTCCTGGATAATAAAATAAATTTTGCAAATTGTACATAATGGTGTAAACTTCTGTTGCAGGACATACTCTTAAAAACGTCTCTGCAGCAGTATTGTGTAATGCAAAACTGAAAATTATATAGTACTTATTATACTGGATAGATAAAGGCGTTAGATCGCCATTTTTCGTTGTTAATTTTTCAATATTTTGGTTGTCAAACGTAAAAGCAACTGATTTTTAGTATTCCGTACGGAACACTTATAAGATCACTTCGGTCTGTCTGTCTGTCACACCCGATTTTCTCCGAAACTATTTGACATAGAAAGTTGAAATTTGGTACTAATATAGGAATTGATGGCCTCATCAGAGCCATGTAGTTTTGAAAGTTAAATTTTGACTTAAGAGATTAGTTTTGGGGGATGAAATCGGAAGTGAAAAAAAAAATTTTTTACTAGGTCATCGAGTGTGATGTCAAATGAAAGCTTGTGAAAACACGAGTAAAAAATATGTATATAATGTAATATTTGCGCACACTTTTCTTTGTATGTATTTTTAAAAAATCGCGAAAAATCGCTGTCCCCCCACCTCATCTCGAAAAGTACTAATTAAAAAATTTTGAAAAAACTCTGGAATATTCTACACGGGGTGTAGATTGAACGAAAATTATCACGAATGCATTACCTTTAATAATTTATCTGGTATATAAAAAAAAAACAAAAATTTCAAAGTCATCAGTTTTCAGTAAAGATTGGAAACAAACTTTGTTGAAAATTCATTTGGGGTGTGTTTTGTGAAGTCACTGATCATTTTATACCATCGTAACAAAATTTTTTATTTTAAAAAGCAATCAACGTACAGAACACTAATTGTGCAAGTTCAACTTGCACTTGACCGGTTATTGGTTTGTTGGGTTCGAAGTGATGACCAATCGTAAGGTTTGTCCTTTCAAAGCATAAACCCCTTTTTCTACACCGATGAAATCGATTATAAAAACTTTACCCATTCTTGTATAGCATATTTGTAGAACCTGTACGTTTTCTATATAGTTGTAATAAGTTTTTATATAAACTGTTGAATAGTAAGCTTCATATCATTAGCAAAAAAATTTAACCTTGTGAAAAAAAGTACTACGAAAAACTAGTCCCCAGTAACTCAAAAGATCCCATTATTCGTAAGTTGCGATATATTGTCTGTCTGGGGCCGAATTGTTCCTAACAATTACCGCTAGATAGCACAGTTGTTAGGGTTCTAACCCAGTATAAAAATCTATATCAATGGCTAAAAATGAACCAAGTGCATATTTCAGCAACGACCACTGTTCTCTCATCTGTCAATCCATTTCAGAACGCATTTCGCCGTATCATGACTGGGTTAGAGAACGATTGGGCTGCCTAGCGGTAATTTTAGTAACGATTCCTTTGTCAGATTACGACCTTAAACAACCATCGACCGATTGCAGGTATGCTTTTAAATTTTAGGGTTTCACAAGCCAAAGATATGTGTCTGTATTGTAATCAATACATACACTCTCCATGGAGAATGCGATGCGTTTAATACTATTTTCATTCAGGAGTCTTTAAATTCCCTGTATATAAATATATTCTGCTTGAGCATATCTGCGCAATAGAATAACAATAGGTTTACAAATATTAGAAAACTTAAAAAATAACGTAGTAGATTTAGTAAAAGTAGACTACATAGTGACAAAAAAAACTTTGTCTTACCAAAACTATGTCAGTTACCTTATGTGCTGTTAGTATATCGCGAACCAAACAAACAAATTTTCTAACCCCATTTTACATTTCTGTAACTACAACTGTAACTGCAGGATTTTTAAATCAGCGTGCAGGATCCCAATAAATACTCTTGAAAATAGTGTTCTCGAGACGGTGACTTTTCCTGCTTTACTGAAAATATTGTCTAATTGGAATCGCTAGCTTTTTCTTGGAAGTATCCGAGTTTCCATTACCAATTAATTCTAATTTTAACAACACCAACCTGAAATATTGCTTTTGACAAATATCCAGTTGACGCAGAAACTATTATTACAAGAACTACAACTTATGTCTGTTTTGTTCGGCTGTCATGAGATTTACATACCTTTAATACTAAATAATGGCTTTCTATCTTATTAAAATAACATATATTGTTTGTTCACAGTCACTTATTCCGAGGATCATCATCATCATCAACCAGCTATACGCGTCCACTGCTGGACATAAGCCGTTCTCTATACCATTCTATCTATCGTGGGCTATTTGTATCCAGTTACCATAAATTTTCTTGTTGTCATCCGCCCATCTGGCTGGGAGGCGACCTCTATTCCGAAATGCCTCCTGGCTGAGCCGCCATTCCAATAATCTTTTTAACCATCTTCCGTCCGTTCTCCCAGCCTGTGTCCAGCCCAATTCCACTTCAATATAGTGACTCTCCCAATGACATCAGTTACACCTGTCATTTATCGAAAGATGTTGTTGGATATCGTTTCTCTGAAGATAACACCTAACATGAATCTTTCTATAAACTTCTGCGTCAGACACGATTTTTTTGTTATTGTTTCGATTCCACATGTGATGACAGGCAATATACACTAATTATATACTTTTGACCGATGCTAACTTCATACTCAGGCAAGTGAGCGAAAAATTCCTAAGAGAAGCAGGAGAAGTACACCTATGTTTCATAGACCTGGAAAAGGCTTTCGACGGGATAGATAGAAAAGACAAGGAACAAAGATAGGAGGACCCTGGAGAATAGAGGAATTAATGAAAAGGCAATAAATGGAATAAAATGTCTATATAGACAACCAACAAATTATGTTAGAGTAAGACATGAAAAATCAAACAATTTCGAAACATCTAAAGGCGTCAGACAGGAATGTATACTGAATCCACTGCTGTTCTCGGTAGTAATAGACGAGGCCATAAAAACAGCAAAAATATAAACAAAGAACTACTGGGTAGGGTTCCGGAACATGAAGAGAGTTGGAATAACAGAGATAACATACTCTGACGATATGGTACTGATAGCAAACAACGAGAAAAATTTGAAGGAAAGCCTAAAGGCATATAACGAAAGCTTGGAACGCATGAATATGAGCATAAACGTGAAGAAAACGAGGACAATGATCATAAGCAAGTAGAACAAAACGCATGAAATATACCTAAGAGAAGAAAAGATACAGCAAGTGGAGAGTTTCAAATATTTGGGTGCAATGGTGACGAGGGATGGAGGGCTAGATCATCTAGACAGAGGCAGCAGGGAAACTCTTTAATAGTATCAAGAACATATTCCTAGGCGAAAAAGAAATACCAAAATCAACAAAACTATAAATCTTCAAAAAGGTGGCGACACCAATAATTACATACGGATCCGAAGTGTGGACAACAACACAAAGTCACAGAAGTAAGATACAGAGCATCAAAATGAGGTTCCTCAGAAAGATTGAAGGAAAGACAAGTCTGGATAGGATAAGAAACGTTAATATACGGGAAACACTGGAGATGAAGCCGATACAGGAGAAAATAGAAGAAAATCAGTTGAGGTGGTTTGGACATATACAAAGAATGGGACATTTACTAGTAAGAAGAGTATATGAAGCAAGAGAGAATAGAAAACGAAGTCGAGGAGGACCACGAAGAACATGGAGAGAGGAAGTAAGGAGAGCAATAGAGAAAATGGGAGTGAGGAGGGAAGAGGCAACAAGTCTAGCCCGGAATAGAGAAAGATGGAAGGAAATATGGAAGACCCCAACCTAACCCAACCCACTCACACCAGCCTACACCGAGAGAAGGATTAAGTAAGTAAGTATATACTTTTCTCTCCAAGTGGATGGGAGCATTCGATTCAAAACTATACTTCGACTCGCCAAAAGCTGCCCATTCTAAACCCTTTCTTCTTAGGAGCTTACACGTCTGGTTGAATCTACCAGTTACGAGGATAACTGAATATAAATACGATTTAAAATCTTATAAGTCATCTCCTAAGATCTTACTTTATTAAAAGCTTCTTCCAAATTCAGGATATTATTTCCAGGAGAACGTTGGTGCATTTGAAATAAATCTACTATTATCGTAATCATCTCTATTTTCACCTGTCGTCATACACTTAAAATTGCTTCTTTACCTCCTTCCAGTTGGTAATCTTCAGCTTATTGCCGTATTATCAAGAAAAATATATATATAACTAGCAAATATTTTATCGTTAGGTTTAAAGTACAGATGTTCTTGTATTTTTATAGCATCCTTGTAAGTACCATAAATGCTCGTAACTTTTGCAACTTCAAGAAAATTCACAAAAAAAAATTTGTGAAAACTGAAAAAATTAATAAATTTATAAATTTTTGCAGCCTTACTTTCTAATAACCTCTTAAAAAGTATTTAATCCAACTCATTAAAGAAGCATTTTTCGTCTATAAATAGCGGAAACTCCCCTTTTTACGTCCCCAAGACTCAAGTTACCTAAGAGGGATCCGAACCTCGTGTTTACTTTTTGTAATCTCTTGATTTAACAGGCCCTCCATCGTAGAATATAAAGAGCTAGTAATTAGCCTTTGCCTCGCCTTGTTTGGCTAAAAAATTATTATTAGAAATGGGAATTAACCCTTCTGGGGTTAGTTCTCAAAGGCCATGAAGGGTTTCTCGCTATGGTCAAAGGGGTGGTTTTCATATGTTTGAATGAAATAGGAAAATTGATAATATTTTTGATAGAAGTTTTTAACTTAATTACGATTACTTATTTAATTTAAAATTAAAAAATGGAATATCCAAACTAATCCGACAGATGCAACTGGCAATTATGAATGTAATTTTAAGTTTGCATCTGGTCAAGTGTACTTCTGATTTAATCGAAGTTCCGAACTGCACATAAAAACACAGCTTACTGATACAAGAAGGGAGAAAGTTGTTACATTTCTTCCATTTGATGGAGTTTATACGCGGCTCTTGATATTTAAAATATCTGTCTACTTTAGAGATATGCACGATTCCGTTATGCCAACTCAGGATTTCTTTAATACATGATTCTGTGCTCTCCTTTAGGTAAGAATCGATGTTTATGACTCATTCTCTTCACAATACTTTTTACTGAGCTTCTTTTTCTGCTAATACTTTCTTCCTATGACCATCATTAATCTAACCTTCCAACCCTTACTCTCTCTATGGTCATCACTGTTCTTTGAATACAGTCATTATTCAGTTTTACCAGTTTTTCATTCTTCTTCTCTATTATAATATGGATTTCTTTGCCACCTTGATTTTTGTAATTTCTTTCTCATTTCTTAGCCTAGTTGTCCTTATAAGCATTTATATCTAACGCAACATTCTTATTTCATACTGTGATATACTTTGTTCATGATGTTTCTACTTCGCCTGTTATAACCAGTATACTCTCATAATCTATCGTAGTAACAATATAGTAACTATTAGAAGTTTTCTTTCAGTTTAAGTTCCAGGTTTCCTACATCTTATGTATTATTACCAGTTAAATATTTTTTCTAACAGCTTAACCTATATATTTACCATTTTCTGCGCCTTCTGTGGAAAAACTGTACTAATATCAAATCATCATCATCAGCTTTTACTGTCTACTGCTGGACGAAAGCCTCCCTCAAGTCTTGCCACCTTTTTCTGTTCTGAGCCACTTGTATTCAATTTCCAGCCACTCTCTTTAAATCATCAGTCCCCGACTTGGTGGTTTACCTCTATTTCGATAGGCTTCGGATCTTGGTCGCCACTTTATAATTTTTTTGTCCATCGTCCATCCTTAAACCTAGCGACATGTCCAGCCGAGTAAAATGAATTTAACTGCGTCTTGGACCTCCGTTTTTTTCCTGATAATGTAATTTGGGATGTGAACTCTTAGATTAACGCCTAACATTGATTTCTCCATTTTTCTTTACATGATACATATTTTGTTGATTTTTTCTTCGTCAATGTGAGAGTAACGTTCTGTACGTTAGAACGCGTAGTACGAATCTGTCAAAAACTTTTCGAACAGGTCGGAAGATTAGATTTAAATATATACCCCAGTTTGCCATATGCCGTCCAGAAGAGACCTATTCTCCGCTGAATTTCATGTGTTTGGTTATCTGGTCCTATGCTGACATCATATCCTAAGTATTTATATCGGTGTACTTGCTCGATCTTCACGTTATTCAGTTTTATAGCGTCGTTTCATACACGATTTGTCATAAACTGAGTCTTGGATAGATTGATTTTTAAACCAACCCTTCCCGAAGCTTCTTGAAGCATGTGCAGTAAAGTTTGTGCTTTTTGCATATTGTTATTAAGACAATATCGTCGGCAAAACAAAGGTGATTTAACTTTTCACCATCAATGTTAAGCCCTATTTTTCCCAGTTTATTAATTGTAGCATACTTTCTAGAAGTGTTACGAAGAGCTTGGGAAAGAGCGTATCACCCTGGCTTACTCCTCTTTCGATTTGAAATTTGCTGGTGGATTGGTTAGTTTGTGTTTTGACATGAGCGGTGGCATTTTCATCTTCTTCTTCTTCTTAAGCCTCCCTAAGTCCATTTTTGGATTAGCCTTCCCTAAGTCTTTCCATCTTTCGCGATTTTGTGCTGTTCTAATCCAGTTCAATCCAGTCGCTCGTTTGAAGTTGTCATACCAGCGAATGGATGGACTTCCTCTTCCTCGCTTATGTTCATACGGTCTCCATTCGATGACTTTGCGGTTCCATTCATTTGTATTCTCTCTTGCGACATGTCCCGCGTAACTCCACCTTAATTAAGCGATTTTGACAGCAACGTCTGTCATTTTTGTGATGGATCTGTTCTTTTCGTTTCTAATTTCGTCTTTTCTTGTTATATTTAACATCGATCTCTCCATACCACGCTGCTCTATTCTTATAGTTTCGATGTTGTCCTTTGTTGTTGCCCAATTTTCTGCTCCATACGTCACAGCCGGCAGACACACATTGGCATTTTCCAATATGTAGTTAAATATATAATAAAAGACTGTTTTTAGTCAATTTCCACTGGTTTATTTAAATTGCGATGACGCGTTTCGCTGTCGATGCAGCTTCTTCAGATCTACATTTTACAGTGTAAAATGTAGATCTGAAGAAGCTGCATCGATAGCGAAACGCGTCATCGCGATTTAAATAAACCAGTGGAAATTGACTAAAAACAGTCTTTTATTATATATTTATAATGAATTTCCATCAAGTAGAAGCTACAACCATCCAAAATATGTAGTTAATTACACTGGAGTATTGATGATCAATACGACATTCAGCAAAGGCTTCCAAGAGTCTCTGCTGGTTTACAGAATCAAAAGCCTTTTCGAAATTCACGGAATATGAGCATCAGAGGCTTATTATATTTTCTACATTTTTCGATGAGGACTTTAACTATAAACAGATGGTCGTTTGTTTCATACCCTGTGCGGAAACATGCCTGCTCTTTTGAAAAAAAAACAAAACATTGATGTATTACTAGTACTATGTTTCAAACAATTTACGAATTTCTAATGACCTTACTTAGAACCTGTAAAAGATAGAACTAACCTCTACCAATAACGTAATGAACATTCTCAGAGACATTCACAGAAAGTAAGACAGAACTATCGACCAAGTAAAACAAAAATATATAATCCTGTAGTATAGGACACGTTTTCGCCGCATTGTAATTAGATAAATGTCGAGCTAACTAAAATTACGTTAGGTCAAGAATATTCTATGGATTAAGCGAGAAATATAACAAAACCGTCGCAATATATAAAAAGCCTAATACCCCAACAACAAAATGTTTATGCTCGACTTAATTTTTTCCGACGTACACTATTCAAGAATTCCTAGACAGGCCCTCTCTTAATTCTATTTGGCCGCGTCTAATTAATTTACGACTCCCATTTCACCGTGAGCATACTGCGTAACGCCCTTGCTTTAGGGCCTTAAAGGGCATACGCTGTTGATGCCCTAGGTCAGTGGCGGACATTAATAATACCATATTTTCTCGCCCATAATTTTTTGGCAATAAGTCAAGTGCAAAATCGATGAATTTAACAGAACACTTGAATAAAATATTTTGTAACACTTTTTTAAACATAATGAAGTTATTTGTGGTATTTTTCTTTGTATATAAAGATTACATTAATTTTTCAATATATTCAGTCAATTACTTTAATAATTTTTCTTCCGCTGTGCTATCTCATTGTTGCAAAAGTCTATTTAATGCTGAGTAATCGATTGGAGGGAAGGTAAATGTTTTATAGCAGGAGTTTTTGGGGTTAACCAATCCTTTTTTTTCGGATATATACGATTTTACTGAAAAAAACCACTTAGGATTTTGTTTCTTGTCATTCGAAAATGTGTTAAAAATTCTATCTTGTTGTTCATTGCTCCTAGAGAAAATTTTCTGGTAGAAATTTCTTAAAGCATATAGGTCTTAGAGCTGCTGAACTTTTCCTACGAGAACTTTATATTCCTACTGATGTTTCTCAAGTTTCAAGAACTTAACTACCCTTTGAAATAACTTACTTTTCTTTTTTCAAGAGAAGATATTGAAGCAAATTTTTCTTCCCTTTATAGTGCCATCAATTATTCTATATAATTACTCTGTTTATATTTTTATTATAATATCTTAATAATCTTTCCTCATGATATAGAACTCTTAATTCTAAAAACGCTAATGTATACATTCTTACGATGTAATTGTGCAAGATAGAGAAGAAAAAGCTTCCTCTAACTTTGCTGAAGTGGGCTGTGCACGTTTAACAATAACGCAACTAGACAATTGAATAAAAAAACGGGAGAATAACAGAAATATTCAAAACCTTATGAAAGCGAAAGAAGAATCTCTAGCTTAACGAATGGAAAATACCGGGGAAAAAACTACCAAAAAAAAATCGGAAATTCTTTTGCAATCAGGGAACCTTACTAATATGAAAATTAAAGAAAACCCGATCATTTTTTTATAGAAATTCTAGAAAGTTCTATAATAGACGTTGTTAAAAATATTGGTAAAATATGTTACATGGTTCACAATAGTTTTACAGAAACATGGTTATTATCCCTATAAAGTTTTACTGATGCAGCATTTAACCCAGATAAACAAACAATTACGTTTAGACTTTGGCCAGAAGCTACTGCAACGTATGAAATAAGACGCGCAACTGTTTGATAAAGTTGTTTGAATGGATGAGTTCGTTTTTAAGTTTTAACATTTTTGGGCTAATGACAATCCTCGAACGATATGAAAAATAAATCGCTCTGGCCGTCAGTCGGTTCGGATTTGCTGCAATATATTAAAAATCGAGTAATAGGAATAATATATTAAAATTAATTAAAAAGACGCAATTCACTTGTAAACAATAATGGAAATTGTTGAAAACTGGGTAACACATAATAATAGGGAAATCATCTGGCAGCAAGATGCCACACAACATTCTCGCAATAATCAACTTTTTAAATGAAACTTTCCTTTAAAGATTGGCTCATGTGGGAGATTGGAACAACCATCGAATAGCCCAGATTTAATTGTGTTGTACACATTTTATGAGGTTATTGAAAATCTAAATTAAAAGATGAAAGAAACAGCGAATCTTCTAAGGAAAAAAAACTACATATGAAGTCACAATTTTAAATGATCAAGACCGAAAATTCAATTTTGGCGGCCGTAGAATAACAAAAACGAATTCATAGGAATGTAATTAGGAACATTTTGAGCCCTTAATTTAATCAATTTTAGCTTATTTTAACAGTAAATATGCGTATGAAATGTATTTAAGATAAGGATTCTTATTTGCCCTCCATAATCTTATGTATTCTTATTGTGCTTGCCATGTGTTATAGCCACTTTTCTTATATATTTGGTTTTTCACTGTCCATCATGTTTATACTAACTTTTAGTTTTAACTTATTACTGTTAAAATTGTTAATATATTTAAATATCATTATCAGTGGCTTTCAGAAGAGCGTTTTTTTCATCCTTATTTTGCACAAAACCACCATAAAACTATTACATATTGGTGAATTAAAAATCCTATAAAACTTGCAACGCTCTTTCCGTTGTCGCGCCGTTTCGGCGTGCGAGACATCGTTTCTCTGTTGGTCGGTAGGCTTTCCGAAGGTTATCCAATGGTCAAACTTCGGTCGTCACCCTTTGAATTCACGTAATGAAGGGCTCCCTGGAGCCTCGGGTAGCTTGTTACAGTGAAGAAACGGTAACCCATGGATCAATGCGCATGTCAGCTATTAGCTGATGGTGTATATCGATTATTTACTTGTGACGATGGACAGGAACGTGGATGACGGTGTACAGCGTTGATTCCTGCGGTCGATGAATCTTGGCGGTACATAATGAAACTGTAGCAGCTCGCAGAGTTGGTAGGCCGCGGTGCTGAAGAGGGTGGTGGTTTGCACTTCTTGGGGCCTTGTGTCAATCTTCTCTGGAATCACAGCAGGTGGTGCACTTCAGTTCAACTCCGATCCAACGCTGGTCACGCTGTTAAATACTGGGTACCAAGTGCGCAATAGCGATTAGTTACATTTGTTACCTGATGAGATTGCAATATGACGAGAAGGTAATGCGTAAGTGAGATGTCGTGTACAATAAAGTCGGGCAATCCCTTGGTTCAAAATCATCTCTTGTCGGGGTTAGTTCTCACAAAGAGAAGAATACTGGTCGCATGGGTCCGCAGTATTCTTCTAACTGTGTTTTAGGCAGAGACGCAATCTGATTATACGGGCCCGCAGTGAACCTCTAGGTGCGTCATCCGCCCTATCCGTCGGGAAGGGAGGTGGAGTCGTATGTCTGGTGGGCCAGAAAGGGAAAGGAAGTATCTTTCTCCCAGTCAGTCTGTTAGACCTACAATATCTTCAATAAAAGGATATAAAATAGTGATACAATTCGGCAACGTTGAATCAGGTTTTCTGCCTGACTAGTGTGCTTGGCGGGGTTGGCTCATCTATCAAGCTGCTGGTCTGCTTGGTAGTTCGGATAATCGGTGAGTAACGCGGCTAGGCCATGTGGATGCATATAACCACGGAATCGACGAGCGCTGAGGGTGACGTTGTACCGTTAACAGACACTCAGCGTGCTGCTACTGTAGGAAAATAATGACGGTCCAAGACGCGGTAGGAAAACTGCAAAACCGATTTTTCACGTTTCGTCCAACAATTGTATGGATGAATTAATACGCGTAGGTTCATAGTGACTTGTTAAAGCAATAATGAACCTTCGTTATAAACTGAAAAATAACATATTCAAAAATATAAAGTTTTGGACATATGTGAAGGACGCACTACGCCCATTGTTTCTGTTTTAACTCCCCAAAAGAAACTTCAAAAACAGTATAACTTCTGAATTAATATTTTTACCAAAGCCTCTAAATAAGCGAATTAGAGAGGTGGTTTATTTATAATCAATAACTATGTATACGGTTAATGAATTTTCAGAAAGTTCAGTACTTATGAAAGTTATTTTACGCTGTTTAGTTTGTAAAACCGATTATTTACCTGTGACGCTTGTTCGCTAAAGTTATTAAAAAATAAGCTTCAAAGTTTTAATACAAAGTTATTGTGACCAGAAACAATTTATTAATTAATAAACATACAATAAGTCGTATACATTACAAGTGAACATAAAAATTCCAAGAGTAGATAGAGTAGATATGAGTAATCTCTTGCGATAATAGCCAGATTTCTTTGGTTTAATCGACTTTTTGCGCTGAATGTAATAAATGATATCACCCATAAATATACCTTGAAAATATGTGCTATAAGACTAATATCGTTAACAAATCATTATTAGATGTATATTTTTTGTTACAATGAAGTTGCTATAATAATTTTGAAATCTCTGTTAATATGCAGCAATAATTACCCAAAGAAAGTTATTACTTTTTACTTAACAATATTATTTACCTCTTACAGTCTTTTTAGTTTAGGTTATTTATTAAATCTCTGATTTATTTATGTAACATTACGTTTTTGGAGCGTATTTTCTAATTGTAACGTTTCCTAAGTACGTCCATCTTCTTCGGTTTTGGGCCTTGTTTGTCCAGTTATATCCCACTAGTATTTTGATATCGTCAGACCATCGGGTTTGCGGGCGTCCTCTACTTCCTTTCTCATTCCAGGGCCTCCATTTGTTTACTTTATGGGTCCATTGATTATTCAGAAAGTCTTGCGATGTGGCCCGCCCAGCTCCACTTCAAGTTGTTTACCCTCTTGGCTAAATTAGTTATCTTGGACCTTCCTCGAATTTCTTTATTCCTCAGTAAACAAAGAAAATCATATTCTTCGTGGTGCAAGACTCAACTGAACATAGCTGGCACTCCACGCCATATCGTTCCTGTACTTGTACGGCCAAATTTTACAATATCCCGTCAATTAATTCCTCAGGACCTTCAGGTATAACCTTCCTAGATCTTATAGATTATCAGTTACCTGTTGCCTCAGAGTCCAATTTAGATACGTTTGAGTATGTCAGGTTTGGTATTCTCGACCACTAAATTAACCTTCTAATATAATATTATTATATATTTTATACCGGATACTTGATTCATTTATATAGGTACGATTGTCTGTTTGTTACTGTCTTCACCTATCGCTACAAAGTTTTTACCGTGTTTCTGTTTTCTCATTTCTACTAGTGACTTATCTCTTATGAATATAAGCATTCTTTTTCTGCCATTTTCTCTATGTGTTTGTTCTATTCTGTCTTATACATTATTGTTTTGCATGTCTACAATGTTGTCACTTCGATCTCGATCAATAAGAGTTTTCCCGCTATTGTAACATACTATTTTAATTTCTGATGTAAATTCGAAATTTCGCTTAATCATTAGGTATTCTTTTCGCCGTATTGTATGATTTTAGTATGTAGCCGTTTTTGATATTTTGGAGGCTTGATTTCTCACTTCTGGAGCGATATCACCAAAATTCGATATATCTCTGCCGAGATATTTGAACTCTATTTGTGCCTTTTGTTATTGTATAATTTTTTCGTCAATAACAACACATCACATCATAATGGTGGTCAAGCTAGCACCGAGAGAACAAAAGTTGAAGTATTTATTCCCATATTGACGTAAGATCGTAGTACGATATAATAAATTCTACCTAAAACTGAATATATTATTCCCAATTGCTTCAATGTTTTGTTAAATTACTAAAGTAACTTCTGAAAATCGTCGTTGTTCCCTGGTATTAGAACGGCGTTGTCAGCATAGCATAGTATTTTTATTTTTTTATCTCCTATTCTATCACTATTTAAGGAGTCTCCTTGGCTAGTTTCACGATCTATTTTAGCTACGATGTCGGTTTTAGGGTAAATATTTTCTACGGTTTTATTAATGTTGTGCAGTAGGTGTTTGTCGTAAAGGCGATGTAGTACATGCTTTAGTTGTACCGGGCATCAGCTAGTAAATTTTTATACACTTCTTTCTTTCGTAATGTCTCCCAAGAGCGGCTGATTTTCGCGGCGAAAGCTATACATGCTATCCAACGGAGGCATGCGATGATAGCAATGAGATTTGATTTTCGTACATGGAAATACTGCAAAAGACTAGCAAAATGTTATGAAATTATTTATAATAGCAGTTCGTATATAGACGCGTGGAAAATATTTTATAGATCAGATATTAAATGATAATAAAAAGCTGTCAAGTGCAAGTCGGATTTTGGCAACTAGTGTTCCGTACGGTGATTGTTTTTAAAATAAAAATTTTTGTTACAGTGGTATAAAATGATCGATGACTTCACAAAATACACCCCAAAGGTTTTTTCTCCAAAGTTTGTTTCCGATTTTTGTTGAAAACTGATAAACCAGAAATTTTTTTTATGTACCAGATAAATTACCAAAGGTTACGCGTGATAATTTTCATTCAACTTTATGGAGAATATTCGAGAATTTTTTCACAATTTTTTGATTAATTCGAGATAAGGAGGGCAACGATTTGTGGCAATTATTTAAAAATATTACAAAGTAAAGTGTGCGCAAATACGAGGCTGGTTTGAAAAGTCCGTGCAAAGTCCGAGAGATGGCACCACCGGCGCGTATCGAGGTCATGTTTAGTTAGTAGCATCTCTTGAATGAACGCACACCAAGTTTCAGCCATATTGGTCTATTTCTTTGTGTTTGGCATTCGTGTGAATCAAGGAAGTCGAGTGATTTTCAAGAAATGGACGAAAAAGAATTTCGTGTGGTGATTAAACATTACTTTATGAAAGGCAAAACGCCTCAGGAGACTAAAGAGAAGCTTGATAAACATTATGGTGACTCTGCACCTTCGATTAGAATAGTTTATAAGTGGTTTCAAAATTTTCGGACTGGCCATATGGGCACAAGTGACGCTGAACGTTCTGGACGGTCTGTGGAGGTTACGACTCCAGAAATCATTGATCAAATCCATGGTATGGTGATGGATGACAGAAGAGTTAAGGTGCGTGAGATTGCTAGTGCTGTGGGTATCTCGACTGAACGGGTACATAATATTTTGCATAAACATTTGGACATGAGAAAGCTATCCGCAAGATGGGTGCCGCGATTGCTCACGCTTGACCAAAAACGGAATCGTGTGAAGTGTTGCAAGGATGGTTTACAGCTGTTCCAGAAGAATCCGGAGGACTTTAAGCGTCGTTTCGTCACTGTGGATGCAACATGGATACATTACTATACTCCTGAGACCAAACAACAATCTAAACAATGGGTTACCAAGGGGGAATCTGCACTAAAAAAGGCGAAGACCGTTCCTTCGGCCGGAAAGGTTATGGCGACTGTCTTTTGGGATTCGCAAGGGATAATCCTCATCGACTATCTGGAAAAGGGTAAAACTATTACAGGTGAATATTATTCATCGTTATTGGACCGTTTGAAAACCGAGCTGCAAGAAAAACGCCCGCGATTGGCCCACAAGAAACGACAACGCACCAGCACACACCTCAGCAGTTGTGGTCGCAAAATTAATGGAAATAGGATTCCAACTCGTTTCACATCCCCCCCTATTCTCCAGACTTGGCTCCCTCGGACTACTATTTGTTCCCCAATTTGAAGAAATGGGCGGGACAAAGATTTTATTCAAACGAGGAGGTGATTGCAGACACTAATGGATATTTTGCAGATTTGGACAAATCCTATTATTCGGAAGGGATCAACAAACTAGAACATCGTTGGACGAAGTGTATAAGCCTAAAAGGAGACTATGTCGAAAAATAAAAAAGGTTTACCCCAAACTCATAAGAAGTTTTTATTCTTGCACGGACTTTTCAAACCAGCCTCGTATATTCTTGAATTCGTGTTTTCACAAGCTTTCATTTGACACCCCAAGTTTGATTTTATCCCCCAAAACTAACCTCATAAATCAAAATTTTACTTTCAAAACTACACGGCCTTCACTTCCTATATTTGTGCCAAATTTCAACTTTCTATGTCAAATAGTTTCGGAGAAAATCGAATATGGCAGACGGATGGACGGACAGACAGACAGACATCGCAGTATTCCCAAAAATGTTTCGTACGAAATACTAAAAGTGGCTATTTAGATCTTATGAAATAACCAATATACTAGTGTATTTTCGTCAGAAATTTTTACGTGTGTCAAACGTTAGTTAGTCATGGCTTAATGACAAGCCAATAAACTGGTTTGGACTAGAGCATATTTTAGGTCATGGTAATTTTTGTACTATGCATATATATTTAAATCTATAACTGTAATATTTTAAATGGTTTTTTGATATACATGACCATACAGTAAAGGTATTTTTTTTCCTGTTTTTTTTTTATGATGACTTTTGCAAAAGCCTCTAAGAATAAGAAAATTTCAACCTCAAGTCGATCATGTAGGATGCTGTATTAGTTAGAAGATCGACAGATAGATATATTTTTTCCTTTAAGCGCCATACATATCTGATACGAACATAGGCGACTCTCTCGCCAACCCGTTTTAAGTGTTCCACAACAAAGGGAACCTACAGTCTAATGCCGGCTCCGAACGACCGAAGTGAGAAGGCTTTATTAGGCATGATACTACGAGTGGTTTGCCATTGCCTTTCCGAGCCGAAATTTGAACTCGCGTCTCTGACGTAGAAGGCAAACACCTTAGCCATTACGCTATGGCAGCCTCTAGATAGATATCACCCATGTGTTATCTATCTGCCATGTTCTCATTTATGATTTGGAATGGTGAAAACCATTGGTCCGTCAATCCATCTGCCCTTCACAAAAAATTTTGGTGGAAAGGAAAAATAATTTCATTCATTTTAATACAAGGTTTATGTAGATTTTAGAAAAAAAACATGATATAAAATTCACGTTTTTCAGGTTGTGCAACATACTATATAATTTTAAATGGCTGCTGCTAATCGTCGAAGGGATAAATAATATAAACCTAGAGAAACCTCTCTTCTTTAGTTTTAAATTTCTTTATTAAAAAAAAGACCTTTTTTGTCTGAGAAGTAGCAGTATCATGAGTAATGGCTAATTATATCGTAAGCAACATTGGTTAAATAAAAAGTTTTATCTTCCAGTAAGAACTTGGACTAGATATATGTTGGAAGTATTTTTATAGTAAACTTTAGTGCAAGTGAATTAGAGAGATTTTGGAGATATATCATAAATACCAGGATCAGATTGGCGAAATACAGGTGAATTCATTTAATGCTGTTGAAAAGAGCTGAATTATACACGGACACAATAATTAATTTCTTATGAAGTTCTCTTTATTCTCTCTTTTTCTCAGAAATGATGTTACTTTTATAAATTTCTAGAACCTTTGACGTAAAAAACAGTCACTTATACGTAACACTATTCCACTCACAAATTAGGCGAAAATAATAGATTTTTTGAAATGGATCTATGTGTTAATTAATTGTAATATAGAATATCTAGAAATTAATCATAACATAGATTTTTACAAAGTATTTAATAGTTGAATGTATTCAAATTATATATGACAACAAAAGTTTCCAGCAATATTTTAGAAATAATTTAGAATTATATATCATGTTTCAGATAGCAACTTGTAAAAAACTGACTCTATTTCCAAAGAAGCTTTTATTTGAGAAGACATTTCACAAATACTGTTTGTGTATACTCTTTCTAGTTTAATTAGAACTGTATTGGAATTTAAGAGCAGCGGAAATGTTTCTTATTAGTTGTTGTTGGTAAATCAGAGTTTAGAAATCAGAACTTAAACTTTCTGGACGTACAGCTGATCTTTTTAACACACTCTACATGTAATATAAATAAATTCATAAGAACTGTATTCGAATCATTACTTTCTTCAATCTTACTACATATTTTATTTCACACTTTGTACTTAACAGTGAGAAATACAAGGCACCAGTAAAAACTAATAAATAACTACAAAACGTCAAAATTATGTGTTGCTAATTAACTAAAAAACAAAATTTGATACGTTAATTAGATAAATTATTATTTTCAAAAAATATTCAAGTTAGCTATAGGAATGTTATACATGAAAAAATAGCAAATACAGCAGGTTTTAGAAACGAAAATAATATGCAAGGTGTTCCGGTAAAAAAATGGGACTTTTGGCAATTTTCGTAACGAACCAACACAAGGTTGCTTCTCAACCACCCTGTATGCTCTAAAGACGATTCGATTATAGGATGTAATAGGAGTTGAGTTTCTAGAAGTTCTGGAAGCATAGGTATTTTAATATTTAATTCGGCAATGTTTTTTGAATAAAAAATTGGAATTAATTGGAACTAAAATTTCGAAGGGATAGATGTAGGATAGTACAACAGAAAGTTAATCACTAATAGATAGGAAATCCAAAAATGATATAAGCTGCAGAATGTTCATATCAGAGTTGCTGCTACTTTTCAACAGGGGGTTTCAATCGGTTCGATCTAACAACGTATCCCCAAAATCTTTGGCATTTTCAAGTGCTCTTGCTGCTGCTACTCGATATTGTGATCTTGCTGCTGCTACTGCCGCTCGAAGCTAACTCCCTCTCTCCTCCCTCTAACCTCGAGTTAGTTTCGAGCGGCAGCAGCAGCAAGATCACAGTATCGAGTAGCAGCAGCAGCAAGAGCACTGGAAAATGCCAAATGAGATTTTGGCGAAACGTCGTGTAAATTCGTTGTTAGACGAACGGATTGAAACCCGGAATTTTAATGTATTACATTCCATCATCCGTGAAAACCTCTATTGTAACACATACACACACACACATACATATATATATATATATATATATATATATATATATATATATATATATATATATATATATATGGATGGCTCTGGGGCGTGGTACTTGCTTGCGGTCCAGAAGATCTCGAGTTTCAGTCGGTATACTTATTTATTAATTTATTTAAGTATTTGGTCTGGCCATGTACAGGGTGAGTGAATGATAGAGTAAGGTTCATTATCTCATTTGTTTCGGGAATGACGAAAAAATGTTAAATACAATAGTTTTACAGAATGTTAAGGTGCACAGTTTAAAATTATTTTTGAGTATACAGGGTACTTCAAAAAAGTTTGGCCGACATAACATATGTTTTTTTAAATGGAACATCCTATTTTGTAATTTATTTTTAAATTCTACCTAAACCTAGTAGTTTTTCTAATATTTCAATTTTTTAAAAAAAAAATACTAGTTTTCACTTTTGTAAAAAATTGCCAGTAGCGCCATTTTTTCTGAAGGTGAAATATTCATAATTGGTACGAGCGTTCTATAAAGATGAAAAAAAAGATATATGTAAAGAAATTTATACATTTCGACTTTTTTAAATTGAAAAATCTCAAATTTTTTTCTGATAGATTTTACAAAACCCTCCAACTTTTATTAAGTATGTCGTATACCTGTTTCTAATAGTTTTCGATTTATTTCGAATTTTTTAATTGTTACCCTTGTTTTTAATACACTTACGCTATTGTGAAAACATAAACAAATAGTTAATAATAATTTTAATATAGTTTAACTGATCTAATGATTAATCATTATGATGTAATAAATGTTCAAAAATATGCCCGTCTACTTGAATACACATGTTTAGTCGTTTTACTGTATTTTCCTTCACTTTCCCTAGCATAAAGGGTGTTATTGTCCTGCACGCATCACGTATCCTATTTTCCATATCTACTGGTATTGTAGGGGGATTCACATATACACGATCTTTAATGTAGCCCCACGAAAAGAAGTCTAAAGGTGTTAAGTCACATGTATCGAGGGGGCCACTGAATGAATCCATCCTTACCGATCCATTTTTGTGGGTAACGATCGTTTAAAAATTCCCGAACTTCCCGGTGGTAATGAGCAGGAGCTTCGTCTTGTTGAATCCACATTTGTTCCCTTTCAAAGTTATCAATTTCTTTAAGAAGCTGGGGTAATTCATTTTGCAAAAAATTTAGATATCTAGTCCCGTTAAGCGGTTCACAGAAAAAATGTGTACCAATAATTCGAAAATTTAATATTCCACACCATACATTAAGCGACTATTGGTTTTGGTTTTGAACTTCTCGGACCCAAAATGGATTAACTGTTGAATAATTATTGCATGTTATGGCTGTTAACTGCTGCATTACTGCTAAAAGTAGCTTCATCAGAAAACATTATTTTGAATAAAAAATTTGGATCGGCCTCTATTGCTCCATTCATGGTGGTACAAAAGATTACTCGTCGTTCAAAATCACGGTCTTGAAGTTCTTGGTGTAGTTCCATATGAAAGGGATGATACTTGTATTTTCTCGTGGTGCGATTACCCGTAGATTGGGATGTGTCAGATAAGTCAGCTAGTTGACGGCTGCTGACCTGGGGATTATCTTCAACATGAAGTAAAATTTCCATTTATTTTTCCTCAGTGGTAGCATTCTGGTTTACTACTTTCCGTTTCATATACTCTACGCTACCACTATCATCTACCCGTTCCATTAAGCACTGAAAAGATTTTCTATATGGTATACGTCTATTAGGGTACTTCGCTCCGTAAAGCCTTACTGCCAAAAGACAATTTTTTCCCGCCTCGCCCAGTATATAAACCATATCAATTAATTAATTTTTAGGAAAATCCATAACTATTACTTTTATACATCACTTATTACAACAAATTAAACTATTTTTACTTGCTTAATAAACATGTCAAAATTTGACAATACCTACATTTTTGTTTTGTCTTGGCAGCTATGATGTTGTAGTGTAAGTGTACTCGTATTAAAACAGGGATAAAAATTGAAAAATTCAAAATAAATCGAAAACAATTAGATATAGGTATATGCCATACCTAATAAAAGTTGGAGGGTTTTGTAAAATCTATCAGCAAAAATAATAATATACAGGGTGTGCCATTTAAAAAATTTGAGATTTTTCAATTTAAAGTAATCGAAATGCTAAATTTATGCATTTGAACACCCTGTAGCGTCTAGCTCAAATTTCTTGACATATATCTTTTTTTTCATCTTCATCAACCTTAAGAAACAATGGCGCTACTGGCAATTTTTTACAAAACTGAAAACTAGTATTTTTTTAAAAAAATTGAAATATTAGAAAAACTACTAGGTTTAGGTATATAACATTATTAATAAAATAAAACTCAGAATTTAAAAATAAAAATTAGAAAATAGGATGTTCCATTTAAAAAAAACAGATGTTATATCGGCTACACTTTTTTTGAAGTACCCTGTATATTCAAAAATAATTTTAAACTGTGCACCTTAACATTTCTTAAAACTATTGTATTTAACATTTTTTCACCATTCCCGAAACAAATGAGATAATGAATTTTACTCTATCGTTGATTTACCCTGCACATAGGTAGTAGTTGTTTGTAGAAATACAATAATGTCCGTGGCAGCACTACCACGTTGTCTAAAAGGTGCTGTCAAATACAAAAATGTATGTTTTGGCACTTGAACAACGTTGACAGGTATTACGACATCCTCGCCGATATCCTCAGGGTATATATATATATATATATATATATATATATATATATATATATATATATATATATATATATATATATACTCGTATATATATATATATATATATATATATATATATATATATATATTTATTATATATATATATATATATATATATATATATATATATATATATATATATATATATATATATATATATATTTATTATATATATATATATATATATATATATATATATAAATATATATATATATATATATATATATATATATATATATATATATATATATATATATATATATATATATATATATATATATATATATATATATATATATATATATATATATATATATACATACATACATACATACATACATACATACATACATACATACATACATACATACATACATACATACATACATACATATACATACATACATACATACATACATACATATATATGCAACATTAATTTTACACTTGTAGACAAGTAAGTTAGTCTGAAATTACAGATACAGTCGCGAGTGTGACTTGTGCCGACTTCAAATATTTATTTAATTTTGTATTTTTACATATTAAATTTTTTTGTGTTAAATATTACTTAAGTATTGCTTACACTCCTTGCGCTTTTCGTAAACAAGTAGATACCAACTTTTTAAGAACAAGAGTTCCTTGCATTACCTTTTAATGCTTTACTTTTTTTCAATTTTAATTTATTAAAACAATCTATACGAAGATTAGCCGAAATGCAATGTTTTCTTGAAACATACTTTTACTGTTCACAAAATATACTATTGCAATACATTTTTACATATTTTTAGAACATTTCATGTGGACCTTAAAAGAAATAAACAATTTTATGAAGTTCTAAATAATTCCTAGTCACTTAGATCTGAATTTTAGTTTTACACAGAGAATATTTTAAATTCTCAGCAGCAGCATTCCTAATCTGGCGTGTCTCCAAAATCGCCGACACATACATTAACTAAACCAAAAAAAAAAGTTTTATTTATGGGACGCCCCTGAACAATGTTATAACCCCCTAAACCTATGTTGTGCTTCAGCAATTTCAGCACCGTCGTGTGACGAATTTCGTCGTGCTGGCGAATTATTTGCGTGTTGCGTAAATTTCGTACGGGGACCGCAATAAGCGCGGCTTGAGGCCGTTCGGGATCAAGAGCTTCTTGTTTAATTGAAACATGGGGTTACCACTCCCAAAATAGGGTTGTTTTTAAATATAGAATGCGATATATAAAGAAATCGTAATTTTCAGTATCTATCGTCCAAACTATTTCTAAGCTTTATATTAACATAGCCGTATGTCGAGACCTTTAGGACTTAAATAACTGAATTGGAGAAAGATATAAAGATGTTGATTTTCACAGGTTAGTCTAAATAAGAATTAGGGGAAATACCATTTCTCAAAGTCGTCGAAATTAAAGAGAACCTACAAACAAGATATTTCCTAAGACATCATTTTCTCCACCCATAAATCTATATGATGGCAAAGAACTTAGAAGGTATGACTGTTAATACTAGATAGCTCATAGTAAAAGAAAAGAGCTCCAAACAGAACAGTATACCGAATGAAATCTTTAGCACGTTAAAAACAACCATCCAAGCAGGTACTGAAACTGTCATTGGAATTCCAAAAGCAGCTAGCAATAATTCATACATAACTCACGAGATATTGAACTTGATGGGAAAACTTCAATTTGAAGTTTTCCCATCAAGTTGAAGATGCAACAGGCTTCGCAAACTACTTTTTCTTTAATTTCCATGGGAAGATGAAATACACCGTTTGATCACTGAAAAGAGCTTCACTATCATTAATATGCAACAATGGGCGAGGACCATTTTAGATAGAGTTAGGAGAGACAGAGACATTATTCACTGAACATTGGAAAATATATGCTGTACAAAAATTCTTGAATCTGAAGTATAGCATGCATGAAGAGTGGTTAAAGTCCAGGTTACGATGACGTATAGAAATTTTAAAACAAGTCGATATATCTACAGGGTTTATTATAAGTGGATGACGCTTCTAACTCGGGCTCTGGAAGAGTTAGGCAAAAATATTAAATATAGAAAATTTATAGCGTTTATAGACAAGTTAACACAGAAACAATTGCGTAATGCTTTATTGACATATGACACAAGTTTTTAAATGGAATACTCTGCATATTGCTTTTCGCTTTTATACCTTGTACTTCCATAAATATTGTTACAAATTTTCACGTACGCCCTCTATAAACATTGTCATTTTTTTGGTGAAATTCTTTATAGGTTATGTTACTCAGTTATTATACAGTTATTGTGTGTAAATATATTTACAATTTGAATTCTTTAAACAATGCAGTGGGGTAATCGAGAAAATAAGATTGCTGTTATAGCTTTATTTATGTGCGGTATGGAACAAAGCGACCTTTTAGAGACCTTAAAACCAATGAAAATAAATCGTATGGTTTTTTATTTGGGAGATAAAATTATTTAATGAGATGGGAGACATAAAAGACAGGCAACGTTCAGTAAGATCAAGGACAGTTTGAACGCTACAAGCTGCTGTAAAAGCGGGAATTGACCGAAATCTTCTCCGAAAACAAAAAATTTTATCTCGTGAGAGGAAAATTTTAAAAAATTCTGTCTCGTATTACTAAAGAAGACCTAAGACTTGGCGCTTAGAAAAGATACATTAGTCATTTGCTAATGGAAGATTTAAAGCGATCACGGTGGCAAAAATCTAAAAATTTGTTAAAGGAATACGCTAATGACAAAGACCTAAAAATTTTCTTTACCGGCGAACAAATTTTCACTGTGGAACAATCTTTTAATAAACAAAATGATAGAGAATTTATGCCAGATCTCTAACGAAGGGTCTGAACTTCTTTCAAAAGTTCAGGGGGGTCATCATCCAGCATCAGTTATAGTTTGGTGGGGAGTCAGGTGATGGGGTTACCAGTATTCGTTTTGGTGAAAAAGGTGTGAAAACTTCTTCTAAAATATATCAAACACTATCTTGACACTACGTTGTGAAACCTCGAAATCATACTCTTTTAAAAATAAGCATTGGGTCTTCCAGTAAGATTCCGCACCAGGATACAAAGCTAAAACAACACAGGCATGGCTTCAACAAAATGTGCCTTTATTTATCACTACAGAAGATGGGCCTTCTGCAAATCTAGTTCTAAATTCTTTAGATTATAAATTATGGCTCCTCTTAGAGGGTACGGTTTGCTCTAAAAAACATGCCAATCTTGACTCTTTAAAACGAGCTTTAATAAAAGCGGTATGTGTAACACATGTTTGGAACAACGCAATTGAACACTTTGGAGAATCTCGAGCGGTTGCTCTTGACATATCCAAGGCATTCGACCGTATTTGGCACGATGGGCTGTTGGCTAAGCTACGTTCTTGTGGTATGTGTGAAAAGTTCTGTTTGTGGTTCTCATGTTTCCTCAGTGAGCGTTCTTTACGAGTGGCGGTCGACGGATTTCTTTCTAACACCTTCACTATCAACGCCGGTGTGCTCCAAGGCTCCATACTATCTCCTACTGTCTTTCTTATTTACATTACCAATCTGCTGGAAAAGACCGGAAATTCAATCTACAGCTTTGCAGATGACCGTACGCTTATCTCTTCCTTCACATTGAACGCTCGGACATCGGCTGCTCAGGCGAGTGTCCGCAGACAACGGGAAGTTGTTCAACTTAACAAAGACCTAGAAGAAATTCTAATTTAGGGTGACAGTAACTAAATAGAATTTAACGCTACAAAAACCCAGACGGCAGTTTTTTCTAAAAAAGTTAACGTTGCTGCAGCCGACATAGTTATGGCGGGGTACGTCATTCCTCTAATATCGTCACTCAATTTATTGGGCGTTAATTTGGGAGCAAATATGTTCTGACATGAGCATGTTGCAGGCATATCAAGGAGAGCTTCTCAAAAGTTGGGAATATTATTTCGAACCAGAAAACTTGACACTCCACAACAACTATTAATTCTTTACAAAGCTCAAATGGAATATTGCTTCCATGTTTGGGGCTCCGCTTCCAAACACGCACTGCATTTGTTGGATTCTGTTCAGAGAAGAGCTGAGGTTCAGCTTCTTACTCCTCGTACAACGTTTTTCAAACAGTCTTTTATATGGAGAACATCATCTCTTTGGAATAATTTGATCAGGACTGTGTTTCCCACCGAATACAATTTACAGCGTCAAGAACAACGTGAATCGCTTTTTCCGCACACGTGTTGCTCCTGTAGCGGTTTAGAGACCTCCCTGCAGCACGTGTGCTAGACCCATAAAAAAAAAATTGTTGGATCAAGTGCGTGCTGCCATAGACGAATGGTCTGGATTGAGGGCTTGTGTAAAAGCAAGAGGAGACATTTTGAGCAAATGCAAAAGCAAAATTAATTTTGTCATTATGAATATATGAATTAATTCCATAATAATTTGTTTAATTTTCATAGAAATTATATGTTTAGGCAATGTTTTCATTGTATCCGTATTCATGGGAGTACTAGGTATATCTCTTGATTCTAGAATAGCAGATGTACATTTTTTTATGATGTTATGTGCAAAAACAACTCAAAAATCTGTTCTGTTATAGAAATTTACCACTGGACAAACTATATCGAATAAATAAGTGCTACATGTGCCAAATTCTACAAGATTATATCAAAACATAGTTATTTATAGCTAGAACGATAAACTGTATCTAATCTTTTGAATTGTGAACATTTCGAAACCTTACATAACAAATAATGAAGTTTTACGAAGAGTCGGTTAGAAAAAAGAAAAATATTACAAAACAACGTAAGGTATGAATGGGTATTGAGAAGAGCTCGATACTCTATGTCAAAATAAGGGCCAGGTTGAAAACAAAACTCGTTGCTCCGCTACATAAAAAACGTGTGAGGTATAACAGATATTGTGATAACACAGAGCAACGAAAAAAATATTTGTAAAAACTTTTTAAACCAATACATCTAAGTGTTATGTATTTTTAGGTGCTGAAACCCTATCTGGTATCAGTTTGTTATATCACCCACAGTTCTCTCACAATATGACATCTATTAAATTTCAAAATAGGGAAAATTTGATACATAAAAAATAAAAACTTAAACCGCACTTTTATTTGATTAGGCCACAATTTTGATCTCTTGTTTTATAATGGTAAATAGATGTTCCAGATTCCAATAAATGTTTTTCTTTCAGCCTAGAACCAAGCAATTCTGCTTTTTCATTATCTCTCACTAAATCATTTAACTCATCTTGTGTATACAAGTGTGGTTTTAAATTTTCTAAAGAACATTGAAACTCATTATCATCCGGTCGACTTTTATTAAATTCGGAACAGGACTGTAAAACGTCATTAATAGACTGACTCAGGGACAGAAAGTCCCGGTCCATGTCCTACCGGCTGATTAGCTGAAGTAAAGTTAGGATAGATAATTACTTTCTTATTTTTGGAGTTATATCCAGAAACATCAACGCTGTAAAAATAACAATCATTTAAATGATTTTCTTGCTCTCTCCATACCATGGGTACTGCAAATCTAAAAGCTTTCTTTTCTTTCTTATACCATTTCCTTAGATCCTCGACACAAACATAACATACTTTGTGAGGAGCCCAACATTTTTCTTGATTGCCGATTTTTACACCAAAATATGCAAAGTATACTTTTTTACAAGGTCAGTAAATTCTTTTGATGTTTTTTAACTACAAACTCACCACATATATAACAAAAGAGTTTTTACAATCACGATTAGCCATACTTTCAGTGTGAATTAAAGCACATGGGTTAAACACTGCAATGCAAAGTTATATTAACTGGAAGAAAACAAACAGCTGTGACATTTATCGAAACTGCCAACCTAATAACATTTGATTTTACTGCCAACCTTATAAAATTCTTATTTTAGGGCCAACCTAATAACATTCGAATGATAAAAAATAAACTTTTCACATTTTGAATATTAAAATGTGAAAAATTGGTGGATGATTCGACTTTTGTATTACTATTTTCGGACCCAGCACACCAAAAAACATAAGAATCAGGTAAAATTATTAAAAAAGTTTTTTCATCGTTGGCCTGTGTAATTAATGAAGACTGCAAGAGAACGTCTACGTGCGGTACCTCAGGAAGAAATAGAGTTTTAAATAGGAGGGTGGATTCATAAGTCTGGTAAAAATAGCGGAAAATTTTGTTAAGCAGAATGACGATTGTGTTCGCAGTTTCAAACAGACGCAATGCGCGGTTGTTTGTTGGCAGCTATAAGTGATCGGCGTTACCCGTAATTGTATTGTACAGTAATAAAACATTTTAATTTAAAAAAGTGGACTTGGGCCCAGATAGAAATTGAACTGAATGAAATTCATTGCGATTCTGCACCAGTATTCAAAACCATTTGTTACTGGATAAATGAATTTAACCGTGGCCGTAAGAGCTCTGCAGATGCTGCTGGTTCAGGCCGCCCAATTGGGATTTCTTCTGAAGAAATGGTCGATAAAATTTATGGAATCGTGATGCATTAAGCTTTGTGAGATTACGGAGATGCGGCCATATGAACGGGTACGTAATATTCTGTATGAAGTTCTAAAACTGAAAAAATCTGTATGAGTGCAGCATTTGTTGACCAAAAACGCACGAGGAAAGACACTTCAAAATCGTGTTTGGAAAAGTTGCAGGGCAATCAAAAGGACCTCTGCTAGCGTCGTAGATGCTACGTGGATTCGCCATTATACCCAGAAGACAAAACGGCAGTCCAAACAGTGGGTTGGCGAAAGTGACAGTATACCGAAAAAAGGGAAAAAAAATTTATCTGCGGGAAAAGTGATGACAACTCTTTTTTGGGACTCACAGGGTATCATCATGATTGTGACTATTTGGAAAAGAATAAAACACTGACTGGCTCTTACTACGCAACGTTATTGGACTTTTTGCATAGTGAATTGAAGCAGAAGCGACCAAAATTAGCACACAAAAAACTGCTCCTTCACCAGAACACTGCTGTCTGCTGTTACAAGGGCAAAAGTGCTCTCGCTGGACTTCGCAATAGTTTTCCACCCACCCTAATCCCCAGATTTCGCCCAAGTGACTTTTTTGTTTCTTAATCTCAAAAATTGGCTTGAGGAGGAGAAATTTCTTCGAATGAAGAGATTATCTGTACTCTAAACGAATATTATGCATATTTTGAAACAATTTTTTTTCTAATGAAATAAAAAAAAATGGAATCAAGCTGGACCAAATGTATTTTTTTTACAAATAAATGGTAAGGTAACGGTCCACGTTATGAGACGCGAATTGCGCAGACGTTTGGTTTTCTAATATTTTCAAATATATGTAGGTGGAAAACACAATTTTTTTTGTATTTATTGAGTACTTCTGCATGAAATGAACTGAAATTAATTTTTTTTTTGTATAATTAAAGTTTAAAATAAGGGAGAATGGGCGTTTAAAAGAGGTCGTCTCCATGACCCTATTTAGTAGACACTCTGAAGGCATATGTCCATGGTGTCTCATAGTATATGTCCCTCTTATGAGACAGTTAAAAAATCATGAAAATTATTTTTTTAATAAGTTTTCTTTATTGTAAAGATACTTTAAACATAGAACATGTAATTAATAACATTTTTCAAGACAAAGTAATAAGTTTTTCATAAATTAAACAAAAATTCAGTATAAATAAAGATCATAACCTATTTTTCTTGTTTTATTTTCTTTTGGAGCTCTTTTACTTGCTCCATTAGTTTTTTTTGTCTTCTTGCATTTTCTTGATATTTTTTTGCTTTTCTTCTTTGATTTTTTTAATATTTTCTCTATCTATTTGAAGCTTCAATCATGCCTCTGATGTCCCCACAGATGGTAACTTGGGTTTTCCTGATTTTTCTACTTTGGCAGGAATTCAATTGGCAGTGTATATATTTCTTTTAAAGGTAAATTTTGTAGGCTAGCAGCTAAAAATAAAAATCATTTGTTATCTTATTTAAGTAATTATTTGATAAAAAATTACATATTAAGATAATTCTAACATACTTTACCTTTGTCAATATTTTCGGCAGTTTCATTACTTACTTGATTTTGATTATTTTCTTGATTTGAAGCAATTAAATAGATGTGCTCTTGTCTATTGTAATTTGTCTCTGTAGGTTCTGAAAAGATGCGAAAATTAGATTGGCTGTCATCGAACAAAAATATTGAATTTTATATCTACGTACCAGTTGCATCATTATATGATAAATCCTTATTATTCTCATGATCTTGTGATTCTAATTCATCAAGATGAGCTACTTCGCTAACAATATTTGAAGTATTATCGACTAAAATTGTAGCTTCAAATATTTCTTCATTATTTATCAGATCAATCGGCTCAATATATAAAGGAAAAACTTCTTGGTCATTGGAAGAGACAAGATCCGCAGAAAAAGAAGTATCATCAATATTATTTTGCGGAACAATAATAATCTTATGATTATCAGAACTTTCAATTTGCTTGATTACTGGCTTTCGATTATTGGATTGACTGAAAATTTTAAATTATATAATAAGAGTATAAACTTTATATGTGCATGGTTAATAATTGTGAATTAAAATTGTATTATTTTATATATAAAATACCTGTAGATTTCTTATGTTCCTCAAACCAGAAATTAAACAATGATTTATCTTCCAAATCACCGGTCCATGATCCACTTATTGCTGCTTCTGTGAATTTAGAAAGCTTATCTGCTTGTAACCTTTTTCAATTGTTTGCAAGAATTGCTTTTGGTCTTCAATCTCTAAATTATAATCATTCTTTTCTTCAACAATATGTTTCGTCTTTTTCCCTTTTCTTAAGTCATCAAAGTCTATCATTTTAGGATTAAATGGACAAAGTCCTGATGCTCTAAATCCACTTATGACGATATTTCTTTCATCTCTCATGCTGTCGAGAGTAAATTTCAGCACATGAGGGAAATTTTCTTTTTTTATACGCATGATGCTTTGTTGACTTTTCCATTTAGGCACACATTTTTTCCATGTCACTTAAAAGGGATGAAAAAATGCTATATCCAAAGGTTGCATGATGTGAGTGGAATTGGGAGCCAACATGATCAATTCTATTTGCTTTTCTCTGCAAAAAGTTACCAGTGGTAAATTCAAGTGAGACGAGTGGTTATCCATGAAAAAAACAACAGGAAATTCAATATTTTCTTTCACTAGCCATAAATAGAATATATTAGTAATGTATTCGTAGAATGTCTCTGTTGTCATCCAGCCACTGTCGGATACACCAATACCCCAGCCTGTAGGAGTATTATTCACAATTCTCTTTGGTAAATCTTTTTTAAAAGGGTACATGATCATCGGTGGAGCACGTGTGCCATCAGCACTAAATATGAATAGAACTGTTAAGGCTTCTCTCCCACCATCGACTATTTTATATACTGTACGAGACCCTTTTTCAGCCAGCACTCTTTCAGCATCAGGACATTATACTACTTTCATCACAATTAAAATATCTATTAGAAGAAATATCTAACAAGTTTCTATCTTCTAAATACTTTCCTATTTCTCTAAACCACTCTTGTAGCTCTTCACGAGTTACAGTTGCTCTACTGCAACTTAAATGCTGTGGTCTTCTAATACACAAGTTTGGATGGCGCTTTTTGAACCCTTCGTACCAGTGTCGACTTGGACGGTCGTTTGTGAAGGGAGTCTTTATTTTCATAGTTTCAACTAATTTTTGTACATAATCAAATAATTCCGATTTTGAGACAGGTGCTCCTATTTGTGATCTATACAGCACCCAATTGACAATATCATCCTCTTCTTTCAGTGGGATAACTGTTCCTGTTCCTGATTTTTTTCTCTGTCTTTCAGGATCAAGATGTTTTTTTCTGTGTAACGTCGATGCAAGTACACCGTAGGCAGCAGCTACTTTTCTGACAGAAAGTCCACTCTCCTGCATTGTTTTTAAAGAATTCTTCATGCTTTCAGGGCAATAGTTTAATCTTTTAATCTTCTTCTTATTATCATCACTCAAATTAACGTGGACCACATTTCTTTTCAATAATTTGAGTTTACTGTCTGTTTTTTTTGCTCCATCTATTCTTATATTATTCTTGAATTTGCCTATTATTAAGTGTAGCTATTATTTTCTGAAACAAATAATAAGTGAATTCACACGTTAGCAAGTTCAAAACTTTTTTAAAACATTTAGTAAAAATTGTAAGTATAATATAAGCATACATAATCATGTTAACATTAATATACTTTTAGGTTAGGTTTATAATTAGACAATATTGCACATACTTACAGCTTATAATTTGAATCTCGCAAATAAAATTTAGTTTTTATGCTATAATAACACGATTTAAACAATAAATATTATATATATCAGTTTCAAAATTTGTAAATATGCACTGTCTCATCGAAGTGGTACAAGCGAAGATCACATGTCCGCGTCGTACAGTTCACTGAACATAGCGTCTCATACGGGGGTACGTCCGAATTCATAAATGCAGGTCTATCGAGACACTCAAATCTATTATCGTTATGAAAATTGATAAAATAAGTGCAAAAATAAAATCTGCAGCTCAAAAGCCTTCAAATAATATATAATTTATGCTAAAACATAGTATAAATTATCCAATAAAACAATATAAAGCGATCCATTTAAGTCGTCATTTCACTCCATCTGACCGTAGCTTGAGACGCAAACAACGAGACGCGAACTTTTATAATTTTTTTTTCGATAAGTTTTGTTAAAATCAATATTAAAACTAATTAATTTATTATAATATTTCCTGAATAATATTATCATATTTTTTTTTCAAGAGTTACATGCTCTGACTTTTTTTAAATAGTATTTTTCATTCAATGTCTCATAAAGACGTACTTCGTCTCATAACGTGGACCGTTACCTTATTTACCTTGTTTTTTACAAGATTCTTCAACACACTCTCGTGGGTCAAAATTGTTTAATGGCGTTTTTAGTTTTTCGTTATTACATTCGACTATATCTAAACACAAGATACTCAGCTTTGCGTTTTCAAATGAAATACTCCTTATATTTTTCAGATATTTATGAGACTATCAATTTTCCAGTATGGTAACTTTTTTCTGTTGTTACTGGGTAATGACTTTTTAATCGAATTTAAACATCATACATCAATTTAAAAATTAATAATGTGTATTTTCCCAAATAAAATAGACGACGTAATGAAATTCCATGAAAACTTATTAAATTTAATATTTACCCACCCACTAAAATAACATAAAATATTATTTTGCATAAAATTAAATTCGGTCATTTGTTGTAATAATATAAATTATTTAACAAAATATTAATATTAATAATTGAAGAGAGTAAAATAAAAAAATAAAATAAAATAAACACATCTAGTAAATGCTTGGAATTAATACTCAAATTTGAAAGGGTTTGTGCAATATAATTGGTGGATTAAAATAAATAGAATTAATTTATAATAACGTTGCACAATAATAAATTTATTTATCAGATTGTGTATAGGGGTAAAAATTATTTTTGGAGAAATTAATTATCATCCTCATAAAATAGGGAAAAAGCAGACTTTAATTTATTTAGTAGTAACCTTCCTGGACTATTAAATAAGATCAATATAATTTGTTAGTGTTCCATACGAAACATTTATGGGTTCACTTCGATGTCGGTCTCTCTGTCCGTCTGTCACACCAGATTTTCTTTGACACTATTTGACATAGAAAGTTGAAATTTGGCACAAATATAGGAATTAAATCAGAGCCGTGTAGCTTTGAAAGTTAAATTTTGACTTAAGTGGTTAATTTTGAGGGTGAAATCGAAAGTGAAAAAAAACTATAGCCTGTCCCAAAATATAAGATCCTGATCCGTTTTAAGTGGGTAATATAAAAATTCTAACCTTTTGTTTATGATAGGTTGCAGAGATCGACTTAAGAATTTTATTCATTAATGCAAATAAATAAAATTATAAGTGTTTTTGGAGAAGTTTATTTATAGTTAGTTATACAGTTTGAATGAATGGGGTTTATGGTACATATTGTATAAATAAAAATATATTTTAACATGAGCCTAATTCGGTTTCACTATCACTGTCATCAACTGAGGTAATTATCAGTGGTTTTATATTATTTACATAACTATATGAATCTTCAACTTTAACAACGTGCTGAATGAAATTCTTCCAGCTTACACAAGGTATATCATTTATAACTTTTTTTACTAATTCACCCACTGACACGCTTAAAGTAGGAGAAACATTTTGTGCCCTTATTTTTGATTTAACTTGATGCCAAATATGTTCAACTGGATTAAATACACAATAATACGGAGGAAGCCGCAAAACAGTGTGTCCCATTTTCTCAGACATACTATCACAAACATATTTCTTTTTCAATTTATAGTCTTCAAAAATTTCCTTTGAAAAAGTAAAAAAGCAAGATCTTATATTTTGAGATTTACTTTAGATTACTTTAGATCATCGACTAAGGTGTCAAATGAAAGCTTGTAAAAACACCAGATTTTGTTTACACAGAAATCTTCTTCCATAATGTGAACATAACAAATCAAAGTAATTAGAAATAACCATGCATCAAATTGAGAAATAAAAATCTTTATTTAAATATATATGTTCAATAATTTATACAGGGTGTCCCAATATTCCGTGTACATAAAGTTACTCTGGATTCTGGGATGCGAATATTTTCCATCTCAAATAAAATCCCACCTAAAATTTAATCCAACTTACCTCAGTCCAAAAAATCATAATTTTTGAGATACAGGGTGTCATAGTTATACTTTTATTTTAATTTTTCTTAAGTAGCTTTCTTAATAATTATACTGTTTGTACAAGATTCGGTGCTAAAGGGTTTTCTGAGATGAAAAATCGAAATCAGCTCACAATTTTGTTGTAACTTGTAGGGGACGCCACTTATTGTACTGTGTATACTTTTAAATTGTCATGACTTTTTTATACCACTCTGTATGATATTTTTAATTAAATAATAAAAGTTCTCTTGGTAAATGTTGCTTCGAGCAACATTTTCTGAGATAATGGGATGTTTGTTTCCATTTTTTAATTCCATGGTCAAATTCGCAAATGCGTTCCTTCACACTTCATCTAGGTTTAGAACAGGTCCAAAAGAATAGTCTTTGAAATTTGGAGCATGCTTAAAGGTAAACAGGCTAACAATAACAATACGATATACGATATATATATATATATATATATATATATATATATATATATATATATATATATATATATATATATATATATATATATAAGGCTAACAACAATAATAAGATATCTATAAGAAGGAACGCATTTGCGAATTTGACATTGGAAACAAACATCCCATTATCTCATAAACTGTTGCTCGGAGCAATATTTACCAAGAGAACTTTTTTAGATAGAAAAAGGCGGAATATGCGAATATTTAATTAAAAATGTTATACAGACTGGTATAAAAAAGTTATGACAATTTAAAAGTATATACGGTGCAATAAGTAGCGCCCCCTACAATTCACAACAAAATTGTGAGCTGATTTCGATTTTTCATCTCAGAAAACCACTTAGCACCGAATCTTATATAAGTAGTACAGTTATTAAGAAAGATACTTAAGAAAAACTAAAATTAAAGTTTAACTTGGCACTTTGTATCTCAAAAATTAAGAATTTTTGGATTACGGTAACGGTAACATTTGCACCAATTACATTACTGTAATTTTTGTTTGCTTATGAACGTTTTAATTGTTATTATTATCTCAGTTTATTTATTATTGGTATTGGAATAAGTAGTTCTTTGTTTTATGTTACGATTTAAACATATGTTGTGTTAGTACTTATCTGTACAAGAATTATCTGCATCTTAACAACTGAACGTACAAGAGAGCGTTGGAGTAGCCCTTCGTATCTTCTGAATATGCAAACAATCAATTGCCGTAACTGTGCCCAAAAGTTCTTTACAATGCTTCGTAGAGATTTATATCCGCACTTATACAATACCAGTTAGAGCTGCCACTTTCAAGTAGTAAAACAAGAGTAATTAAAAGTTAAATGTATATGCTTGACCGAACTTTACATATTAATTTTGTTTCTTAAAAAGGATATTTTTGGTAAACAATTTGAGAAATGTTCTCGTAAATTTAAGCGAAAAACATTATGCTATCCCTGAAGAAATAAAAACCCTTACCTATTTATTTTATTGACCTATCCTCTCTGATCTTGTCGTATTTCTATCAACGTTACATTAGTATCTGAACTTGAATAGCATTTCACTAAAAGATCCGGCTAACTAACATCAGATGTCAGTTAGGGATAGGTCTTTATAGGCATTTAGGTTAGACTTTAACGTAGATAATAAGGGTTGCCATTTAAAACGTGTTAGGATAATTAGTACCATCGTTAGAAGGGTAAAGGTATTCAGGATAACAGATAGATAGATTAGACAGATAATAGAAAATATACGATGTCTCGAGGATGATACAAATAGATTAAACGAAACATTTTCTGTTTTACTTACGAGTCTTGATTATTAAATATTATAAATAATGACTAGTGTTTTAATTCGAGCGTGTATTTTCATGTGATCATCTTCTTATCTATGAAGAAAAATCACCAACTGTAAAACAATATTACTACGCTAATACTACGTGAATGTCCAGCGTTTCTCGAATTGTTTCATTCCATTAAAAAATATTTTGTTTTCAACTCAAAAAAACGAGGATACAGCGGCTTTCAACTTAACATCTGACGACAATTTTCAGACCCTAAGGTTCCTTCATATATTTCAACAAAAAAAATCACAAGGCGCCAAGTCGGGTATACAGAATGGATATTGGAACTCGGTTAATCCATACCTTTCAATAACGGCTTGAACTTTGTGAGTCTTGTGAATCCTACGGTTGTGGCGCAACAGAAAAATTTTGGTTTTGGAGATGTGTAAACCTCTTCATTAATCGTAGACCCTTTTTCCATACATTCAATACGCAAATTCCGTCGGAGTCTCAAAAACGTCGCCATCAACTTTCTAGAACACGACTGAGTTTTTGCATTTTCTTGGAGGTGGGAAGCCCTTATGAACCCAATGTATCGATTCCTGCTTGGTAGTAGGATTCCAATAGAAGCCCCAAATCTCGTCGCCTGCTATAATTCGCTCATATGGCATTTATTGTTTTATAAAGTGGCTAAATATTCTTCAGATATTTCTTTCCTTTTCATTTTCTGTACAAATGTCAGAATTTTGGGGATCAATCGTGTACTAATAGACCAAGAGCTACCGGAACCTTGACTTAAGAAAAAAGGCCCCTCGGGCTCCCGGGCCAAAGTCAACTTCTGCCGTGATTGGGCGCAAGTCCTACTGAACAGGCTAATGATACCGTGCCAAGCCTACGGTCCTACCTTGCACGCCAAAAATGGCATATTTGAATTGGACCTTACTTGATAATGGGCCAAATATCTGGAAGATGTGCCAGATGAACCTGTCAAAGGGGCAAGTTGCTGCTGCCCACGCCATTCTTTTTCCCGTAGCTCTTGAGCTATAAACATCCCTGATTGTTTCTTCAGTTTTCGCCCCAACCAGCCTTTTTGATCTGAGGTAATGCTGTCTCGGTCCCATCGAAATTTTGCTTAAAAATAATCGACCACCATTACCAACCACCTGGGATATTCTCTTATGACTAACTTTTGGTCCTTTTTTAGTGAGAAACGTTATCACTGCGGGATGCTTCAAATGACTTTGTCATTTTTACTATTTATACTAGCGACAGTAATTTGACAACCAATTATTGTTTTTTGTTCTTACATAAAACAGTTTTTGCTAAGGATTGATAGCGGCATCAACAAATACATAAATTATTACGTTTTTAAAGTTGCGGTATATCCTTTTCCACGGGTTGTTTTTGTAAGCCATTCGTCCGATTTTTTTTTATAGTCACAAAAATTTGAGTACTTCAAAGCATGCAACGTTTTTAACTTGTTTATGGTATATTATTTAAGAAAATGACGGAAAAGCCCAATAATTTATATATATATATATATATATATATATATATATATATATATATATATATATATATATATATATATATATATATATATATATATATATATATATATATATATATATATATATATATATATATATATATATATATATATATATATATATATATATATATATATATATATATATATATATATATATATATATATATATATATATATATATACAGCAATATAAGAATTCCTTACTTTTACTTAATTATATATAAGTAAACAACATACCACCGTACATCAAAGTGCAGAATCCAATTTTATTTAATAAAAACACACACTAATAAAACCACAAATATAATAATCTAACCTACCCTTTGTAATCCGCTAAATGTCATTTCTCAGTAATTTAAAAAAATAGGGGATTGCTGGGACAGGACGTTTTGAAGCAAACTCATCTGCTTCGTGTTTATTCATAGAGTCACAGACTAAAGAATTATGCTTCAAGCTTATGAAATCAAATAGAAGTAGCTGAAGACAGCATCATAATCCCTGGGTGAACAGCAACAATAGAGGCGGAGGGGATACAATATATATATATATATATATATATATATATATATATATATATATATATATATATATATATATATATATATATATATATATATGTATATATAAATATATATATATATATATATATATATATATATATATATATATATATATACATATATATATATATATATATATATATATATATATATATATATATATATATATATATATATATATATGCATATAGAATAAAGAAAGAAAGCAAAAAATTGCCGTATCTACCAAAATTATTAAAAATACAATCTTAGTTGGGGAACTCGGCAAGAAGGGCGTGATAAGAGATCACACAATTTTCATTAAGCCAATATTTCGGTCCTGGATTGGGACCTTCTTCAGGGCAGAACTGAAAAGAAGAACAGAGCGTATTGACTGATCGTGTCTGGGACAACTTTAAATTAATGATGTTATCATTAGGTTGTTATAATAAATAAAATTAGTGTAGAACAAGAATAAGATATTAGTCATAATAAGTTAAAAAACTCACATGAGAAGTGCAAAGATTTCGTTAGCCTGAATGGCCGTAGGTTATACAAACAAAAGTTGTTACATATAAAAGTTGGTTAATCCATAAAATATATAAAATACACACTAAAACACTGTAGACAAAATTATATAAACCAAATTTAAAACATGGATGTAATTGGGAACCTTGGATGTTGAGAACATTGTTAATTATTTCACCTGTGACCACCACATATGGCCACCGCCATTTAGGAAAAATGACAAAGACGACAGGAGACAGCTGCCCGACAGAGATAAGGGGTTTAGTCAAGAAAACTCAATTAACCAGAATGCGGGGTCGACACCAGGAAGAAACCGATAGAAAAGGAAGTGCAAATATTGGACCCTAAGTGGGAAGGAGACAGCCAATTGAGCGACCTAAAAACCCGGTATGTGGTAGAGGAAGGACAACCTAATTATAGGTAAATGGTGAGCGAGGGAGCGAGAGAGAGAGAGACAATAATGGGAGCAACGAAGAAGAAGATTATCTAATGAAATAATTATTAATTTATTAATTTCTTGTTGGAATCTGATTGGAGGAAGAGACTGTTTGCAAAAACCAATGAAGACTGGAGGCACCAAGAGGTGTTAGAGGGGTGACGTAAGGTACTGTCAACTCTTGTGCGTTTAGTGCAATGGTCAATAATTTCCAATTACCAGAAAACCACGTCATCATATCACTTGATGTAGTCAGTCTTTTCACGAATATTTCATGGCAGTTAACCCGCCAAATAATTGACTCCGAATGGGCATTAATCTCACCCAACACCAAAATCAGCAAATCCTTCTTCTTATCAATAATAGAATTTCTTTTTCCAGTCAACCTTCTTCAAATTTAAAGACTCTTTCTACTCTTAAATTTTTGGATGCCCTATGGGCAGTAACCTCAGTCCTGTTCTTGCTTCAATCGTTATGTCGTATGCTTTAAAAAGCTGCACTCAAAGATTATCCTTCCGACTTCCATTCCTATATCAATACGTAGACGATTTAATTCTATCCATACCAGCTGATGGCAAAGAAGAAGTTCTTCATGTTTTCAACTCATTCGACCCACACCTGCAATTCACCATGGAAGAAGAAACCAACAATGCTGTGTCATTTCTGGACACAAGAGTCGTTTAGAGACTCCCATAACATCATCAAACTTGATTGGTATAGAAAACCTACTTCTTCTGGGAGATATATCCATGCAAACTCTGGCCATGATTGGAAGGTGAAGGTCAACGTCATCAAAGGCCTATATAGAAGACTGAAGATAATAGTCCATCCTGATTTCTTACTCCGGTCACAAGAAACACTTACAAACCTTTTCATAGATAATGGATACAATCGAAAACTCTTACTAAGAACCAAAGATGAAGTCAACAAGCTTACTCATATCCATCAAATTCCCCCAGAACTCCCTCCCTCCCCTCCACCTACCGCATATCTCCCCTCCCCCTTTAACTCCCCCAGTTCGAAATTAATTGGTCGCTGCTTTCTTTACCATTCATTCCTGGCCTTACAAACAAATTGGTCCACATTTTGCGTGTCATTCCTAACATTAAAATTGCTAAATATTACTTCTTCAAAAACAGACGTGTCTTCAGCAAGCTGAAGGCCCCGCTGCCAGTTCTTTCCATGTCAGACTTGGTTTACTCAATTTCCTGTCTCAATTGTCCATCAATCTACATTGGCCAAACTTCTCAATCCTTGAATCGTCGTATTGCATTCCATAAAAGTGACACTAGATGCCATCCACACAGATGTGCTTTGGCGACCCATTCTGTTGACAATGGTCATTCTTTTAATTTCAGGGAACCCAAAATTCTTCATTTCTCTAACAATCTTTCCAAGAGAGAATTCCTTGAGATGTGTTACATCCAGGAGAATCACCTTAATATCAATAAAAGAACCGACCTAGATGGTCTTAGTAGCATATATAGTTTCCTCCTCTCCTGTGATAAATCAAATCCACACAATAATTCCCTGTCTTCAAGTGTTTTATGATCCATCTGAACCGCGTTGGTCGTCTCTCTTTTAGCTCCGTAATTTCCAGGGTCTCTCTCCTCCTTCCTCTCTTTATTTACGGTTCTCTTTGATCCTGGGCTTCACAGATTCCTTCCATTTTATCTGGGCCATTTTGTGCACCTAGTGATTACTGTCTTCCTTCCATTGACAGTACCTTGCGTCACCTCTCTAACACCTCTTGGTGCCTCCAGTCTTCATTGGTTTTTGCAAACAGTCTCTTCCTCCAATCAGATTCCAACAAGAAATTAATAAATTAATAATTATTTCATTAGATAATCTTCTTCTTCGTTGCTCCCATTATTGTCTCTCTCTCTCTCTCTCTCGCTCCCTCGCTCACCATTTACCTATAATTAGGTTTGTGATTTATCCTTCCTCTATCACATACCGGGTTTTTAGGTCGCTCAATTGGCTGTCTCCTTCCCACTTAGGGTCCAATATTTGCACTTCCTTTTCTATCGGTTCCTTCCTGGTGTCGACCCCGCATTCTGGTTAATTGAGTTTTCTTGACTAAACCCCTTATCTCTGTCGGGCAGCTGTCTTCTGTCGTCTTTGTCATTTTTCCTAAATGGCGGTGGCCATATGTGGTGGTCACAGGTGAAATAATTAACAATGTTCTCAACATCCAAGGTTCCCAATTACATCCATGTTTTAAATTTGGTTTTTAGAATTTTGTCTACAGTGTTTTAGTGTGTATTTTATATATTTTATGGATTAACCAACTTTTATATGTAACAACTTTTGTATGTATAACCTACGGCCATTCAGGCTAACGAAATCTTTGCACTTCTCATGTGAGTTTTTTAACTTATTATGACTAATATCTTATTCTTGTTCTACACTAATTTTATTTATTATAACAACCTAATGATAACATCATTAATTTAAAGTTGTCCCAGACACGATCAGTCAATACGCTCTGTTCTTCTTTTCAGTTCTGCCCTGAAGAAGGTCCCAATCCAGGACCGAAATATTGGCTTAATGAAAATTGTGTGATCTCTTATCACGCCCTTCTTGCCGAGTTCCCCAACTAAGATTGTATTTATATATATACATATATATATATATATATATATATATATATATATATATATATATATATATATATATATGTATATATATATATATATATATATATATATATATATATATATATATATATATATATATATATATATATATATATATATATATATATGTGTATATATATATATATATATATATATATATATATATATATATATATATATATATATATAAACATCATCATCAGCTTACTGTCCACTGCTGGACGAAAGCCTTCCTCAGGTCTTGCCACCGCTTTCTGCTCTGGGCCGCTGGTATCCAACTTCCAACCACTCTCTTCAAATCATCAGTCCACTTACTTGGTGGTCTATCTCTAATCCGATAGGCTTCGAGTCTTGGTCTCCACTCTATAATTCCTTTTATCCATTATCCATCCTTAAACCTAGCAACATACCCAGCTCAGTTCCTTTTAGACGTAGAATGAATTTGACTGAACGGGGGTTCACCGTTCTCTTCCTGATAATGTGGTTCAAACTGTATCTCTAAGGGTAACGCCTAACATTGACCTCTCCATTTTTCTTGGCATGACACATATTTTGTTGATATTTTTCTTCGTCATTATGAGAGTATCAGCTCCGTACGTAAGAACAGGGAGTACGCATCTGTCAAAAAAACTTTTCTTTTTAAACCCATAGAAAGGTTAGATTTGAATATATAGGCTAGTTTGCCATATGTCATACAGGAGAGACCTATACTCCGTTGAATTTCATGTGTTTGGTTGTCTTGTCCTATGCTGATTTCTGCTGAGTATTTATATTGGTATACTTGCAGAATCTCCACGTTATTCAGTTTTATAGCATCGTTTAATACAAATTTGTCATAAACTGAGTCTTGATAGATTGATTTTTAAACGAACCTTTCCCGAAGCTTGTTTAAGCATGTACAACATAGTTTGTGCTTCTTTTACATTGCCTGTTATAAAGAAAATGTCGTTGGCAAAACAAGGTTGGTTTAACTTTTCAATGTCAATGTTAAGTCTCTTTTTTTTTTGCATTTAATGGACTGTAGCATACTTTCTAAAAATACTGCGAAAAGTTTGAGTGAGAGCGTATCACCCTACCGCACTCCTCCTTCGATTTGAAATTAGCTAGTGGATTGGTTAGTTTGTGTTTTGACATGAGCAAAAATGTAAGCAAATGTCTTACCATTAGCTTCTATAGAGGGAAGCATAGAGTTCCATCCTCATACTCGATTGAAGGTGTTCAACTTTCTTACAGGAGTTCAGCAAAGGACCTTGGGGTTGTTTTCGATGAAAGACTTACTTTTACAAGGCATATATCTGCCCTTAGCCAGAAAGGGCTAAGCATGCTGGGTTTTGTTTTGAGAAATTGCGGGCAGTTTTTTATGACCGTTTTGAGAGTGTTGTATTGTGCTCTTGTGAGAGCAAACTTGGAATATGCGACGGTAATTTGGTCTCCATTTTATGAGTTGCATAAGGGAACGATCAAAAGAGTGCAAAATAAATTTTTGAGATTTTCCGCACTCAAGTGCAACGGTACACTTGTGAATTATCATAAGACTGTCATGCGGAGGGCCTTAGGGTTATATACTTTGGAAATGAGAAGATCCCTTTATGCTGCATGTTTTATCTTCAAACTTATTAATGGAATCACTGACTGTCCTCAGCTACTTGCTAAAATAAATTTTAATATACCCAGAGGCAATCTTCGCTATCATGTTCTCTTTTGCATTCCCTTCCATCGCACGAATTATGGGAGGCTCTCTCCCATTCATAGAGCTTTGAGGACTTGGAATTCATTGGATGGGCAGCTCGATATGTTTAACAGCTCTGTCTCAGGGTTTAGGTCCCAGCTACTGAGGGCTCTGTAGAGGTTCTACTTGATCAGTGTTTACTATTATACTATTATTATTTTTTATTTTCTGAGGTTAGTTCTTTCATTACCTGTATCTATTTTATATATTTTATTACTGAGTATGTTGAACTTTTTTGAATATTTTTAGACATAGTCTTTGTTACGTGTTTGTCTTTTTAATTTTTAATATTTTTGTATCTGCTTTTGTACCTATTTCAAAATTGTACTACAATGGGGTTTCCCGTAAAATCTGTATAAATAAATAAATAAATGAGCGGTGGCATAATCTGAATAATGGCTAAATACGAAAACACATGTTAAATTTACCTAAGCTAAAGACGACCGTAAAAATGTTCAACAAAATTTATTTTTTTTTATTTTTAAATATTATACTGATTTTTACGTGTCTAACTGGAAAATGACTGTAATATATATGTAGAATATTAATGAATATTTCCTTATTCGTAATGGAAGACTTCATCTTTACCAAAATTCCTGTCCACTATTAACAGTATATAGCAACCTTGCTTACTTGCTTATATACACGAATATAACCAGTCATAAGTCATAATATAAGAGCTTAGTTTGAAACTACTAAAAAAATTCTTTTTTATATTCTGAATGCAGAATCTTTTTCTATTTGTTTTGCTAATTCATTATTAATATGGGTATTTATATTATTTTTTGCTAAGACAGAAGTAATTAATCAGTTTGTTAATTAATTTAATTAATGAGAAAAAATAAGTTGCTTTATATTGTACTTTTTTTTAGATTGTTATATTGTTATGTTTGGCAATACATCGTACATCGTTATATCATATAATCAAAGTTTGATGGTGATTGTATCTGATGTTTCAACTTTAACCTTTTTATTAATTATAGAAGACTCTTAGATTGATAGAATAGTTACAAGAAATAAAATAAAAGACACAGATATTTATTCTCTGTAGCCAACTGTATTTAGAAATTTCTCACCAAGTAAAAAAAAGTTTAGTCAAGTTCAATGCCACAAAAGTAATAAATACTGATTTAAGAGATTTTCATTAACCTTTTTTCACATTTATCTAGATATAAGTGATACTGGTAATTTTCATTGATCTTAGACATAAAAAAAGCATATTTTTTATAAACGAGTCTTAGAAAAAGCACAAATCATCAATTAATAGATAGAAAAAGATTCCACCTGTCATGAACTATGTATTTTTAGATTGCCATTGATCCATTTGAAAAGACACGCTTATTCCCATTTATTAACATTTAATAAATAAATCACGACGTAACCAAAAATCATTAAAATATAAGTAAAGTACTGAATAATTTATAAAAATATAATGAGGAATATTTAAAAAATTATACACAATTCGATCAACTACGTAACAAGGACTACATTTTAACTTACTTTATAACGTATCAGTGATATTTACTAAAAGGGCTAAAATCGTCGATAAAGAATCACCAAAGATTTGTGAAATTTAAATACCGCATATTTCGCGGCAATCTGTCTACAACGGAGCCATCAAACCAGAGATTTTTATATTGTTGCGCAAACTCACCAGTCCTAAACAACATCGTGCGTGCCAATTTTTAGATTCTCGTTTCATTGATATTAGTAATATATTTGTTTTATATATGTGGATGTATCAAAAAAGTTAATTAGTATGTTTATCAAATAAATAGTTGAGTTTCGGACTGCGAAGTATGTGCATGTAAATCGAACGCCCGGCAATGGTCAACTCGTTCAACGAGGTTTATTACGGTAGTGTTTCAATCTATTTAATTATTTTGTCGATTGCAAACGAGAGGGACTAGAAATAAAGCAGAGTGTAGTGTCAGAATTAAGACAGTAAGTAAAAAATTTGGAGGTTAATGAGATTAACTCTGTGAAATCGTATGAAGCTAACGAAACTTTTACGGTGATAAGAAATATAAACAACAGTTTTTTTTTTTTTTCTTCCGTGTTTGAAAATGGAATATACGAGGAACACACGTAAAGTTTTTATAACAGAAAGAACAATGGATAGCGATGACTATACATCAGGAGATTTGGAAAGAGGAAGAGTCGAAGAAAAAGAGGAGCCAATGGGATTATTCAAGAAAAGTAAAAAGCTGATAAGAACACCACAGAAAGAGAAAAACGAAAGAGTAGATAAGATAGACAATTTGATAGAAATGATCAGAGAGCTAATCTCAGATATAAAGGATGTAAAACAAGATCAGTAGAGATACCAACAAGAGTTGAAGGAACTAAGAAAGGAGATTGAAGTATTGAAAGAGGAAAATAAGATATTTAGAGAAAACATGAGAAGTATCGATTTGAAGAGGAGTAGACTGGGAAAAGACAACGTAAGGAATAATATTGTAATATCGGGAGTGAAATTTGAAGCGAATAGCCAACCAGATCTGAAAATGGGTGTAGAACATTTTATGGAGAGGAGTATGAACACAAAGTACATACTAAAGATGTGACAAAAATAGGAGCGACTATATACAAGATAGAAAGAATGGAAAAAGGGTGAAAATAGGATATCAAAAAAATCGTAATTGAAGGAAGAGAATATAAATGGGACACTGAGGAAGAAAAATTGAAAGAACAAATAAAGAATTCTACGACTATCAAGTCAAAAAACTTAGAAAAAGGAGAGAGCTAGGTAGATTAACGACGACCCTGGCAAAGATAAAGGATATGGAAGAGAGGATTAGTAAAAGGAATACAAATAAGAAAATAATCAAAGAAATAGATAGGAAGAAAGAAATGGGAAATAATTGTCGAGTTATTAGTTTGAGTATAAACGGAAAAGGGGATAAACTGACAGAAGAACAACAAATACACTATGTAGGAATCACAGAAACAGGAAGGAAAGGAAATGGATGCAAAAAATTAGAAGGAAATGTCATAAAAGAAGAAGACAAAATTATGGAAATATGGAGGAAATACTATAAAGATCTGTCAGATGGGAATGACATAGCATACAAAAATCAGCATAGAGACATAATACCGGAACAAGATAGAGAACCCACACAAACAGAAGAAACTAATACAGAAGAAACAAAAGAGGCAATCGGCAATTTAAACAGGATGGAAGGATATAGAAGGAAACATGGAAAAGACAAATTGAATAACTCAACTCCACGGACCTTACACTCCCTAACAAAAGGGGTAGAAAAGCATAAGGATTAAGTAACTAAGTAAGTAAATATCAAATAAATAAATAATTTGAAATATATTGTGATGGTATTTAAAAATATTAAATAAACCATTCATAGAGTAGCTTTTCTGATATATGTTTTAGAAATATATTTTTTTATTATTTCTTTGTTGTTTTATTTCTTAAAAATCTTAACATTTTTTGAGAAAAATAATATATTGTGTACATATAAGGGATCTGATTTGAAACAACACGGAACAAAAATCTATTGTAACAGAACCTGTTGAAAAAGCAATCTTTTTAGCTTAACTCTTTACTTCACACTCTACTGTTGATTTTCAGAGAAAAATGGCATCCAGTATTCCCCATGCGACGTCAAAGATTCCCAATAATGTCTCCAAACAATCATAAAACGTATTTTAATGAAGCCGGACCACAAAACGTTTTTGGCGCTGATGTAATATCTGTCACAGTACTGAAGAAATGCGCGAGCGAACTCACATCAATGTTTTGTAGACTTCAACAGAAATGAAATATTTTCTTCCTGCTAGAAATATGGCAAAGTTAAGTTGATACTCAAGAAAGGCAAAAAGATCGTGCCAAACAATTACCAACCAGTTCCATTGCTTTCCGTAATATCAAAAGTTTTGGAAAAAGCTATCAATCACCATCATTTAAAATATTTAAAAGGATTTAATAGTATTAGCGAATACCAATACTGCTTTTGTAAGCAAAGATCAACAAGTGCTTTTCTCACTTATGTCACACATATTTGAAACAACGTAATTTAACATTTTCGAGAATCTCTAATGGTGGCACTTGATATATCCAAGCCATTCGACTGTGCTTAGCATGTCTGAAAGACTTCGTTTATGGCCTCGAGTTTCTTTAGATGGCGTTCTTTAAGAGTGGTAGTTCACGAGTTTTTTTCTAATACCTTCACTATCAACGCGGTGTGCCAAGGGACCTGTCTCCTACTCTCTCTTCGCTTTACAATAACAATCTAACGAAAAAGACCAGGAAAATAATCTACAGCTTTGCCGATGACCGTAAACTTGCTTCTTCATTTACTTACTCGCAAATAGCAGAAAGTTGTTCAATTTAATAAATATTTGGGTGAAATTTTATTTTATGTTGACAGTAATTAAGAAAAATTTAACGTTGTAGCATTTTTTTCTAGGGAAGTTAACAAAAATTTGACATAATTATGTAGAATTCCTTCATTCTCTAGCACTGTCATGCGACTTGCTCTGCGTTAACTTGGGAGTAAATATGTCTTTGCATTAACTTATTGCATGCATAGCAAAGAGAACTTCTAAAATGCTACAAATATTATTTGACACTAAAGAAGCTTTACACTTCACAACAACTTTTATTCTTGTGCAATGCTCAAATTCTACAAATGATGAAATAAAGTTTTTATGTTTGAAGCTCTGCGCCCAAACACATGCTTCATTTATTAGATTGTATTTAGAAGAGAGCTATTCGCCTGATTGGAGATTCAGAACTCACCAGCAACCTTGTTTCTTTAGAACATCGAAGAACGGTTGGTCATTTGCGTCTACTTCCCGTACAGTATTTTTATGGAAAGTGTTCTCCGTACGTATTTTCATGGAAAGTGTTCGATGGATGTAGCCCGCCTAATTTCTCCAAGAATAACGTATACTAGAAATACGCGTCACGCTAATACATACATTACCATCAGAAAGTATTTGCCCACCTAGTTGTTTCAGTCCCAAGACAACAAAAAACGTAACCCAGATAATATATTTTTTAAATTTTAATACATTATTATTTATTTTCACATTATTTACAATCTAGAAAATCAGAAAAATATTCATGACTTTCCAGCATTTTTCTCATCTCGCCGGTATGTGACCTCCTCTGTGTTGTTTCTTCAGAGTTTCTTCGGTTATTTTAACCCATTCTGCTTTATTTTTTTAAAAGTTCCCACAAGTGATTTTCTGATGTTGGATTGAGTTTTTCGAACACACTGGTCCAAATGGTCCCACAACAATTCGATGGGGTTCAAGTCGGGTGTTTGTGGAGGCCAAGTTATCACTTCCAGGACCTCATCGGATTTCCGTTGGTCCAAAAGTTCTCTAATTTGTTAAGCAGAATGTTTAGGGTCGTTGTCATGCTTAAATTTCCCCTGAAAAATATCTCTTCCAGAAGGAAGCATTTGAATTAGCAAAATTTCTTGATACTTTTCTTTTCACATGATTCCTTCTATCGTAAAGATTTTTCCAACTTTACCGTTGCCAAAAAAAACAACCCCTAACCATTACTGAACCTCCACCATGTTTTACTGTAGGCAACTGACAGGCTTCCAACATCCTCTCTCCAGCTGACTGCCGCCCGTAAACTCGTCGATTTGAACCAAAAATTTCGAATTTAGATTCGTCGCTCCAAAGGACGAAATTCCATTGTTCTGATGTCCAATTTTCATGTTCTCGGGCCCGTTCTAATCGTTTACGTTTATTCACTTGCCTAAGAATTGGTATCCTCACTGCAACTCTCCCGTCTATTCCACCTTCTGCGAACCTGTTCTTCACGGTTGTCACGCTGATGGGGATGGGCCGCTCCAGGTTTACTTGAGCCGTGATTTCTGGTGAGGTTAGGCGGCGATTACGTCTGCTGGATATTTTTATAGCTCTGTCTTCAGCGGGAGTCGTTTTTCGAGGCATTCCTGAACGTTTTTGGTTGGAATTCTATGTCCGACAGAACATTTTTTTAGGATGTAGTCCACCATTCTCCTTCGCATCCGTATATCACTCGCGATTTGCCGTGAGTGATGCAGATGAGTCACCATTTTGATGTATCGCAATTATCAGGGCCCGATTTTCAACGAAAACTTCTTTCGTTTTTGGTATTTTCACAAAACAATTGAACCTATATCAGTAATAAAGTACTGTTTGCGAATGGTTAATTTCCAAAAGGGCAATGGTATTTGAAGCATTGGTTTTTATTATAGAATGTCATTAGGAATTTCCATAATTCCTAGAAACTTGAAATGAGTTCTTACTTCAACTAGAATTCTCAGAAATCGCCTCAAAACGATTATCATGCAAAACTTGGAAATTTGTTCTAATTGGTTTTTAATTTGTGATTTCACCAAAAAGGCTTAACTAAACAATTTTATGATGGGCACTTGTTAAGAACAATTAATTTTGCCTAATATAATAAAAGGGTTTAATTAGGTATTAAATTTTGGCAGTTACATTGAAATTTTTAGGTGAGCAAATACTTTCTGACGGTAGTGTACATCCAAGTGTTACCATTTTCGGAAATTCTTTTAGACTGAAAAACCTTATCCGATTGGAATGATCTGCACAGGATTGTGTTTCCCACTGAGTAGAATTTGCAGCGATTCACTAGCAATGTGAATCGTTTTTTTTTTTTTTTTTTTCCGCATAGCATCGCCCTTGTAACGCTTTAGAGATTTCCCTCCAGCATGCGTACTATGCCTATAAAGAAAGGAGAGATTAAGTAAAATTAAAAAATAAACAAAAACATGCAATTCGTATTCTTTATATATTCAACTCCACATTCTCATCTCAAAATTGTATTTGTTAGAAATAACGATGTTCCAGTTTCATCAGAAAAAAAAACCCTTCCCATTCATCATTCGTTCCGTATTACATTATAGTTCCTCTGTAACGTATACTTTTTACCCGTGAAAGAACGTACTTGAGACACTTTTATACCTTTAACCCTTGAAAATTAACAAGTTCTTAACGCTTTCATTAATTTATGCACAGGCACGTTACACCTGATACCTTTCAATTTTTATGAGAGATACACGTTCGTTTAATAGTACATTAAAAAGAAATATTAAAATATATAAAGTTTGTTTGCACTAAAGAAACTCATCGACGATTGTGAAGAAGATAGATATGACAACACCTGCGAAATTGTTCAAACCACCTAACCAGTAAACTACGTTGGGATTTTGGAATCTTTGGCACAATGACACTACACAATAGTTATCGCCGCTACACCAAACACTTTATTTTTGCACTCGATGCGTATTTCGCTAACTATGTTAGCATCATCAGAAGTGATGTTGACTGACAATCGCCAATAAAATCGAGAGACAAATTAAGAAATTAATCACTCCTTCGTCCAATCGTTAGTTCAACCGATTTACTAACATACGAAATTGGTAAATATCTTACCGATATCTTATTTCCACTTACCAGTTCGCTTTTTATTTTATTAAGAACTTACAATTTATAGAAAAGTTGAATACTATAAAATTCTGGCCAGTCAAGTTACAAATGTTTCCATTAATGACTTGGTTTTCACCAGCTCTTGCGTTTTTAATAGAAATATGCCTGTCTACATATTTCCTCTTCTAAGAAAAATGTTATGACCTTAGTTCAGGAGCAGCCATTGGTTTCGGGCTAATTCCCTAGAAGGAAGGCATTTTCATTGAAGCCTTTGAAGACAGTGCTTTAAAATCCAATTTTAGTGTAGATATTTGGTGATATTTTTGTTACAAATAAATGAATGTTCTATTGAAAAAAACATAATCAACAACATTTAAACATAAGAGAAAGTATATATATATATATATATATATATATATATATATATATATATATATATATATATATATATATATATATATATATATATATATATATATATATATATATATATATATATATATATATATATATATATATAATATATATATATATATATATATATATATATATATATATATATATATATATATATATATAATATATATTTATATATATATATATATATATTATATATATATATATATATATATATATATATATATATATATATACACATATAATTTACATCTAAAATATTATCTTTTACATTTTAAACATCGGAACTATATTTATCATTCCATAACATCTATTACTAATATTTATTTTATTCTGTGATATCTGATGATCAGTTATAGTTAGTGATATCTGCAATTACGTTAAGTGCCAGGTGATCTTCTCGATCAGATGTAACAGCCTCAGTTGTGCTTTACGGAAGCAATTTTTAACTGTTTCGTTGGATACTTGTTACCAAGCGGTTTTTGCAAAGTAAACTGCATCCAGTGGAGTAATTTTCTTAATAAACTCAAAAGCTGTACTAGCAGTTTCAATGATTACTATCAGGTGTTTTAGTATTAGACTTCGGTAATAAATTTTAAAATTTTTATAGTTCCCTGGTTAAGTGGTTGACAAGCTGATGTACAGCTAGGGAACAGAAACAAGATTTTTATATTTTTTAAGCGGACGTCTTTTGGATGAGATCCTGCATTGTTTAAAAATAATAAACTGTTTCTTTTTTCTTTTGTCATGTTACAATCAAGATCCTGCAACCACTCTGTCATAATTTCTCCTGTCATCCAAGCTTTGTTATTATATTTCCAAGTTACAGGCAAGTTATGTTAATATTTTTAAATGCTCTGGATTTAGCTGCCTTACCAATGACTAAGAGTTTTTCTTTTTCTCCTACCATATTTACACAGTGCAAAATTGTAAACCCCTCTTTGGATATAAGCTACCAACAAATTTTTCTCTTATATATATATATATATATATATATATATATATATATATATATATATATATATATATATATATATATATATATGAAACGAACAATGAGAGTAATATAGTAGTCGGCATATTTCCCAGATTCATAAGACACTTAATTATAGAAACGTTAGTATATATTTCTATTTTGATATTATGCAAAAGATGAAAGAGACAAACGTGGTCGTATTCCTGTTTTGCTTGCCGTTTGTTTTAATAATTTTTAATAAATATTTCTTAAGTTTTTTCACTCTCCGAGAAAACTATTGTTATAATATTGCTTAGTTTTAACTTACCATTATCACAACTCTTAACTTTAATAAATGCTATTATCGATTTGCATTATTTTCAAACGTATGCATAGGTACAATTTTGCAAATTTTTAAAAGCTTTTCTTCTTTTTTTTTGTACATTTACACAAATATTGGCGTTTCTAGAACTAAGAGTTCTATAAATCAAAAAAATAATATACAGGATGTTCCACTTCAAAAATATAAAGATTGTGTCGTATGTCAAATACGCCATTTTTTCTGTTTTAACTTCGTAAAAGTTCCTTAAATTGCTATGCTTTTCATATAAGTGAAACAGAGGAGTGATCCATTTATAATCAATAACCCTGTACATTAAATGGTAAGCCATTTAGTTTGGCAATAACTTTTATATGTTTGGAATTTAGGATGTTTGTCATTATATTGACATAATAACATGTATTGACTAACTCAAATATCATTGTTTAGCGTAAACATTATAAATTGAACCTTATCTCGAACTATATAAAAAACATACTCTATATAAAAAATGATAAGAATCAAGAACAGATACTCACGGAGCACCTTATAATACTGGTAGAAAATTTGCCATATAGACTACATATATATTCATTCTTGTAATATGATTTCTGTTAAATACATATGTGTCTTTTGAATTTTCCGATTATTATCAGAGGTATATTTACCCCTTTCTGGATACGTAGGCATGTGATGTATACACTTCTCCTTAATGAACCTGTCTCAAATGGGGATTCATACTCCCCTTGAGTTGGATCAAATTACGCACTTGTACTTCACTTTTTAGATTATCTCTCGGGGTGGTAATTTCGTGAAAGGGTTGTGTATGTACAAGTATGTTAGAGTGAGATTTTTTAGCATGACGTTTTAGTAATGGAAAAAATGAAAGAGAATACTTATTGCTTTATTTTCTTTAAATGGAGCTACTTGCATCGTCGAAAATTACAATTTTATACGTTAAATTTGAAGGCACAAGTACATCCTTCCAGATATCAAGCTTAAGATTTTACCAACATTTCTGAGAAATTAGGTTTTTCTTTTAAATAGTTTTTGGTTTTTAAGTTATAGTGTTTGCTCTTTCTTTTCTTTTTTAAATAAAAGCTTTATTTATTAAATAAGAGCCACTATTTGCCTCTTATGTATATCTTAATTTTAAGAATGGATTGAGTCGATATTAATACTGAGAGAAAACAAAAATAAGATATAAGCTAACCCCTTTTGTTTGGAGAGAAATGAAGATCGAGGTAATTTTTGTACGCCTTTTGAAAATAGTTTCTACAGTTGTTTTTATTTATTTATTTATTTATTATTATCAACGGTAACACCATTTCTACAAAAAACATTGACAATATGCAAGAGAGAAAAATAATGTGAATGAACAATATAATTAAAGCTAAATCTAAAACCAAAATTAATGGGTCAGAATGCAGGGTATTACAATCTAAATTAATCACTTTAAAGGTAAACAGTACTTGACATATAATACCAATTGGAAACTACCCGAAAATTAAAGAAACTCTTTAGCGGGGTCAGTTGCTTGACCATATTTTTGAATCGGTGTACTGGGCCATCAATTGGCAAATTGTATTTATCAAAATTACGCTGCATTCTAAAGATTGGACTATGCAAGCCATAGTTTCTGGTGACATTAGCTGGGTAAAATAACGAACTAGCGCGGGTACGGTATGAAAAGATAATTTACTAAGTAAGTACTCACAGTCAATATACCCATTTAATAGCTTAAATAAGAAATGTAGATCAGCTTGCCTTCGTCTGTCCTGAAGACTGCACATGTTTAAAAATCTTTGTACCAGGTCATAGTTGGTATGTCCCTCAGTTAAAGGAATTTTCAGTTTAAAAGAACAGATACGTAAGAATTTTTTTTGGACACTCTCCAGCTGATTAATATGGACATTATAAAAAGGAGACCACACCGGGCTTGCATACTCCAAAATCGGTCGAATGTACGAGCAATATAATAATTTAAATACATTACAAGAAAAATTGGCACTAAATCTATCAATAAAACAGAAACACCTACCGGCTCGCTGCACCACACTCATTTGATGGCCGATGAAAGAGAAAGAACAATGAAACACCACACCAAGATCCCTAATCTCATGTACCCGTTTTAAAATGGTTGTATTTATACTATAGTCGAACTGCATAGGACTTTTTAATCTGGAAAATGATATACAAGAGCATTTATCAGTATTCAGACTTAAGCCGTTTAAAGTTGCCCAGTGGAAAAATATGTCAACATCCGCTTGCAAAACAAGACTGTCCACATGACTAGAAATAATTTTGAATAATTTCAGATCATCGGCAAACATGAGAAAAGAAGTATTGTTCAGGAAATCCCTCAAGTCATTTACAAATAAGAGAAACAATAGGGGGCCGCAGTGAGAGCCCTAGGGAACGCCCGAGGGCACTATATGTAGGTTAGAAATATAATTATTTATTCTTATACTTTGCTGACGGCCCATTAAAAAACTCTCCAGCCAACGAAGAATGTGAATGCCGAACCCAAGCGACCCAAGTTTGCTCAACAATAACCGATGGTTCACTTTGTCGAACGCCTTGGAGAAGTCAGTATATATGGTATCAACCTGACAGCCCGTCTCAAATGCGCCCAACAGGTAATCCTCATATGTCAGAAGATTAGATACACAGGAACGAGAACGCTGAAAGCCATACTGTTCATCTATGATCACCCGCCTACAGTGCCAAGAAAGACAAGAAGTGACCAGTGAGTCCAAAAGTTTTGGTATGGTCGACTGTATCCGGTTCCCCTATAATTAGTCACATCGCTACGTTCACCAGATTTAAAAATTGGGGTTACATAGGAAGTTTTCCAATAATCAGGAAATACTTCCAAATCCAATGAGAGATTGAACAGAAAGTGAAGTGGTCTGCTTAAGGTGCACACACATTTCTTTAATAATAGAGGCGGGACACCATCAGGCCCACTTGAGGTTTTAGGCCTGAGCGACATCAATTCATTAAAAACATCAATCAAACTAATAATCACGTTATTTAATGTTGTCAATTCAGTAAGGCTCGAGTAGTAGTCCGGTATTTCCAAAAGGGCATCCTCATACACACTCGAGAAATATTCAGCAAACAAATTGACCGTAAGATCACCACTATTGCTCGTCCTATCCCCTAAATGCTGCTTGTAATGCTTATGGGCTATTTTTTTAACAACGAGGCGTTTTAGACGAGAAGAAAACCATACTGGAAAATTCGAACTTTTAAACACCTTGATAGGCACAAACATCAACCTACCTGGATATAAAACATTATAAAATTGATTAATTGCCGCATTTATATCTTTATTATCGAGAAGAGTATTCCAATCAATTGAGGCAAAAAATTCATTCATAGACAAAAAATTAGCAGTCCTAAAATCAAAGTATTTAACATTAAACCTTAGAGCATCGTTGACAGTGCATCACAGGTATAAGCAATATGGTGATTATTATTATCCAGCAGTGGATCCAAAGTGGTATAAACATTTACATCGTGGCAATGAGAAAAACACAAATCTAGAAACACGTTATTGTTGTTTGGAATATATATCGTTTGAAACAGATTAAGGAAACCAAAACAGTTACTCACAATATTCGCTACCGAAGCCGATGGGCACACCGCACTAACACCATTTTCACTATTATCCCAAGTGACATCCGGCAAGTTGTAATCTCCAAAGAGAAGAAGACAAGAAGTTTAAAGCCTAGTTGTACTGTTTTGTGCACCATTCATTTTAGAATAAGAAGAATCTAAGTTCAGCTCAAAAAATGAAAAAATACTGAATACTATTTAGTCGTTGTTAGAAAATTGAATAAGGTACAACTTATACATCTGGCAAGATAGAACGGGAGGTCAGTGAAACACTACGCTAACACAAAGAAAAGTATATTAACTAAATAAAAAATTCTTACATGTAGTACACCCTTAAGATTAAGTAGACTAAATAAATAACCTTTTATGCTATGAGAGTGCACAAATTCACAGATAGTCTTTAACTTTGAATGATGAAGGGAATATAGTTTTTCGTATCATTTAGTTTTGAGAATGAAAAATTGGCTTTAAAAAGGCACGATGTAGAAAGATTATTCTAGATTCACTTCCTGTGAAACCGACTTCGGAATCACACGTGCTACGTTGTCGTTGGGAACACACGATGTAGAAAGGAAGTAAGATATTTAAACTGATGTACTAATGACTTACTGCTTGGCTTTTCCTCATGGCTTTTCTATCAACTGCTTGGCCTCTCCTGGTGAGTTTTCCATCAAAATATTGCCTCACACTCTACCTCCTTATTTTCATTTGGGTAACTAATCAACACTTGATCCAAAATGTTTTAGGATGGGTAGAATATTTCAGGAACGGCTCGATGATAAAAAACACACTATATCATGGACGGCAAAAAGGGTGCCTTCACTACTTGAAGGAGGGAAAAAGCCATTCCGTGACGGACAAAGAAAGTCACTGTTACATGCTGAACCGGAAAAAAGCCCCTTAAAATTGGAAACGGCTGTTTATATATACTCATTCTGCTTCCTTCCAAGTGAAGTCTTCAAAATATACTGGTTCACTTCAGGAACGCAAAAGGAGACGGGAGTGTTAAACTCGCGACTTGATAGACAAGGACCGATGAATCGTCTTAATCATAGTCCAGACACATTCAATGCAGATGAAATAAATTACATCGATCACATCCATCTAGTAGTGATTGAGTTACACTGCTTAACCAAATATAAAAAATTGTAATAAGATTTAAATTCACTGCTCAACTTAAATTAACAATTATTGCATGAGTTAAAGAAAGAAAAATGGTTTTGCAACATGATCTTAACATCTAGGAAAAAATAAATGTTTTTGCAGAAAACATTTATTTTTAGTGTTCCGCACGGAACACTTATAAGCTCACTTCGGTGTCTGTCTGTCCATCTATCTATCCGTCTGTCTGTCCGTCTAACCGTTTGTCTATCACACGCGATTTTCTCCGAAACGATTTGACATAGAAAGTTGAAATTTGGTACTAATATAGGAATTGATGGCCTCATCAGAGCCGTGTAGTTTTGAAAGTTAAATTTTGACATAATGGGTTAGTTTTTGGGGGTGAAATTGGAAGTGAAAAGGAAAATTATTACCAGGTCATCGAGTGGGGTGTCAAATGAAAGCTTGTAAAAATATATAGATTGTAATACTTGCGCATACTTTTCTTTGTATTATTTTTAAAAAACCGCGAAAAATCGCTGTCCCCCCCTTATCTCGAAAAGTACTGATCAAAAAATTTTGAAAAAATTCTGGAATATTCTCCACAGGGTGTAGATTGAACGACAATTATAACGAGTGCATTACCTTCAATAATTTAGGTGGTGTAAAAAAAAAAATCAAGGTCATCAGTTTTTAGTAAAGGTCAGAAAAACTTTATTGAAAACTCATTTGGGGTGAGTTCTGTGAAGTCATTGATCATTTTATACCTTGGTAACAAAATTTTTTTTATTTTAAAACATACGAAATACTAATTGCGCAAGTCGAACTTGCAAATTTTATTTTAAAAATTAAAATATTGAAAATTTTAATGTAAAAGCTAATAGAGTATTTTAAGCTTCTAGATAATCCAACATTTCTGCTTGTGTTTTTCCTTTGCTATGAAATGGTCCGTATTCAGGAAAAAATCACTCACCAATATTTTTACATTCCTTCACGTTTTAGGGATCACGGTAAATATAATATTTTCTATTTACGCACGTCTGTCAGTCGGCCTCTATTTTTACTTAATCATAAAAGTATAACTGCCAGTGATTTCCGCCGAGTTCAAAGTGCAGCATTTGAAAACCGACATAAATCGCTACTTGTGAGGATGCGCCGCTCTTGTAACCATTTAGGATTTAAACAACATGCAATAAAATGTAAAAATAGCCTGAATAAAGACCGAGTACTTATTCATCTCAATACTCTGTGCGTATCTCTCAACCAGACCTAATATTCCGGGTATCAATAGTCTAGTTTTTATTCCTACATTTAGTCAATCATCGCTACTAATGATGCTAATACGTCGAATGCAAAAAAGTGTTTGGGGTAGGGGTGCTAACTGTTGTGTAGTGAGACAGATAGTAGAAAATGCCTGGATATAATTAACGAATTAAGACTGAAATTTTGTTATAACAAAAATGCCGAATTATACCATTGTGATTACTAAAGAAATTTGGATTCATTATCTATAATATATAAAAAACGCAACGTCTCTCTCTCTGTCTGTCTGTCCGTCCGTTAGTGCGCTTATCACTGTAGAACAACTTATCCGATTTACGTACTTTTTTTTTTAAAACATACATATGTTCTCTGGCCAGGTTATAGGCTATTTTTTTTTACGATAGGTAGCATAAGGAATGAGCAGTGACATAAAATAGTGAATGAAGTCGGAAAAAAATTTCCCGCTAGCGCATTCCCTTGCAATACACAGCCTAAACCATTAATTATGGAACAATATTATGTAGCAGAGAATATCTATAATCTATAATCCACAATATATATAAAATGCAATGTCTCTCTGTCTGTCTGTCTGTCCATTGGTACGTTTATCACGCGAGAAGCACTTATCCGATTTAAGTGTCTTTTTTTAAATTCATACATATATTCTTTGGTCAGGTTATATAATAATAATAATAATCTATATCTATAATATATATAAAATGCAACGTATCTCTGTCTGTCTGTCAGTCCGTTAGTTCGCTTATCACTGGAGAACCACTTATCCGATTTTCGTACTTTTTTTTTTAAACCATACATATGTTCTCCGGCCAGGTTATAGGCTATATTTTATTAAGTTAGGTAACATGAGGAATAAGCAGTGACGATAATAGTGAATCAAATCGGAAAAAAAAGTTTGCCGCTAGGGCGTTCTCTTGCAATACACTGCCTAAACCACTAAATATGGAACAATATCATGTAGCAAAAGATATCTATAATGTATATAAAATGCAACGCCTCTCTGTCTGTTTGTCCGTTTGTGCGCTTATCACTCGAGAACCACTTATCCGATTTACGTGCTTTTTTTTAAAACATACGTATGTCCTCTGGCCAGGTTATAGAATATATTTTTATTACGTTAGGTGACATAAGGAATAAGCAGTGACGATAATAGTGAATCAAGTTGGAGAAAAGTTTACCGCTAGCGTGTTCTCTTGCAATACACTGCCTAAAGCATTAAATATGGAAAAATATCATGTAGCAAAGAATATGATATATATAAAATGCAACGTCTCTCTGTCCGTCTGTCTGTCCGTTAGTGCGATTATCACTCGAGAACCACTTATCACACCACATATGTTCTATATAATTCGATATAAGCCTTGATAATGGGAGATAAGGTGAGATAATGGGAGGTAAGGAGAAATAATGGGAGATAAGACCAGATAAGCCTCGATAATGGGAGATAAGGTGAGATAATGGGAGATAAGTATAAATAATGGGAGATAAGGAGAAATAATGGGAGATAAGCAGAGATAAGTCTAGATAATGGGAGTTATGGTGAGATAATGGGAGATAAGGAGAAATAATGGGAGATAAGGAGAAATATTGCGAGATAAGTAGAGATAAGCCTAGATAATGGGAAATAAGGTTAGATAATGGGAGATAAGGAGAAATAATGGGAGATAAGGAGAAATAATGGGAGATGAGCAGAGATAAGCCTAAATAATGGAAATTATATAGAGATAAGGAGCAATATTGGGAGATAAGGGGAAATAATGGGAGATATTTTATTACGTTGGGTAACATAAGGAATAAGCAGTGACGATAGTAGTGAATCAAGTCCACACGAGCGGAGCCGCGGGCCCGGCTAGTTAGTTATATAAAGAGTTTCAATATGTCGAAAAAATAATTTACAATATTCATTACATGATTAGACGAACGTTTCCTAAACTTAAGGCTTTTAAACCAGGAACTCCAAACCTAATGTAGCGAACTTTTACCTAACATAACCTAATGTACCGAACCTGGCTGTATTAGGTTATGTTAGGTTTGGAGTTCATGGTTTAAAAGCCTTAAGTTTAGGAAACGTTCTTCGAATCATTTTTTCTGTTTGTATAGGGTTATGATAGGTTGATGTTCTTGGTATAAATGTCTAAAAACTATAAATATTGAAAAAGGAGTTCAAATCATGGTCAATGGTCAAAAATCCGTTCAGACAGATCCACAGAGAAATCAAAAACGAAGATTATAAAAAATATATTGAGTTTCCTTGAGAATTGCGTGACTGAGACTCATTTTGTTGCCTAAAAAGGTGTTATATAATATATATTGAGATTCCTTGAAAACTGCGACCAGAAGATGTATTTGGATAAAAATTATGTATTGTTCCCATTGTGCGACGTAAGATAGGAACAAGAAGGACACTGCTTCGATCTTCAGTCAGTTCTGGTCCCAGTCGTCCTTCCACCGACAACTCTTTATATCGATATCGTCTTTAAGAGTTTATCAATGTTTCAAACTTAGTAGCATGGCGTAATATGTAGCCTAAGAAATATATCTAAATAAATATACTATCCTACCGAGGATCAGACTCAAGACCCTCCCTCCTCGCTCTGAAACCAGAACTATACCGCTGAACAGAGCTGCCATAATATACAGTAATAATGATTTAGTTATTCTTTAGTGTGGAAAATCAAACTCTTTATTTATTCTACAACTTATTTTTACTAGAGAATTTCTTAATAAATACCTGTACCATTTTTTTTCGTTGCAGGAGAATGTAGATCAGCACTTGGAATGGAAGAAGGAAGAATACCTGATCATGCAATATCAGCAAGTTCTTCGTACGAAGCAAAGAGTGTGGGGCCTCAAAATGCAAGGTAAGAAATACTGATTTTATTTTACTTTTTTGATTTTTAAAGATTAATGGACTTTGTGTTTTAACACAGATTTAAATAAATCATTATTTGAAGAATTTTCAGAAATTATCACGCCTCACTACGTATTTAGTTAAAAAAAACTTTATAGAGGTGTTCTTTTTGAGATTTTAGTTGCAATTAATCTCAAGAACACACAATTATGGCTGTTTAATAATGTCATGATGGTGAATAATGTGTAGTTATAAATAACAATAAATAGAGAAGTAAAGGTAAATTGCAATCTTTTCACGGGCACACCACTTTGGCTGCTAAGATATCCCCAAAATCACCACCGGGGCAGCGCGTATGCAGAACTAGTGATTCACTATTGCAGATTCTACTAGGTGGGAAAAATAGTATTGGGGTAGTTCATTTCAGAGGGATAAAATTCTCAGTGTGAAAGATTTCCGGAAGAGGACGTACAACGAGTGATAAACTAAACTCTATACGGATTTAGACTGGGATTAGTGTAACGTGTATTCCTAGCATGAACCACTTTAAGAAAAAATGGAGCGGTGGGTACATCCATCGAATACGTCCTACGAAAATATCTGTAGAAAAGAGTTACCAACCGTTCTTCGATGTTCCAAAAATCAAGTTTTCTGGTGAGTTTCCGGCTCCTCAATTAGGCGAATAGGTTTGTTATTGATAGAATCTACTAAATGAGCCTCATACATGTATTACATGATTGGTCGAATTTGATCTTTGTATTGCAATAAAACTGGCAGTGTTGGACTTATCGGAAGTAAGAAAAACAGGAAAGTCTTACATCACCCTAAAAAGTGACCACAACTTTTTCTGTAAAGGAAAGTAAGAAAATTGGAGGAGTCGGTCTACTTATATATAAAAGGATAGCAGAGAATGTTGTTCACTTCAAAGCTATATCGAAAAGAGTGATTTTATTAGACATACAAATAAACAGAAGATGCAAATATAACATCATCGGGTATAAGCACCGACATCAGACAGCGACGAAGAAGAAATTGACTAATTCTACGAAGATATAAATAAAGTATTGTTGCACCACAAGACAAGATATATCATAATAATTGACAATTTTAATGCCAAAATGGGTAAACCAGCGAATACAAATGAGAAGAGTGACGGAATGTTTGGTTTAGGTACGAGCAACAGCACAGGAGAAATGTTACCAAATTTTGTCAACGAGAATAACTTGTACATTATGAACACATTTTTTTCAAAAGCCAGAACATAGACGATGGACATGGTAAAGCCCAGATGGAATAACAAGAAACGAAATTGATTATGTTTTATCAAATGATAAGAATATCATAGTCGACACGACAGTCCTGAATACGATAAGAATGGCAGTGACCATTAGATGCTCAGAGCAAAAATAAGACTAAATCTGAAGCAGGAGAGATGTAGATTGATAACGTATACAAAAATAAAGACACCAACAGAAATAATAAAACAAAATACAGACGAATATCGACAAGCACTGGAAAATCATATAACACATGGGCTGAAAAGTCCCGGGCCTAACACATAGATGGCGCTAGTTTTATTACAGTCACCTTTTTTTCAGTTAATACTAACCTTCAAAAGACAGCTGTTAAAATTTCATGATATTCTATTCATTAGTTTGTGAGTTATTGTGCTAAGAGTGACGCTACTTTTCTTATTTTCAAAACAATGGATCAAAAACAATTTCGTGTTTTAATTTTACACTGCTTCTTGATGGGAAAAAATACCGTTCAAGCGAAGCAATGGCTTGAAAAGTGTTATGGGGACTCCGCTCCATCAGAAACAACAATAAAGCGTTGGTTTGCTGACTTCAAACGTGGTCGTAGAGACACCGATGATGCAGAACGCAGTGGACGTCCAAATGAGGCGGTAACACCAGAAAACATCAAAAAAATCCATAAAATCGTTTTGAATGATCGAAAAGTGAAGTTGCGTGAGTTAGCTGACATCGTAAAGATATCAAAAGAACGTGTTGGCTTTATATTGCATGAGCATTTGACTATGAGAAAGCTCTGTTCAAAGTGGGTGCCGCGTTTGCTCACTGTTGATCAAAAACAAGAACGTGTTGATGATTCTGAGCAGTGTTTGGCCATGTTTAAACGTAACAAACCGGAATTTTTGCGTCGATATGTGACAATGGATGAAACATGGATCCATCACTTCACTCCGGAATCAAAACGATCGTCATCTGAGTGGACAGCAACTGGTGAACCTCGTCCAAAGCGCCCGAAAGCACAACAATCGGCTGGAAAGGTTATGGCCTCGGTATTTTGGGATGTGCGTAGTGTAATATTCATCGACTATCTTGAGAAAGGAAATACCATCAACAGTGAATATTATATAGCGTTATTGGAGCGTTTGAAGGCCGAAATTGCAAAGAAACGACCGCATATGGCAAAGAAAAAAATTTTGTTTCATCAAGACAACGCACCGTGTCACAAGTCAATCAAAACAATGGCAAAACTACATGAATTGAACTTCGAATTGCTCCCACATCCACCGTATTCGCCAGATTTGGCTCCCAGCGACTACTGGCTGTTCGCAGACCTGAAAAAAATGCTCGCCGGTAAGAAATTTCGCACGAATGAAGAGGTTATCGCTGAAACTGAGGCCTATTTTGAGGCAAAAGATAAATCGTTCTACAAAAGTGGTATTGAAATGTTAGAGCGGCGCTGGAATGATTGCGTTGCTCTTGATGGAGATTACGTTGATGAATAAAGCTAATTTTGAACCAAAAAACCGTGTTTTCTTTGTTAGGCCCGGGACTTTTCAGCCCATGTGTTAAAACACTTAAACTACCAAACAGAACGTGATGAACTAAACACACAAATAATTAACAGCCTATTTATGGCTACAAGACAAATAGCAATACCGAAAAAAGAAAAAACACAAAACTTAAACAAAGAGACACAAAATCTAATGAAACTGAGAAGACTATTAAGAGATGGGCCTACAAATGGAAGATTAGAGTTGGCACAAATAGACAAAAAAAAAATAAAGAAAAAGGTTAAAGAAGACGTCAGACAGTACAGAAACTCAGAAATAGAAGAAGCTTTGAAGGAGAGAAAAAGTCTGAAACACCTAAACAAATAAATGAATGAAGGGAGACATCAAATAGTAAAACTTATAAATAACGATAACCAAGAGATCACATAAATCCAAGAGATAAGGAAGCTACAGAAAAATATTATCAAACACTGTATGATACAAAAAAAATCGCCATAACCCGGGAAAGAAGAAGAAAATAGAGTGATAATTAGAAATGTGGGATATGAAGAATTTCCCGATATTCGAACGGGTAAAACATACGCCATACAACATATGTACAACAACAAAGAACCAGGGGACGATTAAATAACTGAAGAAATGATAAGGTATAGAGTGGTATCGCTAACACAATCTCTTCAAGCTTTATTTAACAGGTGCCTTATAGGAATTAAAATACCAACACCTTGGGTAAACGCCTTGATTGTGCTTATTTTTTTAAAGGGGAATAAATTTAAATTGGAGAACTACAGACCCATCAGCCTGTTATCGGTACTATAGAAAATCCTCACTAGAATAATAACATATAGATTAACGAACAAATTAGACTGTTATCACCCACGTGAGCAAGCGAGATTTAGACGGGGATACAGCACTTTGGACCATCTTCAAACAGTTAGATTACTAGTGGAAAAAGCAAATGGATATAAGGTCACCTTGTGGATAACAACGGTTGCCTACGAAAAAGCATTTTATTCGGTAGAGACATGGGCAGTCCTTAACTCCTTAAGTAGGGTAGATACTCAACTCTATTGGAACACCTATATAAAAATACCACATTCCAAATAATGATTGACGAAAAACAAATAAAATCAAAATTAAGAGAGGAATTACACAAGGTGACTCAATATGTCCAAAGCTTTTTTTTTTTTTTTTTTATTGGTCTAGCACACGTGCTGCAGGGAAGTCCCTAAAGCGCTCCAGGAGCGGCACGAGTGCGGAAAAAAGCGATTCACGTTGTTCTTGAATCGCTGTAAATTGTACTCGGTGGGAAACACAGCGCTGGGCAAATTATTCCAAAGGGATGACGTTCTCCATATAAAAGATTGCTTGAAAAGCGTTGTACGCGGAGTAACAAGCTGAACCTCATACGGATGCGAAGCACCAGCGCGACGTGTATTTCTAACATGCACCGCTTTGGGAGGAATTAAGCGGGCTACATCCTTCGAACACTTTCCATGAAAATACTTGTAGAACAGACTCAAGTCGCCAACCGTTCTTCGATGTTCCAGCGAATCAAGACCGCCGGTCAATTCCGGGTCCCCAATCAGACGGACCGCTCTTCTCTGAACAGAATCCAACAAATGCAGTGTATGTTTGGGAGCGGAGCCCCAAACGTGGGAGCAGTATTCCATAGTTGGTCGAATTTGGGCTTTGTAAAGAATTAACAGTTGCTGTGGGGTGTAAAGCTTTCTGGTTCTAAATAATATTCCCAGTTTTTGAGAAGCTCTCCTTGCTATGCCTGCAACATGTTCATGCCAAGACATATTTGCTCCTAAACTAACGCCCAACAAACTGAGCGACGATGCTAGGGGAATGGAGTGCCCCGACATAACTATGTCGGGTTCAGCAACGTTAACTTTTTTAGAAAAAACTGCCGCTTGGGTTTTTGTAGCGTTAAATTCCACTTGGTTACTGTCACCCCAAGATAGAATTTCTTCCAGGTCTTTGTTAAGTTGAACGACCTCCTGCTGATATTCGCCTGAGCAGCCGATGTCCGAGCGTTCAAGGTGAATGAAGAGACAAGCGTACTGTCATCTGCAAAGCTATAGATTGGATTCCCGGTCTTTTCCAGCAGATCGTTAATGTAAATGAGAAAGAGAGTAGGAGACAGTATGGAGCCCTGGGGCACACCGGCGTTGATAGTGAGGGTGTTTGAAAGAAATCCGTCGACCGCCACTCGTAAAGAACGCTCTCTGAGGAAACATGAGAGCCACAAACAGAACCTTCCAGACATACCATAAGAGCGCAACTTAGCCAACAGTCCATCGTGCCAAACACGGTCGAATGCCTTGGATATGTCAAGAGCAACCGCTCGAGATTCTCCAAAGTGTTCAATTGCGTTGTTCCAAACATGTGTTACATAAGTCAGAAGATCTCCTGTTGATCTATGTTTACGAAAACCATATTGGTGATCGCTAATAATATTGAATCGTTCAAGATATTTTAGAAGATGCTCATTGATAACCTTTTCCATGACTTTCGATATTATTGAAAGCAGTGCAACTGGTCGGTAGTTATTTGGCAAGGTCTTCTTACCTTTTTTAGGTATCGGCTGAACCGTGGCACATTTCCAGCAGGATGGAAATATTCCCTTTCTGTAGGATAGGTTAAAAAGTCTACAGAAAACTGGTGTTAGTTCCCTTGCACAGTTTTTGAGAACTATGGCAGGTATTCCGTCAGCGCCAGAAGCCTTCTTGGTGTCTAGCTTCATTAAAATACGCTTTATGATGCGCTGTCTGAAGACAACATCGGGCATCCTTGACTGCAATATGGGAATAGTAGGTGGTGTTTTTCCTTGGAAATCGACAGTAGAATGTGAAGCAAAGAGTTCAGCCAACAAGTTCGCTCTCTCAACAGGTGTGGTTGCAATGGAATTATCTGGCCGTGTGAGTGGTGGTATCGTAGATTTGGTAAAGTTTTGACTAACTGCCTTAGCGACTGCCCAAAAGGACCTGGAATTGTTGGGACAAGCGAGAAGTTTGTTTCTAATTCGTTGATTGTGTGCCTCCTTGGTTTCGTCGATAATTCCCTTGCATCTGTTCCGGGCATGAACAAAGATGTTTCGATTTAAGGTGTTAGGATTTTCACGCCATTGTCGGTAGGCAATATGTTTAGAAGCAACAGCTTCTTTGCATTTTCGATCGAACCAAGGCTTGCCGTTGGAGGAGCATTTCTTCGAAAAAGGGATGTAAGCTTCCATACCAGCCAAAATAACATCGGAGACCTCCCTGGCGCTGTTCACGTTGACTCGCTAAAGTGGGAAAATAAAGGAATACTAATAGACGGTGAGCAATTCACGGTCACTTAAGATTCGCAGATGATGTCACTCTGATCGCCAACATAAAGGAAGAAGTACATGAAATGCAAAATCGAAATATTAAAAAATAATTTAAAGGCTGACTTGAATAGAAGAATCTCGTTAGCTTGATCTGCGTTCGGGGAATAACTAGGGGGGGCTTACGTTTGACTATGGATGGAATAAGCTAATAAAGATAATGATGATGATTGCAATATAAGCTGTTGTGAAATACACAAGTTTCTACCCGAAGTTTTGAAAAACCCTCCTGTCAGGGATTTTGTTGATTTTGGGTTAATTACAAACAGTAATAATATTTATTTTTTTAGTTAGTATTATCTTTACATGAAAAATAGTTATATGTCTATATATATATATATATATATATATATATATATATATATATATATATATATATATATATATATATATTATATATTTATATATATATATATATATATATATATATATATATATATATATATATATTTATATATTTATATATATATATATATATATATATATATATATATATATATATATATATATATATATATCGGCAACCGTGCCGCCCATGAGACCAAAATTTAACTCAAGGTAGGTGAATGAGCGGGGGCTTAAAAAAACTCGTATTGATGAGAGTATAATAATGAAAAAAGATTCCTAATTATGTGAAATTTACCAACAAATATGTTTTTTGGTTCGCTGATTATAAATTCGAAGTCCAACTAGGCAAATTATACCCGTGAAATCCAATATGGCGTCTTGAGTGAGCAAAATTAAGTAATTTTTTAGTAATATTTTCTAGTCAAATTTAAAAAAGCACCTTTTTTCTTGTCCGTCAGTATGCATCTCACCCTTGGCATAATCGATCATAAGTGTTTTGTCGTCATTATTTTTTCCAATATAGCGGATCAAAATGGCGTCAGCTTGTAAAGAAAACCTTTGATAATCAAATGATAACAAGTATAATAATAAAATAAACGTACCAAATAACCTAGTATTTGTCACTGAGTATGTCTTCGGGGTCTCTGATCATGAATTCAAAACCCAACTAGCCCAATTCCACCTGCAAAATCCAATATGGCGTCTTGAGTGAGCAAAATTAGGGATTTTTACTAATATTGCTACGAAAATTTGAAAGAGCACCTTTTTTTGTCCATATGTATTGCACCCTTCGAATAACCGATCATAAGTGTATGGTCGTCATTATTTTTTCCAATATGACGGATCACAAATGGCGTCAACTTGGTAGTGGAATGATAACCAATGTAATAATAAAATAAACGTATTAAATTACCTAGTATTTGTCAATCTGTGTAATTGAGTTTTGTTATCAAGCTCTTATGCGTGCGCCATATTGGATTTCGCGGGTATAATTTGCCTAGTTGGACTTTGAATTCATAATCAGCGAACCAAAAAACATATTTATTGGTAAATTTCACATAATTAGGACCCTTTTTGCATTATTATACTCCATATAATTTGATCAACTGGAATTTTTACACGTTACCGACGCCATTTTAAATTTCTCAAAAGGTCAATCGGATTTCAAAAGTACATATCAATACGAGTTTATAAAGCCCCCGCTCATTTACCTACCTAGAGTCAAATTTTGGTCTCATGGGTGGCACGGTTGACGTACAACGTCACATATATATATATATATATATATATATATATATATATATATATATATATATATATATATACATATATATATATATATATATATATATATATATATATATATATATATATATGTGTGTGTGTGTGTGTGTGTGTGTGTGTGTGTGTTAGGAGTTAGCACCCTAACACACGTAAAACCTAAACTGGGAAATGCTAGTTGTTTTTAAAAAGTAGGATGAAAAATCACAAGATAAGCAAAAATGCCCGGGTGGCAATCCACACCTTCGAAGAAGGGAGCCCCATCGGATACGGCGGGGGCAATTCTACTTCAAAGCGAATAGTTAACCCAAGCTTAAAAATCCCGAAACAGAATAGCTGCTCTCGGCACCTGGAATATACAGGGATGGAGGACAAAGAACATCGAAGTCATACAAGTGTTTAAGAAGATGAACATAGACATTTTAGTAATAAGCGAGACGAAGAAAAAGGGAAGTGAAATAGAAGAAATAGATGAAGTGATGCATTGTTGGAGTGGAGTAAAGAAGGAAGAAAGAGCAAAGGCCGGAGTTGAAATATTAGTAAAAAAGAAGTGGAAAAATAAAATAACATCTTGGGAACCCATCAATGAAAGAATCATAAAACTAAATATAACAATGCTAGGAAAAGACATGGTAATATTAGGAGTATACGGCCCGACAGAAGACAGCACTATAAGAGAAAAAGATAATTTCATGGAAACACTAGAAATAGAAATACAAAAAGTAAAGAAAAACCAAGAATTAATAATAATGGGAGATCTGAATGGGATAACAAGAAGGAAAACAAAGGACAATACGGTAGGACCATTCAGAGAAGACATTACTAACGACAACGGAGAGAGACCAATAGAGCTGTGTGAACTAAACGGCCTCAAAATAACAAATGGATTCTACAAATATAAAGACATCCACAAATATACTTGGATGCAAGAAACACGAAACTTAAAATCAATAATAGACTACATTATAATTAAAAACGATACCACTATCAAAATAAATGACGTAAGAGTAAAGAGAGGGGCAGAATGTGGAACAGACCATAGAGTATTAATAGCAAATATAAAAGTACCGTGGTACAAGACAATAAAGCAAAAAGGAACAATAGATAAAGAAAACAGAAATACTAATGAGATAACAGAAAAAGCAGACAAAGAAATAAAATACAAAATACACTTACTGCAAGACGAAACGATAAGAGACCTATATAGACGACGATTAGATCAAAAATTAAATGAATTTAACTACGACAATCTCCAACAGATGTATGACCACATAAAAGAATGCATCAAACAGGCGTCCCTAGAAGCATTAGGTAAAGAAGACAACGAGAATGAGAAATATAAAATTAGAATCTGTGAAAAAACCAAAGAATCTATAAAGGAGAAAAAAAGACTATACGAAAAATGGCTGAATACAAAATCAGAAGTAGACCTACAGAAATATAAAGAGAAAAATGTAGAAACGAGGAGGATGATAAACAAAGAAAAGAACGAGAGATGAGAAAAATCGTGCGAACATGTAGAACAGTATATAGGAGGAACTAGAAGCACAGAGTCATGGAGAATAATTAAAGCATTAAGGACTAACAATAGAGAGAAGACGTATATAGAGTACATCCCAGAAAGTGAGTGGGAAGAATATTATAAGAAGCTGCTAATAGAAGACAGACAAGAATTCCATGAAGAGAACCCTGAATAAGAACAGAATAAGGAAATAAAAGAGATAGAACTAAGCTATGAAGAAGTAAAGAAGACAATAAAAACACTCAAAAATAATAAATCTGCAGGGCCTGGGGGTGTGGTAAATGAAATGATTAAGTACGGGTCTAATAAATTACATCGAATGCTGAGAAAACATGTTCCACAGAGCGATAAATGGAGAAAAAATACCAGAGGAATGGTCAAAAGCTTATATAGTATGTTATCTATATTTAAAAAGGGAGACCGCAGAAAATGCACAAACTATAGAGACCTAAGCATAATATCGAGTATGGGACGTTTGTATGGAAAAATTATTAAAAATATCATGGAGGAAAATATAAAAGGAAAAATTGGAAAAGACCAAGCAGGCTTTACGGCCGGAAAATCATGTATAGACCACATATACACTATAAAACAAACAATGGAAAAAAAAAAACTGGCAAAGAATAGAGAAGTTCATCTAGCCTTCATAGACATAAGAAAGGCCTATGACTCAGTACCAGGACAAAGATTATGGAACGCAATGAAAGAAACAGGCACTGACAAAGAACTAATATACGCAGTAAAAGCTCTCTACGAAAACAACACAGTGAACATAAAAAATAGGACATAAAATAGGGAAGAGACTCCAAACATCAAAAGACCTATTACAAGGATGCTCTGCATCCCCAACACTATTCAAAATATACCTTGAACAAACATTAAAAAAATGGAAGCAAAAATGTAGTGGAATGGGAGTCCCAATACGAGAAGATTACTTATGTACTCTAAGTTTCGCAGACGACCAAGTAATCATAGCGCAAGATGAGGACGGCCTCAGTCATATGGTAAGAAAAACTGAAAGAAGAATACACTAAAGCAGGATTAGTAATAAACTTTGATAAAACGGAATATCTAACAACAAAGGAGGGAAACGTGGAGAATCTAGAAGTCGATAACTAAACCATAATCAAAGGAACCGATAGTAAATATTTAGGAACCATCATTTCAAAAAACGCAACATCAGAAGAAGAGATTAAAGCTAGATTAGGACAAAAGCGGACATGCATAAGACAATTAAATTCGATCCTGTGGGACAAGCACATTACAAAGAGAAACAAAACACGCATATACAAATCAATAATACAAAGAATAATGACATACGGGTCAGAAACATGGACGATCAACAAATGAAATAAATCTAAAATTAACGCGGTAGAGATGGAGTATTGGAGAAGATGTTGTAGAGTGACACGTATGGAGAGAATAACAAATGAAGAAATAAGAAGCAGAATGAACATCAAAGAGAACGCAATAAACACCATTGAAGAAAAAACCGGTCAAGTGCAAGTTGAACTTGCGCAATTAGTGTTCCGTACGTTGATTGCTTTTCAAATAAAAAATTTTGTTATAGAAGTATAAAATGATCAGTGACTGCACAAAACACACCCAAAATGAGTTTTCAAAAAAGTTTGTTTCCAATCTTTACTGAAATCTGATGACCTTGAAATTTTTGTTTTTTTTATATACCAGATAAATTATTAAAGGTAATGCCTACTTTTCGAGAAAGGCGGGTGGACAGCGATTTTTCGCGATTTTTTAAAAATAATACAAAGAAAAGTGCGCGCAAATATTACATTATATATATATTTTTTACTCGCGTTTTCACAAGCTTTCATTTGACACGACACTCGATTACCTAGTAAAAAAATTTTTTTTTCACTTCTGATTTCACCCCCCAAAACTAACCCCTTAAGTCAAAATTTAACTTTCAAAACTACATGGCTCTGATGAGGCCATCAATTCCTATATTATTACCAAATTTCAACTTTCTATGACAAATAGTTTCGGAGAAAATCGGGTGTGACAGACGGACAGACAGACGGACAGACACCGAAGTGATCTTATAAGTGTTCCGTACGGAACACTAAAAACGATTAAAATGGTATGGACACATAAGACGGAGCGAAGATAATAGGTGGATAAAGAAAATAACGGAGTGGAGCCCTATAGGGAGAAGAAAAAGAGGAAGACCCAGACGATCGTGGAGAGACGATGTGGACGAGGCTATGGAGGACAGGGGTCTAACAGATGGAGACTGGAAAGATAGAAACGGATGGAATCAAAGGCTGAGAGAAGGAAGACAGTGTAGAAAATCCTTTATATATATATATATATATATATATATATATATATATATATATATATATATATATATATATATATATATATTCTTTAAGATACTGTATAGAACATGCAATTCTGGTAAAGTTAATGATGTGAAAATAAAATAAAGATTACTGAAACTTAGCTTGAGTTTAGTATGTCGTAAAGCTTAAAATTTATAGTTTGATAGGGTATATAACAGAAGATTGAAGTTCAGTAACGTAGAGGGTAGTTTTTTTACCTATAAAAAAGATATATAGGAAAATATGTTCAAGATAATTTCTGTTAAAGTTATACAGTATCTTCCGAAATGCTCGATTCATTTGGAAAATTTTTGTACTCAATGTTTTGACTGACATTTCACTTTAGAATTAGCTCTTGCTTCATAATTCATAAAAAATAATATACTCGGGCAGAGAGCTAGGGTGAAAGTTGAAAAACGTAACAACGGAAGAGATCGAGATTCGTCGGGGAGTGCCCAGAGCTCTGTATTATTACCTCTTCTGTTTAATATATATATTGAATATATCTGCCAGGAAGCATTATCTGAAGTTTGGAATAACTACAACACCTTCTCGAACGACCAAATAATAGGTGCAAGAATTGTCGACTAAAAATGAATCTCAAGAAAACGAAATTGATCGTGATATTGAAGCCTCGAAATATTCGGGGTGATATCTTGTTAAATGGTACGCAAATTCAGAGGGTCAATTATTACAAATATCTGATGACCTGATTGACAGACAGCATGGATCAGACAATGAAAATTAGAGGGCGAATAGAGTTAGCTAGGGCAGTATTTAACAAAATAAGAAAATTCTTTTGTAACCGAGATCTAAATTTGCTACTGTGTTTACGTATGTTCCGCTGTTATGTTTTTTAACACTACTTTAAGGTGTGGAAGCGTGACAGCTGAGACCGAAATACATTAAGAATATTGAAGCCCTTGAAATGTGGTATTCTGAAGGTATCCTGGACTGATATAGCGACCAGTAACGGAGTTCTCCAACGACTGAAAAAAAAACCCAAAGCTGATGAACACCATAAAAAGGGGAAAGCTTGAATACACGTGACGAGGGGTCAAAAGTATTCACTATTGAGAAACGTTTTGCAGGGCAAGATCAAAGGAAGGAGAAACGTGAGAAGACGAAGAATATCCTGGCTGTGCAACCTGCGTGATTGGTATAAGTTTAACTCAGTTGAACTCTTTAGAAGAGTCGAAGAGAAAGTTAGAGTGGCTGTTATGATTTCCAATCTCCGATATGAGCGGCACTTGAAGAAGACGAAGAAGAAGATCTACTCTAAGGCAGTCACGTAACTTTAGTTGCTTGTTAAAATTGACGCTGAGTACAGGAAGTTCCCTCTTTAGAAATTTTACATAAATATACCACATTTTAGACAATCAATATAAACTCCTAATTGTTTTCACGTTTTTAATGTCCGCAAGATTTCTAAAAAACATTAAACTCTGTATTGTTTTTCATTACACCTTTAGACCAAGCTGATAAATTTTCATAAACTGTTTATCTGAGGTAATTAAAATCATTCTATCTCTACTAGATTAATGTCATAATAAGAATAAATTAAAATATCATCAAATTAAACTTTGTTTCTAGTGCAATTTTTGAAACTTTTATGAAATAAATAAAAATCTTGGAAGAATAAACTAATTAATTACTAAATTTCCATATCTATAGTACACCGATGCAATATTCACGACCTTAAATACGGTTTTTGAGAATTCAGTAGACATGCAAATATTAAATTTTTAACCCTGGCGTTGTTTAAATGTTATAGTGTATGTTTAAATGTGGGGCGATGATGACTGGCTATTCAAGACGATGGAAAATTTGCTCCAAAGCAGTGTTATATTCTTTAGAAAGTTTACAACAGCACATTCACATACAAATAATAAACATGTAGTGTTACAGTCTGCTTTTTAGTGTTCCGTACGGAACACTTATAAGATCACTTCGGTGTCTGTCTGTCTGTCTGTCTGTCTGTCTGTCTGTCTGTCTGTCTGTCACACCCGATTTTCTCCGAAACTATTTGACATAGAAAGGTGAAATTTGGTAATAATATAGGAATTGATGGCCTCATCAGAGCCATGTAGTTTTGAGAATTAAATTTTGACTTAAGGGGTTAGTTTTGGGGGGTGAAGTCGGAAGCGCAAAAAAAATTTTTTTACTTGGTCATCGAGTGTGGTGTCAAATGAAAGCTTGTGAAAACACGAGTAAAAAATATATATATAATATTATACTTGCGCGCACTTTTCTTTGTATTATTTTTAAAAATTCGCGAAAAATCGCTGTCCCAGGCCTTATCTCGAAAAGTACTTATCAAAAAATTTCGAAAAAATTCTGGAATATCCTCCACGAGGTGTAGATTGAACGAAAATTATCACGAGTGCATTACCTTTAATAATTTATATGGTATATAAAAAAAACAAAAATTTCAAGGTCATCAGATTTCAGTAAAGATTGGAAACAAACTTTGTTGAAAACTCATTTGGGGTGTGTTTTGTGAAGTCACTGATCATTTTATACCACCGTAACATAAATTTTGACTTAAGGGGTTCGTTTTGAGTGGTGAATCGGAAGTTTACTAGGTCATCGAGTGTGGTGTCAAATGAAAGCTTGTGAAAACACGAGTAAATATATATATATATATATATATATATATATATATATATATATATATATATATATATATATATATATATATATATACTCGTATATAATGTAATACTTGCGCACACTTTTCTTCGTATTACTTTTAAAAAATCGCTGTCCCCTACCTTATCTCGAAAAGTACTGATCAAAAAATTTTGAAAAAATTCTGGAATATTCTCCACGGGGTATAGATTGAACGAAAATTATCACGAGTGCATTACCTTTAATAATTTATTTGGTATATAAAAAAAAAACAAAATTTCAAGGTCACCAGTTTTCAGTAAAGATTGGAAACAAACTTTGTTGAAAACTCATTTGGGGTGTGTTTTGTGAAGTCACTGATCATTTTATACCACCCTAACAAAAATTTTTATTTTAAAAACAATCAACGTACGGAACACTAATTGTGCAAGTTCAACTTGCACTTGACCGGTTTTTTATATTTCAAATCAAGGTCAAATTTATGGTGAGACGGATACATATTCTAAAAGTGTCATTTATCAAAAACAGCTTTAAAATAGCTTAAATTTTAAAAAAACATGGGAGATATTGCAAAACAAGGAGGTTATATTGTAAATCAAAGACAACAATATAACATAAACAGTATTTTGTGAAACCAGAAGTTATTCAAAATTAAAATTCATCATAAATTTGAACTAAGCATTTCTGTAAGTAAAATCTTAAGAGTTTATATTTGTTTGCTGCAATACTAGAACTTAAGTAAAATTTAAGATTACTCTGTTTATCGATTATTATTTTTTTTTTCCTATTTTTTATTTGACATAATTTTCAATTAACCTCAAATTTTAAAAATGGTTTACTAAAATCGAAATAAAAAATGTAAAAACAATGTTACCGATATGTGGCAGTGAATATAAAAAAAAAACAAATTCTTTATTCACTTTTCTTCCAAATAGAATATAAATAAAACTTTAAGCTTTTTTATCCCGTAGTTTTCATTGACTACTTGAATTATAGTGATGATATTTATTATTATTTTGACATCAACTTACTACTAATGAAGTGAGTTTCATTTTATTTGTATCATGAATAGTTGGCATCACTTCAGTATTGCTAAATCGAATGTTAAAATTCATTTTTGTTTTTATGAGAAGTAAAATTTCAGTCTAAAAAAATATAGTGGGGTAAGATTAACGATAAAAGGTATTCTTAGGTAGGTTTTTATTAATATTAAATATTAACAAAGTGGTCAAGAGTTTGAATTGTGTTGTATTTAAATATTATGTACTATTTCAAAATTGAAAAAAAAAAAAACAATTTTGATGCCGGTGAAAGTCGTCTTTCAACGTCTATCGGTTTCAATCTGTATGCTACCCAATTTCATTGTTTTTAAATCATTCCCAGTGCATGTAAGCGCTTGGAAATCGTTGAACCATCAACTTCTAATATTCCTCAAGTTCTTTTTCCATTTGGCAAGGGTCTTCATCGAGTAATGCTTCGAATTCTTCATCTTTAAACTTTTTCGGCTGGCCCGGACGTTCCTTGTCTTCCGTGTCGAAATCATCACTTTTAAAGCATCGAAATCAGTACTTACATGTTTTTATCGATGGAATATGACCATCATAGGTTTTTGAGAGCAATCGATGACTTCAGTAGCGCTTTTCTTAGAATTAAACAAGAAAAGTAACGCTTCCCGCAAATGGTGTTTTGTTGGCTCATAATTCGACATATTCAATGCTTAAAAAAATATGTTGTTTACACTTCGCAAAATAACATATACTAAAAATTAAAATCTAATGATGTTGCTTCACCATGAATATAGCAACAGAATGCCCTTATGCGATATAATACAAGTTACGCCCTCTCTTAGAAATCCCTCAAAATTAATTCACACTTCTTCCGTACTTTATCTAATTATATGTAACCACATATAATCTGCTATTAAAATTAACAAATATAAGTGACAACATCGATATGTATCCACAACAGATTGTTTTCTATCAGACTACGTGCGATCATTCGGTTTTTTTTAGCGTTGTTGCACAGAAGCGTAGTAAGGTAATTTTTTGCATAAGACGGAGCCGCAGATCTGTCCAGTGTGTTCTACATGTCCTTACTGCACTCTCATGTTGTTATTGAAAATTTATAACATTTATCTACCCCCACCCTTTTCACACCCTTCCCCTTAAGTGATGTCGCCAAGAAAATATCGACATCTGATTTTATTCGAGACTTATCGTACCAACACAGAGACATACGAGCAGATAGACCGCAGAGCAACAAACCTATAGACAGAGTACCTGATTATGTTTTTCGAGATTACCTTAACCCAAAGAAATGCAAAAATCTTGGTGGGTGATTTTTCCACGAGCAAAATACTTTCTTTTAGCAAGGGAAGTAAAAACAAAGCACGGAGCACTAAGGACATGTCAATCATTAAAAGAAATATCTATATATAAAAAAATACATTCAACCGCACACACAATAGAAAAACGTTTTACACAATATTGGGCAATTAAGGCAAAAAGTAAAATTTTTTTATCCCTTCTGCATTCCCTCAGATACGGCTGCTAAAAAATGTCTCTACTGTAATTTCTGTATTATACACTCTGTCAAGTAAGAACGTGCCCGCGATAATTCATTTTTAGTAGATGTAATTCTGGCGATTCAACAAAAAAATCGGTAGAGGGAACTTTTGTCTACGACACATTTTTGTAAAAGTATCAATCGATTCCGAATTTTCGTCGAAATCACGTAAAATCCAAATGACTCACTTGTTTGCTCGTCGGACAGGGGCCTAAAATGACACATTCCTCTGCCGCTAAATATATTAAAGAGTCGGTATCGTTTGTGAAGAAGTGGTTAATTAACGAGACAAAAATTATCGCCGACTTGCCAAAACGTGGCTCGGTAGGCAAACGATAAGATACTAGAGTAGCCTTCACAATCGCCGAATGCCAACCCTATTGAAAACATTTGGTCTGTTCTAAAGAGAAAGCTCAGAGGAAAGACTCTGAGGATTTTGATTCAATTGTCTCTCGAGATTCCAAATATTTGGAGATCATTGCCGTAGTATGGAGAAAATTTCCTCGACAACGACGATTATTGATGCAAGAGGCGACTAGACAACTTCCGCCATTGTTAGCACATCAAAGAATACATCGATGGCAAAAAATGTTCTCGAAACACATTTTTTTAAGAATACGAGCGGTCATGTTCTTATTTGACAGACTGTATTTTCCTTCTGTAAGCTTAAATGTTATCTGATTAGCTCTTGTAGCAAAGTGGCTCTTATGTCAAGATTATACGTTATTTTGTAGGTTATAGTAAAAATTTGTGCAAATCAAAAAGTTTCCATTTCAAAGTAGATGCTTTGAAACCTCATCAAAATTTTGCCTGCTATAGGTTAATGAAACTTGGTAATGGTGCAAAAAAATCCGGTTGCAACTTTCTTGGATATCGATTTATTTTTGAAATTCACCCTTTTTAAACCATCACTTCTCAATAAAATCGTATGTTTAATTTATTTTTCAAAAATAATACATAATCCACGATATTTTAACCACTGTAAATTACTTGTTCATCACTATTTATATAGTTAA